>OY283140.1:16264359-17464359 GCA_958299785.1 Medicago lupulina | reverse complement strand
AAAGTAAGAGAAAATTGCTTTTTTTTATAAGAGAATTTTTTTTTTTTATTGTTGAAGTTTGAACCCTGAATATTTTGTATATATTATGTGTTGTCTTTATCAACTGAGTTAAATATACAAAAAAAATTTTTTTATTTAATATATTACATAAAGAAGTGATTGTATTGAAAAATCTGCTTTTTTTATTGCACTAATGCGCAAATATTATGAACAATATTTTATATGAAATTCTGATTAAAATTATAAATATAAATATAAATATTTTTTACTTTCAAACTGTAACAAATCTGACAAATTATGTTTATCTTTTTTAATGACTCCAATATTTTATAAAATATAATAAAAATTCTTGTCTTTATTAATAGCACCAACAATATAACACTATTATTATAGAAAAAATTATGTATAGATATAATTGAAATAATAAAAAAACCAACCCAAAAAATATATTTCCTTTTATACAGTATTCCTTCATATAAAGCTGATTGATTTCTTCAAGAAAAAATAATTAGTAAGAATTTTAATTCAATCCCAACTAAGAATCCAAAGTTTTATTTTTGTGTATATTATAAATACTTTCATGTTTGGAACATTCAAGCTAGAAACATTAAGATAAGATATAAAGCAAAATGCCTTATATACTAAATTATTCGTCTCAAAAGTTTTATTTTTGTTTGTATTATAAATGCTTTCATGTTTGTAACATTCAAGCTAGGAACATTGAGATAAGATATAAAGCAAAATGCTTTATATAATAAATTATTCGTACCTACCATGCACATGTTTTTAGTACAGTAAGAGCAACTTTCTACTCATTTAAGATATTAAGTAAATGAGAAATTGTACAATTATTTTTTGATAATTCTTCTGACAAATCTTCTTCTGATATTTATATTATGTTTTAATTTTCATTGCATTTTTTCTTTTATTGTTTTTGTTTCCAAAGAAGAAGGAAAAAAAAAATGTCCTAAAAAATAACGGTGCAAATATGATTTTTCTAAGTAAAAGAAATACTTTTAAAACAGGAAATAAATGTGTCGATTGACTTAGAAAGACTAAAGCTTACTCCCATATATTTGAAATAAATGTTCTCCCAAACTCAGGTTGGTTCATGTTGAAAGCCGATGTTGTAGATGGTGCTAGTCCGCGAGCTTAGTTTTTTTTCCTTGTTTTCCTTTTTCTTTTTACATTGCGTCATAAACAAAAATGAAAAAGGTATTGCGTTAAAAGTGAACAACATATTGAAATAAAGAGTTGAAATAAAAGTAAAAGCTAAATTTTCTTTTACATTGCATCATCAAAAAAGTGAACATATTGAAATAAAAAGTTGAAATAAAAGTAAAAGCTAAATTCGTTTATACACAAAAAGTTGATTGATTCCGAAAGAAAAAAGAATTAGCTAGAATTTTAATTTTAATTCCAATCCCAATCAAGAATGGAGCTGGAAATTAAGCTTGTTAGACCAATTTCAAAATCATAACTTAGTGAGGAAAAATAAATTTCAAAAGCACAATATATATAAAAAATAAAAAAATAATCATGTTGGTTTTCTTGTAACTTTACCTCAAAGTTGGGATAATCTGGTACTTAGGATCTGTTGACTAATGTAATGCACATAATGTGTCTAGTACTTTAAAATTGATGAAGTATCGATATCTTTATACGTATTATGTATCTGATACATCCTGTTACGTATCATACGAGTAACTAGTGGTTAGATTTTATTTAAAAAATAAATAAAAGATTGTTCAATAAATTTCAGATATTTCCGTAATACTCGAGGGATAAAACGGTGGAAACCGATACGCACATGATGTGTGATTTTTCTATTGTTTTGTTTGAAGTTTTTCTATAAAAAAAAAAAAAAGGAAACATGATTTTTGTTTTTTCAAATTTACGTTTTTCTTTAAATAAAATAAGAAAAATAAAAATCATTATAATATATGTTAGATAATAATGTTCTTTTTTAGATATAGTTTAACAATAATTATGTTTTCTTTTTGAGATATATGTGGTTAAAAAGTTAATCATCAACTTTTTATCTATCTTTTTTGTTTATAATTCATTTTGGAGGAAGTATGTAATTGATTAAATAATAATATTTTTTGTTATAGACTAATTGTTATTTTCTCTATTATCAAAATACTTATACATTATATATTGTGCATTTAGATATTTTATTTTAAATTTAATTTTTTACTAAAGTGTCCTGATTAGATCATATCTTAAATTTAAAAATTTGTCTATATATTCGTACCGTATCAAACATGCTTGATGGGTATGGTACCTAAAGCTTTAGTATGGGGTTCATGGCCTATTGACCGACACAAAGTACATGATGCATCTGATACTTAGATGCTTACACCATATGATATGAAGGGTATCTATCACTTATTGAAAGCTATAATCTTGATCATTATCAAATGTCATTTAATGCTATTAGTTAGTACTCCTTCGTTAATAAAGAAAATTTTGAGAGTTTTCATAAGCTTAGTTCAATTTGAATATTGTATAATATATATAATATATATAGGGAGTAGAACGAGGTTCAAACTCTAGATATTTCATTTACTCTATAACCACTAACTATTTAACAAAAAAAAAATTATGAGAAGAATGTTAATGAATGTCTTAGAAGTATTGGTTAAGCAATAAAAAATAAGTAAGTATTTACAAAAAATGATTGCGTGGTTATTATTTGATTAAAAGTAACAATTTATACTTTTAAGACAAAAAAATTATTTATGGATTCTTTAAGCAATGTTCCTGAGACACTAGTTGGTAAGACCCATAAAAATAGAAGAATTCTGATGCCGTAAAAAGTTGATGTGTATGGAACAAAATTAGGACCAACAACATAATTTTTCCTTATATTTTGAAAAATATATAATGACATGGATAAAATTGAATGTAACTGAATTTTCACACATCGACGGTTACTTTGCCACATCACCAAAATATATGGGGAAATGACAAATAAATGTGTGTGCATCGACAAAGACGCCTGAAGCCTGGATACTTCAAAATGCATGATGTATCGATATTTGATGCATATCCAGCACTGATACTTGTCGATACGCCCCGATTCGTATCGGAAGAATATCCAGAGATTAAATTTTATTTAAAAAAAAATATAGTTATCTGATACTTTTCAGATACATCAAGGATAAGCGAAGGATATGCGGTGGAAAACTGATGCCCACAAGATAAGTGGTGTTTATGTTATTTTTGGGAATATACGTAATTGACTAAATAATGAGGGTTTTTTTGTGATATATCATATATGTAATTGACTAATTGTCATTTTATTTATTATCAATATTACTTATATTATAATTATCTTGTTGGCCAGTGTCCGTTATGTCTCTTTTTGTTGTTTTAAGAACGTTGTTGTTGTCGATTGTTATGTAAAGAAAATTTCATTGTTGTGTCTTATTGTTGTTTTGTGTCTGTTTGGTCTAAATTTTGTTCCTAGTTTTGTGTCTGTTTAGTTTTAGTCTATAGTTTGTATATTAAGTTTTAATATGTAGTTTAAATTTATTTTTTTATAAATGTATCCCGGCTATATCATATCTTGAATTTTAAATTTTTTCAGTATCGATGTCGTATAGTATCTGTATGGCATCAAGTATTTGAGCTTCATAGACAAAGACAAATAAATCAATATACCAAACTATCAACTTCGTCGAAACCCCATTTGATGAAATGTTTTTTTTTTTTAGAGAAACGCACTCAAACCTAATGGAACCGCGCTATTTTAATGTTTTTGATCGAATGATTTTTTACTTCAAAATTGATCCAAATCTAATGCAAACACTCCAATCATGATATCATCATTAACCCGTCCTCGTTGAGACTTGACAACATCTTCAAAAAGTATATCATCAACCCTTTCAAAAGATTTATATATATATATATATATATATATATATATATATATATATAGTCAGGATCCATTGACACCAGGTGTAAGTCCAATAACTCACACCAAATCTCAACCATTAAATAAAATTAATCCAACGGCTCCCATCTTTTAGATTAAAAGAAAATAAAAGTGAGAAACATGCAATTCCCTCTCTGTTCTCTTCTCCATACCCTTAATAATTTTGCTGAAAATTTGGTCATGTTCGTTTCCTTTCTTCCTCTATGATCATATAATTTTCTTTCTTCCTCTATGATCATACTTTAGATTTCGATGCCTATCAAATTGTGGTTCGTTTACACTTTAATGATGGACTTACACCCAATGTCAATGGATTCTGACTCATATATATATATATATATAAGGTTTTGCTAAAAGACACCAGCTAATTTTTATAAAGGTGTCTTTTAGCAAGTTTATAACTAAAAAGTGGATAATCACACATTGAGGTGTGAGTTGCTAAAAAACACCTTCATAGGACAGGTGTCAACGGATTCGTCGACACCAAATCCTAACCATTCATTTCTTTTAATCTAATGGTCCAAATTTATTTCCTTAAAAACATCACGTGAGTTTGATCACACCATCTAGGTCACTGCATTTTCCCCAATCTATGGTTCTCGCTCTCTTCTGTACGGTCTCAGCACTCTTGATGCACCTTGCTTTCTTTTATTTGTGTAAACCATTAGGTGTCTGTAACGATAAGAAGGTTTTTCACTTTTTGTAATCAATCATGATGATGACGATCATCATTCAAGAAACTGCATTATTTCTGCTTATAAGATTATTATTGAAGATTGTGTGAATATAATTTAACATTCAATATGTGGCAACTATTTTCTTTCCATCATGCTGTAATTGAAAATTATCCATGTTGGAAAGCATTATCGAAAAGGGTAATGGAGAAATAGAAAAAAATAAAAGAGCAAAGGGGGTGGTCAATCAAAAGCTTAATTAATTAATTAGCACCGTATTATTTTATTTGGATGGGACAAAATTGGTTATAATTGGAATAGTCAATGGAATTAACCATGAATCCGTGACAATGGAAAGCGAGATGAACAATTGGATTCAATAAGATTCAAGGAGAAGATGTTTGAACAAGGCGAAAATGCAAGTGAATTCAGTGGCGAGTCCTAAACAACGGACAGCTTGAGTCAAGCGGTAAGTCCTACACAACGGACAGCTTGAGTTTTATCATCTTTCTTTCAAGTGGCGAGTCCTAAACAACGGACAGCTTGAGTCAAGTAGTAAGTCCTATACAATGGACAGCTTGAGGTTTATCATCTTTCTTTCGAGTGACAAGTCCTAAACAACGGACGGCTTGAGTCACGTAGTAATTCCTATACAACGGATAACTTGAGATTTATTTGTCTTTCTTTTGAGTGGCAAGTCCTAAACAACGGACAGCTTGAGTCAAGTAGTAAGTCCTATACAACGGACAGCTTGAGTTTACTTATTTGTCTTTCTTTCAAGTGGCGAGTCCTAAACAATGGACAGCTTGAGTCAACTAGTAAGTCCTAAACAACGGACAGCTTGAGTTTTTCGTCTTTCTTCCAAGTGGCAAGTCCTAAACAACGGACAACTTGAGTTTACTTATTCGTCTTTCTTTCAAGCGGCGAGTCCTAAACAATGGACAACTTGAGTCAAGTGGTGAGTCCTAAACAACGGATAGCTTGAGTTTACTGTTTCGTCTTTCTTTCAAGTGGTAAGTCCTAAACAATGGACAGCTTGAGTCAAGCGGTGAGTCCTAAACAACGGACAGCTTGAGGTTTATTTTCTGTCTTCCAAGTGGTCAGTCCTAAACAATGGACGTCCTTAGGTTATCCTCTTGTCATGTTTGTCAAATGGTCAGTCCCAAATAACGGACTACTCTTGTATACCTGTCATTCTCTCAAGTGTCGTCCCCAATCTGTCTGGCCAGAATGTGCCTCTCCATTCCAGACCAATACAATGATACATCACCATTTTCCCCAGTGAAACTACACCGTCCGCAAGCGGAGTCGGATCCCTTTCCCAACAAATTCAGGTATCCCGTCATGGTTTCTCGTCCCAGTCCAAATGTCTTCATCGTCTTGCATTCATAATCGCATCACAAACATTCACAACATCTTAAGTCAAAAATGGTGTACTTTGTATTTAAGTCCCTTCGACCAGTCGAATCAAAGATTTCATCTTCAATTCTTCGGACGTAGAAACTTAAATAGGGGCATCTGTCATACCCCAATTTTTGACCTAAGACACCACTGACACGCGTCATTCGGGCCGGAATAATCTCTAGCTTTTCGAGCGAAATTTCGGCAGAAAGGTATTTTAAAATACCTAATTTATTGTTCCGAATCGGGCCCCCTTCTCTCATTTTCATTTTTTTATTATTTTGCTATTTCCATCTTCTTCTTTTTTTTAAAAAAAAAAGTCGTTTAAAATTAACCTTGTTTTTATTTTATTTTAAAATACCATTCATTTTTACTTTTATTTCTATTTTCATTCTTTTTATTTATTTTTGTTTAATCTTTATCCTCTCTTTTTCTCTTTTTCTTCTTTATCTTTTTATTATTTGTTATGTTTGTCCAAAGACGGTCCGAATACAGTCCAAATACGGTCCAAATGCGCTCAGAATACGCGCAAGCTGCGAACCCGGACACAGCTCACGCGTAACAAACTTCATCCCAATCTGAAAATCACCAAATTCTCTGCAAAATTCTCTGCTTCTGTAACAAACCCTAGAACCAAATCCACCACTATAAATCACAACCTGCACAACAGCAAAAGGGGATCGTACACAGAGAGAATCACAGCCAAACAGCCAAGCACGAACAACAACACAGCAACACGGCCGCGCACAGCAGCACGCACGCAGCCAAACACAACACACAGAGGCACCGCAAATTCAACACAGCAGCACGCACGCAGCCAAACACACACACCGAACCGTGAAACAACACAGGTATCACTTCCCTTTCTTTCTTTTTTTTAGATCTAGGATTGCACGCACTATTGTGAGAAATTTCGAGAGCAAAATCGAATAGGGGAGAGGGAATAGAAGAAAATAGGCAAAAAAAAATTAAAAAAAAATATAAGTTAGGGTTCCGGCGCGGTGGCGCCGCCGTGCCGGTTGGCCAGCCGCCGCCGGAACCCACCTCACCTCATCGGGGAAGATGACCGGCCCTTGGCCGGATTTAGAAGAGAGAAGAGATAGTTTTTTAGAGAGAAGGAGTGAAGAGAGAGAAGGGAAATGAAAAAATGAAAGAAAAAGGGTCACATACCCTATATATATGCAACCCGTGACCCGTCACCACAACTGACCCAGTACCCGCTCCAGAGACCGACCCGGTTCGGTCTCCTTAAAGGCCCAGTCCTTTTTTTTTGTTTTTACACCCCATTACTCACTGTTTGCACCCCCTGCATTTCATTTTTTATTTCTTTTTGCACTATTATTTTATTTTCCTTTGCATTTTAGTTCTTCATTAGATTAAACTTATCATGTTGTATATTTTTTTTATTTATTTCGTGTTTTATTTATTTCATATTTATTTTTCGTCATTTATTTTATCACATGGACTATAGAATGTATATCTAGGATTAATGTATTTTATTTGTTTTTCCCGCAGACGTTAGAATGTATTAATAGGTTTTTTGTAATAGCGTAGGATATATGTGTGCGTGAGTGTGTGCATGCCTTCTATTTTGTCGTAGCTTAGGTAAAAGTTTCTCGTGGCGGTCCAACGCCGCCATGAGTAACTTACGTTTTATTTTCTCGCTCCGTTAGTTTAATTTTCATCCATTAATCGAAAAACAACAAAAATATTCAAAAAACCAAAATCCACAAAAACCTTTTCATAATAAACCTCGACTTCCAGTCGAGTGATCGTTCTTTTGTTTCTTACTTAAATCAAACTTAAATCAATTTAATCATACTTCGAGTCATTTTCTTCTAAATCTAAAAAACACAAACGCATTTCTTTTTTGCCACTTTGGTTTTCTTTTACTTCAAACCTTTTTTCTCAAAATTAATAAAAAACACTCAACCAATCAAACGGTGATTTTTACCCCGAACTACGAGGTTCTGATCCCTCACGGGTACGTAGGCAAAGGGCACTTGTCCTTCCGAATCAATAAAATGTAGATAATTAGGTCTTTTTCTTTTTTTTAATCACTATTCTCAAATTCTTTCTTTTAAATAAAAATAAGCAAGTAATAGCACAAGAAGTGAGATAAAGTCGAAAGGTTCTCGTAGAGTACTACGAATATTTAGGGTGCTAATACCTTCCCTAAACATAACCAACCCCCGGACCCCACCTTTAAATAAATTTTTTCAATCAAAAGTCGTGAAATAATTAGTGAGTCAAAAGCTAATCAAATAGCCTTGATCTCCGAAAAATGGCGCGACAGAAATGGCGACTTCACTGGGGAGATTATAAGTGAATAAAATTGGATCATTAGATTAAAAAAAATAAATGGTTAGGATTTGGTGTCAACGAATCCGTTGACACCTGGTGTCGATGGATCTGACTATATATATATATATATATATATATATATATATATATATATATATATATATATATATAACAAACTTTTCTAAGGTTATATCATCCAAATTCCAAATATAATCTCAAGACGATCGTTGGAAATATTTTATTTCATATGTGGATTACGCTTTTACCAAAATAATAAAGAGACTTAAAAGCAAAAGGAAAAGATTAAGATGTCTCCTGTATATATTTTGAAAAGCAAAAGCTATGTCAAGCACTTTCTCCATTGGCCAATTGAGAAGAAACAACACATGATATATTATTCACACACACAGAGAGAGAAGGACTATATATGTAGGGTTCTAGATAGATGAAGTTCTTGAAGTGAATACCAAATACTTGAAAGAAATGGGTGGCTCCCTACTTTCTCTTCACACTATGGTTTCGTTACTTTTCCTTTTCATGTTCTTGCTAGAAACCGTCCATGGCACCAAAAAGGTAGGCTTGGTTTGATTAATATGATGTTTCTTCTTTCAAACTATATATCATGATTTTGCTATTGTGTTGCTAAATTCCCATCATTTGTGACATTTCACCAACTGTTGGTCTTGTTGGACAGTGTTACATTGTATACTTGGGAGCACATTCTCATGGACCCCGCCCTACATCTCTTGAACTTGAAATTGCTTCCAATTCTCATTATGATTTACTCAGTTCAACTTTGGGAAGGTATACAATGCTTGATATATTAAGTTATAACTATTTAGTTTTTTGATCAATTGTTAGTATAAGTTTCACTACTGGTGTACTATCTTTTTAAGAAAGATAGTTGGTTTATGTTTTATTCTTTAAGAAAGAGAGTTGGTTTATGTTTTCAACATGTTATTTATTGCTAATTGAAGAAAAAGATGTAGAATAAATATGGGCATGTATGTAAAGAAATATTTAATGTACTTGAAAATAACAAAAAGATCTTATAAAAAAAGACAAAAAAATTCTTAAAAAAGTCTTATAATTAAGGACGGAGGTAGTATTAAATTGTCATTTTCATCATTAAATGTGTGTGACGTTGTCACTATAGTTTATATATTGAAATTACAAAAACATCATTAAATGTATATCATTTATTAGTAGTTTTATGGGCTAAACCGATTAACAAAAGACACATTTGTAATGTATTAGTAGTTTGTTGGTAAATGAAGTGTTAGCTAGTATCCATCGAATTTGTGGGTTGAATTTTGTTGGAAATTCTCATTTGGTTTTATTTAGTTGACGTACATATGATCTATCTAAAAAATGAAAAAATAAGGTTATTTTCTGCAACACAGAGCTAAGGATAGCAGTACTGTTGTGTACCCTAGTTGTTTTCGAAAAGGAATGAGTGTAAATATTGGTGTGTGTATATTCTAATAATTTAATTGGTGTGTTAATTCACTTGGTTGTGTGGATTTTAGGTTCCTCGGTCCTTGTCGTGGACTATGGCTTTCACTTTTGTAATATTGTCGTACTTTTAGCACGATTTGAGTAACTATATTAATATATAGAAAAGATGATAATTAGGGTACTTCGAAGAAAGTTGGATAATTTATTTTAACCAATAAATATTAGTGATATAAATTCATTTTTAAATGGTATCCATAAACTATTATGATTTCACCAATAAATTGTTCTTTTTATTGGTCGATGGGTAAATTTACCCATCATTTTTTAAAGGTAAGTTAGAAAAAACCTCTAAAAAAATATAGATTTAATTATCAAATTAACTAACAACAAAGTCACATTATTATTATTATTTTTGTTAAATCTCCGGTTTTTTAAAAATATGGCTTTAACAATTTGGAGTTCGATTAAAAAGTAAGTAAAATTTGATCAATATAATTACTTTATTAGATATTGAAATCAGATTTTCCCAAAATATTTGTTTTAAAGAGAGCTTATTAACTACTTGATAAAACAACAAAAGTCAGATTAAAGGCTAAACTTACTAAGAAAAAACAAATTCGAATATATTTTTGTAATATTGATTCATTTAAGAACTATAGCAAAAATATTTAAGATATTTAACAATTAAATGATTTTTTTTGTATGTTTTCTCTAACATTATGCGTAAGTATTTATTTATTTTGGTCAAACATAAGTATTTTTTTTAACATTGATTAATAAGTCATATTGTATCTCATATAATTTAATGGTAAAATTTATTGTTCGAATAAAAATTAGCTTGTGTATGATGTAAGACATCACTTACTTTTGCACCGTATGATTAACATTTTTGTATCCTCAAAGTCTAGCTCAAAATTCAAATGATTGAGTTGGAATACTATAAAAGTTTGAGATATAGAGCTCAAAGATTCAAATCCAGACCACTAACAAAGAATATTCGACTATAAAAAAAATGTTTTCTCTAAAAAGTAGGTGCAACATGTAGCATGTACTCCATGTTAGTAATGATAACCGACAAATTTATGTAAAAAGATGTTTCATTAGACAATTATTTATTCTTTGCTAAAGAAAGACAATTATTTATTCTACTTTATCATAATCATCAGCTTCCATTGCATTTACTTACTGTTTAAAAATTTCTTTTTCTTTTGCTTTAAAAATGTTAAGACAATTATTGTACCCGAAAAGAAAGAATAATAGTTACACTTCGAAAAAAGTTGATCGATATATTGTTGTACTATTCTTTTACAGCCAGGAGAAAGCAAAAGAAGCAATCATTTATTCATACAACAAACACATCAATGGCTTTGCAGCTCTACTTGAAGATGAAGAAGCTGCAGATATTGCAAGTGAGCTTTTTTCCATAGTGACAACTAGAGAAAATAGATTTAGTGACATATATCACTGCAACGAAAACTACTTTCAGCGACAATTATCTTTAGTGGCAATGTAAATTGTCACTAAAACCTTTAGCGGCAATTCTAACAAATGTTGATAAACCCCATTGTAATCTTTCAAAAAAAAAAAAAGATAAACCCCATGTAATTCCCCGAAACTAAAACCTTGTAGCGACGATTGTAGTAGGAAAAAAAAATCTCTGATTCTACAATAACTAGTTTCTTTTTTGATACCAAAATTAGAAACAAAGTTTGTATATTTTCTGACCAAATTTACACCACTAGCATCTTTTTTTTTATTTGAAAATTGATGTTTTGACATTTATTATTTCTTAAAAATAAATAGAAATGACCAAAAAAAAAACAACGGTAGTTAATTACCGTCGATTTTTTGTTTCGATACCAGTAGTAATTAACTACCGCTGAGGTGTTTTTATCATTTCCATGTGTTTCTAAGATCAATGGATGTCAAAGTATTAACATCCAAAATCCAATTAGTGTTGTTTCGGTAGAAAATATAGTCTTCTCAACTTATATTTTTTTCAATAACCTTAAGTACTACTAATGGCATAGCTTGTCAAATTAAATTCTTGTTCAAATTAGTTGACACTGTAATGTTTCCATTTGAGCAGAAAAGCCAAATGTTGTTTCTGTGTTCATGAGCAAATCTCATAAACTGCAAACTACACGTTCATGGGAATTTCTTGGACTGCGCAGAAATGCTAAGAACACTGCTTGGCAAAAGGGAAGATTTGGTGAAAATACAATAATTGCAAACATTGACACGGGTAAGCTTTTTTGCATCTTTTGCTGGCACGTTATATAAGCTATAGTTCCAACTTCAATTAGTCACACACAGAAATTCATTATAATTTTAGTTTCCTTTTTTAAATCAAACACTAAACTATTGACATATGTTGAATAACTTTAAATGCTATATGTTGAATAATTTTAGTTTCCTTTTTGATTTTTTAATTTCTTTTGGGCTTAAATGCTATTTTGGTTTTTTTTTTTTAAATGAAGTTTTGGTCCCATATTTTAAAAACTTTTTTTTTTGTCCCAATTAAACTTCTTATTAGATTTTAGTCTCTCGTCTTATTTTTTGATGATGTGATATATTTATTTATGACGTGACAATATCTATTAGGCTCGTTGAATATTTTTGTTGACAAAAATATGTCTAATAAATATTACCACATCATAAGTTAATATGACACATCATAAAAAATACCCAAAAATTGGACAAGTGACTAAAATTCATAAGAAAACAAATTAGAGATAAAAAAAACCGATTTTGAAATAGGAGATCAAAACTTCATTCAAAAAAAAGTAATTTGGCCAACAAAAAATAAATAAATAAAACGATTAAAAGAGCATTTAAATTTTTCTTTTACTATGTTAAAAAGGCAATCTCTTTGACAACTTAAAATAACATATCAACAATTGTTATTTTTGTTTCAAACCTTGAAATCGAATAGGTGTTTGGCCGGAATCCAAAAGCTTCAACGACAAAGGATATGGCCCTGTCCCATCAAAATGGCGTGGGGGAAAAGCGTGTCAAATTAGCAAATTCGGCAAACACAAGAAAAATCCTTGCAACAGGTCTCTCTCTCTTGTTTATAACTTAGATAAAATCTTTTTAATTTTTCAAAATAATTGGAGAATTTCATTTAAAGAGAGATAACCACAAAAATTGAATAATGTGTCCTACCACTAAGTTCCATCATCATTAATTATTTTATAATTTTTTAAACTTCTTTTTGTCTTTCTATCTCAAAATGAAAGAAATAAAGAATGATTTTAAATGGAGAGAAATTTAACCCTTTAAATTCATAGTATATAACGTATCAATCACCTGTTACAAATCATATCATGTATATAATAAACTCATCATTACGGTATTTGCATCAACATTATACACATGATACAAATCACATCATCAAATAGATAAAGAAAAACCAATATCCTCGGAACATTGATTGTGTAGTCAATGCCTCAAAAGTTTAAATTGTCTCATTTTCAACTTAAAACTTCTTTTTTTTTTTGTTTCCTTAACCAGTGCCCTAGTGGTTAGCATGACCCGATAGATAAAGATTCATCTAAGCTTATAGGAAAAATGAGCTAGAGAGAAAAACTTCTTAGATTTCATATTGATTGATTAAAATATGGTTTATGAGATGATCTATATAGAGAGCTAGTAGATAATTAACAAACTTAACTTCAATATTTCTAATAACACCAGTGGCAACTAAAACAACAGAAGATAGTTGGGCACACTCACTCAATTAATTAGTTCAAAACAGAAAATGTTCCCATGCTTATGAATTATGACTCTCCATCTATTTTTCACAGGTCCTTTCTTGAACCCATAGCAAATAGTAATTCTACACCCTTTTTGTTCCAAGGCAATGATAACAAACAAGGCTGGTTTTTTCGTGCATCATCTCAAATACTATATGATATCATACTATAATGACAATGTAATCTAATTTGTTATCAAGTGCAACCCAAAATCAAGATAGGATGAGATCTTTGTTCATATAAATGTCAAATTTTACCTGTGTCCGGAGATCCTACTAGGACTACCTCGTTTGGTTAGAGACCCTCGGATGTGGATTTTTTCCGTAAGATAGGGAAAACTGATTGGAGTAGGATTAATTATTCTTGTTATATATAAACAGGAAGCTAATTGGAGCCAGATTCTTCAGAAATGCTTATGAGGCATACAATGACAAGCTTCCCTCATGGCAACTTACAGCACGCGACTTTGTAGGCCACGGTACTCATACTCTATCAACAGCTGGGGGAAACTTTGTACCAGATGCAAGTGTATTTGCTGTTGGCAATGGTACTGTAAAAGGTGGTTCGCCAAGAGCTAGAGTTGCAACCTACAAAGTGTGCTGGTCTCTGACAGATCTTGATGACTGCTTTGGTGCCGATGTATTAGCTGCTATTGATCAAGCCATTAGTGATGGTGTTGATATAATCTCACTTTCAGCTGCTGGCCATCACATTGTTTATCCCGAAGATATTTTTACTGATGCGGTTTCAATTGGAGCATTCCATGCACTTTCTAGAAATATATTATTTGTTGCCGCTGCAGGAAATGATGGACCAACCCCTGGAAGTGTGGTGAATATAGCTCCATGGGTATTCACAATTGCTGCTAGTACATTAGACAGAGATTTCAGCAGTACTATAACTTTTAGCGACAATCGACAAGTGATGGTATTTGTCATCCTGAATCTCATTATTCTTCTTCTTATTGTTGTAATATTTTTTTACTCTTATTGTTGTGTTATTATTAAGTTATATAATACTTACATTTGAATTCTATTATTAGGGAGCCAGTCTTTTTGTAAACTTGCCACCTAACCAGGCATTTCCTCTGATTGCTTCTACTAATGGTAAACTTGCCAATGCAACAAATCGTGATGCGTAAGTACAAATCTCAAATGATTTACTTTAAAATAACCTACTTATTAATTAAATGATTGTTTCTTACACTTTTTATATGTTATATACATGTCGTTGTAGGCGACTTTGTAGGCCAGGAACACTTGATCCTTCAAAAGTGAAGGGGAAAATAGTGGAGTGCTATCGAGAAGGAAATATAAAATCAGTTGCTGAGGGTCAGGAAGCTTTATCAGCAGGCGCAAAGGGAATGCTTTTGACTAATCAACCGAAACAAGGGAAAACAACTCTTGCAGAACCTCAAACATTGTCTTGTGTGTCTCAGCCACAAACAAATAATAAAAAACACCCTCACGCTGAACCAGAACATGCAGGCTCACATGCTCCTGCTTTTGACATAACTTCCATGTAATTGAATATATATCATTCATACACTACCTCCCCCAAACACACACACACACACACACTTACTTTTAAAGCTGTTACCTTTGTTGACATGTTAAAATTGCAGGGATTCTAAATTAAAGGCCGGTACTACAATAAAGTTTTCAGGAGCAAAAACAGTCTATAGAAGAAAGCCAGCTCCAGTAATGGCTTCATTCTCATCTAGAGGACCAAATAAAATTCAGCCATCAATACTCAAGGTGCATATATACATGAACTAGTAATCAACTATCTATAGTAATGGTACTCCTTAGTTGTCTTTATTTTTTTCAAGGGTGATTTTAATTTGTTTTTCGTTTCAGCCTGATGTAACTGCACCAGGTGTGAACATACTTGCTGCCTATTCGCTGTTCGCAAGTGCATCTAATTTAATAACAGACAATCGCAAAAATTTTCCATACAATGTACTACAAGGAACTTCTATGTCTTGCCCTCATGTAGCCGGCATTGCAGGACTTATCAAAACATTGCATCCTAATTGGAGTCCAGCTGCTATTAAATCAGCTATCATGACCACAGGTACACACGCGCGCACACAATACATGTATTTTCTATAACAACAAGAGCTCTAACTTATTTAATTTTATATCCTTGCAGCAACCACACTAGATAACACGAACAGGCCAATTCAAGATGCATTTGAAAAGAAACTAGCAATTCCCTTTGATTATGGTTCAGGGCATGTTCAACCTGACCTTGCAATAGATCCTGGACTTATTTATGATCTAGGCATTAAGGATTACTTGAACTTCCTATGTGCTTATGGATACAACCAACAGCTCATTTCGGCACTTAATTTCAACGGTACATTTATTTGTTCCGGATCTCACAGCATAACAGACTTTAACTACCCTTCAATCACGTTACCCAATCTTGGGTTAAACGTCGTTAATGTCACTCGAACAGTCACCAATGTTGGGCCACCAAGTACATATTCTGCAAAAGCTCAATTGCCTGGATATAAAATTTTCGTTGTACCAAAGTCCTTGACTTTCAAGAAAATTGGTGAAAAGAAGACATTTCAAGTCATTGTGCAGGCAACAAATGTGACTCCACGGGGGAAATACGAATTCGGGAATTTAAAATGGACAGATGGAAAACACATTGTAAGGAGCCCTATCACAGTTAAGCGCAAGTAAACAATCTCTTTTCATTCTGTGTGGATATTGCAGTGTGGATGCACATGCCAATGTAGTATTTGAGTGAGTATTAAGATTTCATGTTATTAATAGGTTGTGTGCCTTTTGTTATATTATATAGTGTGTTGTGTAATCATTATCAATAAGTAGCAGTGAAACATCTTCAGTCTCTTGTCTTCTTTATCTCTTCATAAATTAGAGAGTTCAATGAACATGATTTACCGATATGAGTAATTTACATGAGTTAGATGCAAACCAACGGACTTGCACACCAATTAGAGTAATTTTCACCCAGTTTGCAACCCTTTTTCATCATGATAATTACTAAGAAAAATGCTATGTATAGCGAAGGAAATTGTTCCGAGCAAATAGCGAACGTGTTATGCTGTACAGTTTTTATTTTTTACACCCATCCTCCTTGATTTCCGCTCATTGCTCTTTTATTATTGGTTACTATTTTTCTCGGGATGTTTTCGTGGTCATTTTCTCGCTAGATTTAGCACTCTTCAATTACTAAATAGCTTTTCTAAGAATAAAATAGGGAAATAAATTTATTGACCAGTTTACACGTAAGTTGATACTAAATAAGTATTACATTTGTCATAATAATACATTTCATCTTAACTAAAATCCATACTTTTCTTTAAGCTTATTACAAATATTTTTCATGAACTTGGTGTTGACTCTCATTAATTGTGGGCGTGGTGTGTGACATGATGTCTTGTTGATTTAGGAGGGTTTTCTTAATAATTTAGTAGTATTTTATTATTTAAGTCTATTGTTAATAATAATAATAATAATAATAATAATAATAATAATAATAATAAGGCTTTGGTTGTTGTTGTACTAGTATTATTATTTAGTATTATTATTTGTTTGTTTTGTTTTCAGTTTGTTATTTTTTCGGCCCATTAGAGTTTGTTATTTTTCTATTTAAGTTTAATAGTTGTAGTCTGAGAGGATAATTTTTTATTCAATTAATAATATTTTAGAGAGTCTTCTTAATTTTTGGTGGATTTCGGAACCCTATTTTCACAAGTTTGTCACTTGCAAACTTGTTTCTTTTCAGCGGATGTATTGGATTAGGATTCTAAGGGATTTTAAAAGTCTTTTTAATAATTTAAAAGTCTTGAGGTATTCAATCAAGACTCTTTGCAAACATAAAAAAAGTCGTGTGGTATTCAATCAAGAATCTTTGTCATTTTAAAAGAGTATTGAGGTATTCAATCAAGACTTTTCATCATTTAAAAAAAGTCTTGTGTTATTCAAAATTATTCAAATTTTGAAGGATTGTTAAATAAATTGGATTTTGTGGAATAATCTAGTGAAATTTTAACATGAAAAAGTCTTTAAATTTTACCCTCTCTCTCTCTCTCTCTCTCTCTCTCTCTCTCTCTCTCTTAAAATTCATAAAATCTTTTGAAATCTTATAAATCCATAAAATCATTTGAAGTTCTTTAAAATCTTATGGTGTAAATCTATTGAAATCCAAATTGTAAATCATGATAATCTTTTAAAATCCTGAAAGTCATTAAAATCCTACAAAGTCTTTTTAAATCCTCGAGACTTTTTTAAGCAAGAATTGTCCTTCAAAATCTTAATCCAATACACCCCCTAGTTTTAGCGCTTGCTAGCCTACACTTCCGTATTGCGTCAGTTGGTATCAGAGCAAGTTTCTCCTGTTCTTTTCCTAACGTGATCAATCATGGGAGATCAACCGGTGACAAAGGCAGATTTTGACGGTTTAGCTGCGACGATCAAAGCTCTGTCAGATTAGATGGCAACTCAAATGGTGGCTCAAATGGCAGCGTTAACCACAAACAACGTCGTTGACAGCTAAGATTGACGGCATCATCAACAATAGAAACAATCAGAACAGGGGAGGTGGACCAATTAGGGTTCATGGTGAAAACAATCGAATTACTGAGGATTCAAATTTTTCAAAGATGGAGAAAATTGATGAAACAGAAGATACCATATGCTAAATTGGCGACAGATTTTCAGGCAGTGTTAGAAGAATTTCATAAGGTACAACGTCTTGCATCCAAGAGGAAGACAACTTACACTCCTTTTGTTCTACATGAAGTTCAGCCATCTAGCTACACTCCTTTTGCACAAACATCATAATGTTGAGTGATAAAGTTGGATAAAGTTATCCAAATCTTCATTGGACAATGTGCAGGAGAGAGAATAGTGATTTTGCAGCTTCAGGCTCATGCTTCTAGGAGATTTTTGCTTGATACTGAACAGTACCAAATCACAAACATGTCCATCTCTGATTAATCAAGACAAGATATCCTTTTTGCTTTGCTTTTTTAACTTTTCACCAACTATATTGTTCATAGAGAGAAGCATGTGCAAAGATGAATATTCTGACCTTTAGAATGTTTCAGTTGTTCTCACTTTAGGATGATTTGCAAGACTTGCTTTTAATGTAATCAATCCTAATAGTGAAAACATAACCGAAGTGCAGTGATTGTAACATCTAGGATTATATTCTCTTTGGAATATTCCTAGTACTTCAAGTGTTCATAGTCTTGAATGAACTTTGAAGATCCTTTTTGACATTAATCTTGTAAATGCCTATATTGCTTTGATTGATCCATGTAGATGTACTTTACTGGACATTTATTCATGTCACGTGTACTTGCATGTTCTTCATGTTCTTAATAATCCTGGGTTTGCTTATGAACAACCTTCTGAACTCTTATCAGAACGTTTTGATCAACTTTCTGAGCAACATTCTCAACTAACTTTCTGAGTTTCAGAATTAGTTCATGAATTCAATGTCCTTTGATTTCTTGTATCTTGGTATGATTTAAATCTTGTTATTGTCTTAGTAAAACACTCAAGAGCATAAGTTAAATACCAAGGAATTAATCAAAGTCCATTTAGTCCTTAATCATTAAAGTTTATTATCTTTAAAATTAATTAGGGATTTTGCCTCAACAAACCATATATCCACAACGTGAGTTATGATCAAAATACTACACAGGTGTCAGCACAGCCATGCGATCTGCCTAGGTTCAGGAAAACCAATATTTCCACCCTTCTCTATACCGAATTGGATTTAGGCCTCTTCATGAAAAATGTAGATATGAATGTTAGCTTTATTTTTGTTTTAGTTTGTCCCTAGTCAGACATCCACAACTTTAATTATGATTAAAATACTACACATGGGTCAGCACAATGGTGCATCTCTCCTAGTATTAAGAAAACCAATCTTTTTCACCACTTTATGTTCCGAATTGGATTAAGGTTCCTTCTTGAAAGATGTAGGTATGAATGTTACCTTTTGTAACACCCCGTTTTCCCAACACATAAATATCATATAATAAATCAGAGTTCATCACAAACAGGATGTCACATTTCATTTTTTCAAAAATATAAATAGATTTAAATTCACTATTTATTTAAACAACTGTTTTCGATAATTCAAATAATATCGCAGCGGAAAATATTCAACGTTTTAATCAAAACTCGGCAATAAGGCCTCAACATTAGCAACATAATAAGCTTCAAATCCAAAAGTGGTTCAACAACAACAACTTAAAAAGTAATACGTATAAAAGAAAACAAAACATGTAAATATCCCCATCACGTTACGTATCAGAGCATGACTCCTATGACGACTCGAGGAATCAACTCACATCAGCGGTTACTCCTGGTTATCTGCACGTTACCCACGTAGAGGCAACATTTAAACATAAGGGGTGAGATTTCACATCCAATAATAATAAGCAACAATTCATCATTAACAACAATCATCATTAAACTTCATTTAATAATGCAACAACTGCAACATCGACAATGCAACAACAACGACTCAACAATGCAACAACAACTACTCGACAAATGCAGCATAATTATGCATGTGGTACCAACAGAGCATCAAGCTCCCTTCGTTAAAGTCATAATTGGACTTGTCAGGCATCAAGCCCCCTTCATTAAAGTCATTCGGCTTGTCAGGCATCAAGCCCCCTTCGTTAAAGTCGTTCGACTTGTCAGGCATCAAGCCCCCTTCGTTAGACTATGTTATGCAATGACACAACTAAAATGCAACGACATCAACTTCATAAATTCATATTAAATCAACCACAATAGATTTGCACATCAACTCAAGGTCACTAAAAAGATAAGTCAGTTATCAACAATCTTCATGTTCATATCAAAGTCCAAATCAAAACGGAAACATGTGAAAAAGACACAAGAACACAAACAGGCAGTCTGCTACTGCACAGCTCGCGAGGCGAGAGCAGCTACTCGTTGTAGCGAGCGCACATCATAAACAACTCGCGTGGCGAGAAAGACTACCCGTCGAAGGCGAGCAAAAATGGGTAGCTACGACATTTAGACCTTTTTCACCCAAAAATCCCAATTTTAACTTCCCAATGCCCAAATTTGATTATGAAAATTGTCCAATCATTTCTAAACGTAAAAAGGCACTCAAATACATATAAAACTTGACCCAAAACATCATTTCTACGAGAATCACTATTTCCTACTGAACAGGTCGCTAGGCGAGGAAAGGTACTCGCTGTGGCGAATTGGTACTACTCGTCGGGCGACAAGACTTGCTCGCTAGGCGAGCGATAACTTCAACTCGCTAGGCGAGGATAATCACTCGTTGAGGCGAGCGATGACATACAGGTCTGCGAACAGACCTTTGTTCTCACTCCAAAACCCAAAATTTGACATCCCAAACCCCAAAATTAATAGGAATCATTACCTACTAATATTCTATGACCTAGACATCACTTCCTTACATTAATTCATGAAATTCATACACTTTCTACAATTTTTATTGAATTTTAACCTAATTTCAATAACCCTAAAACTCAACAACAACAACATGATTAATCTTTTATAGAATCATATACTTAAGATTATAGAAAGTTAGTCCCACCCTTACCTTAGGTTGTGAAATCGCAGACCACAAGCTCCTCTTCTCTGACTTCTCACTTTCTCCCTTTTCTCCCAAAAACAGTTTGCACATATTCTCATTTTTCTAACTCTGACTCTCCCTTTTATATAACCCTTAACCTACTTATTTTCTCTTATTTCCAATCCTGCCCCCCAAAGCCTCATAATTCTAATTAATTATATTCCTCCACTAAATAATAAAGTAGGGGCTATTAATAAATATCAATACACAACAAAAATATCATTCATCAAATGAATCAATTAAATTATAAAAAGACTCTAAACTCAATCAAAATAAATAAATAATAAAATAGGGCGTTACACATTTCAATTTCCTTTGGTATGAATCCTTTAGGTCCTTTATAACTTGAGTTATGATTGAAATACCGCATGTAGTTCATGCTGTATTTTCCAATGAACTTTCAGCGTAACCCCTCTAGTGGACTCCAAAACATATATGAGAGCAATAGTGAATTTAAGAAAGTCGTTAGCGGGTAGAGTAAAATTAAGGGTCCTTAAACTATGCATTTAAATGGGGGAGTGTGTGTAGGCATAAATAGAAGCGATTACCTCAAGATATCAACTAGTCTAAATCATAAACCGATGATAGCGGTCAAAGTGAATTCAATGATTGTTAAAAGATGGTCGGACAATAGGGAGTGAAAGACAATGATAAAAGGAAGGACAATGGAGATGTTTAAGGTAGATGACTAGTATAAATATAAGTCCCCTGAATTAGAGACGAGTTTAAACGGTGAAGTAGTTAAGTAGTAGAAGAAGTAGAAGAGATATAGATGGGTAGTTAACGATGGAGTGGTAACAACGAGAGTAATCTCTTGGGATATTTAGAAGGTATAATTTGGTAAATCGATTAAGAGGGTATAAAATATGAAAGAGATAAAGAAGTGAAAACGACGATGATGAGAGGGAATATGAACTACGTGCTTTACGGGTAACTGATGAAGTTAAACTTAAACTCCTTAAACCAATAATGAGTTTAGAAATATTACCAAGTTGAAGAGTAGATGAGTCAAGGTAGTTAAATAACTCAAGATGTGAAATTCTGGAACGCAGTACAAATATTATATACGATCAATACTAAGTCTTTCAACAATAATATTAATTGCTAGCGGTATTTTACAACAATCAAACAATGTCAATTTACTTTGACAAAGAACTAATTCTTATAATTGTCATATGTTTATCATTATATTTGTATGAATGTAAACACTTAAGTATATATAAATAAGTTTATAGTCGCACAACTTTATCACACATGTCAGTAAAATATTATCATAGTTCAAGAGAACAAGAATGTTATCTTAAGTATATTCATGTTCCATTCTTGAGGAACGTTTTTATGCACTCACTTCACAAATCCCTTAAGAAAATAAGTTTTGCTACTAATTTTTTATTTTGTGAAAGGAATATGAGAGAAAATGTAATATGAAAAATGATAATTTAGATATATATATATATATATATATATATATATATATATATATATATATATATATATATATCATCAAGCTCACCATTACAAATAATTTATTGCTCTATAAATAAAGTTGAAACATAACTGAAAATAGAAAAGAAGCTCCCTAAAATTTATTGCCCTTGAAATCAAATAATAACTGGTAATAACTCAATAATGTCTCTTAGAAAGTTTATTAACTCAATAATGTCTCTTAGAAAGTTTATTAGTAATATCATAACTGAAAATAATAATGTAGTTTCTACAAGTTCCTCCACCGTATAGCTATCAGCAGAATCAAATTGCAAATTATTTATCAATCAAAATATATATAAATATTAAAATTAAAACTAAAACAAAAAATATTTTTTCATTTCCTTTTTTTTAATGGAAAATATATTATATATAAATAAAAATTAGAAGTACAAACATGTATAAAATATAGTACAATAAGTACTTAAGTCAAGATGATTCTTTCAAAAAAAAGTCAAGGGATGATAAAATCAAATCATCTCTTCCATAGTAAAACAAGAGCGAAGAGGTAAAAAACACCAGAAATCAATCTAGACTCCTATCAATAACACCCAACCTCACTCAAACAAGAGGAACACTTTGAACATAACCCCTCAGTCAACCAACCCCTATACAAATTTGTCATACGACATTATCGGTACCAACACATAATAGGTTCATGATCCCAATCATAGAAGGAACAAGTGGCGATAATGTTTTTTCTAAAAAACACTTCCAAGCAGTGAATGTAATCATATACATTGACTGGAGGACAAACATCTCCTTCCCCAAATGATGTGAGAATTTTGGGATCTTCCCAAGGACCATATAACAATATTCTAGATTAATAAGAAACATAACCTCTCTTTTTGTCCCCACTCTTAAGTCTAACATAATACTAACAAGGCTCATTAAATTTGAAGGTAAAACAAATTCCCACCCCAACCATCTAAACACATGATACAACACTTAGCCTAAAAAAGGACATCTACCAAAAAGGTGACAAACTGACTCTACAGCTCATTACAGAAAACACAAAAAATATCAGAATCAACTATAATTATTCTTGAAAATAATTATGTCGAGTCAGAATCCTATCCTGAAGCAGCTGCCAAGAGAAAACATTCACCTAGGATGAGACCAAGACTCCCACAACCTTGAAATAAGTTCCACAAATTTTACTAATCTCTCGTCCACCACATTGTCTCTCATATGAAGGAATTTATAAGCCGATCTCACTGAATAAATGTTGGATGAATCATTGCTCTGGACTCAAATGTATACACATTCAGAGAAGGTCGGACTCTCTAAAGTTTGGAGCAGCTCCTCCAAATAGCAAGTTCAATTCCCACTCAAAAAGATCCCTTTTCCACTTAAGATCTCAGACCCAATCAGATCTCTCTCTCTCTCTCTCTCTCTCTCTCTCATGATCATATCAATCACTTTAGCTTCTTTTTGTATAGAAACTTGAAAAAGACCCTGGAAACGAATTCTCAAAGGAATAACACCCAATCAAAAATCTTTTCAAAAATTTATAGATCAACCATCTCTAACCAATCTTAAATATCTGATACCCAACCCTCCTTTACTCTTGGGCTTACAATACATCTGATCATCGTTCACCTACAATTTTCCTCGCCTCTTTAGACAAAAAAATAAAATAAAAAATAGCGGGACAATCAGAATAATAAGGGATTGTATAAAATGCAATCCCTTATAAAATGCACCTCTAAGGGGTTTATTTGAATTGGATCGTGCTCCTGTGTCAATTGAAACTTGTCAGTTGGCAGGGCATTAAGATTCAATTCGAAACAACCTCTTGGAATGCATTCCTTTCTGTGATGACTCATCTTATATGAGGGAATTCGATGTGATAACATATATAGTTGATTTGGTAGAATACATGTGTTTTGTTGTGTTCTCTTCATTCTTTTGACTTTTCAAAGGTTGCTTCAAATCACTACGCTAAGTATAAGACACTTCAATGCCAAGATTTTCAGTAAACTTTCAAAAATTAAACTTAAATCCAACATCATGATGATACCACCTATATTTAGGGAGAATATAATATAATGTAGATGGAATAAAATTGTGTATTTTTTTAATTGATTTTGTGTACTTGTGCAACTTAATTTATTCGAGTTTATTCAATACGTAACTTTATTCGAATTCATGTTGAGTTTAATTAGTCTTCGAAGACATTATATTATTTAGATGCCAAAATTATAAAATAAATGCAAATATAAACAAAAATAAAAGAACAAAATTGATACACATAAAATCTCATTTTGTTATTATATTGTGGTAAAGCTAAATCTCTAGTGGTGCAAGATGGTGGGGGAGAAGGGGACTGGGTAAGGTATGTTTCTTGACTAAGGTGAAAGAGACATTGATGGTCAACATGACACTCAGACAAACCGCACTTCTTTGCAGTTCGTTGCCATTTCTATTGGTCATTCTTACAATCCCTGAAATTTTCAAAAAGGCCTCTTTCTATGAAAGGCTAATGATGGAAAAACATTGTGGTTGTAGAAGGAAGAAGAGGAGATAGTGAGGAGGAGAGATTGTGAGATGATGGTGTGAGAAATGGGGAAGGTTGGAAGGGTATTTATAGGGGGAATTGCTTACATACGCTATAACTACACTAAATGTAGTAAAAACACGTGTAAAATCAAGTTTGCATAACTGACCACCATCTAAAAAACGTGTTTTATCTGCTCAGACCACCAGCCAAACCAGCGTGAGTTAAGTCACGCCACCGGCCAAATGAGCGTGAGTTAAGTCATGTTGGTTTATAACATGGATGAGTTAACTCATGCAGTGTAGGTTAACTCACACATGGGTATTTTCATTAAATCAATTGGGAGTGAGCTTTTTTTTTGCGAGAAGAGCATTTTTCTTTTATAATGGATTGTTAATGGTTTAATAGATTGTTTTGATTCATCCATTACAATCCAAGTTTAAATTCATCCAATACATTCATTTTGTCACCCCTACGAGAGAGTGTATAGCTTAGGATCATATTGGAAATATGAAAAATTAGTTTTTTTTTTTTTGATAAAGCTAAAAATTCAATATAAAAGGCAGGAGATGCCTGAACCTCGTACAAGAAAAAATCCAAAAACATCAAAACAAACAAAACCCTACTAAACCAACAAGGAGGGAGGGGAAACAATCAAGACATATGCAATCTAATCAAAAGGCAGAAAGGTAAAATGAAACATCCCAAGACTCAAACATATTTAGGATTGCTTTTAATGACACCCTTTTTGGATCGAGTTTGGATGTGCTCATTACTTGTGATGCCACCAGAGCCTTTTCCATTAGGACTCTTATGTTTTCTAGACTTCCTGCCAGGTTTTGTAAGCTTGCCTATCTCTAAAGGAGTGTCTAAAAACTTATCAGCATCAGGAGGAAAAACCTCAATGTCTTCAGGTTCTAGTGTGCTGTCAGTATCTTCATCTCCCCAAAACTTTCTCAACACCTTCCCATCTTTCAAACAAGCAGCAGTGGAATTTTTAGGGCCAGTAGTGAATTGTAACTTTCTCTTATCTTGCCCTAAGATTTCATCATTTGTAGTAATAGGAGAAATGATTGGCTGCATTGTTAAAGAATCATCAACAGTAGGGTCTCCAGTAGTACCAATTGACAGAGCAGTAGCATTGGGGAATGACATCCTCCCAATGTTGCTACCCTGAACTAAGGAAGAAGGATCTGTAATGGGGAGTTGCTGCCTCCCATTAACAGAGTCCAACAAAGGAGTGCTTGAGCATAAAGCAACAGGTTTAGGGTTCTTTGTACCAGAAGCCTCTATGTTAGTGCTTTGAGTCAAGATCTCTTTCCCTAAGGAATTGGCCTCCACATTTGGATTTTTTACAATGTACATATCCAGTGTAATGAGAGTGGATTCCTCTTCATTTGGTTGAGCTACCCCTGTAACATGTTCAGAGCCACTTGCAAGCAATTCAAAAGCGTTGTGTAGATTAAGACTTGAGTCACTTCCATTGTTAGGATTCTGAATCATAGCATGGTGTTCAGTATTTAAGATCTCCAAATCATTGTTTTCAGGAGCTGATAATTCACCCTCCTCAAAATCATCAGCTGAAACAAAAGTGGCTTCATGAGTGTCAATATGAGTCTTAGCAGGTTTATTACCAACTGCTATATTGTGAGCTTTAGCATTGACATTAGCATCATCAACCTTATGCAAAGGAAGCTTAGTATTGTTTCTATAGGATGTATCAGGTTTGGATTGAACCTTCTGATTCACATTGTGAGTGCTGCTATTAGTTTGAATATTTCTACCAGCATGCAATTTTGAGCAAGAATGGATACTATGACCTATGGTTTTGCAATTTGCACAAAACAGAGGAACTTTTTCATATTGGATCATAACAGTCAGGGCATGCCCTTCCCTCTCCACAATCACAGACTCAAACAACTTGTCTTGCAGATCCACCTCAATTAAGACTCTAGCATAAAGTCCAAAACGTCTGGTTTGAGTTGATTCATCAATGGTAAGGGGTGTACCTAAACCTGACGCAATTTCAAAAAGTGTCTGCCGTCCCCAGTATTCTTGCGGCAATTGCAGGAATCTAACCCAAACATGTGCGTGAGTTTGTGCCTGAACCTTTGGGATGAAGTCCTTCGTCCAACCATAGAAACGCATGAACCCAGGTTTCAAATTAACAACCCCACTGGCCCAAACCTGCTTTATATCCTCGATTGAACTGAAATAAAGCTCAAAGAAACCCTTACCAAGGGGAATCAGATTCCAATTGCTCAATTGGGGCCAAAAGTTGTTAAGCTTGAGCTTCAAGGCTTGCGTCGTTAACGGAGAATCCCCTTTGTGTAGTGTCAAACGACCATGGAGGTTGAACCTGCACGCAGCCAAACCAGATTCGTAGGCAACTTGTGAAATTTTGATACGAACTGAAGCTCCCATAACCACCTTGGGAGGTAATTTTGTCAGAGAAGTGTCACCGGAAGAACCACCGGAGAGAACCTGAGCGAAGGACCTACCAGACTTTCCAGATTCCGGTATGGGTGTCGCCGTAGGCAACGACGTATCCAAACGAGCCATGAACGGCCACGGACAAACCATGAATCACGACGATCGGAGAAGACAGAGGATCGCTCGAAAATAAACCAACGGAGATGAATACCCTCGCAGAAGGTGCGAAGGGGGAGAGATCAATCACCGTGATAGAGGAGAGAAACGCCGTGAAAAGGTGCAGAAAAAGTCAAAACAGAGCTTCACCGGAGAGTTGTAGTGTGGCCGGGAAAAAACGGTTAAAAATTAGTTATTTTTAAATTTAAGCTAATTATTTTTAAAAATTTGATAAATGATTTAAATCCGTGGTGAGGATTTGGTAGTGTGCTAATGCACAACTAATGAATAGTAGGGCATTCTTAGATGTTTACAAAAGCAACAAAGCATATTTATCTTCAAAGCAAATAGTATGAATCGTGAAAAACGAGCTTAATAAGTGGGGGCTAAAATAATGCACACTATGGAAAAAGTGTGATTAGGAAAGTAAAATTGATTCCAAGATAATGAAATTTTATTCAAAAGAAAATAATCGTGAAATATGAGGCTTAGCTAATAAGTGGAGGCCAAAATAATGCACGCTTTGGAAAAAGTATGATTAGTAAAGCTAAGTTGATAAATTTGCTTTACCTTTGTGCAAGACTTTCAAAAGTGTACTTGAGTCATTAAATAATGCTGCTTCTTTATTTTCTTTTATATAAGCACACAACGTAACTCCAAAATCAATCCTCACCACACAATATACCATCCATTCCATAGAATCTACAACCTAAAGCTATAATCTTGATCCAAAATATCCTTTTATACTTGAAGAACCATGGTACCCAATTTCACCAAGAATCTAGCTTGTTGGCAGATTCTCTTCATGATACTTTGGGTTCGTTTAACAATCATTTTTCCTCAACAAGTTGCTGGTTTTTCCAATGAAGCAAATGAAAAAAATGCTCTACTGAAATGGAAAGATAGCTTTGACAACCACAGCCAAGCTCTGTTGTCAACTTGGACAAGAACTACAAGTCCATGCAACTGGGAAGGAATTCAGTGTGACAAATCCAAATCCATCTCTACCATAAATCTTGCAAATTATGGACTAAAAGGTAAACTCCACACTCTTAGTTTCTCCTCATTCCCCAAACTCCTCATCCTAAATATCTACAAGAACAACTTTTATGGGACCATTCCTCCACAAATTGGTAACATGTCCAAAATAAATGTTTTGAACTTTTCTTCAAACCCACTTGAAGGTTCCATCCCTAAAGAAATGTGGACATTGAGGAGTTTAAAAGGTCTTGATCTTTCTGTATGTCAGCTAAGTGGGGAAATTCCTAATTCCATAGGAAACTTGTCCAAACTATCATATCTAGACTTTTGCGAAAACAACAAATTTTCTAGCGGCAATATTCCTCGTGCGATTGGTCAATTAAACCAATTAGTGTATCTATCTTTTGCAAACTGTAACCGTATTGGTTCCATTCCCCGAGAAATTGGAATGTTGACAAAACTTGGTGTTATGGATTTGCAAAGGAACACTCTATCTGGTACCATCCCAGAATCAATTGGTAACATGACCAGTTTAAATAAACTTTACCTTGCTAATAACACAATGTTGTCTGGACAAATCCCAGCATCTTTGTGGAACATGTCTTACTTGTCCATACTCCACCTTAAGAGCAATAAACTTTCTGGATCAGTCCCTCCTTCGATACAAAACTTGGCCAATTTGACTGACCTTGTACTTTGTGAAAACCACTTTTCTGGACCTATTCCTTCCACCATTGGAAACTTGACAAAACTATCGAATTTACAATTATTCACAAATTATTTTTCTGGATCAATTCCTAATTCTATTGGAAATCTAATCAATGTGCCCAACCTTGAATTGTTTGAAAACAATCTTTCTGGAACTATTCCGGAAACAATTGGAAATATGACAGAGCTAATCACCTTGGAACTAAGCACCAATAAACTTCATGGTAGCATTCCACAGAGCCTATATAACTTTACCAAATGGGATACATTTGAATTAGCCGAGAATGATTTTACTGGCCATTTGCCACCTCAAATATGTTCTGGTGGATATCTAGAATTCTTCAGTGTTTTTCACAACCATTTTACCGGTCCAGTACCAACTAGTTTGAAAAACTGCACAAGCATTTTAAGAATCAGAATTCAGGATAATCAAATAGAAGGAGATATATCACAAGATTTTGGTGTATATCCGAAGTTGAAATACCTTGAACTGAGTGACAATAAATTTCATGGACACATTTCACCAAACTGGGGGAAGTGCCCTGATCTTACTGACTTCATGATATCCAACAATAATATCACTGGTGTCATACCATTAACACTTTTGGAGGCAAACAAGCTGGGCAACCTCGACCTTTCTTCAAACCACTTAACAGGAAAGCTTCCAAAGGAACTTGGATACCTGAAATCATTACTTAAAGTTAAGATCAGCAACAATCAATTTTCAGGAAATATTCCTAGTGAAATTGGATTGCTACAGAATCTCGAAGATTTCGATGTAGGAGGAAACATGTTGGGCGGAACAATACCAAAAGAAGTTGTGAAGTTGCCCTTTTTACGGAACTTGAACTTGAGCAAAAACAAAATTGAAGGGAGAATTCCCTCAGACTTTGTCCTGTCACAGCCTCTTGAATCTCTTGATCTTAGTGGGAATTTGTTGAGTGGAACAATACCATCAGTGCTAGGAGAGTTGAAGCAATTGCAAAAGCTAAACCTGTCATGCAATAATCTTTCTGGCACCATTCCAACCAGTTTTGAGGATGCACAGTCAAGCTTGACCTATGTCAACATATCAAACAACCAGTTAAAAGGGAGGCTACCAAATAATCAAGCCTTTCTCATGGCACCAATTGAATCATTAAAAAATAACAAAGGCTTGTGTGGTAATCATACTGGCTTAGTCCTTTGCCCGACCAGCCACAGTCAAAAGAGCCACAAGACCATCCTACTGGTATTTTTTCTTATCTTAGGTGCTCTAGTACTGGTACTTTGTGGAGTGGGAATTTCAATGTATATTCTTTACCGAAGAGCAAGAAAGGCAAAAACCAAGGGTAATGATTCTAATGAAGCACAAGCAGAAGAAGTCTTTTCCATATGGAGTCATGATGGAAAAATGATGTTTGAAAATATAATTGAAGCTACCAATAATTTTGATGATGAATATCTCATTGGAGTGGGAGGGGAAGGATCTGTTTACAAGGCAAAGTTGTCTGCAAATATGGTTGTTGCAGTGAAGAAACTTCATTCGAGAATAGATGGGGAGAGGCCTAATATCAAAGCCTTTGAAAATGAAATTCAAGCTTTGACAGAAATCAGGCATCGTAACATCATAAAGCTCTATGGATATTGCCAACATTCAAGATTCTCATTTTTGGTATATACATTCTTGGAAGGTGGAACTTTGGCTCAAATGCTAAACAATGACACACAAGCCATTGCATTTGATTGGGAAAAGAGGGTGAATATTGTTAGAGGTGTGGCTAATGCTTTGTCCTATATGCATCATGACTGCACACCTCCAATAGTTCATCGTGACATATCAAGCAAGAATGTTCTTTTGGATTTATCATATGAAGCTCAACTTTCTGATTTTGGAACAGCAAAGTTTCTAAAGCCTGATTCAAGCAGCTGGACCACATTTGCAGGCACATATGGATATGCAGCTCCAGGTTAGACCCTTTTTCCTTTGTATATAGAAATGAAAATGATCACATTGCAATTTACAAAAAAAAAAAAAAAATTATACTGATATTATGTATGGAGGTTGATACCGCTAGAGGGATATTGGTTTAATCGCTAAGCAAGAATTAGAGTATACAAAATTGGAGTAAATTGTAGACCAGTGATTTTCCAACCAACGGGAGTTGGAACTAGAAAGGAGTTAGTTTTTCACAGGGTGACAATCACAACAGCAAATATGGTTTTTTTAACAGAACAGGTATACATAAAGGTTATATAGCTTTTGGTCTGGCTATAGACATATGCTACTTTGCTAGTGATGACCAGAATTCAGATCATCGCGCTAAGAGAGACACCCATATTTTATGGGTCCAAAATAATAAGTGATGTGCTAGTATCAAATCCATTTCGAAAATATACGCAAGATACTAAAGTTAAACTTTTTATGCAAAGTCTATTAATTGTTTCATTTCATGTGTTATAACCTCAAAATTTTAATTTGATTGTAGAGTTTGCTCAGACGATGGAAGTGACTGAGAAGTGCGACGTTTACAGCTTTGGAGTTCTTTGTTTTGAAATCCTTCTGGGAAAGCATCCAGCAGATTTCATTTCTTCGTTGTTCTCATCATCTACAGCAACAATGACTTATAATTTACTGTTGATCGATGTGTTAGACAACCGCCCTCCTCTACCTACCAATTCAATTGCTGAGGACATCATCTTGATTACAAGATTGGCATTTTCTTGCTTGAGTGAGAAACCATCTTCTCGCCCCACCATGGATTATGTTTCAAAAGAACTTTTGGTGAGAAAATCACAATCACCTTTAGTGGAACAGTTCTCCCAGATCAGACTTGGACAGCTCCACTAAATCATCCAACTATTTCAGTATTTTTATTTCTCTAAGTCAAGTCGTCTATCCTTTATCTTATCAAGCTTTCCTGGTAATTGTATATATCATGTCATGTTTACTTTTGTGATCTTAGTGGTGTATGACTGTCTGTGTTCATGTATTATTTCTCAAGAGTTGTTGCTTTTAATAAAGGTAAAGCAAAGTGGGTTAATTTTTCATTTATTTCCACAAAGGATAAATGAATGATTTTTGAGTTGACTAAAAGAAACTAATTTATGAATTAATTATATCAATAAGCTCTTTTTGGGCTAAATAATTGGTTCACGAAACTTTTTCAATTTAATTAATAGTAACTAGTAAGTATTAATTGAACAAAGTTAGTCTCAGCACATATACTAATAAGTAATAACGCATAAAAGCTATACAACCTATAATTAAATGGAAAAGGATCTTTCATGTTGAAAATTCTACATGAACTCTATCTCCAAATTCATAATTCATAAATATCATAACAGATGTTATTGCAACCTTTTTTTTTTTTGTAAAAGATGTTAATACAATCGCATCTACATTGAAAAAGGTGATAATATAAAAATTTCATATATGATAATCATGTCAAGAAATTTCAATATATAAATATACTATTTTTACCTAAAGAGAGAGAGATGAAGGTAAGATGTAATAGCAAATTCTTATGTTGAATAGTAAAAGGCTTGGTTAGTTGGTACAACTACATACTCAATGGTTCCAAAAATAACTTTCAAACAAGTCTAGTTGCTAAAAAAGAAAAGAAAATTGGGTGCTAATGGAAATTCTAAGCTAACTTTATGTTCTTTTGGAAGTTTACAAATTTTTGGCCCACATTTTTTAGAAGATTTATGCTGGTTACTTGGTTAGTTACACCACCTCTGCACAAACTATTTAACAATAATGTCCAAAATACCCCTAGCCTCATGTTTTTTTGAACTCATTCTATACCTTTCTAATTTATCATTTTTTGAACATTTCATTATATATATAATGTAAGTGACCTTATCATTTTATCTTCTAATTTCAATTTTTTATATTCATCTGAGAATCGCCATGGCACGTGAAGTAAGTCCAAGAATATCAACAAAATAGTCATAACACATACACAAACTCAATTCACGTACAACCTGCAGTTTCTGAATTTCCAAATGTAACGTGAATTCTATCCGCGTAGTTATATGTGAATTTAGCTCACTAGTATTTCCACCCGTGCAACGCACGGGTGAACAAAGATTTTTTGTGGCGTTAACAAATTATTACTCTGAATGTACCATCAAATACAAACATATAATGTAGTTGTTAGACAAATCAGATCATGTTGACATCATAAAATTAAAAATGTCATCGTTTGACATATAATTCAATTTAATTTAAAGCAATTACATATCTATGACCAATAATAATTAATGACTACTTATATTATAAAGACACAAAAAAGTAGTCAATATTTTGAAGAGCAATTAATCCAAAAAACAAAATCCTTATAAATTTCCTTAAAAAAATCTTATAAATTAGAGTAAATTACACTCCCCTCCTCTAAGAGAAGCTTGAATTACACTCCCCTCCCCTCTTATGTTAAAATATAGAGTAAATTACACTTCACTCCCCTCAAAGATGCTTGAATTACACTCCCCTCCCCTCTTATGTTAAAATATAGAGTAAATTACACTCCCCTCCCCTCAAAGATGCTTGAAATACACTCCCCTCCCCTCTTATGTTAAAATATACAATTTCCTCCCTTGAAAAATAAAATTTACACTCCCCTCCCTTATAAGATGCTTGAATTACAACCCCCTCCCTTGATAATTAAATATACATTACACTTTAATCTATTTTAACATAAATAAATATTTTTATGATATATATTAATTTTAAACCACCCTTTAAGAAAAATTAATTCATTTCTTTATAATTTAAATGTTAATGATAATTAAATTTAAATATGTTGCTATTGATTTTATAATTTAGAGTTTAAAATTAACTTTTAAATAACCATGGTTTATTGTCGTTAGTAATTTTTCACATATTTTAATTTTATTTTGGCTTGTTTCATATTTTATAATAGGGTTTAAAACTACATGTTAATGAAATTGTGAATAAAAAATAGCAAAAAAATATGTATTCAATTTTTTATTATGTTAAAATAGACCTGCAATACTGTTATTTTCGAAGTGTATTAGATTATTATTTTTTTGCAAGATTATTAAAAATAAAAAAATATATATTGAGGGAGTAAAGTGTAGATTTTAACATAAGAGGGGAGGGGAATGTAATTCAAGCTTTTCTTAGGGGAGGGAAATGTATTTTTCTCTAATATGTTTTGAATAAGAGGGGAGGGGAATGTATATTTTAACATAAGAGGGGAGGGGAGTGTAATTCAAGCATCTTTGAGGGGAGGAGAGTGTAATTTACTCTAAAATATACACTCCCCTCCCTTGAAAAATAAAATTTATACTCCCCTCCCCTATAAGATGTTTGAATTACAACCCCCTCCCTTAATAATTAGAGTAAATTACACTCCCCTCCCCTCAAAGATGCTTGAAATACACTCCCCTCCCCTCTTATGTTAAAATATAGAGTAAATTACACTCCCCTCCCCTCAAAGATACTTGAATTACACTCCCCTCCCCTCTTATGTTAAAATATACACTCCCCTCCCCTCTTATTCAAAATATATTGAGTAAATTACACTCCCCTCCCCTCAAAGATACTTGAATTACACTCCCCTCCCCTCTTATGTTAAAATATACACTCCCCTCCCCTCTTATTCAAAATATATTGAGTAAATTACACTCCCCTCCCCTCAAAGATGCTTGAATTACACTCCCCTCCCCTCTTATGTTAAAATATACATTCCCCTCCCCTCTTATTCAAAACATATTAGAGAAAAATACATTTCCCTCCCCTAAGAAAAGCTTGAATTACATTCCCATCCCCTCTTATGTTAAAATCTACACTTTACTCCCTCAATATATATTTTTTTATTTTTAATAATCTAGCAAAAAAATAATAATCTAATACACTTCGAAAATAACAGTATTGCAGGTCTATTTTAACATAATAAAAAATTGAATACATATTTTTTTTGCTATTTTTTATTCACAATTTCATTAACATGTAGTTTTAAACCCTATTATAAAATATGAAACAAGCCAAAATAAAATTAAAATATGTGAAAAATTACTAACGACAATAAACCATGGTTATTTAAAAGTTAATTTTAAACTCTAAATTATAAAATCAATAGCAAAATATTTAAATTTAATTATCATTAACATTTAAATTATAAAGAAATGAATTAATTTTTCTTAAAGGGTGGTTTAAAATTAATATATATCATAAAAATATTTATTTATGTTAAAATAGATTAAAGTGTAATGTATATTTAATTATCAAGGGAGGGGGTTGTAATTCAAGCATTTATAAGGGAGGAGAGTGTAAATTTTATTTTTCAAGGGAGGAAATTGTATATTTTAACATAAGAGGGGAGGGGAGTGTATTTCAAGCATCTTTGAGGGGAGGGGAGTGTATTTTACTCAAATATATTAGAAAATATTTCACTCCCCTCCCCTAAGAGAAGCTTGAATTACATTCCCCTCCCCTCTTATGTTAAAATCTACACTTTAATCCCTCAATATTTTTTTTATTTCTAATAATCTAGCAAAAAAATAATAATCTAACACACTTTGGAAAAAAAATAGTATTGCGGGTCTATTTTAATATAATCAAAATTTGAATACATATTTTTATTTATTTTTTATTCACAATTTCATTATCATATAGTTTTAAACTCTAATACAAAATATGAAACAACCCAAAATAAAATAAAAATATATGAAAAATTACTAAATACAATAAAGCATGGTTATTTAAAAGTTAGTTTTATACTATAAAATATGAAATTAATAGCAAAATATTTAAATTTAATTATCATTGATATTTAAATTATAAAGAAATGAATTTATTTTTCTTAAATGGTAGTTCAAAATTACTATATATCATAAAAATATTTATTTAAGTTATAATAGATTAAATTGTAGTGCATATTTAATTATTAAGGGAGGGGATTGTAATTCAAGCATCTTATAGGGGAGGGGAGTATACATTTTTCTTTTCAAGGGAGGGGAGTGTATATTTAAACATAAGAGGGGAGGGGAGTGTAATTCAAGCATCTTTGAGGGGAGGGGAGTGTAATTTACTCAAATATATTAGAAAATATTTCACCCCCCTCCCCTAAGAGAAGCTTGAATTACATTCCTCTCCACTCTTATGTTAAAATCTACACTTTAATCCCTTAATATTTTTTTTATTTATAATAATCTAGCAAAAAAAAAAAATAATCTAACACACTTTGAAAAAAAAATAGTATTGCAGGTCTATTTTAATATAATCAAAATTTGAATACATATTTTTCTTTATTTTTTATTCACAATTTCATTATCATATAGTTTTAAACCCTAATACAAAATATGAAACAACCCAAAATAAAATAAAAATATATGAAAAATTACTAAATACAATAAAGCATGGTTATTTAAAAGTTAGCTTTATACTATAAAATATGAAATTAATAGCAAAATATTTAAATTTAATTATCATTGATATTTAAATTATAAAGAAATGAATTTATTTTTCTTAAATGGTGGTTCAAAATTACTATATATCATAAAAATATTTATTTAAGTTATAATAGATTAAAGTGTAGTGCATATTTAATTATTAAGGGAGATGATTGTAATTCAATCACCTTATAGGGGAGGGGAGTATACATTTTTCTTTTCAAGGGAGGGGAGTGTATATTTAAACATAAGAGGGGAGAGGAGTGTAATTCAAACATCTTTGAGGGGAGGGGAGTGTAATTTACTCTAAAATATACAATTTCCTCCCTTCAAAAATAAAATTTACACTCCCCTCGCTTATAAGATGCTTGAATTACAACCCCTCCCTTGATAATTAAATATGCACTACACTTTAATATATTTTAACATAAATAAATATTTTTATGATATATATTAATTTTAAACCACCTTTTAAGAAAAATTAATTCATTTCTTTATAATTTAAATGTTAATGATAATTAAATTTAAATATTTTGCTATTGATTTTATAATTTAGAGTTTAAAATTAACTTTTAATTAACCATGGTTTATTGTCGCTAGTAATTTTTCACATATTTTAATTTTATTTTGGCTTGTTTCATATTTTATAATCGGGTTTAAAACTACATGTTAATGAAATTGTGAATAAAAAATAGCAAAAAAATATGTATTCAATTTTTTATTATGTTAAAATAGACCTGCAATACTGTTTTTTTCGAAGTGTATTAGATTATTATTTTTTTGCAAGATTATTAAAAATAAAAAAATATATATTGAGGGAGTAAAGTGTAGATTTTAACATAAGAGGGGAGGGGAATGTAATTCAAGCTTTTCTTAGGGGAGGGGAATGAAATTTTTTCTAATATGTTTTGAATAAGAGGAGAGTAAAATGTATATTTTAACATAAGAGGGGAGGAAAGTGTAATTCAAACATCTTTGAGGGGAGGGGAGTGTAATTTACCTATAAGATATTGCAAGTTGACTTAAATGGGCGTGGTTCCTAATGAATGGTAGATGATAACATTGCAAGTGATATTGCACAATCTGTTTGATTTTACAACTTGTTAAAATGACGGCGAGTTTTTTAACACAAAATCCGGCTATTTAGATACCGTGTTTATTTGCATCTTTCACTCATGAAATTGAAAAGAAACCGAGCATTATGAAAGTCCATATTCAAATAATCATTAAAAAGCATAAATAGAAGAAAAATACAAAAATTACAAAGGAAAGGTAGTTGACATTGCCTCAAAATATAAACTGACAAAGTAAGAAAGGAAATATGAGTTGCATTAAAAAATGAGTCCATTATGATAATGATACTTTTTTTTTTTTTCATGAAATTAATTACTAGATTGAAAATTCAGATCAACAATTAACAACTAAAAGCAAAGCAAAAACTATTGCTATTGCTAAAGCTCAATTGCAATGACAAAATATACACCAACGTTGAAATTCAAACTACAAGAAACCCTAATTGACATAGAAATCCCCAATTTTCTAACCGCCAAATCCGTAAAGAGTCCTTCCCTGCCTCTTGAGAGCGTAGACAACATCCATCACAGTAACAGTCTTACGGCGAGCATGCTCTGTGTAGGTGACAGCATCACGAATCACATTCTCAAGAAAGATCTTGAGAACGCCACGAGTTTCTTCATAGATTAAACCACTGATACGTTTCACACCACCACGTCTTGCAAGACGACGAATCGCAGGCTTTGTGATTCCCTGGATGTTATCACGAAGAACCTTACGGTGTCGTTTTGCTCCTCCCTTTCCAAGACCCTTTCCTCCTTTGCCTCTTCCTGACATGGCTGTGAAATTTTTCAAGTTTCTCTCTCTGATTGAAATTTCGATGAAAATAAATGGGAACGAAAATGATTCATTATGATAATGATACTTGCAAGAGATATGAACTATTAATATCCAAAGGAAAGGCTCTAGTTAAAGCGTATACTTAGGTTCATGAGAAACGAACATTTGGTCTTTATATATAGATGTTCATATGGAAGCTAAAACGATATTCAGAGGTTTATTTTCTTTTAAATTACTTATAAGTATTAAATTTGAAAGCTATAATACATATTTTATTGGTTTGATTCTTCGCAGTTATTCTGCCTCAAAATTTGCAAGTGACATTTGATTTGAGGATAAAGAGGTAGCTTCAGTCGAACTCTTTTTCAGTATAAATCTCGGAGCTTTCACACACACATATAACCCCACAAGTATGCATTGTATGACTTGAGAAGAAAGGCACGTCTCGAATAAATGTGTATCTAGTAGTTCCAATGGTATGTTTTCAATCCAGAGTCTCCAATCCTAAAGCCGTGAAATTTGATGTAGTTACAAACTTTGAATCTGTCATGATATGACACAACTCAAATAAGTAAAACTATACGACAATTATACTTAAATGTCCAAAAAGGTTGAGAGAGTGTTACGGGTCATAAAACCCCTTAATCTTATTCTCATTAATTATCTCCAATGTTATTACGTCATGGTATTTATCTCAAGTATAAAACAAAGTTACCTCATGGTCTATATCTCGAATAAAAATCTTTATCTCTCAGACAAAGCTTCAAAATCTGCAAAAATGGAAAAGAAGAATCAGACAATAAAAGGCAATGTCAATTATTAAACAAAAGGCAACACTAAAATCCTTCGTGGACAATTTCTTTAGTGGTATATCTTCTAATTTCTAATAAAAGAGATACAAAAGATGATCTTCAACAATCAACAATACAAAACGAATGTCCTTCGAAGAATCATATTAAGAGAGAAGAGGACCTCATTTACTAAATTGGATTACCATAACTCCAACAAATAGGGACTGACACTAACAACTTAAATTAAAAACAGCAGATCATATCAGATTAAGAAAATAAATAGTGACTATCAACAAAGAAAACTACTTTGACATTGCACCATACTCTAATTATACTAACTAATATCTCCATTTATATTTTCTTTTTCCTAAAAGCTCTGAGAAATATTATGTTGATATGAATTATTCAACGCAAAAACAATAAAGACACATTGAGTAGTGTGAGTTCCGGAAGCGTATTTTCGGTAGTGTGAGTTCTGTCAAAATAAACTACATGGAAGCACAATTTCGATAAACCCCACATGTTTTTGGAGGAAGGATTGAGAACTTTTTTTTGAAGAAGGAAGGATTGAGAAATTATCCTAATGAGTGGGTCAAAAAACTAACTATTAATGATAATAAGGGTCGTTATTAGAAATGTAAAATGCCAATACTTTTTAAACTATCTAATAAATATTATCGTAATGTGTCAAAAGTAAGAAACAAATTCAGTCATACTTCAATCATAATGTATTGCAAACAAAGACAATATATAATGCATTAAGTCAAATAATAATTTGTTTATGTTTACAACAAAGATAAATTAAAAAAAAAAAACAAATGTTTATAAAAATTGAGGTCTTGTTTGTTTACCCATAAGAGTAGTTGTTCTCTATCGTTGCTCCTATTCAAAATACACTATGAGGAAGATGATTCGTTAAGCCTCCCATATTCTTTGGGGGGATATTTTTGAAGTTATCCTAATGAATAGGCAAACAAAAAAGTGAGTCTTAAGATGTTGTCTATGTTTACAAAGGTAAATTAAAACAAATTAATTGTCTATTTTTACAAAGATAAATTAAAACAAAGGAAGTAAATGTTTACCCAAATTGAGGTCACTCTAATTTGTTTAACCCTAATTGTTGTTTCTCTATTATTACCAACTTATTAGAAGATATTATTAAAAAATATTAAGTAAATTGTGCATAAAAAACAATAATGATGCTAATTTTTCTAAGGATAAATTATATATATATTTGTCAGGTAGCCTAGTGGCTAGAATTCACCTTATAAATAAGAATTGTATATTATTTATTTTGAGAATGATCAATACAAAAAATAAAATCACAATTCAAAAAGAGACTTAGTATCTTTCAAAAACGTGTTCGCATTGTCTTTCATAAACTTATCATATCAAGTTAAAATAATGTTCACGTATAATTCAATGTTACAGAGTTACCTATAGAAACTAAGGAATAATGATAAAAAACTTAAAATAAAAATCATTTTCAAAAATCAAAAATCAACTCCGTATACTATCTGATGTGTCATATGCTCTTAGTGACGGCCTTTGAAGGGATCACTAAAATCTCCATTTTCAGGATGAAGTATCTTTTATGTGTTCACGACCATCTTCATTCCATGGCTGAAGTAGGATTCTTTCATTTGTATGAAAAACGGCAATGGTTTACTTTGCTGCACCAGAAAACACACAGCTCAGTAGATTGCAAAGATATTATCAATTAATTCATACTTGATACAACCATTACAATCCTTTTGCATTTGTCACCAATTACATTCTATAATTTTGGTTCCAATATACCGTAGAGAATGGTATTCTCTTATTCACCTTACTATGTTATCTGGCTACATCACCTTGCAAACACAATTCTACTAATAAAGGTGTATTCTACAATTTGATAAGGATGCTTGTAAAATTGATGTAGCTGTTGTCCATGTACAATATTGAATTTTGAATTTAGAACCAAAGAGAGAAAATAAAAAAGAATACTTATACTCATTTAACAAAGACACCAAATTGGGGCAATACTTTTTATATACCTTCAAGAAAATTTGAAGAAGTACTCTCAAAATGTGATGATTTGGCAAGGATGACTTTTGAAATTGACACATAGGATTTGAGGCTCCAAATTGGGGCAATGTTTTTTATATACCTTCAAAAAAATTTGAAGAAAAATGTTAACTCCTACCCCATATTCAGTCCTAATAGTTTGTTATCAAGGAAACAATACTGATCATTAAAAGTTTCAAATATGATGCATATTATGAACTAAAAAAGCTAGACCAAGTAAATTAAGGAACATAGTTTATCAAAAAGCTATTATTTCATGTGAATCTAAGCTGAGAAAATTCAAATGTCAGGTAAACAAAAGCAAATGAGAAAGGTAATTGACTTGCATATTAGCTACTATCTCAAGTATCTCAGATGTCAGGAAAACAAAAGAAGGAAATGAGAAAGGTAAATGAGAAATTAAAGTTTACCTATCTAAAATGCACGCTTTCAACCCATTTGTACACGCATGAATAGTTAGATCTGAAACCAAAAAATGAAGTGATTAGGAAAATTATAGCAAAAACAACCGAAATTTAATCTAATCAAATCATATAACAGTGGCAGAATACAAAATTTATTACCTTACGATCAGAACAGAAAATATATAAACCTGTAACAAAATTATATATAAACGAAGTGTTAGTTCATCAATAAGAAAATTAGAAATCCAAATAACTAAAGGCAAAACCTTCACTAAAAGCTGGTTACTAAATTACAAACTGTGAGTTTGAATATTTTTTTTTGAAAATCTCAAAAGCATATCGAAATTCAACATGGTAAATGTAGATAAATGCTTGGCTTTTTAACACATAACAACAAACATGCTTAAAAATATAAAAATACTAATCAAGTCTTTATAAAATGATATACAGCTATATGATTGTTATCTTACCTACATAAACCAAATTCTCATTTTCTGGAAGGACTTCAAACTGCACATAGGAAAACCATCTTAATCAAAAGAAAGAAGTGGAATGAAAATAGTAAATATATTCAAAAGCTACTCATAAAAATTGCAGTCAAAATATGATTAAACCCTCTGCACAACAATTGCAGTCAAAATATGCTTAATGGTCAAGTTCATGCAATTATAACTCCACAGATCATGAACATTGCAGTCAGAATGTAGTTCTTTTTTTCAATTCCAAGTCTCAATGAGAGTCATATCTAAATAGACAGAATGAGTAAAGTCTTAAATTATTGGTTTTAAGAGGCTTGAATATGTTCTATAAAAGACATTTCATTGATATACTTAACAGACCTTATAAGTAATATAGAGAAATTAAAGAGAGGTAAGGCAGGATAGTAAATTTAAACAATGTGGTAATGTGTCACTTTCCATAGCTATAATTTAAATCATTCTTTGAGTTGTGCATATGACTCAAGTAAAATCAAATGACAAGGAGTATCAAGATAAAGAACAAATCAATGTAAAGAAAGAAAATAAAGAAACAATAAAAAGCAAAGACACTCAAAAATGGGAAATACATAGGTGGCACTAAAATAGAATTCACTTATCATTTATTCCAAACAAAAACTTACATATTAATGCAATAGGATCCTTTCTAATTCAGTTATAAAGGTATACACATAGAAAGAATTGAGTCATACCAATCAGATGCATCAAAGTCCTCCACCAACTATCATTTGAGTTGCTTGTTCTCCCAACAAACTCCTATAGTGAATTATTATATCACATAGCTCCAACATTTTTAATTTGCAATCTGCCATGAAATAATACTAAAAAATTAAAGTTAATGTAATTAAGGATGTGCAAGTATGACGCTTCAACTTAAAAGTCACTATTAAGAATTCAAATTAGTCTGAGCTGCTTCTAGTGAAAGTTAAACATGATTAAAATCCAAAATCCCAAATATCATAAAGAAACAAATCATTGGACACAAAAAAATAGAAAATTCAAAGTAACACATGTTTTTTAACAAAGTAATACTACTTCATGCTTCATAAGAAATATGAATCATCACAGATTTTTTTTTCTTCTACAGTGTACAATACAACATGATTAAAGCCCTCATTCATATTCATTTAAAAATACAGACTTGCAGCAACCAAAACTTTGAAAATGAGGCTAGTATTTACATGTTATTGGTAGTTAAAACGTCTTTCAAAGAGCATGAAGAAGCATGTTGTTGGAATATTTTACTATTTAATTATATTCCAATATCATTATGTGGGCAAATATCGTAATAATAATTATATTAGCTATTTATCAATTGTGAGCCTTAATTGATTAGTGATCAAATTAAGTAATAAGGCTATTAGATTTCTAATTGGATAATTAATTAAATATTTAATTAGTTGATATGGACTCAATGAGTGGATGTCCGGATAGCCCATTAACGGAATAATGGGAAACCCTAATGGCTATCCAATATAAAAGAGGCTATGGTCCCCAATATACCGTACACGGCAAAACAACATTCTCTTCTCCCCATCTGATGAGAGCTTGAGGCATAAAGGTACCGGTTGAGGAAGAACCAAACTAGCCGCCGCTAACCATACGTTGCGTATTTCAGATTACGGTGTCAAAGCTTTATCCAGGTATTCCTAATACCCTAATTCTTACTATCTTGATAAATCAAACATGTCGTAGATCCGTTCATATTCATGTTCAATGATTAAATTTGCTTCCGCTATATTTTTATTTTGTATTGAACATGTTTTATGAATTAAGACCTAAATTTCTAACAAGTGGTATCAGAGCCGCCTTCATGTTTGATTTATAAGGATTGATTGACTTTTCCAAATTGTTTATTCCGTACAAATCCTTATTTTTTTAATTTGGGGTTTGTTGGTTAATTTCCCAATTACCATGTCCAGATTCGTATCATATATTTTGATATGATATTTTTATTTTTTATTTTGTCATTTACGTAAACCCTTTTGCAACCTTTTGAGTTCCTTTTGTTTGGTTTACTAGATACTATTTTTATGGCAACGATTGTTTATTTGCCGGTTGTACGTTCTCCTTTGTTTTCCATGAGAACAATCGGTTTTTCGAACCGTTTCTTATTTTATTTTTTCCTTTCTGGTTTTCGATAACATCTAGGGTATTATTTGTTATTAGTTTTTAATTTTGAGTCCAGAAAATAAAAGGTATGGAAATATTGTGGAATGATTTCTATATTTAGTTTTTTCATATTTTTATTTGATTAAATATTATATATGAATTGAGAGAAGGTCTTTAGTTTACTTTTGATGTGTGCTTTTGAACACATGACGTGAAACCTTCCTTCTTGAATTGTTTTATATTTTATGGTTCACATACTTGTGTTTGATCAGATTTATTTTTTGTTTCTAATGATCAAAATTTTCTTGTGGCCATAGTCAATGAGGATTATCATTGTGTTTATGTTATAGATCTTGACACTATTATTTGTGTATGTGCCAGTGTGGATAATATATGTGCTATATCCAATTTTTAGTCCAGTAAAAGAGTTGATCCTTCATATTTACACTTGCTTGCCGAAGGATAAAGAAAATTGTTTCAATTTTTGGATCAAGTGTGGACTTTTGAAAAATAAGGATTTGGATTTAACGAAGATTTGAATTTTATTTTTTATTTTGGTAATTTGATTTTATATAAAATCTTTTGGTTAATATAATTATCATATTTTGCAGCTTAATTTCTCTATGAAATTAATTTTTTGATTCACATAGATTTTGTACTAAATTTATTTTGAGAAGTAGGCAAATAAGGATTAAAATATATTTGTTTTATATTTGTTGCCTTTTCATAATGATTCTCAAAATATTATGAACAAATTTTGAGTCTATAAAGTAATAATTTGATTCTTTAAAGTTTGGGAAATAACAATTTTAGTTTTGTTTGTTTATTTATAGACATATAAAATTTGTTTCTTTTATTTAGGAAAACATTTCTTCTAGAATTGTGTTTTATTTTGTTTAAAGAATCATTTAGCTCATATGTGAATCTATTATAGCATGAATATTTTTGAAATATAAAGATTCAATTTTTATTTGATTTGAAATTGAATATTTTTCTTATAGCATGATTATGATGTTAGAGTTTATTGTTATTAAGTTTTCTACAATAATATTTTGTCTTATCATGCATTTTGAATATATTTCATGCTATGTTTGTTGTTGTCGCTTTTATGCAATATATGTAAATGTATTGTCATACACACATTGGTGTGATTGTGACTTGCAACTTCTATAAAATTAATGAATTTTTCTTCACACTTAAGAGTTGTTGAGTGGCCTAATAGTTACACAACGACATAAATAACTAATTTGGCCTACATTATGTCAGTAGTGCCTTGTAAATTTAAGACCATTCCCATTTAATTTACTATGAAATGTTTAGTAATTGCGGTTGTTTTGGTTGAAACAACATGTTGTGAAAGTAACCTCTGTTGCGTAGATTTGATTCAACTGAACTTACAAAAGGCGTAGTATGAAATTATCCATGTGAGTTGTTGTCGGCCCCAAGGAAGGCACAACTTGACCGGATAGTTACATACATATGATAGTAAATGTGTGGTGATTATAAAGTAATTTTCCATGTGAATAATATGATACCCGAAGGTGAGTATTATTTGACAGGATTTATCACCCCGTTTAATATGTATATTAAAATTGTCTAGTAAAATTAGTTGAGTCAGTTGAAATAATAATGTTGCCCAAGTAACCTCTGTTGTGTAAATTGATTTCAATTAAGCTTACAAAAGATGTAGTGTGTAATTATTTATGCGAGTTGTCGTCGGCCCAAAGGAAGGCACAACTTGGCCAAATAGTTACATACCACCAATGTTTGACCATTGCATTGAGAGTACCGCTTGCAATTAATTCTTAGCAATCCAAAGATTGTATTTTAATGGTGCGTTTGGTATCTTGTTAAGGTCTTTTATTTACAAATAAAGAAGCACATTTTTTTAATATTTTACTGACATGTGTGATAATATTGTGCGAGTGTAAACTTATTTATATATTTAAGAGTTTACATTCAAACAAATATAATGGTAAACATATAACAATTATAAGAATTTATTCTTTGTCAAAGTAAATTGTCATTGTTTGATCATTGCTATAAAATACCATTAACAATCGATATTATTGTTTAAAGACTTGATATTGATGGTGCATTAGGTAGTTTGGTGAGTGCTTTTACTGCTCATGTTCTCTTTAAGCTACTATAATGTATCTGCTAAATTGAGTTGAATTTTTTTTTAACTCTTAAAAGTTCTAACTTTTAGGAATTAAAGAATAATATTAACATTATTCTTGGATCTAGACCTTAGATAAGGGTGGTGAAACTCACATTCTCTCACAAATTCAGCATTTAATGTGGGAATCAAGTTTGACTAGTGAGTGTACACCAAATCTCATAGGTCACGTGAAATCATAAAGCTAAAATATCATATGTATTAGAGGTGTTATTTAAGATGACAAAATTTTTGTCATATTTTCTTTGCTTAAATTAAAGTGCTTTTAAAGCAATATAGAGAAAGACAAGTTCTCATTGGAGAGTGGATATTTCATTAAGATTATTAGGCAAAGAAAATTTTAGGAGCACATTATGTAAATATTTAATCTTGCTAAGACACTATAATTTCGACTATCATATGACTTGTTCGAAAATTCAGTAATTTCAACTATCATATGACTTGTCAGAGAATTCAGTATTTAATATTCTCTTTGCACAAATTAAGTTTATAACTGTTACAGTTAGAAATGATCATTTAAATGATCAATTCATAAAGTGTGCAAATAAGGAAAGGTTGAAGCAAGAGAAGATAAAATAATGCTCATTCAGAAAATACCTCAAAAGATAAGGGCAAAATAAAGAAAAGTAGTCTTGACTGACTTATGTCCCATGATGTTGAAAGATATATCAATTTAGAATAGACAAAGTCGATAAAGTTGGTTCTATTCATTTTTTAAACTATTTTTTTTAGATTGTCATTACTAGGTTATTTTTTGTATTTAAAAGATAATTTGGTGAATCATTATTTGAATTATTTTTTTGTTTTAATTTCTCTTTGAATAAATCAAGATATTTTGAGTTTTATTTTCAAATGATGATTCAACGTGTCTTTTAAATTCAATTATTAGAGTCAATTCAGTTATGACTTGTGACATTCTATATTGTTTAAGGTTTTGAATAATATAAGTTTTCGTCCCACAAATTAAGAAAATTTTGAGACATAAATTGTTAAGTCTTCTTGAGGATATTGAGTTTGGGGGAGAGATATGGTAATAGAACAAAATTGAATGAGGAAGAATTAGTTCTAAACTAATTCATATAGTTACTATTATTATAGTATATTTGAATCCTCGTGAAAACATTATTGTTCTTCCTCTCAATCAAGTTAAGAAATTAATTCATATAAATCAAACTCAACACCCTCAAGAACTAGAGTTTCTAGTGTCATTAAGAATTGACTGAAAGAGAAATTCTATTTAGTTTATTTGAAAGGCTCTATCAGGACAGTCATGATACTAGTTTGCTTATTATAATTTTGGAGCTGCATAAGATGAATTTCAATATAGTTTTTATAAATGATGACATTAATGATACACTACGGTGCAACTTAATAAAGTTTTTGTGTCAATTGATACAAAGTAAATAGTTTGCAAAATCATGAAATCCATTTATGAGTTAAGAAATTTGTCTTTTTATTCTTATCACAAATTCTCATAAAGTAATTGTCTCATTTGGTTTTGAGATAATATTACGGAGAATTGTGGATTTAGTAAGCTCAGTGGGAGTAAATTTATATTCCTAGTTTAATATGTCTATTTTATTTTATTTAGTCAACAATGATATATGTATGTTATGTGAAACCAGTGAAATCTCTAACAAAAGTTAGTGATGAAAGATCCTGGGGACACCTCTTTTGTATTAGGCATTTCAATACTAGAGATTCTTTTCAAGGTATTATTCGGGATATTGCAAAAGAGTTATATCAATAAAGTTGAAAATAAATTGACATAATAAATTATGGGTGACCTTAGTCTCCGAGAGAGACTTTTCAGTCCCAAATTTTCAGTCCCAAATATTGCCCATTAGGAAATTTATGATTTCATAAATTTAAGTATATTCCTATGCTTTGCTTATAGAATTTTTATGTATGATCTTATTATACGTATTTGGAAATAACATATATGATCAGACTGTTTGGCAGAAACTTGAGCAATTCAAAGTTTGAATTGTTGAAAAGGCAACCTTAAAAATTATTAAAGAGAACAAGAGAACTTATGCTCACATCAGAGATCTAACAATTTGGAGATCATTAGTGTGTTAGTCTCTGGCTTTTGGATGTCTATATATAATAAGACATCCTAACTCAAGAAATGACTGTAAATATTTATGTCACTTGGTTGCATATAGTTAAAGGTATTGAAAGACCACTTAAGTTATATAGTGACATAAGTTGGTCAAATAAAGCTTCAATAACAAAATTATAAGGTTTATTACCTTATAAATTATTGTTGTTAAAATGATAGAACATGTAGAGACAAACTTTATGCTAGCTATACCACTAATCAGAGACATGATACCTAAGGTCTTTCATATGGTTGTTGTCATTAAGGATGTCTTGGATTAGTGGAAGTCTCTTTTATTTTATGTTCTATACTTTTGTTTTGGTATTGATACAAACTTTATGTTATGATTTTCTGAGAAATAAAGTTCATGAGGTTATGTTTGTTATAACCATTCCTGTATCATTTTGTGCAAATATTGAATTTGCAAACTTCAGTTTGATCTCACTAAAGTTTTTGTTGGATCAGTTGGAAATAGACATGATTTAGAGATCACATTACATGAAATTTCCATGCCACTCATCCATGTCGATCTATGTCATCAAGTGCATTGATATGGTGGTCGTCGAGGTTCCGTCACGTTATACGTCAGTGACGACAGCTGCGGTGGTCCCATTATTAATGTATGAGGTGGACCAGATTGTAAAGTTGAAATCTAAAGATAAATAGCATTCGGACGCGCGCCTAAAGTATTCTGGTATAATTATTAAGATATGTAGCCCAAGTGGGAGATTGTTGGAATATTTTACTATTTAATTATATTCCAATATCATTATGTGGGCAAATATCGTAATAATAATTATATTAGCTATTTATCAATTGTGAGCCTTAATTGATTAGTGATCAAATTAAGTAATAAGGCTATTAGATTTCTAATTGGATAATTAATTAAATATTTAATTAGTTGATATGGACTCAATGAGTGGATGTCCGGATAGCCCATTAACGGAATAATGGGAAACCCTAATGGCTATCCAATATAAAAGAGGCTATGGTCCCCAATATACCGTACACGGCAAAACATTCTCTTCTCCCCATCTGATGAGAGCTTGAGGCATAAAGATACCGGTTGAGGAAGAACCAAACTAGCCGCCGCTAACCATACGTTGTGTATTTCAGATTACGGTGTCAAAGCTTTATCCAGGTATTCCTAATACCCTAATTCTTACTATCTTGATAAATCAAACATGTCGTAGATCCGTTCATATTCATGTTCAATGATTAAATTTGCTTCCGCTATATTTTTATTTTGTATTGAACATGTTTTATGAATTAAGACCTAAATTTCTAACACATGTCGCATATTGATATTAAATTTGCATTTGACAATACCATTACCAAAACAAAAATGATAATTCATAACCAAAACATGAATTGGAGGACATTTTCTTTTCCAAATAATCTAATGAGGGCCATAATTTGTATTATCCAGACAGAGCTATTAGTTTACTTTCCCCTAAACAACTAATTAAAGAAATGGAATCAATGATAATCCAGAATCATTGCTAATACTTTTAATTTGAAAGTGACATAGTTGAAACTTTGAAAGTTTGATAGGCTTTATAACTGAAAAAGTGGAAATTTCAGGATTAAATATTGAAAAAATAAGTCTAATTAGTAAAAGTGGAAGAGTGATAATCATTGTCCATTATATGATATGCTTTATTACATGTTTCACATGTGAGCCAACAATGAAGAAACTATAATCTATCCAAGCAAGCAAACAATGATGAAGACAATAGAGATTAATTTTAACAACCTGTTGCAAACTGCAATTGCTCCAAATCCCAAGGTCTTCATAATTTGTCCACCTTTTACTACACCTAAAATCAAAACGAAAATGGTTCTATATCAATATCAAAACTAACAAAATCATCAATTTTTCATTAAGATATTTTCTCAAATACTTTGTTATGTCTTTACAAACACTAAAAGCAGATTTTCAAAAACAGAATTACACAACCTATATACCTTTTTTTTTAGAAATAGAAACACTAAAATACTAAAATAGAATTGCAAAAATTGAATTACTGATACTAACAACCTATGATATTTGAAGCTAAAATAGCTAGATAAAAACTCATTATAATTTACAAAACAAAGCAATAATTAATTAAAGTTTTGCAGTTCAAATGGAAAATAAACTCATTGTTGATGTGCAATAAAGGATCAAAAATGTAAATTAATTACAAAATAAGAAACCTTGAATCAAGATCAGTAAATTTGAAACCCAAACTTTCATCTTATGAATAGCATGACTAAAATTGGTCCAACAATTTTATCAATAACAAAATTTGACAATTGATTGGTATTCTTACCGAATTAAAGCATGGTTGTCCATCACATATATTGTAGATATAAAGCATTCACATCGGCTGGTATACATTTCCTTCATCTAATTAAACGCGCGCCTTTCGCTGCATCAACCATAAAAATCAAGTTTTCACCAATCAGAAAATGATTTTAAGTGACTGTAGTGAAAACTATAATATACAGAACCACAAAGGAAAACAAGGGAAAATAAAGATTGTTGAAAACAGGGAAAAATATTGCACATCAACAATCTAATTCATATGATCATCAATAAATCTAATTTCATGACATCCATAAAATAAAATAGAAAACAATCTACCTCATTTCATCATTGACTTCAGATCTTGATTGTCAAAACCATCTTCCTCATCCTTTCTCTCCTGAGATACCAAAAAACACAAAGTTCAATCAATCAAATACTAAATACAAACTGAAGCAAAAGTTGAATAAACCACCCATATTTTATTTCTTCAAATTAACAGATATCCTATTTTGTAGCTTTTCACTCTATTAGTCATATTTTCAACATTGTTATTTTAACTTGATTGACATCGAAATCAAGAAATATGGTGAAACAAAAAGAAAGCAATCAAGTTCAATGGAAAGTAATCGAGTGCAAATAGAAGCCTTTATTACAGGATAATAACAATAAGAGTGAACTCAGTGACAAACATGTGGACTGTTTTACACATTTAACATTTTTTAGATTTACTAAAGTATCTAATAGGGCCCTAATTTGTATTATCCAAACAGGGCTATAAACTATATTGTTGTTATGAATCCTTCATATTACACTCTATTACTATGACTTTTTTACTTATATTCAATTCAAACCTCAAGAAAATTTTAAATTTTTTTTTTTAGAAATTTTAGAAAAAAAATCCAAAACCCCAAATCAAATAATGAAATAAATCATCATTGCATAAGCTAAAAACTAAGTAACAATTCAAAATCACATAGTTATGCAAAATAAAGCTTAGTGAAGTGAATATGAGTTTTGCGAACTTGTGAATAACAAAAAAAAAAACTGAAATCAACTATTAAAATTACAAACGATTAAAAAATTAATATTAATGAATAAAAAACTAATAATAATAATCAGAGATTTACCTTCAAACTACTAAAGCCAGCTTGATTCTCAAAACCATTTTGTTCATCTTCTTCAACGTGTTACTGCTACACCATGTTTTCAAAATTCAAAACACCATTTGAAGTGATTGTAATGAAATAAATTTAGGGATTTCGAGTAAGTTACCTTTCGATGTGTTTTGAATAATTGGAGGATGTATGTTTTATATTTTGATTGTAACTCGGGCACGGCGGCGGCGAATTCCGGTACGGTGGTTGAGGGTGTTATTGCTCCGATCAAGAAAAAAAATGAGTGGGTTTTGTAGAGGATGATTAGAGAAAGACGATTGGTGGTTTTATTTTAGAATGGGGAGACCGGATTTGATCAAGAATGAAGAGAGAAGGTAGAGCAAAAATGAGTTTCGTGAATGGAGGAGGAGGTTTACGGTGAGAGTGTGGATGTTGAGTTAGAAAGAGAGAGAAAGTGAGGGGAAAAAAAAGAAATAAGTTTGGAATGAATGAGAGAGAAAGGATATAAAAAATGATGTTTGTTGGTATAAAGAGAAAAAGTAGGAGATAGAAGGAATTGAAAAAATTTGAAATTTGAAATTGAAGAGGGAAAATGTGTGATAATGATATTTTATTGTTTGAATTGTGTGAATACTTAAAATCGCAAAGGCAAATTCTATGGTACACTCAATATATTTGAGTGTACCGGTACACTCATTCTTTAAATTAATAACTAAATTAGTTGTTTTTTTGAAGATAAATATTTTTTTTATCACTTATAATTATAATAACTAAATCTTATTCATCAAAAGTGTCAACGAAATAAAATTAATTTTTTGTTGAATTTTTATCACTCATAATTGAGAACATTGATTATTTTTTAAGATAATATGTAAAAAAAATTACAATAATTTTTATAAACAATGAAATGATGTTTTTTCTTATAAAATGATGTTCTATAAAATATAAATATGCGACACCTAGGATTGACCTCCAATTTTTTGCCATTTGTTTTTTCACATTTGTATATTATTAAGATAAGATTAAGATTAAGATTAAGATAAGATTAAGATTAAGATTAAGATTAAGATTAAGATAAGATGTACCACCTCTAAATTCAGAATTTAATTACAGGCGATACGTGAACTAATTTTACAAATTACATCCGCCTACGTTATCTTACTTCACGTCAATATACGTATTTTGAGTTCACGTACTCATCCAATTGGAAGTTTGGGATGTACTTAACTGAGTTGAACTAACGCATACATATGTGAATTGAATTAACACATAACTACATTCATTGAATTCCTGTATGTATGTTTTTCAAAACTAAGTAATGTAGCCATGACCATGAACTTAATTCAAGCCAGTTTCTGTGAACTCATTTCATGCGTGTGTATGTGTACTCAGCTCATGTCACGTATAACCCTACTATAGGAAGAAAAAAATGGAACCCAAAAAAATGGAGGAACCGCTGCTGAATCCCTCAGCATCGTAAACTCAACTCACTTTAACCAAAGTTCTAAGTTATGTATTAAAGCATGTGCTTATGTATGGTATATCTTAATTATATGTGCACATTTGCATAGATGTATCGCGTTATGAAAGGAAATGGCTAAATTATGGGATGAGAAAACGAGCATAATAATGTCGATATATAACTTGTCGGTAGAATTTTGAATGACATTATATATTACTTGATTGATACTAATAGATTTATCAACAAACAAACATGTATTTGAAATTGAAATTTAAGAGGGTACAAGGAACTAACCATGTCAATAGAAAATAGATCAAGTCAAGAAAGCATTGCGTGCTTATCCTCAGCGAGAACGGCATTGTTCAAGGTGATATCATACCTGTTATAAAAGCAGAGTTCTGATCCACATTACAAAGAAATACAATTTCATTTTAACCATCAAAGTAAAACATAAAAAATATCACAAAAAATATCAAACAGGTTTCCTTTCAGGCATTTCATCATTCAGTTGGTGTACCTTATTCCAACAAGAAATTATGAGTTTCAATTCAAATAATTAGAGAAAGAAGCTACAAATCCGAATGCAATGAAAGTTAGAACAGTACCTGTTGGCAGCTATGAGTTGCGGAGGGTGGAAGAATGTGATGTCTTCGTCGGCCGAAAATGGAGGGAGAGTTGAGTTTTGAAAGGAAGGAGGGAGTTTTATAAGCTACAAGTGTGAAGTCCAACATTCAATTTGGCTCCTTCGAGTATCTCTCATCGCAACTGCATAATCGAACCCAAGACTTTTAGTTAAGCTGAAAAAAGAGTCTTTACCTTCTCATCCAAGTTTTCTCAATATTTATCAATAAATGAAACCTTATATTTGTCTAACATGCACATGTAAAATGATATTGCTCCAAAAGCATAAGTGTTTTTTCCATCATGAGATTTATTCACGTCAAAACTAACTCGTGTGAATGATGTAAAACTTATCTTATTTGTGTGTCATAGAACTGGTTTTAATAAATATCTCAAATTCAATCATTTAATTTATTCACTATTCATTATCACTTAGTTTATCAATCATCCAATACTTTTAATCCAATACAACCTTGTATTTTTATCATAGTTTTAAAGGCTACTTCTTTATTAAAAAACGGCTACATTTTATATATTTTCGTGGGTAAACATATATCTATTGTTCTATTTATTTTGTCATTATTTATATTCTAAAGAATTTAATCATGAAACTCACAGACACCGACTAAATATTAAAAAGTGAAGAATTACTGTACTATTCAAACTAGTGTTTCAATATAACAAAAATCATAAAATCTTATTAAATGAAGAAATTATTCTTTAAAAAAATTAAAGATTTCAATTTCCAATGCAATAAATGTACAAAATTTCATAAAATCTTACCACTTTTGGGGCTTAAAGTTTGTCCTAAGAGCACTCGTTAACATTTGTCAAAAAAATCTACGATCTTTTACCATATGGTTTATGCTTACAAGAATGTTCTATTTCCATTATATTTTTCTATCTATTGTTGTTTTATTATTTTATAATATTTTATTAATTACTTATTATATTTTTAAAATAATAATCCAATGGGACATGTGTCACCTTTGAACAATTTTATTTATAGTTAAATATTATCTAGACCCATATTTCTTCACAGGTGTTCGTTAATACCAGATAAAGTATAAATGCATGTATCATGAATAAAGGGAAACAATGTTGAAAATAGTTGCAACAAACAACTTCTATTGTTAGATGCGTTGCTTCTTGACTTAATTTCTGTCCAAATGGCAAGAAACTATGAACAAAGATCGGTGCATGTTAATTTCGATGAAAAAAAAGGAACACATACATTTATTTGAATATAGCATATTTATAACTGTCATCTTATGTTTCTCTCATACTACTCAAGACAAACCATTGAAGAACAAAAAACAACTTCCAAATTCCTCCATCATTAAAAAATTATTATAGTTTAGAATTATGCACACATGACGAAGAATACTCAACATGTCCATTGTATACAAATAAAAAATAAGTCAACCATTGGTCCATCACTACTCACTACCTGCATGCATGCCACATGATCTAACATATGTATATTTCCTTTTTCTTTTATATAAACTGTAGCATTTATCTATCCAATAATAATGATAAAAAAACAAAAACAAAATACAACTTGCACCAACAATCACCACTAAACAATATGATATTGTAAAGGAATTCAACATTATTCCATCACTCTAGTGCAACTACACTCTCCTTTATTGTACACATTCATATTCATATATGAACAAAATTCTACTTTTTGAACGTCTTTAATTGCATATACAATGTAAGTGAGCAGTTTAATAGAAATATTGATATAGTGGATTAGTATAGCTTGATATAAATAAAATATGAGGCATCAACTAGTTGAATATCTCTTTGTTACACATGTACACTCATATACGAACAAATTTCCGCTTTTTGAACCTCCTTAATTGCATGTACAATGTAAGTGAACAACTTAATAGAAATATAGATATAGTGGACTAGTATATATAGCATGGTATATTAAGATCCATGTATATCTCTTTATTATATATTATATAATATATATGACACTTATAAATAGTATATGAAGTATCAACAGTTGAATATCTCAATCAAGATCATTGACACAATATACAAATTTCACAAAATTGACAATGGACCAACATGATGATTCTACATCTTCATTTACTAGTGCTATGAGTCTAAGTGACCAAGGAGTGTCTTCTATACCTCAATGTTATATTCTTCCTCCATCACAACGACCTAGTACTCATGATCATGTTTCTATCTCCACCACTCTTTCCATTATAGACTTGTCTACTTTAAGGGACCAATCTGTTAGATCTCAAACGATCAACGAAATTCGAATTGCTTGCAAGGAGTTTGGTGTCTTTCAGGTAAAAATTAATACACCCTTGATTTTGCATTTCATGAGGATTTGAAATCACTTGTTCTTTTCTTGTTCCTATGACAGTGCAATAAAAAAAATTAACAACTAAAAGATAGTAATGTCTTACTCTTTCAGGTGAAAGAGTGTGTTTTTATCAATATAAGGGAAAAAAGTTTGATGACTTGTCAAGTTTATATTATTTTTGACAAAATGTTCTATGTTTATTTTAGTGTATGTAAATGTACACGTGTATTGATTTATTGTTGGATATTAAATAAACACATTTATATTATTAAATTATATACACATGCTTGTATATATACTAATTTTTATTTTATTAATAGCATATGTCTATAATCATTTTTGGAAAAGTATATGCTAGTAAAGTAGTAACAATAATATATTCGTATTTATAATATATATATATATATATATATATATATATATATATATATATATATATATATATATATATATATATATATATATTCGTATAATTCTGATTTCTCGGGACCATTTATTTACTCTATTTTTCCCCAAATCACGATACATTGTATTTGTCAATTGTCACCTTTGTTTATAAATGAGTCGGATATAGAGGCAACTATTGTTTTCATTGCACTACTATATATAGTAAGGTACTTGTCTTGACTTCACTTTTCCTCCCACTGACATTGTAATCATCTTGCGAATTAAAAATCTTACCCACTTTAAAAACACAAGTGAGAAGCTACATATATATTCCTTCTCTTCAATCTACATTCATTCGTCTTCAATTTTATGGTCAATTAATGTCATTCATTAGCAATTATTAATTAAATTAACATATGACACTCACATTGTTGTAGGTAATTAACCATGGAATTGATGAGTCAACAGTGAAAGATGCTCAACAAGTTGCAACAGAATTCTTCAACCTCCCTAATGATGAAAAAATGTGCTTATTTTCTGATGATGTTCACAAACCTGTAAGATATGGAACAAGTCTTAATCAAGCAAAGGATGAATTTTTTTGCTGGAGAGATTTCATCAAACATTACTCTCATCCATTAGCAGATTGGATTCATATGTGGCCTACAAATCCATCCACTTATAGGTACGTACTATTAATATAGACCTTTTCAAATTATAATGCAAAATATTTTCAATCAACAATAAATTTATTGAAAAAACTTTTTCTTGATATGAAAAATTCCTTACCTTGTGTCAAAAAAACTTTTTACCTAAGAAATTTAAATGGAATGAAGTTTGACTTATCTAGCACTGATACTTCAAATCGAAGACGTGTCAAATGTCTAAACACATGCTAGTGGCAAACAAAGACACTTGCAACACATTCCATAGTTTTTTTATAAATAAATTATCACTATTGTCCACGTGTCTCATGTCCGTATCTATGTTAGTACTTCTATTGACTTGTAAAAGTAAATGAGCAAAATGAATGTTTTTGACAGGGAGAAGATGGGAAAGTATGCAGTGGCAGCACAAGTTTTACAAAACAAATTAATGGAAATAATATTTGAAAGCTTAGGATTAAACCAAAGTTACTTGCATGAAGAAATAAATGGAGGATCACAAGTAGTAGCAGTGAACTGCTACCCTACATGTCCTGAACCAGGACTCACCTTAGGAATTCATCCTCACTCAGATTATGGTTCCATAACACTGCTTCTACAAACTCGTTCAGGGCTAGAAATCGAAGACAAAAACAAAAATTGGGTTCCTGTTCCTTTTGTTGATGGAGCATTGGTTGTGCAGTTAGGGGATCAAATGGAAGTTCTTAGCAACGGACACTACAAGAGTGTGATTCATAGAGCAATTGTTAATGAAGATGAGAAGAGATTTTCTATAGTGAGTCTTCATAGTCTTGCTATGGATAAAAAGATAGGTCCAGCACATGAACTTGTTGATGATCAACACCCTATGTCTTACAAGGAGTTTAGTTTTAGGGAATTTCTTGAATTCCTTTCTTGTAATGATGTTTCAAAGGGAAGGTTTCTTGATACTTTGAAACTATGAATTACCATAGATTACGAGGGATTATATTTATATAATAAGGTGTGTGTAATATATGTATTTCACATGTTAGTCTTTTAAATTGGTCTTTCTAGGAGGTGTCGGCTTGTTTGTTTTATGAATGGTGTTGGAACCCAAAAGAGTGTCTTTTACGGTAGGTTGGTGTTTTGGCGGCGGTTGCGATATGCTATGCCTGCTGCTGCCGTTTTCTGGTTTTTATGGCAGCTTTGTATATGGCAGCATCGATGTTATCTGTTTTTGGGCTGCTGGATTGATGGTTTTCCCAACATGTTTTGTTCCTTCTCTGCTATACAGTGTTTTTCTCTTTGGGATTGGTCTCTGTTGTTTTCATTTTGGGGTTTCTGGTATATCAGAACCTTGTATCTGTTTCTTTCTTGTCGCGAGTTCTTGGTGGTGCTTCTTGCACACCCTCGACGTGAATTACTTTTTCCAATTCTAAAAAAATAATGGTCTTTCTAGGAAACATGCACATATGTTTTGTTTTTCTTTTCTCTCATGTTTTTGAGTACCTGTTGATCTTGGTACCAAACCTTGTTTGATAAATATGTACTTGGAATAAATAATAGCAATCAAGTTCAACTTTGTGTCAATTGAGGAGTAACATGATTAGAGATTATATTAAATTCCTTGTGCTGATTGGAGATTATATCAAATTCTCCTTATAGAAACACCCAAGGTATGATAAACATATAACTACTAGTACTATTTTTTTTATAAAAAAGAATATTATTAATAATTTAAGCAATTTTTTAAAGAGCAAAATACTTACATTAACAAGGAATAGAAAGGGTATTCCAACTTGATTACTAGGAGAATGAGGAATGCTAACTAGAGCTGACAAGGCCGAGTCGTATGGCTCGATCTGTTTAGCCCGATTAATTATAGGGTTTGGGTTTTAAATATTGAGTCAGAATTTTAAAAGGGCTTTTTAGCCCAGCCTTAAAAAACCCGGTATCCATTAGGGCTAGCCCGAACGGGCCGCGGGTAGCCCGTTAGCCCGCATAACAAAAAAATCCTATAAATTATATATATATTTCAAATAATTCTTTACTTAGTTGATTAGCAAAGTAAAAAATAAAAGTGAAAATTCAATGAATTAAAACAAATATAAATGTAATATAAAATTATATTTACTCATTTCGTTATTTATAATTTTAAAGATCGAATATATAAATATCTATAATCATAATGTATCTAATTTATTTAAAATTGCTTCCCTCACCGTTTTAGTTTACGACTTTTGCACGAAAATGTTTACAATTTATTTTTGTGGAAGGCATTAATTAAACATATTATTTAGAAAAAGATTTATAGGAGTATTTTATAGTACTTTTTTTTTAAAAAATGTAATTTTTAATACGAGCCGGGCTCGGGTAGTATATTTCAAACCCGTTTTTTCAACCGGATTTTTTGGCCCGACCCGATAAAGCCCGAAACCCGCTAGGGCCGGGCCTAAACGGGTCGGGCCACCCGTTTTGGCAGCTCTAATGCTAACAACACACTTTTTAACACCACTTTCCAACACATTCTCTTTGATTGGTTAAAATTCATATGGTCCCACCAAATCAGGTGGGTCTCATATAAATGTGGTAGGTTCCATGTAGAATTTAACCAATTAAAAAAAATGTGTTGAAAAGTGTGTATTAAAATGTGTGTTGCTAACATTTCTCCTAGGAGAATATATACAAATACTAAAACAAAAAGTAATGCTAGCAACACTCTCTTTTGAACACTCTCTCTAATACTCATTTTCTTATTGGTATAAATCAATGTGGGTCTACACTTTGAAAATTGAACTTACACAAAATGGTGAGACATACATTGATTCCATCCAATAAAATAGTGAGTGCTAGTGAGAGTATTAAAAAAGTGAGTGTTGCTAGTATTCCTCCTAAAACAAAATATGGACCACTACTTAATCATAGACATGCATTTATTTCTCTATCTTGAATTGAGCTCTTAAAATGGATCCCGCTGATAGGTCATTCTTTTTGTACCACATTTTAGAAAATTGCTCTTTTTTTATCACGTTTTGTTCGCCTCCAACACAACTTCTGAAAATACCCCTACATGACGCAGGGATATTTTCGGAAGTTATATTGGAAGCGAACAAAACATGATGGAAGAAGAGCAAAATTCCACATTTTAACATGATTAATTTGGTAGTAAAAAAAACAACAAAAACAAATAACTGGATCTTATTGTTGAACTTAATTAATCCAAATATAAAAAAAATTGCCAAGTTGAAGTGGTTCATTGATCTTCTCCTCTGGTTTGTCCGGTATTAGTTTAAGATTGATTGATATGCAATATTAATGAAGAAAATAAATCACATGTATCCAATTATATACCACACTAGATAAATAAGGTTTTTTTTATTATGTGCAAATTTACACATGTTAAAAAGTTTAAAATAGTAATTTTTTATTGGAGTTTCTACTTTTGTATTTAATATATAACTTTTTAAAAAATCATTGTTGTTTTTCAATAAAAACTTACTACTTTTAATTGCTTTAACATGTGAAATACTCCCTCCGTCCCTTAATATAGCCACCTATTGCTTTTTTCACATTTCTTAAGAAATGTTGTTGGTGTAGTTAATATGTCTGTTTTATAGTACAATTTTACAAAATTACCCTCATTAAAGAGATAATGTGAAAAGTCAATTTATTGTAATTTTAGAATTAGTAGTAGTATTAAATAAGGGTATATATGGAAAAAAATAATTAATGTGTGTTGTAATTTGAAAAGGGGGTTATATTTAGGGACAAAAAAATAAACAAAAGGGGGGTTATATTAAGGGACGGAGGGAGTATTACACATGTTAGACAAACAAAAAAAAATAAAAAAAAATCTTATGTCAAAGCGGGTGACTTTTAAGGTAAGGGTCCAAAGATGGCATGAACATGTGTTTATAAGTGGGAGCAATTCTCACCTGACATGTCGGTTTTGTGGATGGTACTAGAGTATCCTTCAAGATTTATTGAGTCATCCATCATTTATATTCACGCTCCAGATATTCAGACCTAGACGTGAAGAAATGATTTAAATTGTTTCGATTTTGATATAAAAAAACGCATAAACATGTGTTTATAACGGGGGACAGTCCTCACTCCACGAGTCGGTTTTATAGGGTTGCGTAAGACCCAACCACAATATCTAAGAAACATTTAAGAGGGAGATGGGCAATCATCTAAAATAAATTAAATATTTCAGGTTGATGCATTGGCCCTTATAGCTTATAATGATTGTACTAGACAAGAAACGTGTAACCCAATTGAATTGCTCTTCTCACCTGCATGGCGATTACTCGATAAACCCCTGAAATTGCTCACATTTTTATGAAAATACCGATCTGGAGTTATAATCTGATCGAGCTTTACTCAAAAATATTGATCGAAAGTTACGACCCGACCAGTTGAACAATTTGAGGGGCTTATTAAGCAATCGCCCCTACATTACTCAATTTCAACAAAAAGCCCTACTAATAGGCTTTCTGAGTAAAAATAGAGTTTGAATTTACTCTGTTTATCTATCTTCAATTTGTGTTCATTCATGAGATAAATCGACATAAATGAAATATTAGTAAAACACATTTTAATAAACGAGTCTCTCTGGTTTCCACTAGTTTTTAATTTGTGGTCATCTCTCACATAAATGAACATTAAATGAGTGGCAAACAAACAGACAAACAGAACAAATACGATCTTGTAAAAATAATAACACGAGGCTTCCGATGTGTCCGGGAAAGACCGGCCAGCGACCCGAGCTTGTACGAGACGGGTCGGGTCATATGACAGCTCATGAAAAGCATGCGTATAAGTAAATTCTTCTTGGGTCAATTAATTTTTGGATCTACCCATACAAATCAATCATCCTAATCTCAAATACGTCACCGTATTTAACCCCCTTCTATTCCATCTCGATTTCTTTAAGATTACAAACATATTTTCCCAAAAAACCGAAATTGTTTCAAACAAAATAGGAGTAGACCGTATGGTTCACGGAAGAACCGTCCGGTTGGGTTCACCGATCTTCCACCTAATTCCCCATCTTCTCCACTTTACACAGCAACGCCGTTAACAACTTCTCCTTCAAGATCGTCACTATGCTCTTAACGCCGCATCTATTCACCATTATTGCAAAACCTTCGTTTCACTGAACACATCAACAACCTCTTCTTCTTCTTGATGGATACTTTCGTTTTTGTTTTCTTTCTAGTGCTTTCTTGTTTGAGTGTTATCGTAATTGATGCTAGTCCTGGTGATGCTGATCCTCTTTACAGGTAATCTTTCCCTTTTAATTCAAATTAATTCGTTTTCTGTTTCACATTAATTTTTGTTTACAATTGAAGATTTTAAGATTCTTATGTGAGAATTTTTGGATTTTGTAGAATTTATGATAAATTAAATGTGAATATTTTAACTTTTTATAATTATATAGACCGAGAATTATGTAACTGGACAATTGAACACTCTGATAAGAGATCTATTGGGTTTAGCTAGATACTGAGTTCGAGTTCCAGGTGTCCTCGTGAGCTTAACTCAATAGTAGGGACAAAGCATAATATATGCTACTTCCGGTTTCAAACCCCGGCCACCATAAAAAAAAAACTTACTGAGTTCGAGTAAATACAACGGTATTAAATCTATTGAAGAAAGAGTTTTGACTGACTTGAGAGGGATTAGTGTCTGTAGTTACGTACAGAGATAACTTTTTTACAAAAACAAAAAAAGTTACATCTTTGACCTTGTGTGGATTAACAGCTTATAGTACGAGTGCCTATCTTGATAAAAGCTTATGTACAAGCTTACGTAAGCTATCTTGATAAAAGCTTACCCCACTTAGATTGGCCTCGTGGTGTTGGCTTGGAACCTTAGAGTGTGCTCCACCTCTAGGTGTTAGTTACAAGAGAGATAACTGTTTTACAAAATCAAAAAAAGTTGAACATCTTTGGCCTTGTTTGGATACACATCTTATAGCACAAGTGCTTATCTTGGTAAAAGCTTATGTACAAGCTTACATAAGCTATTTCTATTGAAAAAAGATAAAATTAAATTGTTTTTGTATATGCTATAAGTTGTTTCCATAAACTATTTTGGAGAACTTATGAAAATAAGCTAGAAAAAGCTTTGAAAAATGTCATAAGATGTTTTTATAAGTTGTCCCAAATAGTATCACAAAATTTATGCCAATAGATAAGCTCAAATAAGCCAATTCAAGATTGGGACACTTGAATCTGATGCCATTGAACTTCGTTTCATCTTACGTGGGTTCATTAGGTTTCTTCCTCTTACTCATTCACACTGCCTTTTTTTTTGTTTCAATTTTTTTGATCAATGTGGTAGTTTATTTTAGTTTTCCATTGATTTCAAGTGTCCCATTTTGTTATTTTGTACACCCATTAAGCTAAATAGCTCTCTCATGTGATTGAATTGTCATCATTTACGTTACAAGATATGAACTTGGAAGGAAATAGTATTACCCATTATAAGTAGAGTTTGGCCCTGTCTGGACAAACAACTTTATTAAGCTCTTATAGCATAAGCAGTTATCATAAGTGTTTATGTATACAGTATTCCTATTACAAAAGATAAATAAAGTTTATTTTTCAATTATTATTATAGCATAAGCACTTATATTTGTATTTAACTTTAGTAAGCTCATATAACATATGCGCTATCATAAGGTTTTAAGATTGTGATTTATGATTTGACAATTTTGGCCTTTAGTATATGGACTTTGCAGAATTTGTGGTTACTATTTAACTTATAATTTCTTTGAGCTTTTATCAATTTTATTGTGCAAAGCATCATTTTGCCCCCTAGATGTATGAGACGTGCTTTCACTATAGTCCCTATATGTATCAAAATTTCAAACACATCCCTAATGTATCTTTTGTTAGTAATTTTATAGATTGACCAACAAAAACACATTCTTGGGGTAAGTTGACTACCTAAAAACATATTTGAGTACATAAATGACTACTAAAAGAGACACTTGTGGATGTGTTTGCAATTTCGATACATTTAAAGACCAATTCGACAGTGGGTTACACTTCCAGGGGCCAAATGCTGATGCCTGCTGATTACCACAATGAAAAAATTGTCATTTCAGTCATTCAATGTGTCAAACACTATCACTATAGTCCTTAAAATATCCCAATTACAAAAAGTCCCAGCATGTGTCTGTCCTCTCTCGTTAGAAAACATGGTTCTTGAATGTGTGTTTTTCGTTAGTTACTTTGGTCATGGAATGTGTATTTCATTAGTCAGTTTGGTGCATCAAATTACTAACCCAAGATATGCTAGATATATTTGTAATTTGAATGGTAGTGATTTAAGGATCAAAATGACTTGCACTCTTACCAAAATGGTATATTTAATTGATTAATCCTGAAAATGCAGTACTGTACTACTAGTAGTAGCATGTCATACCATGAAATGTTAATTAGTCTATACGCATACACACAATTGTGATGCCTCCTTCTATATACATTCACTATGGGCCTATTATCATAAGTTCATAGCCACATCATAATAACAACAAGGCTTTGTCACTAGGTCAGATTAGCCACATAGATGATGTCTTTCCGAGTGGCACATCACTTGTTACCTTTTGTTCCTTTTTTTTTGTGTTTTCTTTATTCTAGAACAAAAGAAAGCATCATTTATGATTTCCCCACTTTTTTTTATTTAAATGTATCAAAATGTTTTATTTAAAGGCGCATCACTGCTTCCTTTATGATTTCAGTGAGATTTTTTATTTTTGGATTTCCCCACTTTTTTTTATTTATTGTTTGCTTTGGATATCAGGAGTTGTATAAGACAATGTGAGGAAACTGGATGTGTTGGCCCAAAATGCTTTCCACAATGTACTTTTTCGTCAGATGGAGAACTTGTTGGTCGTCCATGGTACATACAAGAACCACTATATTTACAATGGAAAAAATGGGATTGTCTAAGTGACTGTCGATACTACTGCATGCTTGATAGAGAGAAAGAAAAAGAATTACTTAACCTTGGCCCTGTCAAGTATCATGGTAAATGGCCATTCAAGCGTGTTTATGGGATACAGGTTTGTAGCCATGCACCTTATGTTTTCATTTGGTGTTTGTTGTGTCCATAGAAGCTATGCAGTGTTGTTTTAATTTCGCTACACTGCAGCATTATGGAACTGATATTGCTGTTATTTGCAATAATTTGCACCAAATCTTATATCACATCTGTAACGGTTTGTTCAAACTCTGCTATGCTGTAGAGCTATAGCTGGTATTTGACAATACTGGTTTAGTGACAACAAAACCTTTTCTTTAAACTTATAGAACTGATCTGTTGTATCCCTTTATTTAGGAGCCTGCCTCTGTGGCTTTCTCAGTTCTCAATCTTGCGATGCATTTTCATGGTTGGGTCTCTTTTTTCATTCTTTTGTATTATAAACTGCCTCTAAAAGATGGGAAGAAGGCATATTATGAGTATGCTAGTTTGTGGCATATCTACGCGTTCTTTTCACTCAACTCTTGGCTCTGGAGTGCTGTTTTCCACAGTAGGTAAGTTACATATGTATATATTCAGTATTTTGTATTCATTTTAAATATCTATGTTGTTTAGCATGTCATTTTAATTTGGTTATTCCAAGACACTGATTGGTTTTAGGTAGTGCCAGTGGGCATGTCTATGTTGTTTGTTGTTGAGATGATACTTTTTAGTTCCTATGTGGATGTTTGAAGTTAGATGATGTCACTCAAATTGGGCCAGTCTATGCATGTATGAATTATTAATGCAGAAACTATTTCTTATGTTAGTTTTTAGTCCCTTTGATAGCACATTAAAATTTATTGTTGGAAATCTCACCCCGAATGTGAGGGGGTGGGTTGGTAATTCCACCTCAGGTGTGTTGGAAATCCCGCCCCGAACGAGAGGGGGTGGGTTGGTAATTCCACCTTAATTGCGATGCGATATGCCCCTAGTTGCCTTATGTTAGCTTGTCTTTGAGGGGGTGGATTTAGTCCCACATCGGTTAGATCGGAAGCTTGATCAGAGTTTATAAAGAGGGGGCACTCCTCAACTTACAAGCCGGTTTTGTAAGGATGAGTTAGGCCCCAAAATTTCAACATTTATGAATGGCTGTTTTTGCTTTAAAAATTGAAGGCCTCGCTTAAAATTAGTATTGTGTAGACAATCAATATATATGGTTAAATTTAGTTAAAGCTAATGCTGACAGTGTTCCCAACTATGTTAATGCTCCCGGTGTTTTCAAGAAATGATCTCCTTTTCCAAAATACAATCTGAACCGTGAAACATGTGTCATTATCTGTTGAATATAGCAATATATTAAGCTTAAATTTTCTCTTTATTTTGGCCTATTGTTATGCAGAGATGTCGATCTAACAGAGAAACTAGACTACTCATCTGCAGTGATTCTCCTTGGATACTCCCTCATTTTAGCCATCTTACGATCCTTCAATATTAGGGATGAGGCTACGAGAGTTATGGTTTCCGCTCCGTTGATTGCTTTTGTGATCACTCATGTAATGTACCTCAACTTCTACAAACTAGACTATGGTATGTCCTTTCATATAGTCTTTATATTGTGATTGGTGAGGCTTAGAATTGAATGTAGGATCAATGTAAACCTTGAGTAAAGTGTATCTTAAGCGTTCTGTTTGCTATCTATGCTATTAACTTCTGTAGTTTGTGCTTCTGTCACAAGATTACTAACAAGACTTTAAACGTATCATTATAATCCCTCCGTTTCTTTTTACTTGTTGCTTTCAGGTTATTTACATATACCAAGAAAACCAATAAACTGTTAATTTTGATGAAATTATTTATCTTTTCTAATAATACCCTTAACTATTTATCATCTTAGTTTGTGTAGTTCTCTCTTTGCAGTAAATAGTTAAAGGTATTATTGAAAAAATAATAGTCAATGTTTCATAGAACATTGAAAACAACAAATAACCAGAAATAAAATTCTTTCACAGATGCAACAATTAAAAGAGAACATGAGTATCTATTTAGTTCTATTTATTTAATCCTTCTGTGATGATTTTGACGGCATTTAATCAAATTGTACAGGATGGAATATGATAGTTTGTGTAGTGATGGCCGTGGCACAACTTACCATTTGGGCAGTTTGGGCAGGTGTTAGTCGCCATCCTTCACGATGGAAGTTATGGCTGGTTGTTTTTTCTGGCGGCCTCGCAATGCTCCTAGAAATATATGATTTCCCTCCTTATGAAGGACTTCTCGATGCACATGCTATTTGGCATGCCACAACTATTCCTTTAACTTATATTTGGTGGAGTTTTATCAGGGATGATGCTGAGTTTAGAACAGCTAGATTTCTTAAGAAGGCCAAGTAGCTTACTTGTAAGTGCTTATGTATGTGTCATCGTTATAGATTTTAGAAGCTCGGTTTTGTATTCTATTTGGGTGATTGATGGTTTTGACATTTTTTTTACTGTTCTTGTCGATAGTTCAGAAGATCATTTCATGTCTTCCCATTTATTCTCAGCTCTTTTAGATGTATACAAATCTTACTTTTAGTAATTGCTGAATGATTCTGTTCTGATTATGTGTTTACCTTGCAGCTGTGATGTTTTGATTTTGACACTTCAAATCGATAAAACTTGTGGTAACATTACTGAATGAGTTTAAATTTTAAGCGTAGCTTGGTTGTAGGGCAGATTCTAAAGTGAGCCAACTCAGTATGTGGTTCAATATGGACTAGGATTAACATGCAGTTTTATTGTTACTGTATTTTTTTTTTTTTTTTGTCCTTTAATGCAAAACAAATTTGTAATAGTTGATCCTTGATATAATGCAAAACAAAGACTCCAAAGCTAGTTTTATATTCTCTAAGTTTTTAACTTTTTGTTAGATTAGTCCAAACCTGCATTGAGGGGTAACCTTGGCACAACTGGTAAAGTTGTTGCTTTTGGTCCCTCTTTTAAAGTAAACTTACATGTAGAATTCATATTTTTGAAGGAAAATTTTCCAAAAAGTGAAGATGAAAAGTTTTATAGAGACTAAAAGTTGAAGGTAAATTTTAGAGGGATTAAAACGAAAAGTTGGTATATTTATAGGGACCAAAAACATATTTAACCTTTTCTTTTTCTTTTTTATAAGTGTTACTCCCTCCGTCCCTGATTACATGATGTTTTGGACATTTCACACGTATTAAAAAATATAATTAATTTTTTGTCTCTAAAAGAGATATTATGAGTGGTTTTACAAAATTATTCATAATAAATGATATGGAAAAATTAAATAAAAGAATTGAAAAAAAAAAGATAAGAGTAATAAATAATTAAATGATATAATAAGAAAAGTAACATTAATGTTTCATTGGTATTGTAAAACGACATATAATTTTAGACATTTTTTTCTTCAAAGCAACATATAATTTGAGACAGAAGGAGTATTTTGGAAAAGACATTCTTTTTCTCCAAACTTCAAAGAGATTATATGCAAAATTTATTATCACCAAAGGAGGTTTCTCTTTATCTTTTATCTCCTACTGAACCTCATCTTCTTTTTTCAATGAGAGATTATAGAAAAATGTATGCAAACTAATATGCAAAATTATCACGAACTGGCATGCATATACCAATTCGTGGTCCGAAGCATATCAAGATAATTATGTGACAATGGTTTAAAATAACTCAGTGTATTGTAACAAAAAAAAAATTCAAAATATACTAATCTCAACAAAATCTAAACAACTACACAAAATATAAAATATACTAATTTCAACAAAATCCACATTGTTCATAATTATCTTTTGCAAGAGCAAAACTTTTGTGATAAGTGTTATAAAAACTATGTAGTACCAACACTTCAGATTAAAGACATATCCCATGTCCGACAAAGTGTCAAAGTCGTATTCGGATATTGAGTCGGTGCTTCAATTTGAGGGGCTTATTAAGCAATCGCCCCCTACATTACTCAATTTCGACATAAATGAAAGATTAGTAAAACACATTTTAATAAACGAGTCTCTATGGTTTCCACTAGTTTTTAATTCGTGATCATCTCTCACATAAATGAACATTAAATGAGTGGCAGACAAACGGAACAAATACGATCTTATAAAAATAATAACACAAGGCTTCCGATGTGTCCGGGGAAGGCCGGCCAGCGACCCGAGCTTGTACGAGACGGGTCGGGTCATATGACAGCTCATGAAAAGCAAGCGTATAAGTAAATTCTTCTTGGGTCAATTAATTTTTGGATCTACCCATACAAATCAATCATCCTAATCTCAAATACGTCACCGTATTTAACCCCCTTTTCCACGCGTTTCTCATTATATCACACAACTAACAACCGATTCCTTCTGATTTCTCGAGGTTAACCCACCGCTACCGCACCTATCTCCGACGAACTCTCCTTCCGGCAACAACTCGCCGATCAACCTTTCACTCGATCAGTCATGAATCCTGAATAGTATGTTCCTCACTTTCTATTCCATCTCGATTTCCCTTGATTCGTGTTTGTTTTTCTGAAATTTCGTTCCTTTTACGTGTTTTTTATGTTTTCTCTTAAAAGGGTTGGTGTTAATTTGGTTTATTAAAGCTGGGTTATGTTAATTTCAATTTTTGTTGTTTTCTAACCCTAAATTGAATTACTAATTTTTTGATAAGGATTCAATTGCGATCGCTGTGTTTTTGAGTTTTCATGATTGATTTTATAGTTTTACAATTACCCTGAATCTGATCTTGTGTGTGATCCCTTGTTGATCTCGTAGAGTTATTTGAGTTTGTAGTTCAATCAATAAGAAGATTAATTGCTGTGTTTGTGTTGCTTTTGTTTATAGATCTCTGGGAGAAAAAAAATTACCAAAAATTAAGACTCTACAATTGGGTTTTTTGTTCGATTTCATGTTGATATATATGGAGATATTATTAATTTAGATGCTGATTCACAATCTATTTTTGTAATAGTGATAGAGCTGATGTGTTGTGGTTATTGTTTTCAGTGATTATCTGTTTAAGCTTCTTTTGATTGGTGACTCTGGTGTTGGAAAATCATGCCTTCTGCTCAGATTTGCTGTAAGCTTTGTGCTGCTTTTTCTGCTTGTTTATTATGTTGGCTACTCTTGTTTGGTTTTATTTCCGATACTATAATGTAATGTTGTATGGTTTTCATTTTCCGTTTACAGTAATTCCACTTGAGTTAATTGTTTTATCGCTTGCACTAACAATTAGAAGCCTTTGGGTGTGTTGCACTGGTTATACTAACAAACTAATAAATTTTGTTACTTTTCATGAAATTATTTGATGTTTTATTAGTAATACCCTAAACTATTTATTATCTCATTCCACATGGTATTTCTCTCTCTCTCTCTCCCAAGACAAAACAATACTTAATGTTGTATTGAACTTTGAAAACAACAAGTTTATAAGAACAAAAAAAATCTACAAAAGTGACAAGTAAAAAGGAACGGAGTAATTGGTAATTGTAACATCTTGAATTATTTTTAAACAATGGCTACCTGTTTAATTCTTTGTTGGAGGTTTTTTTGGGTTAGACAATAGTTGTGCTTGGAACTTTTTGAGGTTGGGGGAAATAAAACCCTTCAGGATATTGTTGAAAATGATGAGGTTCTGTCTCCTGTTGTGAGCTTTACTTCGAACCAGAAAACGTCCTTATGGAGAATATCTGATAAAAAAAAATTATAGCATGTTAACTTTCTTAATTATTAATTTTTTTATAAGAAGTCTGTGTTTGGGCTGGTGTCATAAAATATGTTTTTGTCATGATAGTTACCAAACTAAGAAAGGTAAAATGGCTTCACTTTGTATGTTGGTTGATCTTGATTTGTGGAGATGTTATGTGGCTTAATTTAGTGATTTGTATTAACGTTGTTTTATGCTACAGGATGATTCTTACATTGACAGCTACATAAGCACCATTGGAGTTGATTTTGTAAGTAAAACTTTGCAAAGATCTATCTTGCACTGAATTAAAGCAATTTCTGATATCTCATGGTGTTGTGTTATTGTATGTAGAAAATCCGTACAGTTGAACAGGATGGGAAGACCATTAAGCTCCAAATCGTATGTAAATGTTTGTCTTTGTTTTAGTTCCTTTGTCTATTGATATTATATCATCAGTGAGCTTGACATAACTTTTTTTTTTAAATCTTGTTAGAGATATTTTTCTATAAAATGTTTTTTGATAATCACTTCATTTTAATGAATAAGTTTCTGTACCACATTGACATTGTTTCTTATCTTGTTTTGTGATCTAATTTTCATATGTAGTGGGATACAGCTGGGCAAGAACGATTTAGGACAATCACCAGTAGCTACTACCGTGGGGCACATGGAATCATTGTGCGTGATGATGGTTTTGCATAAGTTTTAAATTTATATTTCCCGACTTTGTTGGTCTTCCCTTGCATGCTTTACTAACTGGTTATTCTGGCAGATTGTCTATGATGTGACAGATGAGGAGAGCTTCAATAATGTGAAGCAATGGCTCAGTGAAATTGACCGCTATGCTAGTGATAATGTTAACAAGCTCTTGGTTGGCAACAAGTGCGATCTGACATCAGAGAGAGCTGTGTCATATGAAACAGCTAAAGTATAACTTTGTTTTACACCCCTTGCATTTTTATTTTTTTCCATACTAAAGAAACATTCAATTTCAAGCTTGTGCTTGCATAGTGCTGTTGAGGCGTTACTACTCTTATGTTCCCATTTCAGCGATCCTTATCTATATTATGTTTTTCTTTAACAGGCATTTGCAGATGAAATAGGCATACCTTTTATGGAGACAAGTGCAAAGGATTCTACAAATGTCGAACAGGCATTTATGGCAATGGCTTCTTCCATCAAGGATAGGTACTCATTTTTTTTTTATAATTTAAATGTAGATGAACAGTTAAATATGCTTGGCCTTCTAAGCAAGTTTGAGCAAAAATAAGTTTACAACTCAGAAAAGAAGGATTACGCTGGAGCTCATTCCAACATTCTTTAGCTTAGTTTTCTTCACAAAAAAAAAAAAAAACATTCTTTTGCTTAGTCATTTTTATGCGTTCTAGTTTTCCTTGGCTGGGATAAGTCAATTTTGAGGACTTTGTATCCCATCCATTCAAATCTAGACCATACTTAATACAAATGACTTAGAGCCATACTGAGGATTCCTAAGTGAGGCACAAAAATCAAGGTGAACACACTGGTACCCATGTAGTTTGGTTGGGTATGTATCCCTCGTCCAATCAATCAATGCCATGTCATGTCTTCATGTTTATTTTACCTAGAGGGTACCGATACCCAACCAAACCAAACTTCATGGTACCTAAGAATTTACCAAAAATCATAGTCACATGGCCACCGACCGAGGAAATCATTTTGGAAACCAAAATTCCCAAAATCGTTCTTGATCTGCTGCACAGCTCGCAACCAGCAGGGTGATCATCACCTTGAAAGGCCTGTCATTTTATTTTAATTAGTTTTAATTAAAAAGACTTGGTTTTAGACTTAGATATACATTTGGTCAGTCCTGATGTTCAATGAAAAGTTGTTTTACTTTAAAAGGACTCTCTTGTGTTATTACCAACTTCTTTTTGTTGCTGGCATTGATTCCCTCTAAGATCAAATTCTGATGATATTTTTTCTTGAATCTAGAATGGCTAGCCAACCTACAAACAATGCAAGGCCTCCAACAGTGCAGATAAGGGGACAGCCAGTTGGCCAGAAAAGTGGGTGCTGCTCATCTTAACCATAAGATATTCTGATCTATTTCATTTGGTCTACTGCTCGTTGCTTGTAAGAATTTTTGGTTTTGTTATTATATGACTAAAATAGTGGACCATTGTAAGAATTTGTCTGGTGGTTTGGAACTGACCTAGATGATCCCATTCTTTGAATATACTTAATGGTATGGCTTGTGCAAAGTACAATATTCATTAATGCTAAACCTATATTCCTGCCGTTGTTTCATTTCGAGCTCGAGTCTACGTTGTTTTTGTTTATTTGATTGCTCCGGAAATGTGGTGTCCTGGAACTGCATATTCAATAATTTGATCTGTTTCCTTCATTCGATGATCAAATTCTTATGTTGGCCAGTGTTTACTAGATCAATGGAATCTCTTATTTCAAAATTTCACAAGGCCTTGTTATGTGAAAAATTTGAATTAATGTTTTCATTAATATTCAAAAAGTTTGGTAGAACACTGTCTAATTAATGGCGATGTTGATCCTCCCCTGTTAGGGAGGCACATAATCACTTGATCAAGTGATCTTGGCCGTTGGATAAAAATATCACAGCTCTGTACCAAACATTCAAACAAAAACTCACGCAAAACTTTTATTTGTTGTTAAAATGCACTTATTTATCTGGTTTAGCATTCCAATATGTGCATTTGACCAACAGTGATATTTTCATGCTATTGAAGCTACCAAGTAAAGATTTTGAGTGATTTTCTTTTCAATAGCAAATGCCAAACCTACTTGTGTGTAGACTTCAATATTGAGTTTTTTTTTTTTTTTTGTAATATGATCGTTGTGTTCACGTGTTGTGTTTAGACTTAAATATTGTGTTTTTTAATATGATCGTTGTCTTCACTTGTAAACGTGTATAATGTGACGCATGTATTTTTTTTTTTTAATGTTCTTTTTAAAAAAAATTAGTTTGAAGGAGTTAATTTAACAAGAAAAGTGCATGCATCAAATGGAGTTTTGTTTAGGGTCTGTTTGGGAGATTGAAGGGAGGGGAGGGTTTTGGGGGAAGAGGATGAGAGGAGAAAGAGATAAATCTTCCATTGTTTTAAAGAGAGTGAGTTGTTTGAGTGTGATAAATGAATGTTTGAGTATTATAACAAATTATGATTAATATATTTTTAATTTAAGAGTATTATAATAGATTGGTTTTGAAAAATAATCTTAACCCGCCAAAATCCTTCAATACATTTTCTGTTCTCCCAAATATGAATTTTGTATTATGAAGACAAATGAACCTCTCAAGCTCTTCTCCTAAATCCCTTTATTCCTTCCACTTCCCTTTTTCAAGCCCTCTCCTTCCTTCATGGATATAAGAGTAACAAGATATTATCACACAACTAAAATAAGAGAAACTCTTTTACGTGGAAACCTGGCAATAGGTAAGTAGGAAAATTGCAGAATAAGAGTAGAGAATTTTCACTAAGTAGGAGAAATGACCTGATCTCTCTAAATTTAAGGAGAGTACAGTTATCACTCTTTTGAAAATAGAAGAATATTAATTAACACAGAGAAATCTCACATGAGAAACTTTTTTTCTCTTTCAATATTTTTCCTCTGAAATCTACGAAAACAAACATTTGCTGTGTTACTTTAAGGTAACTTTATATGCAAACAAAAGATTTATAAGCTAACTTGTTTACACCCAATATCTTCGTATGTTGATCTACTACATAAAAGTTGACTTTCTTTTATTCACGTGCAAAGTTATTGTTCAAAGTTGACATTTATGGTAATACTGCAATTTCAACTTTAAGCAATAGTTTTTTTTCATGTAAGCAAAAGATTTATAAGTCCACGTGTATCACCGAAAATTTTCATATGTTGATTTATTACACAAAATTTAACTTTATTTTGTTCTCATGGAAAGTTACTGCTCAAAGTTTTTTTTTTTTTTTTTTGAATAACGTTACTGCTCAAAGTTGAAATTGCATTATTTCCACAAATGTCATATATTACACTGAAATATTATCCACGCAATACTAATTTACGCTCGCTCGAAATTAAAGGTTGGCCAGCATGTTTTTTAACTTATTTTGTGGGATGAACAAAGTGAAACATAAGAGTTAGTATTTAAAAAAGGATGAATTAATTTTATTTTATTGACACAGGATGAATTAAATTTTTATTAATCAAACGTTTTAGGCGTTTTATTAAATAAAATTGTCAATACAATTATTTACACGTCGACCTACCATACAAAATAGCATGTTGAAAGAGACTACATGAATAGTGCGACAAATCTCTACGATCTGAAATTAGCATAATTATGTCTTTGTATCTTCCTATTCTACATCAATTTGATGATATCCTAAATCAGTAATCATAAGTCTTCCAATGTGGCCAAAGTTTTGATATCCTTCTCCATGGTTCATGTCAAACAAATAATAAATCATATAATACGGATACATATTATTCAATAAGTTTTCCCCTAAGGCTTGCAAAAGTGTAAATACTAGTCTGTGGATGTGCGTGTACATAAATACTTACCTATGGTAACAAGTAGTAATTAGTTTTCATGAACTTAACTCGGTTGGTAACAAAACAACCACGACGCTATTTGACCCGAAGAAAAAAAAAACAAAGTAGTAACTGATTATTACTAATAAGTTAGTAAGTATGTCTGTAATATGATTTAGAAAGTCAAATATAAATACTTACTCTAAGGGCAAGGACCCTCGTTTTATTTTGAAGGAAAAATTAATTTGTTATAACACATTGTAAAAAAAAAAAAAAAAAAAAAAGCAGCACATAAAGAGATACTTCTAGTCATAATTCTCCAATCCAAAATTATAATATATATGAAATAATTTAAAATATATATATAAAAGACACATAGCAAGCACACGGACGCACGCACGTGCACAACGCAACTATAACCTAAAAATTACACAACATATTTAAGTAGGTTTGAACAAAACCAATACACCACAAAACATGAAGCAATTAATTCCTGTGAATAGAAGACGTGAAGATACATTTGCAATTGCTCGCTCGTACTATATGTTCTCTACTTCAAGCTACGCCTACACTGTACTTACACCCAAATGTACGTACCTTGGATACAACTTGTGAACAAAATATATACTGTATACATAAATGTATCTCATTTTCATTGATAGAAATACATTTTGTAAACGAAATATATACATAAGTGTATCTCATTTTTATTAATAGAAATAAAAATGACATAGCATATTGAATCCAGAAAGAAAAATGACATGACAATGCTATATATTCCTGTTTTCTCCTTTTATCGTACTTTAAGGTTCATGGTGGTGCTTGTTGATATGGGTATATTAACAAAGTCCTATGTTAATTTTAGGTTTTAGTAATGTTAATCATATCTTGTATGTATGTTGACGATCTTGACTTCTAGAAATAGTTTTTTTTTTAACAAATGAAGTGTGCAATATTATTTATGATCTCAGTGCAGTATCAAACAATGTGATAGGAATTGAACTTTCTCCTTTGCAAGCTCGCTCATCTCATTCGGATGATCACTACAGTACTTCATATGTTCCACCAACTCTGACCCAAATTCTGTAAGGAGGAGTTGTATAAGCCTTCTCAGTACCATATTCAGCCTTCTCAGTACCATATTATATAAAGTTGGCCTTTACTCGCTCAAGAAAGGCCAAGGAAAACTGCTAATTCCCGGGCAACAACACAGTATGTGTAACCATCCTCCCTAAGGTAGTGAAATGTATGACCATCACACTTGAACGTCATGAACTTGTTGTTGTTGTTAGAAGAAAGATTCAAAAGGCACCCATGAACAATTTGTTTGAAATTTGCATCGAAATTGGTGAGATCCGCCACTACATTTGTCCATCTTACCACGGATGCATAGATCATAGCCATTGAATTCCAAGCTTAATGTTCTTAATGTGCTTCCGGTTCCTTATTGATGTTACTTTTTTATTGGTTATGTTTTTTTTTGTTATTTAAGTTTTTTTTTCTTGAAGAAATGTTATTTAGTTTTTAGATCATGAATACATGTTTAGGTCATATCGCTTTCAGAAAGTTAACACCATTTGTGTACATAAAAATTACTTATTTTTTTTAATTGATGGAGATTTGTAGGTAATAAAAATTAAAATCTGAAATAGGAACTAAAAAGGGAGGCAGAGGGCTTTTGGTGCATGTGATATCTTGTTTCACAAGAATTTCATTTCACTTCAACAGTATTAATGAAATAAAATTAAAATGGAAAAATTATATAAAGAAAAACATAGTGTTAAACATATTTTAGAAAATAATAAAATGTTTAGGTTTTTAACTAATTTGAAATTGTGATTTAATTTGCATGAAAGGAAATGACAAAGCTTGTTGATGATGACATTGCAGATGCCATCGGTCCACTATGTCCAAAAATAATGGTAGGTTTCGCAGCTGTCATAGTTTTAGGATGTTTAATATGGTTGTATGTTGTATATACCCGTATTAAAAAGTATAGAGCTCATCGAGCACAATATATGGTTCGTCGTGAGGGGGGTAAGAGGGTCAACATATGATTCATGCCACCCTCTTCAATTTAATGAAACTAGTTGTGTGATATGTTTGCAAGATTTTGCCAACACAAACACTTCATAGTTTACAATGTGGACATACATCCTTCACATAACACATGTTCGTAGGCATATTAAACTATATATTTTTACAAGATATTAAAATATTATACTTGTCCTGTTTGTATAGAGTGCATATTTGATATTTAGATAAAGTCAATTTATAAGACAGATACTTTATATTATTTTTACTAAAATTATACACACACTAGTTGGTTAGCAAATATATAAAGGTTTGAGGTGATTAACCACTTTGTAATCATTTAATCAATGAAATTTCAAATTAAATTTGTTTTCTTAGTAGATTTAATTAAATTTGTTACTAGTCACTCAATCAAAAATATATAAGGACACATCGCATGTACACGGCCGCACGCTCGCGCACGCACACAAAACAACACAACTATAACTAAAAATCACATTACTTATTTAAGTATTTTTGGACATAACCAATACACTACAAGCAGTTAGTTCGCTGAAACAATCTTGAAGCAATTAGTAACATACTAGCTAGCATAGCTACCTATATCAATAGTGTGCGTGCATTTGGAAGAGAAAAAAAAGTGTGTGCCTGCCTCAAGACAATTTTTTATGTGTTCTTTGCACAGGGAAAAGGCTTTGCATAGTGTTCTTTTTTTTTCTCTCTGATGTTATTATATTTGGACCGATATTACATTTGCCACGAGAAAGTCGATATATATATATATATATATATATATATATATATATATATATATATATATATGGCATATCAAATGAAAGGACTTTTATTGTGAGAGATGAGAGGAATAAATTATAACCCTTAGATTAATATTAACGGATGATATGGAATTTGTACAAGTCTTTCCTTGCTGTAAGCTAGCATTCTTCTTTCGCCCTCTCTCCCAATTCCAATCATCGATCCCCTTCTTTCACCTTCATCACATCGCAACTCACATCAATGAAGAAACAATTAAGAGAAAGGCATGCAAGCAAACTATTCTCACACACTTGGTGCGAAAGACATGTCTTCTCTAAGTTCGGGAAGCACGAGCAACACGGTCACTGTCATCGCCATAGCAGCGACGATATCAGGTGTTGCTGTGGTAGTAACCATTTTGTTGTTCTTGTGTTTAAGAGCAAGAAATAGAAGGGAAGATTCTGAAAGTAAGTTGAAGTATTCATATACCATTATTTAATTTAGAGTCATTCCTTCTATTAATTAAATATTACCTTCCATAAAATCTCCAATTTATAAGTAGAATAAAATTTATTTTTTCATTCTGCAACAGAAAGTATCATTACCTGTAATTATAGAAATTTATAGTTTAACTTTTTCCTATTTGAAGATGGGCACGAAAACACACAAGCAATTGTTGAAGACGGCCAAGAAGAAACTGAAATGCACGAAATTGAATCAGCTCAGCACTTAAAACCATACTTTAATATGGGTTGTATGGTTGTATATACTCGTATTAAAAAGTATAGAGCTCATCCAACACAATATATGGCTCGTCGTGGGGGAGAAAGAGGATCAACATATGATTCATCCCACCCTCGTTAATTTGGTGAAACTAGTTGTGTGATATGTTTGCACGATTTTGCAAACATAAACACTTCATAGTTTAAAATATGGACATAAATTCATCACATAATTAATGTTCGTAGGCATATTAAAATATATTTTTTTACAAGATATTAAAATATTATACTTGCCCTGTTTGTATAGGGTGCATATTTAGATATAGTTAATTTGTAGGACAGAAATTTTAGATTAGTTTTACTAAAATTATACACGCACTAGTTGGTTAGCATATATATATATAAAGGTTTGAGGTGATTAACCACTTTGTAATCATTTAATCAGTGGAATTTCAAATTAAATTTGTTATTAGTCACTCAATCAAAAATATATAAGGACACATCGCATGCACACGGCCGCACGCTCGCACACACAACACAACATAACTATAACTAAAACTAAAACATACATAACTTATTTAAGTATTTTTGGACATAACCAAAACACTACAAAACTTAAAGCAGTTAGTTCGCTAAAACAAACTTGAGCAATTAGTAGTAACATACTAGCTAAAAATAATTGAAATCTACAATCATTCATCCTTATGTGTGTTCCTTCTGATTTCAGTTCGTACTGCTATGTGTTCAAATTGAGTTTATAAATTGGGTTCCTCTGTCTGTTTTATAGAACTGTTCAGGGATGAGTATCCTTTTTGTGTTACTGATACAATTATTTGGTGCTGAACACGTAAACATTGATTGATTTCGTTATCAATTGAACCACCACAATTATTTGGTTTTGTGCTATTGAAGAATTTGGGAAGATGAACAAAAACACAACAAACATGAATTGAGAGAGAGAGAGAGGTGACAGGGACCAAAACAATTAAGAAAGAGAACGAGTGGGACCCAAACAGAAGCTCAAAAATAGAACATATATTATGTCCTTTAATTTTGTCTTTTAAAAAAAAACAAAAAATGGGTTTTTTGGTCTAAATGAAAATGTATACCTTGCTAAAATATAGCTTCATGGGTGGGTCTATTGTAACAAACCTCTATATATGGGGGCTGCTAACTTACAATTAATTGTGGTGGATCTATTATAAGTGAGTGCAGCTTGCTAACTTGCACGTTTTTAGGTGGGTGTAAGTTAGCAACCCTATATATATATATGGATTTTATTTTATTAAATTAAAAGAAAATGTTCCGGTTCATCCAAAGAACATATTGAACCTAGGGAATGGGGATGAATGAATATTATATTTGTAGTGTGAAATATATGTTTGATTCATTTTTTTCCATCAACTTCCATACGCAATCAAGTTCTTATATACGTAGTCAGAAAATATACGAATCCTTCTCTCCCCATAATTTTCTCCAGCAAATCCAACCTCTTATGGCAAGATGGAGCTCAACCTTGCGTATCAGTTTCAAACCAAACTTTTTTTTTTTTTTGCATTAATGAGAAATTTTTTTTTTTTAGGAAATTAATGAGAAGATTTTGTTTCACTTATTCACGAGGGCGGATGTTGATACGAGTAATGTTACCAACGCGCATTTTAACATACTTTTTTTAACAGCAAAAATGAATTTTATTAGGAGAAAATGAGGCAAGTACAAGTAGGACTCGACCCACATGTTAGGAATAAGTACAAGGGATACTCCTCGACCCTTCCAAAAAGACACCTAAGTTACATATTTAGACATAGGAGAGGATTCGAAAACCATTCAAAATATAAGCAAGCTCTCTTTTTTTTTTTCTACCAAGAAACCACCTCCACCATGTTATTTTAATCTCACCTACAATTTGTTCCATCACCGGAGACTTTGATGTAAAGATGATCTTATTTCTCGCTTCCCAAATCTTCCTAGCCGTCGCATGCCAAATTATAGTTAGTCTTTTCTGGTGTTTCTTATTTGGAGAACCGGTGGAAAAATAGTAAGGAAGGTGGCTCCATTTGCAAGAAAGACAACTCTTGTGCCCACCCACCCACTTAAAGATATAATACCAAACACTTCCACTAAAGCTACACCTACAAAACAAGTGATCTTTAACCTCGAGGATTCTCAGACACCAAATACAACTCAATGTAAATTCTTCAAACACAACTCCCCTTCTACTCAAGTTTCCACAAGTAGGAAGCCTCTTTAGGATTAATTGTCAAGAGAATATTTGAACCTTTTATAGTGCAAAGTTTGCCCAAGCTCCTCTCGACCCCCTCCAGGGGAGAATTTTCCCACAAAGCCATGTATAACGATTTTACCGAGAAAACATTTGAGGGATCAATCACCCAATTCTATTTACCTTGTTCGTGGTTTTGTGTGGCATTATTTGATTTCTCATATCGTTGTCGTATTCGTTTGGTTCTAATTGAAATATTAGCTCCAATCAGTTACATATTCAATCAATAAATTGGGCGACAACGTTGTAGATCTGGTAGCATGTGTATTCCGGTAACTTTGATTTTATCATATTACTTATAGATATTTTGTTGTTGCATGCTTCTAACTTGGATGTTGCGAGTTTTTTTGCTGATTCATCATTTAATGATATTGAATATTTGGTTATATTTAATGTACTCTAACAATTTGAATAAATGGATATTGTTTTATTTCAAAACTTTATCCTTCAACAACCTAAAAAAATTGAGAATATGTGGTGGAATGATTAGGTTTAGAAAATCTCTCCTCGTATATTCTCAAAGCACCCAAATTACCAAATTTACCCATATCTAAATTACACAATTCATACGACATTTGTCCAGATCATAGGCAAAAACGTAAATGTACTTTCCAATTGTACATTCCGGACTCACTAGACATTACAAGAACATTAACACGGGCAGAAAATAACAGGACGACAAACATGACGTTAAAATTAAATAAAAGACAGTTTTCACTAATCTTTGGTGGAATCATTATCAACATGAGACAGTTTTCCTCAAGTTGTGCCTTCCACTTACATAGTCAATAATGCATGCGTTTCCCTCTTTAGGGGTTAGGAAAGGGAAGTACAAAATAAAGCTCACCAGTTAATGTATTTTCTTGTGTCCTCCACTTGACATAGTCAATAATGCATATTATTACCTCTTTAGAGCTCAAGAAGGAAGTACAAAATGAAGTTGCTTGAAAGCTCACTGGTTAAGGTATTTTCTTCCTTTGACATTCTGTTCAATACAGTTTGGGCATGTTTGCTTATAAATGCAACAGTGTCATGTACTTACCTACAACACGTGTTCCTTTCATGCTCTTTTATGTTGTCAAATGGACGACATTAGCAAAATAATTCTTAGTTTTTTTAAGTTGATATGTGAAGCCATCATCTTAACAAGTTGACCTGAAACTACAAGCATTGTAAATCATATTTTTTAAACTACAATTCTTTTATCTTTCCATCTTGTTTCTTGTGATACAAGTATGGCTTTGAAAGATTTCAGAAGAGCTTACAAAATGTTAGCCACCCGGTTAACAATTACAGTAAATGGGAGTTAAAATCATTTACATAAAAGGTTACAGCTTACAAGAAAGACATCACAACATTCATGGAAAAAAGTTTTTTCAAAGAAGTTGTGTTATGATAACAAACAAATTATAGCTGATTCAATTCTTGTTTGCTTCAAAATGATTGCTGCAACAAAATTGATAGCCTGATTCTACCAACACTTGGTAGCGGAAAGATCACTTATGAATCCCCACAATATACCAACCACGACAGAGAATTTCAACCACGATTTAACTTATTTTCCCCACAACACTTTTAATAGAATGCTTAAAGAAAGAAAGTAAAATTAGAAGCAAAACTGAGATGTCAATCTATGAAAAAGACTCAACAACATTTATGTCTTTACCCCCGCAACCATTTCCCGAAAAATGTCAAACGCGATAAAAGGATAAAGGGAAATGGCTGCAAGGGATAAACAACGCTATGAACCTAAATTTACATTTTAAACCATAAAATAAAATTAACAGGAAATCCAATTAGTAATAGTTCTTTTCCTGCTTTTAGTTCATTAAAATCAAAGAAAAACCAAAACTGAAAATAGGACAGATATGCGCGAAAAGGGTTCACTTGGCACCCAAGGTAGGGAAATGCCCGGGATCTTCAATGGATGGAGCAGGTACATTGCTGTACGAATTTCCACGGAAACCTCCTCGTGCACCACGGCCACCACGTCCCCTGCCGCGCCCACCTGAGTTATAGTGGGATTCTCCTTCAGCTGGCTTCAGAAACTCATTGATACTGACAGACTGACAATAAGATGAATTCCAGTTAGTAAAATAAAAATCATCACGACAAAAATATTACATTCCAAAACTATCAAAAATCATACAATGGAAGCACATATAAAATAATTTTCACCAGAGATGTCAGATAATAATTAAGCAAGCACATTTGACAAAACTGAGTAAAGCATCCAAAAAAAAACACAAAAATTATGGTGTACCTTCACAAGAAGGCAATGGTTACTAGAATTTTAAAAAAATAAACAAATATAGTCTGATAGCTGACATTAAAACCTTGATCGTCTAACCAAACGAGTAAAACAGAATCATGGAGATGAAAAAAAATGATATTAACATATGGTAGACAAATGTTGTCAATAGCCAGATCAAATCCCTATGTGCTTACACCCTATATGGAACAATGGTTTTTTCTGTCCATATTCTGCTACGTTATAAGGCCCACTATAGTCACTATTTGACAATACTGAGTGAAACTTGAAACAATTAATAATCTTTCAAAAAAAATACAGATCATGGCCATGCTAATTGAGAAGAAAATGAAAACCATGATGTTAATATATATACAAAGTAACAAGGGCAAGAGAATTCAACAAAGAAATACCTTCTTGGCTTTCTCTTCCTTGTCATAAGCCTCTTTGCGTTTATCCTTATCAGCTCCCTATAACAAAGATAGAAGTGCAACACGATATTAGCTGATATGAACCATACACCATAAATAACTATTGATTAGGAAAGGAAAAGTGGATCAAAAAGTTCTCACCAATTTAGCAAAGATTTCAGTATTGTCTTTCTTGCAAGATAAGGCCTGCATGGTTTCAAATGCTTTAGTGTCAACCTTTCTCTCTTCAGTCTTTAGAGCTTGCAGAGCCTTTCTTTTCTCTTCCAGCACTTTCTCATATTCCTCCAGAGTCATTTCCTAATAACCAATCAGCAACAACAAAAACAGCTTATTGATTAATCAACTTCCAAATAAATTAAATCAGAGGAAAGTACTATTGGACACGAAGAGCACAGACAAATGGAGAAATGATAAATCAAAGTTTTTCCAAATAATCAAGTGCACCTCATAAGAAACAACAAGGTTACCAAAGATATGCAATGCTTAAGTCAGTATAAATGTGCACATGAGAACTTTCAGACTCTTGAAAAAGGTGAACCAATACTGGACAAAATCAATTCAAAATTATGGCAAAACACAAAATGAAATGATCTCAAAAACAAAAAATCGCATGATTGTTCTGTTAGTCAGTTAAATAGTAAAAAAAACACCAAACTTAGAGAATGCAAGAACAGCATAGAAGAAACATGAAAAAGGTGAAGAAATACCGGACAAAATCAATTCAAAATTATGTAAAAACACAATGAAACAATCTCAAAAACAAATAATCGCATGATTGTACTGTTGGTCAGTTAAATAGTAGAAAAACACCAAACTTGGTTGCAACAATAGTACAGATGGAGATGGACATTTACCTTGTCTTCAGGCTCCTTTTCTTCAGCTTCATTGGCAGGGCTATCCTTGTTCCCTTCAGCGACATCAGTTTCAGCTGCAGGCTTCTCATCACCCAAATTCTTTTCACCTTCATTCTCAACTTCTTCAGTCACCCTGAGTAAATTGTAAACCACAAGCAAATAAATATACAAAATATCTACATTCAAAAACAAAGAACTCCTATAATAAACATGTAAACAAATGTAAGAATGTGCAGGAATGCTTACTGGGCAATTTCATCAGTTTCTGTTCCCCAGTTACCCCTTCCAGAACCTTCACGCTTGAATTCGTTTCTACAACAAAGAAAAAAAGATAGTCAATATTGATAGAAACAGCAGTTAAACAAACAAATCATATCATCATATGGTAGTAGCAACACACCCTCGCCCAGTGCCACTGTGGCGTTCAAATGTTCTTCGGGGTCGTCCCTCTTCACCAGCATCACCATTGTTGAAACCTCCACGACGACCTCCGCGGTAGGGACCTCGTGGTCCACCATAGTTACGTCTCTCTGAGGACCTATCTCCTTCTTCGACAGGACCCTGGTTTTCAGGAGCCCTAGAGGCAGGGAACGAATTGTCGTCGTTTGAGTAGTCACGACCAAAACCGCGACCTCCACGTCCACCACCAAATCCACGGTCACCTCCACGTCCACCAAACCCACGGTCACCTCCTCGTCCACCAAATCCACGACCACCGCGGCCTCCTTCATTTCTGGACTCCCTCACTGTCAAAATAAAACATCAGAAAAAATGTTAAAGAAGAATCATGAGTGGCCATTCAAAAACCAGAGTGGCCATTCAAAAACCAGTACAGCATAGAAAAAACCTTATTATATAAACTTAATGGACAATAAAATACACATCCACGCACAGAACAAACTAATATTTCAATGCTATGATGTTGCACTTGAAAAAGCACAAATTTCAACTGACTTGACTATTGGAAAAATGTGTTTGGCATTAAATTAAAACATCTACAAATTACAGCCATCCAAATTTTTTTAACACCAATCCAACACAAAGTAAGAAACCAACAGCTAACCATAGAAAACACTATTATGACTTCAAAATCAATAAGCCTGTTTGGATTGGCTTATTTGAGCTTATCTACGGGCAAAAAATTGTGAGAGCTTATAAAAATAGCTTCCGACAACTTTCATAAGCTTTTCACAACTTATTCTCAATATAGTTTATAAAAACAACTTATAGAAAATATACAAAAAAAAAAAAAAAAGTTATGGTTATTTTATCTTTTGCTATAAAAATAGCTTATGCAGGCTTAGACATATGATAAGCACTTGTACTATAAGCTGCAGAAAAAACTGTTAATCCACACAGGCCATAAAACAGATTATTTACAATTGTGAACTAAAATAAACCACTAACCCTCTGTTCTTCTCTACACCCATGAATCACACAGACAACATACAATACAACAACAACAGTAACAACCAAGCCTTATCCGGTTATACCACTAAGTGGGATCGGCTACATGAATCAAAGACACCAGTGTTCTATCAATCACGCAGACAACATACAATAATTAACGAATTATCATCTAAACTTGTAGACACCAACATTTGACATCACAAAATACACAACAGCAACAACAACAGAACAACTAACCTAATTAAAAAAATATATATTATCAAAAAAGTTAATTAAAAAAAAAAAACTTTCAATTTGAGAAAAGCCAGATTTATTATAAATGACCTACAAAAACATCAAAGATAGACATATTAATAAAATAAATCAACAAATTAAAAAAAAAAGTAAACAAAACAACGAATCAAAAGATTCATCATATTCATAAAAAAAAAAAAACCTTTAAATTAATTGAATTAATATAATCAAAACCCTAATATGAGAATCCAGTAACTAACCAGCCTGAGCAGGAGGGGTTGGCTTAGAAGGCAACAAAGCAGGCTTATTAGGCTTGCCCTGTTCCTTGACAGCAGCTTTCTTAGCAGCAGGAGGAGCAGCAGCAGCTTTGAGCTGTTCAGCAACGATGAGCTGTGAAGGGTCCTCAGCATCATCACCAAGCAAATCAAATGGATTCGTAGTGGCCATCTTCTTCTTTGAAACAACAAAAAGACAATAACACGCGGTTCAAGTTTAACACACGAGCGTCAGGGTTGTAACTAGGCTTGCATAGTTACCATCGTACGAAGGAGGAGATAGAGATCGGAGAGAGAGACAGAGAGAGAGTGAAAAACCCTAGCCGCAATGAGAGAGAGAAAGAAAGAGTGTGTGAGTGTTGAAGTGAGAGAGAAATGCACGGCAACCTAATCTCCAACGTTGGATTTTATTTATTTGGGACCTTTGTGTTCGGTTAAGAGTTAAGTGTTGGTGTCCGTGTTCACTTTGCGGTATGGTTCGGTTCGATTTTGAAGTTATTTTTGTTTTTAATATTAAAATTGAGTTAAAAAACTAAATTTTTCAACAATGTTTTTAATTTATTTCAACAATACATTTTCATTTTCACCAAACAATATAGACCAGATTAAAAATGTGGAAAAAAATCAAAAAGTGATTCTATTATGTGAGAAATGTAAAAGTTCAAGTGACACACAAATTCATTTTTACGATAGAAAGCAAAGAAGAAACTTAACAAGAGAAAGAATATGTCATTTTATAAAAGTTTATATTAAATTTTTATGAGTATTGTTCTAGGTGACATAAATTTAATTAGTGTTTTTCTTATGTTGTGGTTTGGTTTAGTTCGGTTGGTAAAACAGAAATCGCAAACCGAACCAAACCATGCGGTTAAGTAAAATTTAATTGTTTTGGATGCTTAATAATTAAATTTTCATTAAAAAATGTGTAATCATTACGTAATCAAAAGTAATATATTATATTTCTAAGACATAATTTTTCTCTATGGTTCCTTAACCAATGCATCAAGAACACTAGTTAACAAGACCTTTTTTTTATGTTCATTCTTGATCGTGAAAAGATTGTTGCATCACTTTGAACTTATGTGCCTCGCTTCAGGTCTTTACGCGTGAATTATATCGATAATGTACTAATTTTTATACCTGAAGTTAAGGCATGTTGCATTGCATCATGTTGTTATCTTCGACTTCGCACATGCTTCAACTCGAACAAAGTATCACGCGCTCATCAGCTTGGCTGGAAACTCACCAAACTCGAGCCATAACACATTAGTGTGGAAAACTTTTGAATTGAACAAATCCCAAAAGTGTTCAAAGAACGTTAGGTTGAAATCATTAGGCCACAAAGCCTTCTCGAAGTAGTGGCAGTCAATCATACCGTGTTTTAGGATCTTGTAAGAGGCAATATGCAGCCTTTCTAGTAACTTTATGCATGTTATAGTTTAGTTGCATAACAATCTGAAGAAATGATCGTTAAAGGAGCAAAGTGCATAAAAGACCTTGAAACCACCTCAAATCACCCAAACCATACAATCTTGTAGTCGTGCTATATTTTGTTACAGTATGTATCAAGTGATCTCTTGGGGTATAGTCACTATGGACATTTCGGTGAAGATAAATAGGACAAGAAGTGAAGAAATCAGAGTAACCAACTACTGCCACATGCGCAACGCGTGACTTGGGAGGAAAATCAAAGTGTGTTGCCACTGCATTATGTGGGTTGTCCATCAGATCATGCACGTCGTGCACCTCCGTTTCTTGAATCAATGGGATTTGCGCACCTGGAAAAGGCAACACTCCATTATTCTCATTTAGTCAATTTTTTAAAGATCTGAAGCCGAGAAAAGTGGTTCTCAAAGGCTAAAGGTTGTTGGAAACATCCCAGAGGCAAGGCTCGATCATCTAGTGACCCTATATTCATGTATTACATTTTATAAACTTTATGATTAGTTTTAATGTGAATGACTAACTTTCTAGATTATGTCAAGTAGAGGATTTTCTCTATAGTTGCTTGAACCAAGTAATGTGTTATTTATATAATTCGTTCATAAGACCATATAGTTGAGTGACTACATGACATTGCTTCAGGTATAAAAAGAAATTGTTTTTTATGTAATTGTTAAACATGATATAATATGTGTTGTTTAGTAATTAATATATGTTGATGCATGCATGAAAATTTCAACACTTTGATCGAGTCACCCCCGAAGATTATACGAAGTCTTACGGGGAGGATCAACACTTGTGTGTTAATGTTTGTACTGATGAAGGGTCTTCCCATTATATACCCTTATAGAACGCACCTCATCATATTATAACTGCATATTGTCACTTATACACGTAAGTCGAACATTGCCGAACACACATGGTCCATACCATTAACCTCTACTTAGGTTGTATTAGATATGAACCTTGCATAGTTTCTTAAATGTTGGAGCGAGTGTTGCGCCAATTTGGATTTGTCCCACCAATTCCAAAGAATATAGCTCGGTTTGCTCCATTTGTTACGACCCGACAACAGGCGTTTGTGGCCTATATTACCAGCTTTCTTCATCGTGTGAAGTATTATAAAAATGATTCAAATTGTATAGTTCAAATGAGGTAAAATGAGAAATTGTAAGGATGCATAAGAGGGTAAGAATGGTGGGAAAAGAAATTCATATAAATTTAATAACAATTGGGCCTTAATATGATTTGGGTCTCACATGGTTTGAATTAGAGGAACCCAATCTAATAATCCTTTAATATACGCTAAAGCTGACCATTTAAAAAAAAAAACACATATTCTAACCATATATTTTTTAAGAAAATATTCTAACCATATATTTTGAAATTCTTATTATTTTTTACGATGTAATATACGCGAAGTCAAAAACAAAACAAAAAGAACTAGAGTTTAATTTTTTGCAAGCATGTTTAGGACGTTAAAATATGTTTTTTAACAAAAAAAATAGAATTTTCCGATAGGCACAAATTATTAATGAATTTTTGAAGCGCCAAAAACTAAAAAAAAAAAACCCAGAGGAAACCTCAACCTAGAAATTGAACTTTGATATGATTGTTTGTTCGCACATACATCTATAAAAAAACATAAAAAGGACCTACAAAATTTCCTAACATTTCAAAGACGTTTTGATTTATTTTTTAACCAAAATGTGCAAAATTACAATTTTGTTCCGAGTAAGCGTATACTCACGAGTCAAATTTTGTTCACTAATTTTATATGCATGATTTGGACATCATAAGAACCGTCACCATAATATTTCGGAGTCTTTAAACGATAGGCGAATTAATTATAAATTGTTTAATAAATTCATAATTATAATTATGGGGAATAAAAATTCATAATTAATTCATCCCTAGTCGGAATAATCTAATTTCTTGTGTAAGACATATTTTAACTTCCTAAATATGATTGAAAAAAATTATGAAATTTTTTAACTTCTATGTCCCTTTTTTGAACTATGCGTATATTATAGGGTAAAAAATAAAAAAGATTTCAAATTATACGGTTAAAATATAGGTTTTTATTTTTATTTTTATTTTACATGATTATTTATTGGACATCATGTATACTGCAAGATCAAATTGAACAATTAACTCTTCTTCTAAATAATGAATTAATCAAGAGACGATTGTTTCCAACAAAAAAGAGAGATGGTTCTCACTGTGACTTATTTATTTAACTCTTGAACGAGCTGGGTATACTTGAAAGTTTGGGCAATAGAATTGGAATTTATTCATGATTTAATTTTATACATACATTTTTTTAGAGGATCATAATATATTTATACATACATGTTATCATTTAAGTATGTATGTATATTTTTTAAAATAATATTAAAATAACTTCAAATGTTTGATCTACATCAAAAGATACACATTGCTCACTACCAAAAAAAAGATACACATCGCATCCATCCATATATTATAAATTCTAACACTTTTGGTGTTTTTAGATGGATGTAAATATAATTCATAGTTTCAATTATTTTTCAGTCATAATGTCTTTCATCGTTCCCTCAGTCCAGATAATCTTTTTCTAAAATAGAATCAGGTATTGTTCGTTGTACTAATTACATACAACAAAAGGTCTTGTATAACTACAAAAGGTCAATATCAGGTCTTAAAGGATGCATTTAGGTGGATATTGTGATTAGTGTCAACGGTCCAAATTTGATATTGACATGAACTTGAAAAACTTGCAAATTGGAATTGCAACTACAAATTTATGGAAATGCATACCCTTAGAAATTAGTCCCCGTTTTCTGATGACATTCAAAGTTTGGACTATTGATGAAAGGCAACAAGAATTCAACATCACTATGATTGCTTAGCATAGAAGATACAAACTTATTCGTGTGGAATCAAATTCAACAATGATCAAGGAAGGTTGCTCCAAAAGACACCCAATTTTCAAATGACTATAAAGGAATTGGCAAGATTCTATGGAATCATATCTACATAGAGGCAAAACCAAGCTATATTCTCTACTAAATACTCTTTTTAAGTACCTTATTATAAGACTCTTTAGCGAAAAGTATTAGAAAATATAGTTGTAGTGATAAAATGTTTGTTATTTTGACATTTTCACCTCTACAATTATTGATACTATTTGCGAGAGAAAGAAATTACATCTCTCAAGTCTCAACAAGGTAAACTAAATAGAAACATCTTTATGAATATTTGATATCACAGTAAACTTATCGAAATCATAATATAATATATATATATATATATATATATATATATATATATATATATATATATATATATATATATATATATATATATATAAGAAATGATATTACTAGCGAATGCATTGAAAATATTGGTTAAAGAGTCAATAAAATAAAAGTTTGTCTTAGAAATATATGTTAAACATTTCTCAATATAATAAAACATTATCATGTACATACTTACCTCTTTAAATTGTTTAAACAACACACGGAAGACAAATGTTAACATTTGCCTAAGAAAAAATGGATTACACACTTTAAAATCATTTGGACATAACATAACACGCATCACATGCTTGCGACAACAATGTGATCTTGTTATTAATACCCTTGCCAAAGTGCTAAAAGGTCTTCGAGAGTTCTAGAACTCCTTTTATTTTTTCTTATGAAATTTAGAGTACTCCTTTTTGTTTGTCTTTATCACAACAAAGTTTATAAATGACGACCGCGTAAGTTATACTTGCGCCTTTTTGTATTGATTGTATTTTTATACTAACTACTAATATTGAGTCAAACAAATAAGAGTAGTGATAATAATGTATAAAAAAAAAATAGTGATAATAACTCTCTTTTTCTAACATTCTTTTTTTTTCTAACATTCTTTAACACTTTTTTTTATTCAGTGAAATCTAAGTGGACACCATACTTTAAAAGTGGGTCACACATAAATTTGTGAGATCTTGTCAAAAAATAAATAAATTTGTGAGATCTACATTGTTGGGTCGTGAGGGGGTCCGGATGAACATCAACATTTGATCTTGAACAATCATACAAGTGATAGAGACACACCACTTTACCCAAAAATATTAAAGCATTATGTTTATAGGTCATATCACTTATAAATTGTTCAACCTCCACTTTTCAATCGATATGAGACATATTAGTGGGTTGTCAGTCTTTGTGGATATACTTCCCCTCAATCGAAAGCTTTTTCAACCACATGTACTTTTACTGTCGTTGCCTTTGCACACAACAGAACTCTTTGTCTGAACACCCTTGATCAGAAAAACTTTCGACACAAGGAGTCGGTCAAACACTTGTCAAACCTCGATTGTGATACCATTGTTGAGTTGTGAAGGGATCCGAACGATCATCACATCGGGCCTTAAATAAACATACAAGTGAGAGACACCACACTTTTACCCAAAACCTTAAAACATTAAGTTTATAGGTCCTCTCACTTACAATAAAGTATTTAACATTCACTTTTTTATTCAATATAAGACATATTAGTCACACTTGGTATACCAACACACATGAGTTTCACCTAATAGAAAAGTTAGTATTAGAGGAAGTGTTTGAAATAGAGTGTTTCTAATATTTCTCAACAAAAATTCTACACAAGTCTTAGATCAACTAGCAAAAATATAAAAAATGCCTAAGCCTGAGTTTGCCCATTTTTCTATCATTTATTTATTGCCTATTTACGAGGACCGAGTCGAAAGAATAATTTAGTGAAGAAAAATAAATTTTCGAATACACAATATATACAAGATACTTAAGAAATTACAAGAGATATTCAAAATGAACAGATAGCCAATATTATAAGTAATTTTATGGATATAACGTGAAACAACAAAAATATAAACGTAGGATGATGCAATTGCGACTTGTGAATTGTTGATAGTGACTAAGAGTGCACAAACAAAATCATAGGGAGTAATTCGATATTTCAATGCGAAATTACAACGAGGAATCGTAAATCAAAAATCTAGTTAAATATTAAGTTTCTTCTATAAATCGCAGAAAACACTCTACTTTTTTTCAATGTTAAATATTTTAGCTAAAAATTAGTGTAATTAAAGCTAAAAACTTAGGCGTTTAAGATCCAATATATTAAGTCAAATAAGAGGCCAACATACAATAACATATAAAATTCACATTTTTTTTTGAGGGAAACATATAAAGTTATAGCAACCGAAAAATATAATAGCATATTAGTATAATTTATTTTATTTTATTTAAAGTTCGAGGAAACCGTAGCCACGGTTGATCTCCATTCTATCTCCTTCCCGTTGTTTATCATAATAGTTGGCTAGTTGCCATTCTTTTTTGTTTGGTCCACACTCCACACCTTATTTTTCAATCCAACTTTTTTGAAAAGACCATTCCCCACGAAAGTAGGAAGGGATGCATAACTATAAATTCTGGATACGTATGCTACAAGATCCAGCCCTTGAATAACGTAGACAACTTTTTAACATTAATGTGTGTATTTATTGTTGTATTGCACCACATCTGTCTCTTTTAAATACATAGGAAAAATGTATCCATGTTTCAAAACAAAAACAAAAATGTATCCATATACCTTTTTTTTTTTTGTTACAATACTGCCTCTTATATATATATATATGGTATACATTAGGTAATAGTATATGTAGTCGAACAACTTTTGAGACAACCGTATTTTTTTTATTGGACAAAAATAATAGAGAAAAAAAATAGAATAAAAATATAACATAAATATAAGAGATAAAGTTGTCCGAAAATTATCACAAAATGGTTGTATAAATATCATTTCTATTAGAGTAAAACATGACTTTCAAGTACCAACCAACCACCAATACAAATTTTGTAAAGAAAAAAGAAACCCACCAATACAAATAAACTAACTTTCCTAACGTAGAGCTCAAGCACGAAATATGATATTGTCCAATCTTAAAATCTTTGCTATTTGTTTTTTGTTTGTGTAAATCAGCTATCTCCCATGAGAAAACTACGATAGACTAATCTTTTAAGTTTTGCGGGATTTAAATGGATGGTAAACTCTTTCTAAAAGTTTTAAGTTTTAATGCTATTGAATGTCTAATACAGAATTTAAACTCAGACCATTAATTAAGTTAGAAGAAACTCGCATTATCTCATCTAAACGCTAATATTTGTTTAGATTAAAAAATTTCATATTTATTTGAGACGACATGAAACGGTTACTATTTTGCACATGCAGATCAGCATCTACATAGGTCAATAAAAAAAAAACCCACTTAGCAAGTCCTACGAGATTTTTATAGCTATAAAACTAAATACTTCTAAAGAAGAGCATTAAAACATGAATTGCATGTAATTTCCCTTTTCTCATCTTACAATTGTTGCCATCTATGAAATTTCATTTCGTTCACATCAAATTAGGCCTTTTCACGTTTTATTTGTTGCCAAATACTTTACTGTCATACACACCCAAATTCCCCTGTCTAGTGAAGATGATTGCATGACATGGGGTCGACTTAAACGACTTGGTAAATCGTACAACTTTGTTTTGTCATTCGGACTATATATGTGGTTCTTGTTACACATAGAAAATCATGACACTACCATTACAAAGTGCACAAAATTTACTATCCCACATTTCTAAAATATTAGTAGTATACTTTTAACGAAACAAATGTTTCATTCGGAATTTATTTTCAAATGATGGTTACGAGACCAAATGTTTAGTGCATATCCTTAAAAATCATAAGATCTTTTTTCTTTTTAGAAAATTATCTCTTGTGTGTACATATACACCATGCATTTGGTCTCGTGATTATACAAGAATTACTCTTTTCGAAAGGAAAAAGAACAAAACAAAGTTGGTATCTATTAGATAAGGCAATCTTTCTTTCAAAAAAGATATTACAGATTAGGCTAAGATCCAACCGATTGGTAGTGCAACCAAACCCACAAAATGGCATGTGAATTACCATGTTAGAGCACCATAACTCATGATGCAAGGAAACAAATCTTGCGGCTAAATCTCATGGAAATCAGACAATGCTCAACAACTTACGTCAGACATCTGATAACCGTATAACTGTTTTTGGAATTCAGAGTCTTTTTCCACGTCACTTATCTATTGGGTCCACCGCTTCACGAAAGGTACATTTTCTTCATTTAGTTAAACCTCTAGGCTCTCTTAAACTCAAACTAACTTGATTGTTGAAGTCCTTAACGAAAGGTATATTTTCTTCATTAAAACCTCTAGGCTCTCTTAAACTCAAACTAACTTGATCATTGAAGTCCTTGCAAGTCCGATTAGCAATCATTGCCTTCCATGATATCTCTACGACCCTGGTCGTCCTCTTCAAGTACCTTCATATTAGTATCAACATACCTCTTCTTCCATATCAGTTGGCCTTATCATCTTTCAACACTAGTGTCGTCTTTTCTTGCTCGTGGCTCCCTATCTCGTATTTGTTCACGTATCAACATAAGCACAAATGAATCATGGGCTTATTCCATGCATCAACATACCTCCATATTAGTATCAACCTCTTCTTCCATGTATTCAATGTTGAATCCAAACGTAAGACCAAAAAACTAATTTACCATCAAAATTTATAAATCTTTAGTCATTAGTTGATCTAGTGCAGACTCACAGGTGCTTATTCATGGAGAACAAGGTTCACTATAAATTTAATCAAGGTTATTTCTAAGATTTTCGGTACCTGTTTTAATTGACAAAACACCACATTAATTATTGAAATATTACCACTCAAATAACTCAAAATCACAAAGCTTAATTTTTATTTAACTCTCAAAATCTCTATAATGACAATTAGTTCTTTGAATATAATTTTGTCATGAAAATCATAGAAATTATCATGCTATAGAGAATTTTTGAAGATATTTGCAAAAAAATTATAAGTTCCTCTCATTGAACGACTCGAGTAAAATAAATTATCTCCTTGTATGTGTATCTAATGGAGCGTGAAAATAAATTTTGACGTCCTAAAAGGATTAGATTTCTGCAACGTGTAAAATTATGACGAATCCATATTCAAAATCACGACTGAAATATGTCTATATTCAGTGTCTGACAGTTTTTCAAATCATCTATTATTTTCAATTAGTTAACTTAGCTTTCAAGTCATCTATTATTTCTTGGCACATAAAAATAGATGGTGTGATAGTTTGGAGATGCTTAAGAACATATCCTTTAAAGTAAAGTTTCCCATATTCATCGTGAATGATATCATTGTGCCGACAAATTTGCCTCTACTTGTCTCAATTGTCCCGGTCTTCATTGGTGAATATCGCTCCTTGTATTATTTTGGAGGATCTTAATGGAAAAAGTTTTAGTCTTCCTTACTATAGAGTTTGCTATAAGGTATTATTGTTCTATTGTATGGCAGACTTACATTCTTCATGAAACTACACTTTATATCTTCTTACTTTCCATGTTAGAAATGCTCTAGACATGTTTTTCTTAAATAGACGTGGAACTAAACACAAATTGGATTCTATCCTAGAGTTTTCGAAGCGAGGTTTTTAACAATGGCGATTATAAACATTATCTTTTTTTAATCCCCCAAACTTTATTCTCTTTACTTTTATTAATATATTTTGCAAATGATAAGTGAAATCTTTGATGAGAAAACATAGTTAAAGTGTTATAAACTTGGCTTTGTCTAACATGCACACGCAAAATGTTTTTACACCATACACAAGTGACTTTTTAACTATTAAATCAAAAAGTTCATATAATTTCTCATTTGATTTAGCAACACAATTTATTGATTCAACAGTAAAAACTAACTTATACATAATAAAAGACAAATCTCACTTCATGTAACGTAAAACCGATCTAACTATCACATAAATTGCGATGTTTAGCACTTTACTTTTTCCCTTAGAAAATGTAAGAATTGAACATGATATATAAAAGTTTACAAATGACTCACATACACAGATCACTTGTCAATGGTCATAGACTTCAGTAATAGATCAATAAAATTCATTACTGCTAAGTTGATTAAATATGCCATAATTTTTTAGCTGTCAAACCAAGAAATCAATCACCAGCTCTCTCCTAGTAGAGCAGCACAACAAGGCTGGAGCTTTTGTATACGTGTCAATACATAGATAGGTCTACGTCAAGAAGATCTATCAGTTTTTTTTGTTGATAATATTAAAACTAAAAATTCAACGTAGATCATCCATCACACACGCTCGTACACTTTATGCAATTAAACCTGCATTCATAATAATAAATACAGCCCACTACATTGTGAATGCAGTTATCAACCACCTATTCTATACAGTCAACACTTTGTTTTTTTCAATCATAATCATCATCATAATAATCATACACTTCTCTCATAGATGCATAAAAAGGCATTTCTGAGCATATTTGATGTCTACAAAAAGGGTGATCCAGCGTGGACCTAGATCGACGGTAGGAGTTTTGGAAGTATAACGATGAATGGAGGTAATTTTGAAGGAGTGTTGTATTTGCAACAACTTCGAGGATCAAATCAATTGGTGGCCGAAGATGTGGAGAGTTTAAAATTGGAGTAATATATTTTCATAATGCATCATACATTTCCTATTTATATGTAGGGCCGTCTTCGACAATTTGAGGCTCCGTTGTCATCTTGACAATTTTAATTTAAAAAGTATTAAAAAAAATCAACATTAATTAGAGTGACTGACATCTAAGTTATGATTTTTACCCACAAATAAATAGACATTTACTTACCGACAATGTATAAGTGATAGCAAAATAGTTAAATTCGGGACTTTTACCTACAGAAAAATGACACTTAGTGACGTATTTTGTCCGTAAGTACAAGTATTTTTTTGCCCTTTTTCTAAATTTTGAGGCCCTTTAAGTTTGATGCCCTGTGCCAAAGGACTTGATGCTCTTGCACAAGGCCGGCCCTGTTCATATGTGCCGAATTCGTTCAATTGAGCTGAATTCGTTGTGATTCACAAATCAATGTTTAATTACAATCATACGACACTGATAGATCATCGAACTCGTTATTGTGTGTGAGTTTTGTCATTAAATTTATTGAAATACAAAAAAAGAAAAACACATTTTCCTTTTCTTCCAATTTTCTTTTTCTATTTGTATTTAGTACTTTATATTTTTCTTATATCACTTTTTCTTATATACATCACATCACTCAATCACAAGTGCACTTTCTCTCTCTCTCACTCTCTGTTTTTCCCCTATAAAACCTTCACCACTCACTCATAAATTTCCCTCTCAAAATCACACCAACACACACATAGCAAAAAGTTCCTTCATTCTACTCTATTTCTTCTTATTCATTCATTACCATTCTCAACACTCTTTCTCACTCACCAATCACAATGACATCCTTAAACCACACTACAGCCCACATTTCTTTCCCCAAAACCACAACCTTCACTATCAAACCACAATGCATAACACTTCAACCACTCAAACCCAACACAAAACAAAACTCCCACGAAACCTTAAAAACCACACACAAAACAACAAACTTTTCTTCATCAAAATCAACATTCACACCATTACCATTTCCAACAACAAAAGTTAACAAAAGATGGAAAGAATACCAAGGTATGACCAATTGGGAAGGTTTATTAGACCCATTAGACAATAACCTTCGTTCTGAAATCCTTCGTTATGGCCATTTTGTTGATGCTGCATATAAATCCTTTGAATTTGACCCTTCTTCACCAAACTATGCCACAAACAAGTTCCCCAAAACCACACTCTTCAAAAAATGTGGTTTACCCAAAACTGGTTACAAAGTAACCAAACATTTACATGCTACCTCAGGAATTCAACTACCTAGTTGGATCGACAAAGCACCATCATGGGTTGCAACAAAATCAAGCTACATTGGTTATGTAGCTGTTTGTGACAATAAAGAAGAAATTAAACGACTTGGTCGAAGAGATGTAGTTATTGCATTAAGAGGAACAACTACTTGTTTAGAATGGCTCGAAAATCTTCGCGCCACTCTAACCAACATCGATCCGTTGCAATGCGATAATTCTTCGCAACATTCAATCAACTCCGATGAAAATGATCAACCCATGGTGGAAAGTGGGTTTTTGAGTCTCTACACTTCAAAATCAAATTCTACAAATGATGAAGCAATTCCTTCATTGCAAGAAATGGTGAGAAATGAAATTGAACGCATTCTAAAAACATATAAAGGTGAAAATTTGAGTTTTACTATAACAGGACACAGTTTAGGAGCAGCATTAGCAATTTTAACCGCGCACGATATTAAAACATATTTTGACCAAAAACCGTTAGTAACGGTAATCTCATTCGGCGGTCCACGTGTTGGCAACAAGAGCTTTCGATTAAAACTCGAAAAAGAAGGAATTAAAGTATTGCGTATAGTAAACTCAGACGACGTAATCACAAAAATGCCAGGGTTTGTTCTAGACAATGAAGCTGAAGAAAGTGTTGATGATGTGGAAGGGAATAACGAAGACATGGCATGGTTTTTGCCACGTTGGATACAAAAGAGAGTGAAGGAGACTCAGTGGGTTTACTCTGAGGTTGGGGAGGAGTTAAGGGTATGTAGCAGGAATTCACCATACTTAAAAGGTGTTAATATTGCCACGTGTCATGATTTGAAGACATATTTGCATCTTGTTGACGGCTTTGTCAGCTCTGAATGTCCTTTTAGATCTACTGCCAGGAGGTTCCTTCAGCTGTAACTTTTTGAAAGAATATAAATTTTGAACATAGAAAGATGATAGTACATATACACATTCGTGTATAGAGAGATTTTGTCACAGAGGGATAAATTGTTGAGATTGAAAGTTATTCCACTGAGTTCAAATTCAAATTGATTAGTGATACATCATTTTTTTCTAAGTGTTTTTTTCTCTCGTTAGTTTGAAGTTTTTACAAAAAAGTTTAGGCGAGTTGAATATCAATATTCTCCAGGATCATGATAGGACACAAGTTTTAATAATGCTTACATAAATACTTATAAATTACCTGTCAACGAGGTTTTAATGTTGACAACAAAAGTTGAACTCACACGCTTGTGAAATATGAGTCAACTCCTTACCAACTTGACCAACCTCTACTAACATCAAGATATATTGATAATCCAAAGTTTTATCAGAAGTAAATAAATTCGTGTTAGAGATTATTTTACCAATCCTCAATTGTCAAGACTGATTTGTGGGTTTTAATCTAACTTAATTTAAATTCTAGTATGATACTAGAATGAGTCTAGCTTAGACTCCTTGATTACATAATCATTTCAACAAAGTCAATGTTTTCTTTAAAAAAAACAAAGTCAATGTTGTTTTAATTATGATCATTTGATCTAATGAACTATAAACTATTACACTTCTCATCAATCTAAAGTTTCTCTCGCTTGATATGTCTTACATACATAAGTGCGTATTGAACTTAAATTCCTACATTAGTTGCATAGACATAATTATTGTAGATCTAATCATTAAATAGATGTGTCAAACTTACGACTAGTTATGAAATCACAATGAATCGCTGTGATTTTCTCAAATTCACCGCGAATGTAAACATGCAGTATATATGATAAAACAGGAAAACAATTTGCACGAATACAACTGGACATAGAATCCAAGCTGAATTATGATGGGTCGGTCTTCACATGTCTTTGTCTATACATGTTAAGAAAGAAAACCAAGGTAATTAGTTACATGTAATTATCTATAAATAAACACTAGATCTTGTCCAAAATAAATAAACAAAAAATGCTAGATATGACAGTTTCCAGATTCCATGATATTATCCCCCTGGAAAGCATGATTCAGTGACTTGATTGTTGATGATAGTCTTGTGATTTTGTCCTTTTTATGCTCTAACTTTTCAAAAATTGATTGAATAAACTCTAGTTTTGAACCGTAGAAAAGCAAAGCATTGATTCATGTATCATGATGTAATTGAATAATAATTTTATTATCTAATGTAATGAAAGAACATTGCCCCAAAATATCATACAATGATTCGCAATAAATATTGGCTCAAAAAAGAAAAGGCTTGTATGAGCAATTAATATAGGAGTTTTACAAAAGGGAGGTTGTAAGTAAATGCAGAATGGGAAAGAAATAGGTCCCATTTAAATGGACCCCAATGGGTCTTTTTGGAGCTTTCTTAAGTAAAGTGTATGGATACTTTCCATAATCTAAAATTCTCATTGTCTCTATCAAGTTACTAATGAGAGGTTGAAAGCAGCTTCCAATATTCCGAGATTAGTTACGCAAACATGTTTGAATCTAGCCTTTGAGGGTTTTGCAAATCATATGATAAGGTATACCTTAAAGTCTTAAATTGCTTGAGAATCGAGATTAATGATAGTTTATATGCAATATATACACTCTTTAATCCAACGAAACATTTTAATAAAAGATAAAAGCATGAAGAGCTTACACCTAAAGTGGACAATACGCGATGTGATGTACTTGAAGACGGAACATATAATGACTTTGATGGGGAGCTCTCTCCATAACCTCGATTGGGGGCAATTGTTTCGATACTTTTAAAGTCCCACATTATTTGGGAGTCGAAGCTAATGATAGTTTATATACAACATCCAAATTCCCCAATTCAACAAAACGTCGTTTTATAAATGACAAATTTCTAAAAGACTTACACCTAAAACAAACAATACCTCAAGAAGTTCTGTGACATACTTGAGGACAAAGGAGAACACCATCTAATATGACAATAATTTTGTTTTTAAATGGATTGATGATATGAACCTCTTATATTAAACATACTAATATGATTCAATATATCACGATTCATTTAAAAACAAAGTTCAACACAAATTACTAAAAATTGACCATAATTTTTATTAATAATAATTTATAATAACTAATTATTTTTGTCAAATCCATTTAAATGTGCCCTAATGAGTCTTTTTAGAGTTCTCTAAGTAGAGTGAATGGGTACTTTCCACAATCTAAAATTCCCATTGCCCACATCAAGTTACTAACGAAAGATTGAAAGCTACTTCCAATATGCCAAGATTAATAATGCAAACATGTTTCCGTATAAGGAAAATATTTGGATGATTTTTGCTAAGAAAATAATAGTTCTTACCTATGAGGAAAGCAATGAACCAAAACATTCCCAATTTTTTTACAACATTTTACAATTTGCATTCTAGATACTACTTCAACACTACCCATTTGTGATGGATTCTTCTATATTTGATCCCAATATCTTTCTTTATTCATGATCACGCCGTTGCCACCATAAGTGTCTTCTCAATCATGTCCAACTTGAGCAAAAAATTATGTGTTGCTATTGGATAGTTTTCATTTTGGTCCTAGTTGAAATATTTGTGACGATGCCATTTTTGGAAACTTTGGTTTTCATAAGAAACAAAGAACAAATGGAAATGATTAAAACTTATGATTAGAAACCATCCTTTCCTTTCGTCTATGATCAAATCATACTTCTCCAAAGGCAGTGCGCAAGAAATCAAAGCATGAGATACATATCAATCAATCATCATTGGGTATTAAAAGGTGGGTCAATTATTTAACAGGTCAAAACGATACATGTGAATGGATTTCTAACTATATCAACATATTAATGGTAGCTCAATGATCACATATATTGCGTATATACATATATATATGAAGAAATTGGAGTCCAAGAGTTGTTGAAAATTAGTAAGAAAGGAAAGTGGTTTTCATTGTTAACAAGTAGATAAGATCAGTCGGTCACTTTCTTGTTAATAACTTTTTTTCTTTTTAGACTCGACCTTGATAATAATTTGTGAAAACGATTTTAGGTTAATACAAAAAAATTAATTTTATAATAAGGAGGGCCAGTACTAAGATTTTTGGTGCTTTGAACGAAACATAAAAATTGTGTCATTTTAATTATTCTAATATTTTCTTTCTTGCATTTTTGTTGTAAAAAAATTCATTTATAATCAAAGTTATAAAAATATATTTTCAAAACGAATTAAAAAGAAATATATCTATATACTAACTACTCATTATAGACTTATAAAAAAGTCTTTGCCTTTCCTATTGAAATAAAGTCTGATCATACTTAAGTCTGATGTAGGCTAGATCTTAGGCTTTTATAGTCTGGTCTGATTTATTCTCATCGAATGTGAGAAAAACACACACAGAGAGAGAGAGAGAGAGAGAGAGAGAGAGAGAGAGAGAGAGAGAGAGAGAGAGAGAGAGAGAGAGAGAGAGAGAGAGAGAGAGAGAGAGAGAGAGAGAGAGAGAGAGAGAGAGAGAGAGAGAGAGAGAGAGAGAGAGAGAGAGAGAGAGAGAGAGAGAGAGAGAGAGAGAGAGAGAGAGAGAGAGAGAGAGAGAGAGAGAGAGAGAGAGAGAGAGAGAGTTATCCTAGTTCAACGTACAATCCGAGGTTAGTCCAACCTCCTTGCACTTCCAAGAGATTTTCCACTATAATCACACAAGATTATAATTACTTAGACACACAAGTCTAAGATTTCCCTTGCCTGACACTTGAAGACTTCTACAATCAGAGTTTACAAATAAATTTTATTTTATCTACACTTTGGTACTCAAAGACTAAACTAACTTAAACTCAATAGACTTCTGACTCTTAAGAAATTTTACGATTGAAAATTTGCAAGAATTTTTTCTAAGTGTTTGTGCGCCATATAATTTGACAGAGTTTTGTCATTTGCAAAATTTCTTGAAGTCTCTTAGGTTCTTCAAACGGCGAGGTCCTTAAATAGGAGAAGATAATAGAGCCGTTGTTTGAAGAAGTGGCAACACATTAATCTTTCTTGAGAAACTTTGATCAGTTTTGAAAGTTTTGCCTCTAATGGATAATTTCGTTGGATTTTACTTGAGGTATCCTTTACTTCTTTGGGAATGATCCATTGCATTCTCTTTGTCTTTCAAATTCTTTGTTTGTTTCTACATGTGGTCAGAAGAAGAGAAATTGTACTTTAGTACTTAAAAGCGACATCTCATCAGAAGAAGACAAACTAGGTCAGAGTCTCTCTCTACTTATGCTTATACACTTTCATTCTAAAGTCATCACTAAGAGAGAGAAGAGTTCTAAACTCTAACTTCTCCAAAGCTTCTCTCGGATCATCTCAATCGCTCCAAAACATCCTTCAATCATAAAAGGTACATGTTTAGATTTATTTATTTTTAAATTACAATATACTATAATTTGTATCTATGATTTTGGTCATCTGTGTTGAATATTCCAACACTAACTACAAGAATGTTTCCACTTTTAGTTTAGAGTTTAGACAATGACTAACGGAAAACATACAAAAATGTACAATACATCTTTGAACAATTATTAGATATCATTTGAAAAAGGTAGGAGTAAAAAACTTGGAATTATTTTTAGGCCAAATACCTTTTTTAATTCTTTAAGTCCGACAAAAGTATCAGATTAGTCATTTAAGTTTTTTACTCCCTCCGTCCCTTAATATAACCTCCCTTTTATTTTTTTGTTTGTCCCTAAATATAACCCCCTTTTCAAATTACAACATACATTAATTATTTTTTTCCATATATACCCTTATTTAATACTACTACTAATTCTAAAATTACAATAAATTGACTTTTCACATTATCTCTTTAATGAGGGTAATTTTGTAAAATTGTACTATAAAACAGACACATTAACTACACCAACAATATTTCTTAAGAAATGTGAAAAAAGCAATAGGTGGCTATATTAAAGGACGGAGGGAGTATGTTTTAAATAGGTTCTTATTACCCTTTTCAGGACTTATCTGAAACTTAAAAACTTAAAAAACTTCAAATAGGTGCATTAAATTAACAACTTAAAAAAACTTAAAGGAGTTATTTCAAACTTAAAAAACTTAAAGGACCAATATGATACTTTTGTCAAACTTAAATGACCAAAGATGTATTTTGCCTTATTTTTATTAGCCGTCAAAGATACAGGAACATTCTCAACAAAATAAAACGAAACACTGGACCTCAATTTGAGTTGCACAATCACTTACCAAATCAATTTTTGAAAAATCACTCTAGAGTTTAAACCGGTGAAAATTTTAGATCATTGTTCAATCGATTAAACCACAGTTAAACCAAATGACAATTAAGCAAGTAAATAAAAATTGCAAATAAACTTGAACAAATGAACCATTTGCTGGACAACCATTTCAATTCGATTTAATCTGATTAAAAAAACCAAACAAACTAATCGACTAACTAACCGTTTCGCGTTCATTTAGATAAAGAGACACACACTTTTGGTGTAATGTGATGGAAAAAGATAGCTCATTTAGATAATTTGTTAGCCTTTATTGGAATTTTTGTTTTTCTTCTTCTGCTTTACTACTATCCATGTGGATTGGAAAAATCATATTTGTGATTGCCGGATGTTTTGTTGCTTTTATCGAATCTGCTACTATCTATGAAGCTGCTATGTTGGCTATTGCAACTGTCTTTGCCGTAGGCTGACATAAAATTTGACTTCAGTGTGACTCTTCTCTTGTTGTACAAGCCTTCAAAATGAAAAATGCATCTCCTAAAGACTAAAAATTAGATGAGAAAAATACCTTGCAACTTTGTAAGCAGATATAACTTGTAGTTTCCCGCATATATATAAAGAGAAGGTATTCCTAAATCCTAAGTAGAATTTTTACTTGATAAAATATATCTCTAATAACTCATGTAGCCGATCCTATTTAATGAGATAAAATTTGATTATTATAAATATATCTCTAAACTTTATTATAGAAGACTTTTGCCACAATAAGCAAGTTTTTTGTTTTTGTTTTTTTGTGTGTATATTCCGTTAATTTTTTTTTCTAGTTTTTCGTGGACCTTGCTTATTGTCTAGCTGTACTTTCATTTTTTTTTTACAAAAGTCTAAAGCAATTTGCCAATTTCTATTGCGAGACTTTTTTAAAATAGTTCTTTTACACAAGGCTTTATGAAAATATATAGAACAAATAAGTTTTGCTAGAGTCATGAGTTGAACCTAGGTCAAAGGGAATAAGGGACCTTCATCTCAAGGGGATCCTAAACTAACTTTTTGGTGTGGCTAAAATAACAATATAAAAAAAATATACTAAATGAAGTTAAAGTTTATGTACTATTTATGGTTTTATTTGGGTTAGTTTTATTAACTCAACTTCATTTGTAACTCTAACAATTGCTTATTTGAACAAAATAACCACAACTTCCTCTAACATTTCATTCTTTCTATTGCTCTCATCCTTCATAAGTAAATTTGATTTTGGAAAAAATCTATTGTGGCTTATGGTGGATTTGTCCATGCTTCATCTATCTTAACTCAACTGAAAAAAAAAAATTCATTATTAGATTGTCATATCATATATTCATAACCAAATTGAAATTTTTTTGAGTCCTCTTTTTTTTCCAAAATTTTGAGGCTTAAAGTTTTAGCTTGAGTCCGTCTTGTGTTTGACAGGTTATTTGGTGCCAACCTAATCGGAATCGTCCTTTCTATTATCATGTTTTGCATCCCACCTTTTGCATAAAAATAAATAAAACTGAGAGCCATAATAAAACATGACATAGCTCATTTGTTAAAAATTGTACATTTAGTTAAACCAAAATGTTGTTACCATCCTATTAAACCAAATACAATGGATGGGAACATTGATTTTTCACATTTCAGATCATATTATTTATAAATTCAGTGTTTTCACATGTGAAAAATCATGTGTGAGATCTATATCAAATTTACCTGTATACTGTGAATCAACCAATACAACTAATCTAATTATGTATGCAATGCATCCGTCCTATTTCTTCATGATATACTCATTCATACATTTTTTGTGAATCAATCTTTTATATAAATCAAACACAGTACTATCCGTAATTAGTTTATTTCTATGCTAATAATAAAGATTAATGGCTGAATGACACTATTTAATCCCATGCGCCACAGATATTTTTAGCAACAATTAATGGCCATGTTTTGCTTTGGCTTTAGATGATAGGCTTGTGATATACTTTTACTATGATATACCATATGTTGGTTTAAATCAGTGTGTATGTGATGTCCAAAAAATGAAAAGGTAAAGAAAGGAGACATATATGAGAGGGCCTAATCACGCAATTTTATATATCTATAAAGAAGGACAAAAAAATGGGTCCCAAATGAAAAATCACGCAATTGTATGATTGGCTAAATTACACTACAAGTTGCTCCATCTCATATATCTTCATTAGACTAGTGATTTTTGGCTGGCATGAAAGTATTTGTCAGCATGTTAAACGTGAAATTAAAGCCCTAATTTGAAGTGAATGAAATGTAGTATAATGTTTGAGCTCTTGTATAAGTTTGGTGGTGACATGGGACATTTATGCAATTCATGTTTTCTTCAACTCCATATACCATTTACCAATTTCAATTTAGATTTATGATTCATTTGCAAGAGTAATTGATTTTATGGTCCATTATTGTAATCATCTTTCTAATATGTCTAATCATACATGTGAAACATGTGCAAAAGGTGCAATTTCATTTCATCCCAAAGCATTTTATATTAATATTTAACCAACTTCTTTTATAATCTGAATAATTTTTTTAAAGACATTTATCCAAACTCTTTAACTTAGTTTTGATAATTTATAGACTTGAAGTATTAAGTGTGAATAATAATAAGTCACATGTTTGTGGAAAATGTGAATGTTTATGAAGGGATTCATATCCCATTTTCTTAAGATTTTGAGCGAAAATTTAGTATGTTAAATAATTTGTTTGCTTGCTCTTTGTCGAGTGTGATCCAGTGGTCCTATTGTGTTCTGATTTAATAAGCTTCCTTTGTGATCTGACAAAGGTGTATAAAAAATTATATTATTATTATTATTAAGTCTTTATGACAAATTCCTTAAAAAAAAAAAGTCTTTATGACAAATCGTCTAGTGATATGTCTCTTTGAGGTATCTTTCACTTAAGGGGGAGCTTGCTTGATGAATGTATGTAATCATATCATTAAGGAGAAGATTGTTCGAGTATTAAACAACATATAAGTAACTGAGACCGTATACTTATGTTTTAAAATTTTGAATGGAGACGTCAAACCCACATATATAATTGTTCTTGGCATAATATTGATAACAATATCTCATATTATATTTTTAGAGTCTTTTTAAATAATTTTTTAGTCTATATTTATTAATTTAGAGTCATTTAAAATAAATTATCGTTTTTTATTTATTGAATCAAGCAGTAAAATGATTGAAATTAGTGGTTTATTATCATGATTATTGGTGATATGATGAAACAAGAGCAAAAGGAGAAGTCACAGAAAGCAATGGCTTTAAGATTCATATTAATTGACGGGCCAATAGAAAATCAAAAGGGCTTATGTTGAGAAAAAAAAAAAAAAAGTAGATTTCTACTCTTTACCTAACATAGTTTGTTCGCGCCCAACTGAAATACCAAAAATAACCATGCGTTAGTTAAGTAACGCAATTGTTAAAATCTGCGCATCTTAACTTACACTGCATGAGTTAAGTCACACTGCGTGATTTAACTCACGTTGCATGCTGTTTTAAACACAGGCATAACCTCATTTCCTCATTTCCCATCTACAAACTCAAAAATCTCTCTCAAATCACTAAAATCCGAAATTCTTCAACTTCAAATCAAACAACACTCCAATAACAAGTAAGTTTTCATAATCAAACACCATTAACCTTTTTATGTTTATATGTTAGATTTTTTTCTTTTAAATTAGAATTTTTTTAGATTTAGGGTTTGTTTAAATTTTGGTTTTTTTGGCAAAAAAATCATACAATGTTTACATGAAAATGACTTGTGTTGCTTAAATGTTTAGATGTTTGCATGTTTATGTTGTAGTTTTGAGCTTTAGAGAATTTTTTTAGATTTAGGGTTTGTTTAAATTTTGATTTTTTTTGCAAGAAATGATACAATGTTACATGTAAATGACTTATATTGTTTAGATGTTTGCATGTCTATGTTGTAGTTATGAGTTTTATGGTTTATGTATAATTTGCACTTCAAGAGTTTGATGAAATGTTTGAATGAGTTTTTCATTGATTGTTTTTAATTTCTTATTGTGTATATTTGAAACAATGACCAATATGTTCGACGTTCAAGCACAATTCAACGGTGGAGAACCTCAGAGGTTGAAGGTTCAACACTTTGGTGTCACATTAAGAGGTATCAAGGATCAACTGAATGAATTCAACCAACGAGTCAACCCCGGAGACACAGGGAGGGTGGAATACGTTCGGTATACACGTCCAACGCTCGACGATGGGAGAATATCATTCAATTGGGTGGAATTAACGAACGACGAAATGAGAGTATATTTTTGAGACAAATAGCTTAGACTTTGTTGAAATTAAGTTAATAAACAATGTTCTTTTCCCCATTTTCTTTCTCTGCCCCCAATTTTCAGATTGGAAAAAGAAATACATGATCGTTATCTGGATGTTGTTTTGAAGGGCAACAAAGATGGATTGAAGGTAACCATTGTTTTTTTTTCTCTTTTTTCTACATGTGTATCTGATAGAAACTGTCATCCATTAAAAGAATTTACGTAACAAAAACAAGTTTATTGATGAATTATTTGGAGAAACTATCTCGGACAGAGAATGATTACAAACAGTAACACTATTAGAGTGAAAACAATAGAAACTGAACTGGATAAACAATAACACTGCTACCGAATGAAAAAAATTGAAACTGAACTTGACAAACAAGACAAGGTAATTGCCACAATTGGCAAACATAATTAATTATTATAAAACATAATTGCCACAAAACCAACTGAAGTCACTTATGGTAGCATCCTATGTCTATTATTGACATTATTTTTCTTTCTATATTGCAACATTTTTTGAAAACAACTTATCAAGTGCTTATCTATTATGCCCTTACTGTATATTATATAATTGTTTAAGTATTGTTTTATAGTCATTGGGAGAATGAAGGAAAATCTCAAATAAGCTTATCGTTCCTTTTAACTTACCATTTTTCTTGTTATTGGTTATCAGAAATTATGATTGAGGATCCACCACGTAAGAAGCACATGGTGTACCTTGGTGGTGCTGTCCTTGCAGGGATAATGAAGATTTGAGTTTTTTATTTTATTTTACGCAAAGGTTTGAGTTAAATGCTGATTTTTTCGTTTGTTGCTATCTATACCTTATATTTTAGTAGCTATGGATGTTATTGGATTTGACTCATCTAATGCGCAAGACTAAAATCGTTGTTAAAAAAAGTTATTTAGGTACTTAATATTTTATTGTATATGTGCATGTAATTACTCTCTAAACCACATTATTCACTTTAGAGTCATCCAAGAAAGTTTGTCTTTGGTGGTTAAAACACAGGATGCACAAAAGTTCATCAAAATCCTCTCAACTACAAACCAAAAATAAATAAACTTTAGGATTAATATGTCTTTACCCTCCTGTAATTTGGGCGAGTTCCGGTTTACGCCCCTGTAAAAAAAAAAGTTTAGATTTCAACCTTGTAATTTAAGATTCTTTCGTTTTAGACCCTGACGCTGACGTGACATGTTGACTGTGCATATTTGATTATGTGGTACGCTGACTGTATAATTAATTTTTTATTTTATTTTTTTAAAATAAAAAATAATATAAATGAAGTTATATTAATTGAAAAATAAAAAATTATTTTAAAAATCAGAAAATTAATTTTTTAGAATAAAAAAATCGTAAAAAAAGTATTTTCGAAAAAAATAAAAAATTCTGGAGTTTAATTTTTAAAATTTAAAAAAACCAAAATTTAGGAAAACAAATTTGAAATTAAAATTTTTTTCAGGAAAATAAAAAATTTCTAAAAATAAGAAGAAAAAAAATCTGGAATTTTGATTTTACGAAAAAATAAAATTTTGAAAAATTCAGGAATTTTTTTTACTACGAAAAATATTTTCCAAAATTTTTATTTTTTGTATAAAAATGAAAATGAAGCTTTTTAATTACGAAAAAAAATCTAAACTTTTTCGAATTATATTTTCTAATTATTTTCGAAAATTTTGAAATACATTAAGTTCCAAAAATTTTCATTTTCGTAAAAAATAATTATTTTTTTCCTAATATTTTAGTTTTGAAAAAGATTTTATAAAATTTTAGGAAAAAAAAATTTGAATTTGTTTCTGTTTTTTTAAATTTAAAAAAAAATATGATTTTTTCTTCCGATTTTTTCAATTTTAGAAAAAATAATCTGATTTTTTTTTCTATTTTTAAATTTAAATGAATATAAAAAATTATTTATTTTTTAAAAAAGTCTAATTTATTTTCGTTTTTTAAAAAAATCGATTTTTTTTCTTATTTTTCAAAATAAATTTTCAGTTTTTATTTTTATTTTTTATCTTTTTAAAAATAATTTTTTAAACCATTATACACATGTCAGTTTTTAAAAAAATAAAAATTAAAATAATTACACAGTGGTGTGTCACGTCAGCGTCCATTACACACGTGTCAGGTTTTAAAAAAAATAAAAATAAAAATAATTACACAGTGGCGTGCCACGTCAGCGTCTGGATGGGGTCAGGGGTGTTTTGTGGAGAATCTTTATATTACAGGTGTGTTTTGTGGAGAATCTTCATATTATAGGGTTGGAATCTAAACTTTTTTTTTTACAGGGGTGAAAACCGGAACTCGCCCAAATTACAAGGGGTAAAGACATATTAACCCTAAACTTTATGTTTCAAGTTTTAACTCTTAACACTTAAAAAACAAAATTATTAAATAAACAATCTTTTTAACTTCTTGAACAAACCCAAATCATAGAAATGAAAAATTTGTTTCATCTAGCTGATCATGAAGACTTTCTCTCACGTCGTTGCATTTGGGTCAATGGACCATGATCAAAAGCGCAAGTTCATCTGACCTAGCAACGACAGCATGTCTTAGAGAACAAGGGGTACCTTCCTAAACAATTTTGTCAACTACCTAACCTTCCAATGCCTGAAGATTTCCCTGAATACCCTTGAATACCCTTCAAAGAAACAGTTCATAAACTATCTTGTAAACTATGCTAACAAATTCGAAATCAACCCGCAATTCAACAAGTGTGTTCAATCTGCTAAGTACGATGAAACCGGTGGACTGTGGAGGGTGAAGACAAAGGAAGTTGAGTAATCACTTCAACATCATAACCACTAATTCAAAAGTTGATATTCCAAATATTGCTCTTGGTAACACATGAACCTGTTAATCAAAGAAAGAACAATTCAACTTCATTTGTATATTGACGTATATTTATTTAATTGAACATAAGTCATTTATAAAGAAGATAATAAAAAAAAAAAAAATTCTTTAATTACCTTAACCATAATTGGCATCTTTGTTTCCACCCTCCTTGCAAGATTTCCATATGAATCTCTTTTTCACTCAAAAAACAAAACCAAAGAAACAAGTTCCAATTTTGTGATTTGAAGTATAACAAAGACCCAATGAAGCCTTGTTGAAGAAGTAAACGTGAACCACAACAAAAAGGATGACCTTACTTAACAAAAAGAGTTCAACATTGAAAAGCCACTCTTCACCAACCAGCCACCATTAAAGTATACCTTAATCCAAATCCAAATGGGTAAGTAAAAAGGCATAACCCTTTTTTTTTCTTTCTTTAACGCAAATAAATAATAAAGTTTCTACCTTTAAAGGGTGTTGAAAATTAGGTATTCACTATTTTTCTTCTTTAAGCATAATTGTAGGTGGCTTGTTGTTGCTAGTTGCTACCAGTCAATTTTTTTAACTTGGGGTGAAAAAAAATCTAACTGGGTTGTTCTTTTTTGGTTAACAGGCTCGTGTGTTACCAAGAGAAATATTTGGAATATCAACTTTTGAATTAGCGGTTATGATGTTGAAGTGGTTAGTGGGTTACTCAACTTCATTTGTCTTCAACCTCCACAATCCACTCTTGTCATCATACTTAGCAGATTGAACACACTCGTTGCATTGTGGGTTCATTTCGAATTTGTTCGGAAAGTTTTCAAGGTAGTTTATGAACTGTTTTTTTGAAGGGTATTCATGGAAATCTTTAGGCATTGGAAGGTTAGGTAGTTGACATAATTGTTTAGGAAGATACCCCTTGTTCTCTAAGACATGCTGTTGTTGCTAGGTTAGATGGACTTGCGCATATGATCACACGTCCACTGACCCAAATGCAACGGAGTGAGAGAAAGTCTTCATGATCAGTCAGCTAGACGCAACAAATGTTCCATTTTTATAATTTGGGTTTGTTCAAGAAGTGAAAAAAATTGTTTCCTTTGATAGTTTTGTTTTCAAAGTGGTTTTTGAAGGTTAGAAGTTAAAACTTGAAAGGGAGAGAGTTTATTTATTTTTTGGTTTGTAAGAATTTTGATGAACTTTGGTTTATGGAATTGAGAATATGAGTGTTGGATTGAATGAATAAGGAGTTGAAGGGCTTAAATAGAGGATAATTGCATGTGAAAGGAAATGCTTCATAGTGTGGAAATATTAGAGAAGCAAAATGCCTTTAACCTAGGTCAACATTTTTTTTTTGAAAGGTACGAATCTTGCTGCAAAAGAAATGCTTCATAGTGTGAAAATATTAGAAAAGCAAAATGCTTTAACTTCTTTTTGAATAAGTAAAATGCCTTTTAACTTGGGTCAACATATTGCTAATTTTAGATGGTTTGGAAAATGCTATTTTATCATATGAAGATTTTGTTTTTTGGACAAATTTAAACACAAAAGTGAGTGAGATCACTAATACGACTGTTGATAGTCAAGAGGAGTTCGGGCTTGTCCAAACATATTTGCAATGTTATTTGTATTAAAAAAAAGAAAAATAAATAATGATAAAGATGACGATAGTGATAAAAACATTAAAATAATACTCATTCTGTTCCTTTTTAAGTGTTTTTTAGGGTGAATTTTTCGTTTATATTAGCTGTCTTTTTGGTGTTTTAAGGGTAAGATTTGTCAATTATACCATTTGTCAATTACTTTTATCTTTTTCAATAAAACTAATTAACGCTATTTATTTGAAAAACTAAAGTTTTTTTTAAACAAAATTTGTTTGTTTTTTTAAAACAAAGTTTGATTCTTGTTTTCTTAAAATTTAAACAATTTTTTTTCAAACAATAGTTTCAAGAAGAGTTAAAATTCTACAAATAAAATGAGTAGCAATTGTTAAAAATTTCAAGTGTGACTGTAACATTGGTTGAAGCCATAGTTGAAGCCTTAACTTTGATTAAAGGAGTTGGAAAAAAGTTAATTTTTGATTAATGTGAAGTTGGAATAATTTTTGATTAATGTGAAGTGCACCATAGTTAGAAAATTGACAATTGTTGGTTATGATAGAGAGAGTGCGCAAAAAAAAAAAGGAATTTGTTAGAGAAAAAGATAATAACTGATAATTGTTTGTTACGAAAGAAAGATAACATATTAAATTTATTGAAAAGATAAAGTGTGTGCCAAAAAATAGGAATTTATTGGTGGATTAAAATGAGGGTATAATAGGAAGAAAATGTGCAAAAATACACATCACTATTTTTGTGTTAATTTTCTAAAAAGACATTTAAAAAGGAACGGAGGGAGTAGGTATTAAATATTATAATATGGTAGATTAAAAATATGTTGAAATATTACAAATGATAAATATATATTTTTTGTCAAATAGTATAGTGGCTAGAGAAATTCACTTTAAAAGTGAATAAGTGAAGTGTCCGAGGTTCGAACCCCGACCCCTGCATATACATGCATTATCCCTTATCAAGTGAGTTAAGCTCACGGAAACAAATGATAATTATCTTACTAATGAATAAAAGGCGGGTCTTTTTTATATATCATCAAAAATATTTTTGTATAAAATTATAAATGATGAATATATATTATATGCATAATGTTTTTACATTGGATTGTAATTATCATATTATAATTATTTTTATCGACAGTTCTTTTAATTGTAATTAGTCAAATCATAACTTTGTGTTATTGTAGTTCTTTTTATTGATTTACATGTCTTTGGTATACGAATATTTTATAATATTGTATTTAGTTCTATTATTTTATTAGATTCTAGTCGTTTAAATTATGTGGGAGGGATTGTTTTGGTGGAAATAATGTGGGAGGGATTAGTAGCATAAATGTTTTTACGGGGGAATAATTCGTTATTTGGAAAGGTCTCTTTGGTCATCACATTCACACTCACGATGGGTCATGTGGTTCCTTTTTTCTTTCTTTATATAAAAATTTAAAGTTCTTTTATTCTACAAGCAATGTTAATTAGGTATATGATCTTGCTGGACATGAGATTCTTGGATTGATGGTGGTGATTGACATTTATGTAGGATATATATCTCAGTTGTTTTTTGCTTTTCGGTCACCCGATTGATCTTCTTCTTTTGACGAATGAGGTTGATGTATCTACACGTGCTCGATGCTCAAGTTAGTGAGTACCTACACATGCTTTCTATTTGTAACATGACCTATCAAAAAACATATATGTAGTATAAATGTAATTCAAACAACGCTTGAGGTGAACCCAACATGGAGAATGAAAATGATTTTCTTATTTTCAAAAAGAAAATATAATTTTATTTTTGTAACAAAAATAAAGAATACACCCAAGAAGGATTTTTTTTATCAATGAGTACAACTAAGTTATTTTAAAAAGAAACTTCTTGTAAAACAAATAAATATGAAGTTTGGCTTGTTGCATCTGATATTCGATTTTGTGGTATATAATATAATATATAATAAAAATAGATAACCAATATTAACAAGCCGACTTAGCTCAGTGGTAGAGCGCGTGGCTTTTAACCACGTGGTCGTGGGTTCGATCCCCACAGTCGGCGTTATATATTTTCTTTTTACAATGCAAACTGGGAATAAAAACATTTCCAAGCGAATAGTTATTTTTCCTAGTGAGCTGTTCTAGCGAATTATTAATAATCAAAGAAAACTCAATTAAAAAAAGTTTTTAATAGAGGATCAGTTAAAAAAGTTTTTATTTTTTTGTCAAACTAGAATAAATAAATAAAAGTGGGCTTGAAAGCGAAAAAGTTATCTTTAAAATACTTCTCTGCCGAATTTTTCACTTAAAAAGGTCGAGACTGGTCGAGGTTAAAAAGCACGTGTCGGTGGTATCTTAGGTCAAAAATTGGGTATAAAATTAAAGTCACCGGAATATCCATGGCCTCCGGATCTGCAACGTTGACGCCCAAATCTTTGATTGAATAATCAATCTTTCAATATGAATCAAATGAACACCGTAGAAAGACGGGAAATCAAACAACGCCGCACAAGACGACGAACAACAAACCACCACGCTTAGGTGATGAAATCACAAAGAAAAAACCTAGATCTATGCGAAAAATCACTTATTTAGATTGAAATGGAGAGAAAAAGATGAAGATGGGTGATTTCAGGTCAAATAACTTTTTATTTTATATGCAAAAGATTGTTCAATGTTTGCACCGCACCCGCTGTAGATTTTATGTACTTATATCTTCACAAACAAATTTTTATGCACATATATATGAGAAAGTCGATATGATAAAATTTTAAAAATTCATGACAATTTTCAAAATTAATAATAATATAGTGCTTCTATTAAATAACTTTTTATTTTATATGTAAAACACTGTTCAATGTTTGCACCGCACCCATTGTAGATTTTATGTACTTATATATGCATAAACAAATTTTTATGAGAAATGCTAGCAACACACCTTCTAACACACACTTTTCAACACACTCTCTTTGATTGGTTAAAATTCACACGGGTCCCACCAAATCATGCGGGTCCCATGTGAATTTGGTGGGTCTCATGTGAATTTTAACCAATCAAAGAAAGTGTGTTCAAAAGTGTGTGTTAGAAGGTGAGTTGTTAGCATTCCTCAATTTTTATATACATGTATGAAAAGTCGATATGCTAAAATTTTGAAAACTCATTTCTCAAAAAATAAAATTGAAAACTCATGAATATTTTCAAAATATAAACATCAATGTAGTATTTCTATTAAATAATTTTTTATTTTATAAGCAAAACATCATTCAATGTCTACACCACACCCGTTATAGATGTTATGTGCTTAAATATGCAGAAAATTGACCATAAAACTCACTAAATTTTTTATATACACAAACAAATTTTTATGCACATATATATGAGAAAGTCGATATGATAAAATTTTAAAAATTCATGACAATTTTCAAAATTAATATTAATACAGTGCTTCTATTAAATAACTTTTTATTTTATATGTAAAACATTGTTCAATGTTTGCACCGCACCCATCGTAGATTTTATGTACTTATATATGCATAAACAAATTTTTATATACATGTATGAAAATCCGATATGCTAAAACTTTGAAAACTCATTTCTCAAAAAATAAAATTGAAAACTCATGAATATTTTCAAAATATAAACATCAATGTAGTATTTCTATTAAATAATTTTTTATTTTATAAGCAAAACATCATTCAATGTCTGCACCGCACCCGTTATAGATGTTATGTGCTTATATATGCAGAAAATTGACCATAAAACTCACTAAATTTTTTATATACACAAACAAATTTTATGCGCATATATATATATATATATATATATATATATATATATGAGAAAGTCGATATCATAAAATTTTAAAAATTCATGATTGTTTTCAAAATTAATATTAATATAGTGTTTCTATCAAATAACTTTTTTATTTTATATGTAAAACATTGTTCAATGTTTGCACCGCATCCGTTATAGATTTCTATGCTTATATATGCATAAATTGACCATAAAAGTCACTAAATTTATGATATTAGAAGTCTAGCCATGGATGTTTTAGGCAATTTAAAAAATAAAGGAAATCGGGTAGTAAAAAGGAGAAGAAAAAGGAAACAAATTTTTCATTATTATTTGCAAAATACAGGGAATTAGTTATCTTGAAAGTGGTAAACTAAAAAAAAAAAATTAAACAATCTATTTAAACTTGTTGTGTGGAATTGGATATAAACAACAAACTCGTCTTAGATTTTCAAATAAATAAATAAATTAGTTTTATGCTATGAAGCATGGACACTCCTCGGATTAGGCGTGTCCTGGTGTCGGACACGTGTCGACACCGACACTTGTAATTACACTGCATTATACGATTTTTTCAAATTATTAGTTGTGTCGGTGTGTCAGTGTCCGTGTCGTGTCCGATGTCCGTGTCCGTATCCGTGCTTCATAGGTTTTATGTTTTACAAAATGATTATTAGACACATAAAATTTAGAAGATTGTGAGTTTTAAAAAGTATAATTAAGAAATTTTGTCTTTGTCGAAGTACGATTTTATTATATCAACAAATTTGTTGAAAATTAGTTTTAATATAGTTGTTTTTTTGACAGATAGTTTTAATATAGTTGTAAATATAGTTTTAGGCTTGAAAGTAATAAATCCAACAAATTAATTAGAGGGGAATTTTTTTTGAATTAGAGCTTATCTCAAAATAATTGGCTTTTTAGAATGTAACAAATTTTCTTTTCTTCACAAATTTCCTACCTACTCATGTTTATAAAGTAATTTTTTTTATATATATCTTTTAAAAAATAGCATATATGCATGTTAATAATTCAAATTTCTTTCGGTCTCATGAAATTAGTTAGGCTTCAAAAATAATAAAGCAAAAACGGTAGTACGTAGAATTAGTTAGCTTTTGAAGTGATAAACTTGCAATATTTAGGGGATTTAGTTATGACTAAAAGATAAACCTAAAAAATTTAATTTTTAAAAATTGAATAAATTAGTTTTAGTTTCAAAATGACGAATGTGTCCATAAAGTTAAGAAGATTGTGCATTTAATTGAAGACGATTATGAAATTTTGCTTGACTTCGATTTTTATATATTGTTAGTAGACAGTTAAAAGTATAATGATAATAATAATAAAGAGATAAACTTGATGATTTTTAAGTTATGGCTTATATTAGTTGATAATGTAGATTATTAGATGATGATAATCCATCAAAATTAGACTTGTAAAAAAAAGAATTCCTTAAAATTTATACTAGTCATCTTGCACCTATCTTTGCTATGAAAAACATACCTCACAATTGTCGTCTTATATTCTCTTAGGCTTTAAGAGAGGGTCTTTATCATATGGTTGTTGAGCTTGATTTTGAGAGTGTATGAGTTCGATTGTCACTTCTTATTCGTTGTACATAACATGTATCAAGCCTCGGACTAGGCAGGATTGCAGGTCTATGAATTGGAGGTTCTTGCAACAATATCACATTTGGATTGTTTTCCTACATGGAGAAAAGCATACAACCTCGTCAAGTTGATTGTTAGTGTATTAGGTAGTTATGGACAAGATAGTCTAAGTTACGGAGTAGAATATTTTGAGGAGAAAGACAAAAAGATGGGGGTCATTTGAAGTGGCACCATATAACGAGGATACAATGAATATTTTGTGCAAACACACATAGAAGCCATCTCCCTCCATGTCGACCACCATGTTTATTTAAGCTCCCCTTGTGGTTGAAGTTAACACTGTTCCTAGGTGCATTAAATCCTTCCAAAAAGGAACATCATGTGTTATAGATGGTTTGCGGGTCTAACACATATTAGACGCATTGTGTGGAAAAGGATATGTTTTGTGGTAAACGATCTTCTGTGTTATCAATTTAGTGGTTAACTACTTAATTTATGGCTAGGAGGAAGATACGAATGAGAGTTTTGCAAAGTTTATAACTTATGCACCCTTGACATCATTATTAAAGCTTAATGATGGGATACACCTTATTGCATAGGTACTATATGGAGACATCTAGTATCCAAGATTGCTATAAAAGAATTCAACAAAGATATGGCAAAATATCTATGTAGTACATTTAACACACATTTTTCCTAGCTAAATAAAAAAGTGTGTTAAATTCTTTAAAAAAAAAAGTGTGTTAAATGTACTATATAAACATCTTTTGAAAATGTTACCAAAAAAAAAAAATCTTTGGAAACTTAAACCCTAACATAGTAACATATCAAGGAAAAAGTTTCTTACTCTTAAAATCATCGTCTAAACCATACACAGTATATGTTGTTACGGTAAGAACTCAAATTCCATTTCTTTGTGTAATTTGTTCAAATATCCATTATAATTTTTTGTCAAAGTTTTAGATTTCGTTTGGTGAGGGTTGTTCCATTCTAAACATGGAATACCTTTTAAATTGGAGGAAATGAAAATGACGTGGAGATGATATAAGATGAAATTCATTCCACCATGTTTCATTTAATTTATACATATTCCAACAAAGTAATCCTTATTTATACCACTTCATTCAATCAATTCAAACAAAACATTGATTTCTATACAAATCAAAATAAACTGAGGCCTTACCAAAATACTGCCAAACTTGACATATAAACTTTATATGTTACAATACGAGTCTCTAAAAAAATTAGATGACGAAGGATTTTTTTTTTTTTTTTTATATATAACTATGACACGGGATTTTATTTATTTTTGAATAACTATGACACGGGATTTTATTTATTTTTGAATAACTATGACACGGGATTAATTAGATTCTTTTAATCTATTTCGCATATAATCCTTCCGTTCCTTCTATTTTTAAAGTTCTTCTTGGTACATTGCTTTTAAAGTTTAATTCAATGATTCTTCAAAAAAAAAAAAGTTTAATTCAATGTTTAATATTATTTTGCCAATAATATATTCGACTATTTACTGTAGAGAGGAATACTAGCTAGAAAGATAGGATAAATTGTTAAATGTACAATAGAAAAAAAAAACAATTAATTCCACCAAAAGTAGTAAAATTTATTGGTTTTCTTATTATGTACAAATAACCCTAAAACCAGGTCAATCCAAGGGTGTTGTCATCAAAGTAATCATCTTAGGCTTCCAAAAATATAAATTTTTCTAAACTAAGGCTATGTTTGGTTTGGCTTCTTTGGAGCAAGAAGCACTTCTACAACACCTCAAAAGTGAAAATTGAATTTTCAATCATATTTGGTTTAGCTTTTCAGAATTGCTTCTATCCTCCAAAAGCAATTCTGGATGAAGCTACAATTCCTAGCTTTTGAGTTAACAAGAATCAATTCTCCATTAAATTTTATATTTTGATTATTACAACCAATTATTTTCCTTTATTGTCCTTTATCAATTCTTTTTTTTCCTGTTTATATTTAATTTGAGAAATCAAATTTAATCAAAAAATTTAACAAACCAAATTAGCCCCATAAAATATTTATGAACATGAGTTACCAAGTTTTGGATTTTTCTTTACGGTTTTTCCATTTAGTTTTGCTGTATTTTTTTCACTTACGCTACATTTTATAATTTTTGCCAACCATCTCTATTATTATTTTTTAAAAAAATCTCTATTATTATTTAACTTTAATATATTTTATCAAAAAATATAAAATACATAGAACAAATATTTTGTCAAAAAAGTTTGGATTAATGATCGTATTTATTATTTTTTTAAATTAATATATAGAAGAAAAAAATATTTATTTACATTAAATAATATATCTACTTTTAGTATATATCTGCACATACATTCAACTATGTCTACTTATTTTTATTTAGCTATGTCCATTTTAGTAATTATACATTCAAAAACAATTTTGATCAAAACTATCCAAACAACATTAATTCTGTTTAATCAATTCTACGTTATTGTATCCAAACATAAATCAATTCTCTCAAAATCAATTCTAGCATAATCAATTCTGTCTGAATCAATTATATCCAAAGATGAACCAAACACACACTAAAAGTCTATATAATATTATAAACTAAAACTAACAAAATTATATATAAAATTAATTTTGTCTCAACAAATATTAGTATCAATTAGAAAAGTAATATTAAACTAAATTAATTATACTAATTTAATAAATCATTTTCTATCCTAAACAGACTAAAAAAATAAATAAAAAATAAACCTAAATTTAAATAAAATACTATAATTAAATCGGTTTTTTTGGAGAAAATAAATCCTAGTCATAAAAAATAGTCGGTTTAGTTTAGTTTTTGTAAACAAAATTTACGAATTCTAAATCAAACCAAACTAATAACGAACGAGTTGGTTTGTTTTGGTTCATCGAATTGACATTTTTAAACATTTGAAAAAATTATTTCAAAAAATCTAGAAAATAATTAAATTTTAACCAAACATTATATATATTTGGCTTTAACATGTGTTTCGTCCATACAATTAAGGATCATATAAAAATTGGTCACTGCAATTGTTAATCTTGATAAATTACCCTTGCAAATTTTAATCATTTCAAATTTCGTCCCTCATCCCAGTTAATCACTGCCACGTCAGTAATTTGATGACGTGACGGTCTAACTCAAAAGATTTTGGCTTGAACAGACGAAAATACCCTTCCTTCCATCAGATGATAGTGAAATGACAGATTTGCCCCTAAGACCATTTTCTCTTATTTTTCTCTCCTCTTATCTTCTCCCCCATTTTCTTTCCTTTCTTTCTTCTTCTTCTTATTCTCCAAACACATAAATCACAACCCACCCTCTTCTTCTCTAAAATCTCTCCAACAACTTTTTCTCTCAAAAAATTAATCATCAAGAAAATGGAAGCTTCATCCATAAAATTTCTAATGTTACAGACACATTCATTTGAAGGAGCAAGAACAAGCCAAAACTAAATCAACAATCAAAATGCCTCTCTCCTCAGCCTCCGCTTCCACCGTCGTGGTCGTCGCTGCTTAACCGGTTGTGGAAATCGAATCTCTCCCTCAATCAAACCGGTGAGAAATCGTACTGTTGATTGTTGTTGTTCTGGGATTTTTGTTGTTGTTGCTGTTGAGATTTTCTGGTGAAAATCATGAACGCTTTGTTTGGTAGGAGAGAAATGTTAAAGAGAGAGATATCAAAGCGAGAAATAGCAGAGAAACTAGCATTTTCTCTTGTTTGGCACATGCATGAAAGAGAGAAGAGAGACAAATATGAGGTGGGGCCACGTGTTTTTTCTTCTCTCCAGGACAGCGAAGAAAGGTGGGGGAAGTTGCTCATCTTGGTATTTTTACTTTTCTGCCCTTCTCTTGTACGCCTATGATGTTGTTATTTTATCATCATCATGTGATTTTTTTTCTTGGGTTCATTTAATTAATATTAATAAACCATTAATTATTTGATTGATTAAATTAACACTACTAGAAAAATTGAAAATAGCGACGGGCATAATCCGTCTCTAAAACATGTAATTTTCGTCACTAAAAGGACTAGACACGGAAATAGAGACGGATCCAGATCTGTCGCTAAATCCTTGGTCTCTAAGCTATTTAGAGACGAAATGTAGATTCCGTCTCTGATAGAGACGGAATAGTTCCGTCTATAACCACCAAAATCCGTCGCTAACATACAAAAATAGAAGAAATTAAATCCGTCTCAAACACATATAATTCCGTCTCTATAGAGACGAACTCCAACTTCCGTCTCTAATAATAATATATTTATAAAATAAAAATTTAGCTTAAAAATAAATTTCTTGTTGCTTATTTGGCAACTATATAATATATAGGTGTAAGCCTGCATATTCTAGATAATAAACTAACATAATTTAAATTAACATCGTACAATAAGTTGTTTATTTACACCATCTTAATTAAGCTTCACAATTCACATTCTAGATAATGTATAGACTATAGTAACTGTACAAACAATATTTCCAGCAAAGTTGTTAAAGTAATTTCGGGTGAGTTAAGACCTTTGCAATCTCACCAAAAGGAATGCCATTTTCAATACCCTGCCAAAAACAAAATCAAACAAACAACAATGAACATAATTGTCTAGAGATACTCTTTGGCATATACAGTTGGACTGTTCTAGTAGTGTAATAACAACAACACATGCATGGGCTACAAATCTAGAGATATACACTAGCAAGTAATAAACTACTTGACAACTATAAAGGCTAAAGTTGTAGAATCAAAATGTGACAAAATAGGATGCTTTGTAGGATATTCTTAAGCTTAACTAATTTATTCAAACAAGGTTTCTACTCCTAGACCATTAAGTCATACCATAACAACTAATGAAACTAATGAGTAGCTAATGTTAAAGTTGACCTAAAACAAAATAGTCTTAACTTGCTTACCTCATCAATCATAGACTCCGTCTTCTCAATTGTATTATATCACTCCAACCTACATAGAATCAAATTTCCCATTTAACAAATAAGCCACAATGACGAGAGAAGAGGTTTTGTGTAATTTAATAATAAACAACAAACTTAAACACAAGTCCTAAATTAATAAACACAGTGAGCCAAAAGCCTCGAAAACTGCCCTATCTGAATGATGCACCAGAAAAACATGCCACCAAACAGTAGATGCAGAGCAATTATACAAGTATTTATTCTATAGTAGTAGCAATACAAATATCAACATTGAATACAAAAATATATCTAATAATCTATGCCCAACAATGATATATTGTTTATTGTAAGTCTCAAAGATGCACCTGAACTTGAAAGAACATCACCAACATCATCAATTGTACATTTCAAACCCCTTAGCTTCAGAAGGCTAACAGCCCACAATGATAGTACCTAAAGAAACACAAGTAGTTCTTTTTCACTTATATATATATATATATATATATATATATATATATATATATATATATATATTAAAAGAGATTTACAATTAAATAAAAACCGCATAAACTTTACCATGCTAATTATCAAAACCACATAAACTCTTATTACCACTAAGTTGCACTCTCTCACTACAAACATATGTATGTATAATAGTAATGCTAATGTGAGAACGAATATTAAATACTAATAATACTAAACAACAAAAACAAATTGTGCAGAATTTTATTTTTGGTATCAATGATAGGTGCTTGAAAACATATACGGACATAACACTAAACAAAAAAAAAAAACATTTGTTCAAATAGATAGCATTTTAGAAATATGGTTGCAAGAGTGAAACAGAAAACCTCTTGAGTTAACCCCTTTTGCTTCTTATTTCTCTTCTTCTTTCTTGAACTGTAACAGATCAGAAATAAGTGGACTCCATCAGCCTATGAAATAGAAAATGCTTCAATATCCAAACTAATTGAGTTCAACTAAACAACATTGGCCTATAAGTGGAATCATGTAAATATAAAGTGTTGAAACTTATAACTTGTCTAAAAGAACAGTGAACAATTTCAATTATACAAAAAATTATGGATTGAGAAGTTGTTATTCAAGTAGATTAAATTCATCACAACTTGTCTAAAATGATAAACCTCAGCTTTAATACCATTATGGTAAAAATTTCATCTAGAATACCTATGGAAGTAACTAAATCAACTTGATGGTATATCTCATAATCATTAATGCAAAAAAAAAAGGTAGCCAGGAATAAACCAATGTAACAAAAGAATGGAAGGGTGCCTCAAATTTCTTTTTCGATAGAGAATTCAATGCCATTGCCTCCCTGACACAAAATTAGTTGGCTAAAACTTAAGCATTACAACAACAACAAAAGAGAGATAAAAGAGTAATATCAAATGCATCACTACTCAAATTCAAACCCAATCAATGATATTCAAATTCAAAATTAATCGAGAACTCACTAATCAATAATGAAAAATTGAAGTCATAACTCAAATATTGATAATCATAAAATCAATAATTAAAACTCAATAGCTGATGATAAAAAATTTAAAATCATAAATAAAAACGCAGGAGTGTATGTGATACCTTATAGATTCAATTTTGTCGCTGGCAAAGAACGACGTCACCGTTTCCGAACTATAACAGAAAACCAGATATGTAGACTGATAGTGAGAGAGTGGTTCTCTAATATGAACATGAACATGGATCAGGAATTAAAATCGAAAAATAGAGTGAGTTCTTACCTCCGTCCGCTGAAATCAAATAAATGTACATGAATTTAGTAACACAAAAGGGAGAACTCTTTCTTCCTTCGATTCTAGGGTTTGAAAAAGGGGTAAATCGTTGGTATCTTCAATTATAGATTTAGCTTCTTCAAATTGAATCATACATGAATTAATTTAGTTTTAAAGTAAGTTAATTTTATCAAAATCGAAATTGAATGGTACATGAAAATCAAATTGAAACTGAAGTTTACCTGTGAGAGATGAGTCTTCAGCGAACAGAGAGATTGGTTGATGGAGAGAGATGGGTGGTGGAAGAGAAGAGGAAAAATCAAATTGGTAGAGACAAGAGGCAAGGGAAAATCTGAAATTGAAAGAGGGAGAGGGAAAGGTGAAAAATAACCCTATTCAATTGAGTTGTTGGAGGGGTATTTTATTTTCGTGAAATTTTTGAAATAAAGCATTTGGAGCCAAATATAGGGAAATTTTTGTTTTATTTTAATTATATTTTACTCTGAGACGGAACTAGAGACGGAAGAATTTTATGACGGAGAGCTCTGTCTCTAAATTCCGTCTCTAATGCAAGAAAATTAACTTTCGTCTCAAATATTCATTTTCCGTCTCAGATTCCGTCTCTGTTAGAGACTGAATAAATTCCGTCTCTAAAATCCGTCGGTATTTAAGACTTTTCTGGTAGTAAAATTAAGTAAAAATAAAATATATTCACTTTAATAATTGAGGCATTTCAATTAATTAATTGAATTGAAATAAAAATAAAATAATTTGATGAGAAGATTTTTTTTTCAAGGACATTATTGTACTTTCAAAAATAATCAACATTTTTCTCTTCTCTATTTCTCTTCTCTCTCACTTGTACCAAACAATACCTTAAATCTACTCTATTTCTCACCTCTTTCTTTCTTTCTTTATTCTCTCTCACCTCTTTCTCTCTTCTTATTTTCTTCTCACAACCAAACACACTGGAAGGGAAACATACCAGAAGGTTCTGTTGAGATTTTCGTTGTTGTTGATTGTTTTCGTTCTGGTGAGATTTTCGTAGCCGCGCTTCTTCATGTCCTTGTTGAATCGGAAGGTTCTGTTTCTGAAGGGAAACATACCAGTTTGTGAAAATAGTTATAGAGCAGCAAAAACAGCAATGGATTGAATTCATAACAAAGCAGAAGGAATACCAGGTTCATCAGCTACGTCACAAACCCATGGAACAAATAGATTGTTTATGATACATGAAATTGGTTTGTTTATGAATGCAGGAACAAAAATCATACTTTCCATGGAGCCGAATGTTTGAGGAGAAGAATAAAGCTTCGAAGGAGGAAGGTTGGGGGAGGAGGAAGATGAATTATTGAAAGGGCAATTTTGTAATTTCCTATTTGTCTGCTAGTCTCAGCGGTATTATTCTCCTTTCAAGCCATATTTTGTTGAGTCATACTGCCACATCAGCTAATCAGTGACGTGGCAGTAATTAACTGGGCTCAGGGACCAAATTTTAAATGATTAAACTTTACAAGGGTAATTTGTCAAGATTAACGATTACATGAACCAATTTTTAAATGATCCTTAATTTCAGGAACGAAACACGTATTAAAGCCTATATATTTTAGTATATAGGTCACAATAAAAATAATAATATACAATGAAAAAAAAAAGAATACACGAACACACCATAATTTTTAAGATAATACTACTAATATAGTGTAAAATAAAAGAAATAATACAACATCTATTTTAAGAGCACAACATCGATCGGTTTTAAATGACGTAAAACCGATACCCGAATCAATTGAGGTTGATTTCATTGGTTTGGACTCAAACTTAATTGAAAAAGAAAAAACCAAACAAATTTAATTGGTTTGGATTAGATCTTGAAGTTCATTTGATCGTTAATTTAGTTTTTATACCCTTAGAGATAGAGATCAAATTCTAGTGTCACATATTGTGCCTAAAATTTTGTTTTTAGATAACACAAGTCAAAAAGATGCTACTAGAAGAAAATGATATACCGTCCAAAGCCTATAAGGAGCCTATAATACTTGTACTTCTTTCTGTCTCTCTTCCATTTCTATCGGAGCATGTATCACGTACATATACCTTTCTCTTATTTTTCTATAATTTCCCCTATGAGATACTTCTTCCATCTCTAATTACAAGCAAAAAATGGTAAAAAAAAGTTGATGATTGTCTAGAATCCTAGCTCAATCGATAAAAGTATTAAAATTGTTGGGTCGAATGTTGTGGTCGGAGCTTGAACTCCGACTCCTTTAGTTACGTGTGTAAGTTTTAAAAACTCTTGTAATTTCATCAATGAATCAAGGACCAATGAATCATTGTTCAAAATTTGGAAGTTTTTGTCACTTTTCTACTCAATAATACATCGATGTCCCACCATTTCTTCCATCCACGTTAAACACCTTTTTCTTCACCTATAAAATCTCCTCTCTCTTGTGTTCCATAGAATGAGGAAATTCTTTCTTTCTTTTCATTCTCATTTGCTCGTATATTCCATTCTCTAACCCATCCCAAAAAGAAATGAGGCTTAACATACGTACACCAGCACTCCCTTCAACCACTACCTACACCCCCAAACTGCACTGTATTATCCATACTCAAACACATAAACTAATAGATAACACTAAAAAATCCACGTTACACTTAGAAAACACGATAAATTTCGAAAACCATAATAATTTTCCATCTTTACAGTCATCACCATCGTTGTCGTCGTCACCTTTGGGTCCAAAAACTAATAATCTTGGAAAAAGATGGAAGGAGTACCAAGGGATGAGAAATTGGGACGGTTTGCTTGATCCGTTGGACGACATTCTACGTTGCGAAATCCTACGCTATGGCCATTTTGTAGAAGCTACGTATAAATCCTTTGAGTTTGATCCTTCATCTTCCAAGTATGCAAATTGTAGATTTCCCAAAAGCACACTCTTAGAATGTTGTGGTTTACCTAACACGGGGTACAAAGTGACCAAATACCTATATGCCACTTCTGGGATTCAGCTACCAAGTTGGATGGATAAGGCACCAAATTGGGTAGCAACCCAATCAAGCTATGTTGGATACGTAGCTGTGTGTGATAACAAGGAAGAAATCAAAAGACTTGGACGGCGTGATGTGGTTATTGCTATTAGAGGAACATGCACATGTTTAGAATGGCTTGAAAACTTTCGTGCCACTCTCACCAACTTTTCTATCCCATGCAACCACAACAATGATGAGAGAAAAGGTGTGGGGACCATGGTGGAAAGTGGATTCTTAAATCTCTATACCTCATCAAATTATGCAAACTCATCAATAGAAAGTTTGCAAAAAATGGTGAAACAAGAGATTTTAAGAATCAACCGAGTATACGGTCAAGAAGAATTGAGTTTGACTGTCACTGGCCATAGTTTGGGAGCAGCATTGGCTACGTTGATTGCGAATGATGTCAAGATCACTGTTCCCAAACTAACGGTGACAGTCATCTCGTTTGGTGGGCCTCGTGTAGGGAATAGAAATTTTCGACAACACCTTGAGAAGCAAGGAACAAAGGTTTTGCGCATAGTGAACTCGGATGATGTTATTACCAAGCTACCAGGGTTTGTATTTTTTGATGATGCGGTTGGTCTTTCACTGTGGATACAAAAGAGGGTGGATAAGACACCGTGGATGTATGCTGAAGTTGGAAAGGAACTACGATTGTGTAGTAGGGATTCTCCTTACCTAGGTAGCACCAACATTGCCACATGTCATGAGTTGCACACGTATTTGCATCTCGTCGATGGCTTTGTTAGCTCAAGGTGTCCCTTCCGAGCCTCGGCCAAGAGGTTCCTTCGACCTTAATAAAACTATCGCAAGTATATGTAACAGATTCTTTGCGGTCAAAAGTAACAAAAAAAATGGTGATTCTTCTTACTATGTGATTGTAGGAGGTATATATTATAATTAGGGTCATGCTAACTTGTGTTTTAAATGCACAAGATAAGAGACTAATTGTAGAAATTTAATATTAAAAATTGTGCATTCATAATCTTAAAAGTTTAAAATCTTATCTTCTCAATACAACATTTATTTTTTTAATTCTACTTTTAGGTCATTGTACCCTAAGAGCGCAAGTTAGCATTTTCCTTATTAGTATTTCAAGCAATACAACTCGTGTGCATAGAATTGTAGTCAAACTCAAACAACATAAATTATAAAAAGAAGATATATATCAGATTTATAATTCCAAAAATTACTAATGTACTTCAACTAATAATGTATAAGCAAGCAAGCTGTTTGTCCAAGAATAAGGAGAGTAAAACCTTTGCTTTAGACCTCCCAAAAAATACAATTTTTCTATGATAAATTTGGGCTCCATATAAAAATATTGTTTGTCGTATGCAAATGGTGTACATAGAGGTTCATTATAAGTTTTCATATATCACAATTGAGAAAACAATTAACGATGTAGCCTTGAGAACTGAGATTGAATATTTTGTTACATAATTTATCAGCTATTTCATGCCCAATTCTACTAAAATACAAGACTTGTGAAAATATTAAAATAGCACGGTATAATTTCGATAGGTTGGTTTGAACTTTTTTTTTTTATAAAAAAAATAGCACGGTAAAAATCCTACACCAAATTTGAGCCATGGTTCCAAATTAGTTAAAACAAAATTCTTTTTCCCCTCTACAATGACTTACAATATGAATTATTCATGTGAGGGTGAGAGGATCTATTATAACCATGGATCAAGTTTAATAGTTGAGATTAAAAAACATGCATGTGACCTATATTTCTAGAAGAAAAAAAAATTATCACACGCGTATGACATTACAAATCAAAATGTCTAATGCTTCTTCCTCTCATAAGGTTTTATGATTCAAGAGTTTACCTCAATTCGTTTTACTTAGATAAATTCAACTCGTAATCTCGACTTGCAAACTCATACAAATTTGTCTAAAATTAAAATTATATAAAAATTACTAGCTTTTAATGTCAAACATTAAATTTAAAAAAAAAAAATTGTCAAACCTTAAATTTAATCCAATGGTTACAAATGGCTCTTCTCACTCTTCCATATAATTCATTCTCACTAGAAATGCTCCCTAAATATTTGAGCTGATTTGTAGAGGTTAAAATATGAAAATTTAGAATATAGGGTTTTGTTTAATAGTAAATATTAATCTAATTGCAAATCATCTATTTAGTAGGGAGATCAATGCTTTGTGTGTAGTTCTGGAAATATATAAGTTGGGTTGACCTGGCTGAAGTTTGAGAAGAAAAAAAACTCCTATTTTGGCATGATAAGTGGGAAGATCCAATCATCTTTGAAGAAGTTTTTCCTAGGCTTTTTTTTTTTTTGGATAAATTCCTAGGCTTTTCTTATTTTATAAACATCCCTCAACCTTGGTTGCAGCAATGGGAAAATGGATGGACAATTTTTGGAGTTGGAAATGCGATCAGCAAAAGTTCATTGTATGCCTAGGAGAGTAATGTCTTGCTACAAATGTATGGATACCTTGCATAGATCTCGCAAACAAATCTATGCATTTGTGGCTGATGCATGTCTGCATCCTCATTTGATAGTACTAACACCTAAAAGTATATTATATGTTAGTAGAAATTGACAGACAAAGATTTAGGATCAGATAAATTCCTCTCAACTGATGGTAGGTTAGACGAGCCCAGACATAGCTCAATAGTTAATTTTTTTCTCGGGAATACTACTGCGGTATACCATTATGAAGACATCATACTTAGTAAGTTCAATTGAACTAGACAATTAGACAACCAACTCCGTCACTCCTTGTTTCTAGTTCCACATTTACATGTTTAGAACATTTTTTTTAATAATGATTTTTGAACGAGCCAAAATGATATAATTATAAACAAAAATTTTGCTCTCTAGCATAAGGAGTACCAGGAGAAACAAAACATAATTACAGAAACCAATCCAGATACATCAAAAATGAAAACAACGGTCAACCAATCCCCAAACAAACAAGGGGTTGATGCCACCACATCTGATAATCAAAAGGAAAGCAAGCATTCTTAGCTTCAACCAAGTAAGAGAAGTGACTTTTACTTTTTTCAACAGCTGCACAATTGATTTAACTTTATTTGAAAACAGTCTGTGATTCCGTTCATTTCAAATTACTCAAATACAACAGAGCCAAATCATGTAAAGAAATGAACGGCGAGGAGAATATCCTCCGGAAGAGAACCTGAATTGATGACAATGATCCAGAACATTTTGGGGATCCACAAAATACACACCAAGCCAATTTTTCACGTGCTGCCAAAGAGAACCAAAAAGAGGACAATGAATAATTAAATGATTTGCTGATTCAATTTGGCCACACCCTAAAACACAAAATTGAGAGTCAAGAGAAATAATTCCACGTCGCCATAAGTTATCCTTTGTTGGCCACCTGTTGCGTAAAAGCCGCCACGCGCAGATAGAGACCTTCAAGGGAACACTTTTATGCCAAACCGCGTCTGAGAAATCATCATGGACATGCATCTTTTGCCTCATGAGCATTTGATACACACCTCGAACAGTATAACCATCACCTGTATTCGGACGTCAAAGCCAGACATCTGGTCTAGAATCCTGCAGGAGCTCTGAAAAAATTAATCAAAATTTTTAAATTTTAAGCATAATTAAACAAATTTTTATTTAGTATGGACTAAAATTATATGCTGAATTTTTTAATAAATAAGAACGCAAATAATAGGCCACTTTTTTATGCGAACTAAACACAAAATTCATTATATTTAGAGACTAAAAAGCTTATTTAACCCTAATTTTTTTCAATGATTATCTTGCCAAATTAAAAGAAAAAATAAGAATTTCTTTTATCATACAAAATGTAATAAGTCATCTATTTTATGAATGGTAATATTCTAAATTTGTCTGTTAAAAAATAGTCCTCTTTATTAAAATTGAATATGAAATAAACTTAACAAAACTTGAATAAAAAATGATTAATCAAAAAAAGTTTTGGGCAATGTATAAAATATATATCAAAAAGTTGAATCTTTTACCTTTTGTCAAACTGAAATGCTTTTTTTGAAATACTCTTTTCATATTTAGCAGATACCAAACAATAAGTACTAATATTCCAAATTTCTTCAAAAGGTACTAATAATCCTAATCAATTAATTAATTAGGATAGCATATTTCATTCTTCATTCTTCATTGTATAGGATAGCGATGGTCAAGCACAAAAAGAAGACTCGTGTTTAAGTCACTATTGAGTTTATGTTGTGAGTTAGACTGATCAAGTGATATATCATTTAGAAACCACAAAGTTATCTACTAGAGTCAAGCTTGTTACATTTGAAAAGATGTGTAGATTACGGTCTATCACTTATCCATCAAATCCTTTTCTTCTAAAAAAAACACTAAATAATTAAATTCAAGTTTTGAAGAATCATTTGAATGACAATTTATCGAACAATAATTAATTTACAGAAAAAATGATGTATTGATACAAAAACCACCAAAGCAATATAAAGAAAAAGTAAAAACATAATGTTAATATAAGAGAAAAAATTGTCACAAAAGTTATAAAAAAAATAATTATACAAGTATCATTTCTATTGAATTCAATCCGTTGAGAATTTCGCAACATATAGTTTGCGGGTTAATAGGTCTTGAATTTCAATTTTGTTATACAATTCTTACCAAAATTTTGTTTTAGTCGTGACCCGTAAGTTAAAATTCTAGCTCTGCGCTTTTCATGTCATAATATTGTACTTTAAATGGGGAACAATGCACGAAATGTACCACCTAACAAAATATATTTGTGGAGCTTGATACGAATTTTGCATGCAATGTTGATTACTAGTGTAGGTACCCGTGCGGACGCACGGTAGGTAGAATTAACGATGCATTAAGAGTACATTGGAAATAAAGGTTACCATACATTGGTTGATTACAAACTAATTTAGTAAGGGAACCATAGTTTAAATTATAAAATCAAATAAATAAACTAAACATACCATACACGTTTGTGGAATTGGATTTGACGTAGTAATTGCGTCACAAAGTTATTCATCGTAGTCGCCCGATCTGAAATCGACGTTTGTGATTATTTATAGTTGTGTTTTGATAATGTGTATTCTAGGCTGTTCGATCTATAATCAATGGCAACGATCTCAAGTTGTGTGAAATAGTGTGCTTTTTTTACTGCACACAATCGATATCTCAAATTTGTTAGCAAACAAATGAATAATCACATTGCACTTTTAAAATTTTAGAGTAAACTAAAATTTTACTGCACATAAACTGTTTTTCTCTTGCCACATTTGCTCGATTGGTAGCACTGTCAGATTCCATAGGAACAATTCTAACCTGAAAAATATATCTCTAACATAATTTGAATTAAGAAAGGATGCACGTTAAAATTTGACGCATAATTGAACATACAACTATAAAATATGGTGAGAACCTACTCAAACTTCAAAAATTGAAATTAAAGAGGGTGCCTTATTCAGTAGGCATTAACATGTATGAACATATGATAAAAAAAATCAGGATACTAATACAATTAAACACAATGACAATTTCAAATTGAACCATATGACACGGTGAATACAAAAACTATTATTTTAAAACGGAAGAAATATATATATCAATGACAAATATTTATACTATATTTTCTAATATTCAATATAACAATATTTTCTTAAAAAAAACATAACAATATTTGTAGTGTGTTTTATTGAAGAAAAAAAATTTAAAAGGCAATTAATGAACCCTACTCACACACACGTAGAGGCTCCTCTCCCACATTTTTTATTTCATTTTAATTTTTCTTTTATTCCTTCAACAACTCACGGTCACACCACACATACAAACACTTCTCATTTGATTTTATTTTTTTCTCTCTCCCTCTTCACTTATCAGAGAACTCTCTCTTCTCTAAACAAACCCTAGCCGCCTGTCCTTCTCTTTTTGTGGGATGTGGTTGCGCCTCCACAACCACTTTGCTTCTAATGTCCATTAAAACACTACAAATCTCATGATATCATCCTTTATTTTCTTCCCATGTGTTTAGTTTTTCAAAATCATCATGTTGACATTGTAGCACCGCCGCTTTGAGCATAATTTTCGACCAACTTTGATGTCATCTATGTAGTCTAGCTGTAGGTTTGGAACCTTTATAATGTACCTATTTCATCATGATTTGGGCACCAAACCAACCACATGACTTCTTCTTTTACACATGCAGCAACAACAACTTTCTTAGATATGTAAATTGTTTGCAGATCAGTGCACAAAACTTCATCTTATTTGTTTTTGATCTTTATTGTTTTTTTGTAGTTTACATGCACTAAAAAAAGACTTAGACTCTATTGTATCATTTCTTTTACTATTTAACTATCTATGTTTTGTTTTTTGTTAAAGGGAACAAAAAAATACTTAAATGTGATAAAGAAAATGTGCAATTTATTTTCTGTTTTTGTATTTTACCCAATCTTTTGAAAAGACCATGCTTATGTTTTTTTGTTGTTGTTTAATTACATAATTTGTCTTCTTTTTTTTTTTACCAATAATTTGTCACTGTCTGTGCACCTAAATCTTGAAGATCTGATTTTTATTTGAGATTCCAACCCTTGTCCGGTTCAAATCGAAAAATTATTTCTTTTTGAAGGAAAATCCAAAAATTATTTATGTTGTTTCTAAATCTAAATATTTATTATCCTTCATTGCCTCTATAATATTTCCAGAGGCATTGGACTATTTTCTTTCAAATGTTCATATTTAATAAGAGGCATTTATTGCTTGCGTTCTCATGTTGAATAGCTTGTCTCTATACCGTTTTGTTTGAAATTTATTTCAGGCTATGAATAAGTGGGTGAGTAATTCTTGTGAGGATACATGACACCACATTAGAAGAGCTTGACAAAAGGTGTGGTATGGTTTTTCTTGACTATTATTTGGGTGGGTTTGCCTTTTAATAATTAAACAAGGGATTACGGAAAGGGTAGTTGCCGAAAGATTTGAGAGTTATCCCTTGCTCCAAAGGTCTTCAACCATTTTAAGTGATTTTCTTTTTTCATTAGTCATCAGGTTGACCACTTTAAAAGCCAAAAAAAATTGGGAATGTTATTTTAATGTTATGCATTATCTCTTTTTTCCATATAAACCTTAATAACAATCTCCTTGTAGTGAATATCAATTGTTGTTTTTAGTTGTAGTCATGTTTGTTCATTAAGAATGATATTGTGATCCTCAAGAATGTTATGTTTCTTTCAGCGATCCTCAAGAATGATATTGTGATCAAGTGATTGTTTGAAATTTTTTTCCAACTTTGCATGAAAATATCTAGAGTTTAAGTTTAACTTTTGTATGATTTAGTGATTTATAGAAGAAAAAAATCCATCTTTATACTTTAATTTCTTGAGTTTGAATTTCAAAGTTTTAGGTTTTGTATGGTTTAGTGAATAAAAAAAATCCACTTTAACTTTAATTTCTTGAGTTTGAATTTGAGTTTAAGTTTTAAATGATTTAGTGTTAGTATCTACCTTCTTATAAAAAGGAATAAAATTACATAAAACCAAGGTAAAAAAAGGAAAATGTGTAGGGTTAGTATCTACCTACTTTATCTTTATGTAAAAGAAATTGAACCTTGGTTGATGGATAGTGTTACTCCACCTTCAGGAGACTACTTTAGTTGCTTTATTTGTTAATCAAATGCAATGGATCCAATATTTACTTTCCTCTCCACTATTGATGTCCTTGATGCACGATTATCTCTATTGTAGGAATGATGACTAAAGTAATCTTGCTATGACATTTGAATTTGCTTCTTCGCATTCATTCAAGATTTTTGAGAAAATCCTTTGCAAGATAATGTGAAAAAACTATGGATTAATTTGTTTGATGGAGAATGAGAAATTTTAATAGTGTGAAAATAATTAGTGGTGACTAAGTATTATATATAGATGTAAGAATATTATTATTATATTCTGCTCAATATTATATTAAATGTATAATTTTGACACAAAGGTCAAAAAGGCTATGTAAATGTACTATTGCTAGAAATTTAGGCCATTGTAGAAGTTCTAATGATTTGACCTTCTTTAACTATATTGGATGTATCTTGGATTAAACTGCTATTTTTTACAGCATTGGTAGTTTAACATCTACTATCATAACCTTAATTAAATTATAATTTAATGGTGTTTCAGATTAAAAATAGTTATAAAACAGTTCTAGTATCAAAAAGGCTATATAATGTATAGGCCTAGTCCATCATATCACTACCAAAGGGTAGATTACGCCTATGGTAGCTGTAACCTGTGAGAATTTATCAAAGATTATTTAATAAACAAATGGCAAGCTATAATTGTATTGAGGAGCGCGCTAATATGACGCAGTCTAGAATTTCATTGTGTCATCCCCTAGTAAAAACGTTATTAGCAATATATTATTCTACTTTAATTGTGGGTCATTTGTTAGTGTAATTTTTTCCTTCTACGGTGATCTTTTTTAAGGGAATTGTAGAATTGTTTTGATTTCATATTACACTTATTAGACTAAATTAGTGATGCTCAGCATGGAATCTAAATGGTAGGATGAGGGAGATGGGACGGTGGTCATTTCAAAATTAAGATACCCTAGTTAGACTCATGCATGCACCAAAAATGTGAAAATGTTACCCTAGTCGGTGGTCTCCTAATACTAAGAGAAATTAAGATTTCAGTCAAAGACTTGTAGGTGTATTCCACATATTCCAAAAGAGATTATACTTGTAGTTGTGTTGTGTATAGATCATGTGTGTTTTAAAGATCGTCGTGGCATTTAAGGTTAATAAACATGGAAAACATTTTCTTTAACAACGGTTGTTGAATTTATGCATGTTTAGATTTTTTTTAAAGAGGATGTTTTTTATGCATATTTAAATTGATAAAAATTATACTTTTAAACTTAAACGATTTTGAAAGTCATGCTAACCGGTACTTTTGAGTCACTGATTAAGGATACCAAACAAGAAAGTTATTACTAAAATTGGATTTTTTTTTACTTTTTATGAATTAATCACACAATTTTCATTACAATAAATGTTATATAATATCTTTTTAAGTATTCTTAACCAGTATCCCAAAAATATCGGTTAATATATTCCTCTTTTAAAGAATAAATATGTAAGGTCAAAATAAGAAACATTTCTGGATAGTAATTGCATATAGTGGAAGTATTACTCAATCCTAAGCCATATATATGGTTTTCAAAATTTGAAAATTTAGTGGGGACACATGCCCACATTTTCTCGGCTGTGGATCCGTCCCTGTCAATTATGATTTACTTTTTTCTTATGCTAAGGAATGAACTGCATTCCTCGATTGTTGATTCTTCCTAGTGTTGAGCATGACAAATGATTTTTTAGAACTAAAATGCTATGAAAAGCATAACTAGTAAGTAAAATTTATAGGTTAAAACAATATGTAAATGCGAGTAAAATAAATACAGGTGAAAAATAAATAGGATAGAAAGTGAAATAGATTTACAACCGTAAAAAATAAATAGATCAGGTTCGCTGAATCAGTCTATCGATCCTCTATTTTAGTGTGGATTGAACCATTAAAAAAGCATGAAAAAAACGACTATGTCTCTTTAGGTCGTCAACCCATTAGGTCTGTATTTTACGTGGGTCGGGTTAGGTTGTACCACTGGGTTTGCGGGTCGGCATTTTAAGAATACTGCAAAAATATAGTTTATAAAATAGTTTTATTTTGTAAGATTGAATTTTTTTTATTATTTTTTTGGTCAAAAAGATTGAATTATTTTGTTATGAAAGATTGAATTTTATTGTCTTTTGCATTGATGTCTTCACTTGTGCCTCGTGCAACTGGTTTTTAATTTGGGTTCTCTTTAGTTAATATTGTATTATATTTTTTGAGTTTAATTGCGGTGGGTTGACGGTTCAAAACAATTTTGCACACACGATCAATTAAAACATTTTAAATTGCCACATCAATTAAATTATTGTTTTGTTTTTAATTGACGTGGCAATTTAAAATATTTTGATTGGTCGTGTGTGCAAAATTGTTTTGGACTGTCAACCCACCACCATTAAACTCATCTTTTTTTAAGGAAAACTCATTTTTTTTTTAGATAGATAAAATGAAAAAACTGTTATACCTTACAAATGCAATTGGAAGTGTCGGAATTTAAACTCCGGTCATGATGTTAGGCTTATCAATTTTGATATTTTACCAATTAAATTAAGACTTGTGGACATATAGTATTATTTTTTATTATATTATAATAAAAAATCAAAATGTATTGTAATAAAAATATTATATAAATTAATGATGCATATATAATTATATATACTTATAAACATATTTTTATGTTACGTTATCATAAAAATATATTTTTATATTTACTTTTAAATACATTATATTTTACATAAGGGTAATTAAATCATTTTGGTGAATTAAACATTTATTTTTTCTTACTTTCATTCCAAGTTTCCAACCAATCAACTTAAAAATGATCTCACTTTATGCTCATTCTTTATCCACTTTCATTCTTTCAACGATCTTTCTTTTTATTTCCTTTCCTTTTCACACTCTCTTCTCATCCAAACAAAGCATAAAAAGGTAGTTAATGTTATTTTAGAGATGAAGATTATGATCTAGATGAGATGCTGATCCTCATTATTCTTTTATGGTGTAAGGGATCCTGCTATTCTACTTTGTTCATAATCATTGACAAGGGTTACTCGAACTGTCCTACATTGCAAGATGCCAACAATTTTAGACAGCTTCTATTTTTGTAACAATGATGGATTGTTGTATAAGCTTGCTCTCTGATTTGTTCCTGTAATCTTTGGTTTTGTCCTCCAGCTCCAATGTTAAATTCTAGATTAGAAGACCTTTCTCATGAACATTGAATTATTCAAATCAAAAACATACTACCATTACAAAGAAACAACTTCCAAACCAACTTCTATATCACGGGGTCCCAGAATTAAGGGTGATGGAAATTAGAATTCTCTATATTAGGCAAAGTGGACCTTCGTAATGACTGGAATAGGGCCCTTGCAAAAAAGCTATATGTTTCCGGTGATTTGATGAAATATATGCGAGCACTCCAACGTTCAAATTCAATGAACGATTGAAGAACGCGAGAGGCAATAGAAATAGAATAATATATGTACACTTTCTAGATGATAGATTCTTATTTTAGGGGTGACAATCGGAGATCCGTAACATGAACTCCATGAGTTTAAAAGGACCCAGGAATTGAGCATTTAACTAGGTTAATTTGGATTGGGTCATAATACTCTTATGTATTTTGATTTGAATAAGAGTTTTGAATATATTGAAAAATGTTTAATCGAAACAAAAGGGAAAAATAACTCAATGACCCGTGAAATAACCCACTTTGCAATTTTTCATTGCAGTTGAAATTAATGACTATGGGGGGGAGTACAATATAGTTCAACAAATGAAAAAATAAATTGAGAAAAATATTGATTGAAGATTTAATAGAATAAAAAAGATTACTACAATGAATGTATGATCACTTTATATAGTGAATAGTGATCAATATGTAATAAATATAACCAACTAATTACAATTAATTTGTAACTACTATAAACAATATTCATCTGATTCTAACAAATCTCTTATAAAACACGGACACTTCTCGAATTAGCCGTGTCCTAATGTCGGATATGTGTCGTGTCCGACATCGACACATATAATTACACTGAATTATGTGATTTTCTCAATTTATTAGCAATGTCAGTGTATCCGTATCCATATCGTATCCAGTGTCCGTCTCCGTATCCGTACTTCATAGTCTCTAATTATCTCCAACAAAAATCAAACATTTTCTAGGCCATCACCTCCAAACTCACTATGACCAACTAGTGGAGCCAATTCTTTGTTACAACAACAAGAAGAAGCATCCTCAACCTCAAAAACATAGTGACTAACCCATAAAACTGCATGCACCAAAACTAAAGGCACAGCACAAGCTAAAGTAACTGCAAGACGAATACCTGCATCAGTCAAAATCAATTGCACTATTGTTGCAAACACTAACACACACAATACAAACCTTTTATCAACTCTTCTATGTAGCATAACATTGTTGGGACATGCTCTTAGTAGTAAATGATAAATGGTTATCACATAGGTCATTATTACCAAAAGAATCAATGATGTTTTGTGATGAGGGATGAGGATTATGAAGAGTATGATCCACACAAAAAGTGTGTAATATAGTCCTAGATTTTCGATGTTTCTTATGACGCGAATCGCTGCAGCTTCTGAAGTTAAAGGAATGCTGAAGGGCCAGTAAATTTTGAAATCAGTGTAGAGTTTTTCATGAGGTTTTTTTGGTTGGTATGTTTCAGAAATTGATGAAGGTGTTGTTGGTTTGGTTTGTGTTCTATGTGTTGTTGCTTGAATTGCCATAACACACTTGAAGTGATTAAAGCTCAATTGAAAGAATTGAAAGAAGAAAAAAATAACCTCCCTGGTGAATAAAATTAAATATAGAAATTTGCTCTAAAAGTGAGGCAGAAAATTAGAACATATTTTGTTTAATTAATGTGAATATGTAGGTGATTTATGATTTTTCAGTTCATATACAGACAAGAGACATTTTGTGATGGAAATTTCATAGTGAACAAAATCCAATAAATTGGAACTTTCTTTGATGTTTCTAATGTTGCTTTCATTCAATTTTTTGGCTCCACATGATTGCATTCAAAATTTCAAATTAGAGTACAATAAATCACCTAAGAAAATTACAATTTAATGTTTTGGTTAATACCAACGTAAAGAAAAAAATGCTACATGTTTGTAATGTGTCACTGCATTTATTTATTTTTTTTACATAAACAAACGGTGAAGGAGAATGAGAATTCTCTAAAAAAAAAACAGAGAGAGAATCAGAATGATCGGCAGAATATTCATTCCGGCCCCGAAGATTCATCGGTTGATATAATTCACATTAGGCTATGCCTATGCAATTTTAAAAAAGAAAAAAACTTCAGAGGTATTAGCTACTACAGCACATAATATTATTCTTTTTTTTTTTTTGAAGAGGCTAAAATGAAATATATTACCACCATAAAATGTCCTTCCTAACACAACGTGTGAGAAGAAATAACAATAATTACAGAAACAGAAACAAAGGAACAAAACAACAAAACAAAGAAAGAAACAACTAAAACATGCCTAACAATGTAAGTGGGCGCAGCCACCAACTATGGTAATTGAAAGGACAGTCAGTTTTCGCCATCAACCACCGATAGGAAAGCAGCTTAATTTTGTCCACTAGCACCGCTATCGAGCACTCTTTAGCATTGAAGATCCTGTTATTTCTTTCTTTCCATATTTCCCACACAGTAGCAAACCAAATCAAGTGTAAGATAGATTGCCGCAGCTTAGAGACACCACCACCATAATTAAATTGAATAAAATGATTCACGGCTTCATATGGAATTGTCGTATGCCAACCAAGCCAGCTATAAATATGATACCAAACAGCCCCAAAAGTAGAACAACGTAAAAACAAGTGATTAACAGTTTCTAAAGATCCACACCGACCAACACATGAACTTGAGTCGAGATTTATAATGTTACGCCTAATTAAATTATTCTTTGTAGGTAGCTGATCACGAAAAAGACGCCATGCAAAAATCAAAACTTTCAGAGGAACCTCCTTATGCCAAAGTAACTTTATCAACCGGGTTAACAACATCAGTCTAAGTTGTCAGAAAATTGTAAGCACTACAAACAAAAAAAACATTAGATTTCTCCATATTCCAGAGCCATATGTCCTCCCTGTGCACCTGTAAAGTTACAGACTGAAGAATAGAAATTAGTTCCCCCACCTGCTCCTCCTCCCAAGCAAACAATTTTCACCTCCACGACCACGCCCCTCCATCCACTCCCCACCCGAACTGATACATATCAGACACAGTCAACCATTTAGACACCAACAAATCAAATAATATGTTAAACTTATCCCTTAAAGCCTCCCCACCGACCCACACATCTGACCAAAAATAAGTATGTCTACCATCCCCCACAGACCGACTGACATGACCATTTTATTAGATTGATTATTTGAATCATACTCAAACTATTAAATTGATTATTTTATTAGATTTAGTTGTGATTAAGTAAAGTGTCACTGTGTTTGGAGAGTTGGTAACACAACTCTTCCTCAAAAAAAAAAAATTGCTTGAATTTATTTCTTGAAGTAATCCATTTAAAATATAGTCCAACGTCATGTAAAATTTTTGAACTTTCGCTATCAACTCAAATATTAGTCTTATAATAGATCAAAATGGTCTAAGTCTTGGAAGCGTTAAAAAATTTCAAAATAAAAATGGACTTGATCTCGAAATAAGAGTTAAAAAGGGTTATAAAAAATGGACACTCCTCATCTTACAAATTAATTTTGTGGTTGAGTAACACTCAAAATTTAAGATGGTATCAAAATCTAATCTAGATCCATCATACCATCTATCAAATTATTCACTTATCTGGTCCATAGTATTGTGCATCAAGGGAGATATTAGGTTAAAAAACTCAAGTCTCACATGTCATAGAGATAAGGTCATGACAGAATTTGTAAACAATGAACACGTCGTTGTACAAGCTTGTTTAGCAGTACAATAACTTTTTATACTAACCGTATCAAGATTAAATCATAAAATGCTCTCTTATGGGGGCATCTTATGCTAATGACAATTATATAGACCCTTGGATAACACAACATATGAAATCAACTTAAACTAACAAAATCAGAAAAACTTGCCAAAATGGAAGAAATACTAATTAATATCTTCATGAAAAGCATCTAGATCATTGATATCTATATGAACTCTGCTATTAATAAAACTGAACTACTATATTTTCGAACTGAAAAGGATTCACCTATTGTTGTGACTAAACTGAAATACATGATAATGCACCTCATCTATAGTAAAATTTACTGATAATAATGTAAATACAGTACAAAGAGGATTAAGGAATTCAAACTAAAAGAACTCAAAGTCAAGATATTTACCACCCCCAGACTTCATCTCATTATTACCACCAACCATCTTATTACTATTGCTTCCAACACCAACAGTATTTTCAAAAGCTTCAAACTTAGCCGGTAGTTCACTTTCCATCGGCCTTGGAATTTCCGGTGGTGTGCTGCACCTAATCAACGCCCAGTTGACGCCTTCAAAGAAAGGGTGCTGTTTGAGTTCAGTTGCACCCCTCTTCACTCCAAGACGGTTCTGTGGCTCTTTCGCAAGCAAACCTCGGATCAGATCACGGCTTGCATAACTCGTAGCCGGCGACTCAGGAAACTTGAGCTGCTGCCCAACTACATTGAACAGCGTAGCTCGGTTTCCTGATCCTTTGAAAGGTGTTTTACCATACAATAACTCGTGCAAGAAAATTCCGAATGTCCACCAATCAACTGCACTTCCATGACCTTCTCCTTTGATAATTTCAGGGGCGAGATATTCATGAGTACCAACGAAGGACATCGACCGAGCTGTTGTAGGCTCGGCAAGAAGTTCCGGAAGTGAATCAGTTGATAGGCCAGGATCAGATTTAGGCTTCCGTGACTTCTTACTTTTCTGAGAAAAAAGCTTCGGCATAAAACAGGCAGGCTGGATGCATACCGATGTAGGCTCGATACAAGCAGGCTGGACACAGAATGCACCTCCCCGTTTTGAAGGGTCGCCGTCGTGAGTTCTGATAAGGGTAGGTGAAACAACGCACCTAAGAGAAAGGTCGAAATCTGAGAGCATTATGTGACCGTCTTCTCGGACTAGTACGTTTTCAGGTTTAAGGTCTCGATAAACAACTCCGAGCATGTGAAGATATTCAATTGCCAACAGGACCTCTGCAGCATAAAAGCTACATACAGAGAATGTCAGCTATTTTAGTCTACATAGGAAAGGAAAAGGTATATTTCTCAAAACTACACCATAAATATGAAAACATATATATATATATATATAGGAGAATCAATATAAATGATAAATTACTGCATCTTCCCACTGTTTCAGGTTTAAAAAGTAAACAATTCTCAATTTTATTTAACAACCCTGCATTCCATGTAAAACCAACTACATATATAATGGTTACAATCCCAATAAACTATTACATCATTGTATGAGGACAAGAAATTTTATTGAAGTTGGTTAGTACAAGCAGATCATATGATTTCATAGATGTCTTGATTAATAAATTTGACCACTAAAATATGCAGTTATTCAGCACGCCCAATTTAGAAACAAATTTTTCTTTTTTTTATCAGGAAACTACTTTTCCCTTTTCATCCTTGCATAGCCCTTGCCTCCATCCATAAGATAGAATAAACTTAGGCTAGACACACTTCTTAAAGCAATGAGAATTTACTAGGTCCTAAAAAATAAAATAAAAGCTGTTATACTTCTAAGAACTGAAATGGAGCCTGCAAAAGACTAGGTGCTAAATTTAAGTGAAGCACTATTTTACTACTCAGCAAGGAAATCAGATATAATAAGGATTTACTATATCTATAAGAAATGCATATGACAAAATACTATAGATCCACTGTTCACTAATTTCCTATTAAAGTAAAGGTGCACAGATCCACTGTTCACAAATTTCCTATTAAATTTAATTAAAGTAAAGGTGCATGGAGGACCAAAAATAGGATATTTTCACTTCAGGAGATCAGAAGCAAGATGAAAAAGGAAAAATAAGCACTTATGTACTTTTTCTCATTTTTTAGTCTACATAATTTCAGAGGAAACCATGCCCTAAACTTTTAATGGACCCACTAAAAATTACTACATTGGAAACTCTTGTTATAGATATTGACATCTTAACTTCATTGATTGAGAATAGGATGCATCAATCGCATTGGATTTGTTTAAATGAAATGAAGCTACTAAATGCATACACATATCAGTCGGAATCATTCATTCCTTTGGTAAGAAGCTATATGTAGGTTCAAACCTCTATGCGTAAATTGCAACAAAATGAAAGTAAGCACAATTTCATTATCTTCCATTCTTGTAAAGTGGTCATTAATCAACAGAGATTTGTTATTCAATCACTAATTTTGAGAAGGAATCACAGGAAACATAAAATCAAAACAGCTTTGCCTTTGCCTATTGTCAGACCATACAAGTCTCATCAATGCAAGGCATTAAAGAAATCCCTAATTAGAAAACAATGTTCATCTACTTCTTAATGGTTAATGAAAATAACTCATACTTGTAATATTTAGTGTCTATTTGAGGTGTGACAGATTAAGAAATTTTGCCTACCTGAGAAATCATAAAAACAACTCAATTAAACATCACACGTCCCTTTTTGGTTTATTTTCTTTTAAAGCCTGACAAATCTTCAAAATTGAAAACGTATGGAAAATGAAAACATGATTCACAAAAAACAAATTTTTGTGATGGAAAGTATTCAAAGCAATTAACAGTTTTGTATATAGATGAACATACCGTGCAGCATACTCTGAGAAATGTTTCCCTGGTTGCCGTTGCCTTAAAGCATGCAGATCTCCGCCCGGACAGTACTCCATTACCAAACATGAGAATCTGTCGGTCTCAAAATGCGTATACAGCATAGGTAGAAATGGATGGTCCAGCAACTGCAATATCTCCCTTTCTGTCTGCGCTCTAATCAGCTTCTTTCTGGCAGATAGGGATGCCTTGTCCATAACTTTCATTGCAAAATAACACCGAGTTGCACTCAACTCGGAGAGATACACGCTTCCAATATCACCACAACCAAGTCGTCTGAGTAACTTAAAATGACTCATGCCCAAATTTCCATCCCGTGCTCGGACGGCAAGGATAGCCTTCCACCTAGGATCATTTCCTTTATGTGGTTTACTGGCACTACCAGTGATGTTACTCCAGTTGCTGTCATCGCTGAGGCCACTGCTATCACTTGCTCGACTAGCACTAGTTTTTGCACTCTCAAGTGAATCCCCTCTGACATTTCCTTTAATACTATCACAATTCTTGTCTATACTAAGCATGCCATCACTAGTGAATGCATCACTGCGATATGTACTCGCACAGCTATTAGCAATGCTCATTGTTCTAACAACACTGGTACTATCAACGCTGCTGTGTGGACTGACATTTCCACTTGGAGGCAAAGAAGAATCCCAAACGCAGTCGTTCTCCTCAGAACCCGGGGGAGGTAGAGAGTTTTTGGTATTCTGCGATGCACGAGCACCTGAAAACGGTAAGGCTGGGTTCCGCATGTCATTTGATTCTTCAGCCATACTCTCTGCAGGAGAAACAACAGCTAGGATTGGTTTCTTAGTGAGATTATGAATCGAAAGATCTTCTAGGAAAGGACCATTCAAGGACAAGCTCTTCGTTAAGCATCCAGCCTCAGATTTGTTCTGACCTATTGGTACATAAACCGTTCTCATTAGATCAGTATCGACAGGTTCTGGTGGGTGACTAGCACCAGCAAATGAACTTGGATCAGTTTCCCCAAAAGAATCACTGCTGCTCTTCAACATCTCGATATCAGGCAAGAGTTCTTTGTGGTCTGGAAAAGAGGTTTTTCCTTTTGGTGTTCTTGTAGGTGCAGAGGAGACAGGTTTTTGAGAGGATCGTGTATTGAATCCTGTATCTTCTCTTACCAAAAGAATTCTTGCATTTGACAACTGAGCCGCTTCTTTACTGGAGGCCAGGAGTGTCATAGGGCCATCCCGTGCTTTTGAAAACTGATTCAATTCTCTTGCTGAAACCGCACGGGCACATGAAACATCTTCCCCCTTTAGTCTCTGACCAGCTTCTCTTATTACAGCTTTGTGTGCATCAGATACCTCAACCAGAACTGGCATGGTCCTAGGAAGTACCTTTGTCTCTGCAACCCTCTCCATATCTCAATATATTACATATAATCAAATAAAAACTACTTAATGTTCCTGCAAATAAATAACCAACTATCAATAATCAACAAGATGTAATTCAAACAATTATATGAATCAAATATACATGTAACTCGCTAGCACAAGAAGTTTCATCAAAGGCATGAGCAATTCCATAAAAAGCTAAAAAGAAGATTGAAGACCATCCACTACAAGCCATATGTAAAATCTATTTCCCAATGCTGATAAAGCTCAAGATACAAAGCAGCTCAAATTATACAAGTTGTTGGAAATTAATATGACCTAGGAAAATACAGGTAATCATAGCATATGTTATGAAATGGTGAAATGTATAATTCGGCTTTAGCATATATAATCAATCAAAACCTCACTGACCCATCAACCATAGTACCTCAAAATACAAACCTTTGAGCAATAAACCTCAACTTCAGAGGAAATAAGAAACATACATACACAACACTTACATAGCAAAAGGAAACAAAAGGAAAGTAAAGAAACAAAAAGAAGAACCCTAATAAAATAAAGGCTATTAGAGCCTGCAAAATCAAGAAATGTCATCATGCATGATTCACTACATTCTCTTCCATTACCATTGCAAAAATATCACCTAAAACACTTCAAAAAAGAAACTGCCATAACAAACAAAACAAAAAAAAGTTAATCAAAGAGATCTAGGCACACCCAAAAGAAAAATAACAAGGACAAACAAACCTATGAAACACTGACATAGACACAGACACAGACACAATACTGACACATCGACACCACTAGTAATTTAAGAAGAAAAAAAATTAAATGTTATCATGTATGTCGATGTCTAGTATCTGACACCACCAAACACAACTTCGATCAGAAGTATCGGTGCTACAGAGAAACAAACAAATAAAGCATAATAGGAAGAAGTAAAAGAGACCCACCATTGAAATGAAGAAGATAAATAATGGGTATCACTTTGTTTTGAAAACCTCAACTCATAGCATCATGAATGTTCCATCCACCAAAGTTTGAAGGTGTGAAACAAACAAGAAAAACAAAGTATGAAGAAGGATAGTACTACTTAGTAATGTTTTGCTTTTTTGCTTTCTCTCTTTTCTATTTTGTTTTGATTTGAATGAATGATGATAGTTGTGGTTGTGGGACAAAATAGAGAGAATGTGGGTCCCATTATGTTCCTTCTTTGAGGTACATTGCTTTTCAAAGATGGTGCCGTGGTGGGACTCAAAATGTGAATATGAATGAAACAACACACAAAAGTGACTGTCATTGTATTTGCAACTCAACTCAACAACCCATCTTCAAGGATTTAATTTTTATGAAAATCGATGATATTTGTAAAACCATCTTAAAATGATATTACAAGAGAGAAAAAGAGAGAATAAAAATGCAATTACGGCATAAAAAAGAAAATTATCATAAAAGTTATTTAAAATGGATATATAATTATCATTTTTCTTTTATGAAATAGATTAATATAAATGAGTCTGAATTTGCTCGGTTTAATGGTTCATCATACTCTATTTATTATTCTTAACTTCTTTTCTTTTGTAAGAAGAATATACGCAAGTGAAAAATTAATTAATCTTATTTTAATAAATGGATTAGATTAATTTTCACGTGTATTTATCTCTTTAAGATGGACTATGAATGAAGTTTGTTAAATGGAGGAGACTCATTAGAAATACATTACTAGTATTTAACACGCTATTGTCTAAAATTTAAATTCATGGATAGTAAAAAAAGTGGTTTAAGTTATTTATCTCTTATGAATGTGTTAGTTTTTTTTTATAAACGATGGAATGAATTCTTGATATTATAAAAGAAAGTTAACAAATTTGTGATGAATAAGTCTCATCAAGTGACGAATTGTTTAGAAGAATTTGAATTTGATTTTTGAGTGGAACAATTATTAACTAGGTTTTACTTGTTTTTCGGCGGCCAAACTACATATTATCAATGTCTCTTTCTGAACGAGAGGGTTACACAAAAAAAAGTTTAATTGTCTCTTTCTCTTATTTAGATTTTTTTCCTTAAATGACATTATTTAATATAACACTTATATATAGAAAAGAGTTGTAAAGTTTACAATTATTCAAACAAAAAAAAGGTAATGGGTACAAAAAAGTTTGTTTGAGTTTTTTTTCCATAAAAAGGAAAAAAACGCTTGTTTGAGTTATTGTTATTTCCATAGTTTTAGCCTTTAGGACTTAGGTGATGGTAAAGCGTGAGCAGCCAAGCAGGGGCTCACATGCTCCAACCTATTGATGAATAACAATGAAAAACGTGAAGAGGTAACCCTCTGCCTTATTTTAGGGCTAGTAAGTTAGCCAATTTCTTTTTGTTTTCTTTTGTAAATATATTTGATTAAGAATAATTGAAACTGATGCAATGTGTATTGCTGTTTAATAAATCAATCTAATGTAAATAAGTATTATAGAGTTTGAGATATGGGAGGGACTCTTTTTCAAGGTTTTAGTTTGATTCTTTCTTGTGTCAATTTAGATAGACTAATTTAGTTTCTTTAAAAAGTATTATAAAATTTCTCCAAATTGCATGTTGGATATTACATGAAGGGCGAGGAATCTCTCATTGTAAGATGGGGAATTTGCATTTTTAAGGTTAATGGTATGTTTAGTTTTGAGGTGACAATATTTGATTTTGAATGAATTGATTTTATAAAATTGATTATATCTAAAAATCAATTGAAAATAAAGTGATTTGTGTTTGAATGAGTTAAGCATTAAATTTCAATGTAAATATTAATTTTAGAATCAAAAGGTACATATCATAGGTTTATGTAGAATCAATTTTAAAGCCAAAATTAATTCTATTTAAAAGCACTAAACATGTGAAAATCAATTCTTCATCTCTAAAAATAATTTCGGCTCCACCAAAAATGAAATCAAACATTCATTTTGTGTCTTAAACTACAAAGCATAGTTTAATGTAGAATTCATTACACAGATTTTGGCTCCCCTATGTATTGATAGTAAGCATGTCGAGAAATTATAAAATGTTCTTAGGGTATAAGTACTGATAGAGATTTGTCAAAAAAAAAAAGTACTGATAGAGGGATTTTCTACACTTTTATTTATAGCTTTGTCTTTTTAATTTGCATTCTACTGTAGTTGCAAATATTATATTTGTTTCACTTGGTAAAAAAAATTGTTTTAAATGAATGTGGTTTTCGGTTTTGAATATAGTATTAGTTAATTTTTTAATCAAGTAGTTTAGTGGGTAAAATTCATCACCTTTTAAGATGAACAAGTGTGGTGTTTAGGGTTTGAATCACGACCACTACATATAACAATGAATTGTATCTAGCAACTAAACTATACTTGTAGGACGTATTAATTATTATTTTTAGTCTTAGTCTTTAATTAATTAATTTGTGTGCAATATTACTTTCAACAAATGTTATATTCTACTTTGTATTTATGATATTGAAAAACACATCAATATAGTTAATAATGACAATTTGGTAAAATTATTATTCACTTTCTTTTATTTATTGTATTTTTAATATGTGTAAAAATCTTAAACGGTATTCATATTTGAAAATGCTACGGAATTAGCACAGAGTGACCTTGAGTATGGCGTGTGCATCAAGCCACCATTTTTTTAGGAGCACTAAAATTATTATTTTTACTTCGTAATAGTATTATATACATAGATTTTTTCTTAACTCGATTTGATTATGACTTAATTTTTTACAACAAAAAATGCAAGAAAAAAAAATTAAAATGATTAAAAGGGTGCAACTTTATTGATTCATCCATAACACAAAAAAAAATCTTAGAACCGACTCTAACTTAACAAGAGTCATTTTACCACCTTGTTCATAAGTTTTCCTTTCTAACAACTAGCTTGTTATTGATCTAAAGGATAAAATGAAATCTATGTCAAATACCATATGCGGTCCTTTAAGTTAGAAGTTTATAATAATATAAGATTTTTTTTTTTTTGTTATAAACATCAAAAGTGTGCTGGAACTTCATGATGCCCCTAAATGAGTTACCCTTGCTCTTGTAACATTCTTAGATTTCAAGAACTTGAACCTTTGGATATTAATTTTCATTCCAGAAGCCAAGCATAAAGAATTTAAAATCTCTTTGATAAGTCTAATTTGAGAAGAGGTAGCTTTTGTAAACACACGTCTTGTGGATCATGAGCGGATAAATTTTTGCATTAAGCTCATAGCAATCATTTCAATAAATTCCAACCCAATATAGTAATCACCTAGACATTTTAGGTTCCCCTTATGACCCACTCAACATGTTTTGTGTTTGAAATTAAATGGTATATCTTCTACCATGTGTGTGTATGCACAACATTAATTAAAGGGCACACTGGAATTAAAAAAATATCTTCAAATGTGTATCAATTTATTGGAAGTTAAAAGTTGTTTGTTTAAAAAAAGTCTATGCTTGTAAATCAGACATATATATCATTGCAAAGCTAATTGACCATTTTCAAATTGATTAAATATATCAGATCAGATCAGATCAAAATTTATTTATTTTTGTTTAACATTATGAACTTTTTTTTTGTTGAGAGATTCAACATTATGACCTGGGACCTGTCTTTTGGTCCTGAATTCTGAATCAAGTTGAGTTATTCATATTTCACGACTACTAACTGGACCAAACCACCTGTTGGAACTCCAAAAATAATGTGGATGATGTTTACTTATTTTCAATGGTTCTTCGTCGTGTGGGGTATTCTTAGAGATCATTATGATATGTTCGTGAAGGGATTCTAATGTAAGGTTAGCTTGAGCCTGTTCGATATTTGCTGAAGTCTGGGCACTACGAAGTTGTATTCATCTAGCTCGTCATATTGTTGTCAAAGACATTATTTTCAAAGAACTCGCCTTTTGTTTCTCATAGATTTCTCGATGGAGATTAGTCACGGCTAAGCGGTGATGGAAATTTCGTATCAATATCATAGCATAAAAAAAAAACACCCGTAATGCCCCAAAACAATCCTTGACTAGCTTTTTTTTTTCTTTTTCTTTTTAATTTTATCCGGGAAGTTGTAATGAGGCGTGAGATTTCTAGGAGAAAATTATAAAATATTTGGAGGGTATTTCTAATATTTTATTTGATAAAGGATTACAAAGGTTCATGAGTGACAATTAATTAATTCTTTCAACAAAAAAAAAATGAATGATAATTAATTATTGTTTACGTATTTTATATGTTTGTAAGCAATTAATAGGCGCCTATAGAGCAATCTTCTAAAGTGTAACTAATAAGTTTGACCCATCCAAAGTTTAGGCCCATTGCGCAAATCCTTGTTCCACACTTGCATTGAAAGAAGAAGAAAAAAATGTATTGGATTACTATTCACACCCAAGAGGCCAAGACCTTTTATTGACCAACAATTGAGTTTTTTTCTTTCTTTCACCCAAACAACCGTTCTCAAGAATGCATCTAAAAAAAGCCATCAAATTTATAAGGTTTGGAATTCGAAGTTTGTTAAAGACTAAATAATTTTTATTATCAAAGTAAGATGGAAAATAATTTTCGAAAAAAAGAATCCAACAAATTTTCTATCATAAATAATGGATTTAAATCATAAAGAATTTGTATACTATTAAACAATGATGATAATTCTGTTGTTACATTGTCCTCGTGAGCTTAGCTTAGTTGATATGGACAATGCATAATATATGCAAGGTATGGGGTTCAAACTCCAGTCATCCAAAAATGTTGACTCAGTGTGCCACGTCATCAGGTTTGTATAGTCAGATGACCTCAGGGTCTAAAACGAAAGAATCTTCAAATTACAGAGTCTATTTCGAAAGAATCTTTAAATTATAGGGTTGAAATCGTAATTTTTTTTTTACAGGGGGTAAACCGGAACTCACCACCAAAAAAATTCTATTGTTACAAAAGTCTAAACTTCATTATATTTGTTTACACCTAAAAATAATCTTAAGTGTTAGTTGAACAATGGAGTTAAGGGTTAGTCGATGCTCGATGAAGGATCGTTCAAACTAGAGATAGCCAACACGAGTTAGTAGAATCTTTCTCAGATTCAGAGTGTCTCACGAAGGTCGTGGGGGTGTCAGAATTGATTTAAATACATTGAGCTGACAATTTCACCTTAAAGAATCGTGTTTCACGCTTTTAGCTCAAGGTAATTAGAGTTATGATCAAGGAAATCATGAGCTGTAATCTAGCGAGCATGATCAGAGAAAGAATATTTCATGGATCAAATACCTAAAATATTCCAAAATAGGGGGAACAAGGTCAAACGTGGAGTGTCACGTACACCAACAACTGTCAAAAACACTTGTTAGTGATGAGTTTAATCAAACTAGCGAAAAGACGGGCACGTCTTTCCGCTCTTTTTATTGCACTAACGTTTAAACATTATGAACGACATTTTTTTTATGAAATTTTGGTTTTGATTAAAAGTAAAACTATAAATATTTGTTGCTTTTTTTAATGACACGAACACCAATCTTTATTATAAAAAAAGTTGTTTAAGAGTATAACTGGGATAATGAAAAAGTAAGTATAAATATAGTCATATAGTTTGTTATATTTTTTAAATGATAAAGGAAAAAATACAGATACACATATTCATATCGTGTTTGTTACATTTGTTTTAATATTTAATTTTATTATTATCTATTTGTTACATGTATTATTTGTATTGAAAATTAATGGTATTTTTAAAAAGAAAAATCTAACTCAAATGTGTTGAAAGGAGTAATTTTCTTTATATATAGTATAGATATAGATAACGGTAGTCAGAGATAATATTTTTATGCCACATTCTTGACTAATAGAATTATGTGTTGTCTTGTTTCATTGTCTATAAATACCACGTGTGAATTTTGCTTTAGATACATTTAATCAATCAAAGTATCATTTTACTCACATTTTCTCATTGTATATCTGCTTTTCATTTTACTTGTATTTTTCTTAACTTAGTTCTAAGAAAAAAACCAAATATTTGTACTTAACACTCTTTTGAGGAGTTAAGGTGCTCACTATTGAGAGATAGAATTTCTTCCTTAATATAATTGTTCGAAGAGAAGAGAATCATTATTGAAAGCTATTAATCAAATCACCAATTAACTTTCATGTTCAACAATAGTATCTAAAGTCATTCAAATAACTATTTGTGATAGAAAGACGGTGTAATCAAAATTATTCTCCATGACCATAATAATATGTTGAAGATTGAGTAAAAAGATGGGATCATAACAATACCCGATAAACCCAAAATTTGAGGTGATGAATTGTAGCATAGTATTTTTCTTTTCTTTCTAATTCAGTATTATGAGTTACGGTTTGGTACCAACATGGTGTAACATAAACGATGGATAGTTGAGTCTCTTAATTATTTGGGAGGGGTTAGCTTGTTAGAAAAATTTCAACTACCTCGAGAAATTAATCTTCATCAAAATTAATTTTTTTAAGAGATATACCTTTGTTTACCGGTAGATTCTAGGGTGAGGGATCAATTAAGTTCCTCATCGGTGAACCAGAACATAAATGCCATTAGATTGAATCGATGGTTTAGATTTATCAAAAATAAAAATGAGAATATTCACAAAATGTCACACACAATCTTTTCCCAAACTAATTGAACCCATAAACGGTTTTTCTTTTTGTTGAAATCATCATCTTCAACATCCATTCCAATTGCTGTTAAAGAGAATCTGCGAGAAAAATTGATTATTGCTTTCAAAAGTTTATGGGTTTTGCTAAAAACATAGTTTCTAAGTTCAATTAGTGATAGTGACCTTTTAATACACATAAATTAAGAAACATGAGATCTTTGAATTCCCATTAAAAAATGAGTTCTTTGAATTTAAGCGGCTAAATTGTATTTTTGGTCTTTTGACTATTTAGGTAGTATCGGTTTGGTCCCCTAACTAAAATTTGATTTATTTTGGTCCCTTAACTTCTCTCTGTTACAAATTTTGGTGCTTTTCGTTAGTTTTAATTCAACAACGTTAGGTTTTCTTCATCTTCTTCTCCTCTTTTTCATCTTCATATCATCTCCATCAACATTCAACAATAAGAATCCAGAAAAACTCCAGAAGAAAATGAAGAAAACCTAACGTTTTTGAATTAAAACTAACGGAAAAGACCAAAATACGGAGAAAAGTTAAAGACCAAAATAAATCAAATTTTAGTTAGAGACCAAACCGATACTAATTAAATAGTTAAGAGACCAAAAAGATAATTTAGCCAAGCTATACAAAACACAATCAATAACAAATTAACCAATTTAAGAGGGATATTGCTCAGCACTTTCATTTCCAAGTTCCAACATATAAAACTCCATTACTCCGTTGCGCTGTATACAATTAAAATTTGCGATGCACTCCGTTACGCTATTATAGTTGGTTGATTAAAAGTCTGTTCAAGCAATTTTAAAGGAGTTAGATCGGTGCTTGTACAAATTTTATTGATGGTGTCTTTTCATGATTTCATCAGATTAATATTGCTGATTGTGAAAAATAGTTGTTTATTCAATGCCACTGTTTAATCATGTTTGAAAAAGAATTTTTTTGATTTAGGGTTCATAATTTGATCTCAGATTAAGAATTGTAAATATAACTGAAACCAATTGTGGATACTATTGGGTATGAAAAGTTACATATATTCTCCCTTTTAATTTGAATAAATCTGAACCATCCATTTTATCCATTGGTGTTTTTCTCGTGGTCAAGAACCTAATTGGACCTTCACCCTAGAATCCACCTTGTGTACCAAAACAAAATGACGGTTTGATTGTTGTGTTGAAGATTAATTTAAGAGAAACTTAATGTGTGTAGATTCAATATCCAACTTAAGAGAAACTTTACAGGTTGTGTAAAAAATCCCTAGACAAAATGTTCCGTAGTAGTAATACATTTATATTTACGTGTCAAAAGGAATAATAAGTTTCTTTCAAAAAAAAAGGAATAATAATTTCTCATCCAGTAAAGCTTTTTTTTTTTTTTTTTTGTTTCCAATTTTAATTAGATATTTACTCTTCAACTACACAACATTTTTAGATGAAAATAAAATTAAATAAGGTATTATTTATAACAAAATTAAATTATAGACCATGTGCTGGAAAAGGTATCTCTAGTAGTATTATTTATAACAAAACATAGATTACTATTTCAACTGTCGGTACTTGAAATTGAACTCATTAAATCTGGTATAAAATACAACCTGTCACTATACCCTATATGATATATATAGTTCAGCATTCAAGTGTTAGCTCAGAAAAAACAAAAATTACTAGCTATAAATAAGGCAGTGATAACACCAAATCTGTATCTAAATTGTAAGTGATGACAGTTTCCAGATGAAGATTGACTATGTGATGTGATAGAGGACCACATTTCCAATTGTATAAAAACTTTATAATAAATGTTTTTATTTTTTAGAAGACTTTATAATAAATGTAACAGTATATAAAATAAATACAACTTTGCAACTTGCACAATGCACAATTGCACATATCAAATCTTCCATATGCCATGTGCAATGTGGAAACTTTCTACTTTCAATTGTAAGGCTTGTTGAATCCATTCGTGCCCACATTAGCTGTCACCCTCAATTAGAGGAGCACAATAGCTTCTTTTTTCAGTAAGTGAAAATAACAGAAAATGGATGTTTGTGAAAACATCTCACATAGTCTGACTCATCTGACCCTACCATTTTGCTTCAAGTTAGTAACATTCTAAACTATTTAGTGCACATATAATAGAATTAGGCATATTTTGATAAACAATTTAATTATGCAGTTATAATGTAAGTGTTTATATATAATCTAGTATCATAATAAAAGATAAAATAAAATTAATAAGCAAAAAGTGATAATGAAATCTAAAATCACATTGCCTATAAATTATAATTTATTGATATATTGAAATTTGCAATTCTCTGATACAATAAACCAAGAAATTTTCCTGTACAATAAGAAAATTCCCTTTTCCCAACAAAATAAGTGGAGAGCCACAAAATTCCGTCATATTTACATTTCAAAATATAATAACTCGAAATAGTACGAGCAATAAGAGCTTGCCGCCAAAAAAATTCCCAGCCCTTGTAAAAAAGAACTTTGATTCCAAGCATATAACAAATAAAATTATAATATATTATACCTACTTGATTGCATACGAACGAGTACACACCGAATCAAGAGCCTCGGTGAACAACGAAGAAAAACTGGTCAACGCCTGAAAGACTCCAGGCAAACCTGTCTGTAGATTGTTGAGTGTCATTGCTCTTGTTACCTCTACAGCTTTTGAATGCTTCGTCATTTCATCTTCAACACGTCTTTGGCAGGTTGCCAGTTCCATCTTTTTCTCAGCAAGTGGATCGCGCGCATCCAACCCTTGTCCGTTATCAGGTGCGGTGTCAGGAATGCCAATACCTACCATAGAATACGAGCTGTAAAACTTTCTTTCTAAATTCCGTACGGATGAAGCCTTCCTCTCGAGTTCCTTGGAAGCATTTTCGGTTCGTTTCTTTATCTTGAGCTCTTCAGCTTGCTTGGAAGATATGACATGGACAACGTTGATAAAGCTCTTGATGGCTTCTGATGCAACTGTGTCGGGAACGCGGTCAAGTGCAAGCTTCCAGTCATCAAAAAACATGTCCGCATCGGAGTGTTCCATCCTGTGGTTGTTGTTGTTATCATTATCGACTGGAATAAGGCTGAGCTTAAACCATCCATGTAGGGAGAGAATGAAGTCCCGTTGAAATTTGATGAGGCGACAAAAACTGGAGTGCCAAGCCGAGACAGCCGATTCAAGGTCACGAGTTGCCTGCCTGTGCAGTTCAGAAGTTGACTCACCTCCTGATCTATTCACGAGGCCGCGGACTTGCTGCACTATGTTGCTTTGGACTTCATGGTACTGATGCATTGATCTCCACATGTACATCATTCTACATTTATCATATTACAAATACACAAACATAAGAAGAGAATCCTTGAGATAAATAAAAATTGCATTACAAGCACGTAAAATTTAATTTGTAAACATTAAAATGTTAAAAATTATAGTATATTACTTTCCAAGTAAATAAAAATATCAATCAGTAGATCAAAAACACATGCTAGTTTGGATTTTGTGGAATTTTACATGCAAGATCTATGTATATTTCAACAGTGCATTACCAGAATCATGTTATTATAAAAAGCTAACAAATGGTATATTCCAACTGATCATAACTTTATAAAAGTGTCTTCTTCCAAAAAAAAAAAAAAAACTTTATAAAAGTAAATTACAAGTACATTACATAACCAATAGCAAGCAAAATGCTCCATCATTAACAAATAAATAACAGTAACAGAAATAATTGATCTATTTTATTAAATTTATAGCAACCAGGCAAATAGTTAAGAAATATCCAATGAGTGTTTTGTACCGTAGTAACTTAGTTTAACATACTACCTAACCTAACCCATAAATAAATTATTTTTGTTGAAATAGAGCCAAAGGAGACAAAATAACATTTTGACAGGTGCAGTGGTGGCCCAGGATTTGAATATAAAAGGAAATAACAGTTGGACAGTTTGGTACCTAGAGGCACATGCCATTACACTGCTTAAGAGGCAGGTAAGCATATGAGAGAGGTAAGCCATAATACTTTCAACTACCACCCAAAATATTCTTTAACACTATATAAGTGAGGGAAAACTAGACTTTGAAAAAATGATCAGCCTTTATAACATATTAAATTTAAGTCCTCACTCTTGAGAGTGAGAATTTCTCCTAATCTACTCTCCTTTTAAATGTGCCACACTACTTCAATAGCAAGGATTTCTTAGTTATTAACCCTAGAAGCAAGCAACAGTGTGATCCGAAATAAGGGCAACATAACTAGTAAAGTCTCAAAAACAGTTAGTTCATAAAGGGAGACAACAAGATCAAATAGACAGGATTTCTTTCAGTCCAATATTATAGATAATTTTAGGGGCCCCCATGAATCAATTAAAGTTCATTCATTTAAAGTGGTAAGGGCAACTGTTTAGTGAGCCTGAATTGTTTTCAATTTAGAAGAATGTTGCTCACAACAGTTCCTTGTTAAATAATGATTAAATGGTATACGCCCGGTTTGGATAAACAACTTAAATAAGCGCTTATGTATAAGCTATTTATATAACAAAAGATAAAATAAAGTCAAGTTGTTTTCATAAGCTATCGTGAAGAGTTTATGGACATGTCTCATAAGTTGAATCCATAAACTCTTCCAAAAAGTTATACAGGTGTTTATACCAGTAGATAAGGTCAAATAAGTCAATCCAAACATGTACTTAATCCTATTATATAGGAACTTAATTATTTATCGGTCCCCAAAATAAAACAATGCAGTAAAGTAATTGCACGAGAGACATACGTACCCATGACAGAGCTCAACAAGCTGAGGAACAAGATCGGAGTCTCTAAGGCCAATAATAGCGGTCGAGGTGGTAGACACAGCTTGTGATGTAACAACAATTAGCGACTGCAACCTATTTATGGCAGACTTGGTTTTGAATATCTTTGCTTCATCGTCTCCTTTGTATTCCTGACTCTGCAGGGCTGATAGTTTCTTTTCATGTTCAATCTTCACACCTTCTCTAGACTATATTCAAGAACAATTTGTAAAATGTGTTAGCATACATACCTCGTTCGCAAATCGTATGGTTTTAGCGTTTAGCTAAAATAAAAGCAACACTGTAACAGAACCACATGATTTCAGTTTGGTAAAAAGGAAGTTAAGTTGGACACAACATTTATGTGACTTCAAGCATTTGTAATCATTCTCCTAGGCAATAGTTTTTCCTTTTAGTTTGGTATGTTGGAAAGCAACCTGCTTTTTTTGGTAACCATAACCATCTATACAAGAGAAATAATTTGCACTTCATCAACAACCAATTATAAGACCCCATTTATATTGAATATCAACCACATGTTGGACAACATTTTAAGAAATTGGATAAGCCCTAATCAGTTAATTGCTTTGTCTTGTTTGTTCCTCCCTTCTTGATTGCTATTTTCCCTTCCAGTCAACAAAAGCCAGTTTGTCTCACTGGAGATATGGTAAAAACGGTGACGGTATTCAATCATTTCACACATAATGAACTATGAATATTCAATATCACATAACTAATGCTAACACGGCAAGATGTCGTGATTTATACGAATGTTATCATTGTTTTAACTATCATTTAGCTTTCATTCAGGGGCACTCAAATCATTATTTGACATAAGATAAATATAATTCTATCATGCTTTGCATAACCTAATACATGCTCATTGTTCAATAATAATGTGAATGCTTATAATAAACTGTGCCTAACTAAAAATCGCTCCGAGATTTATATGAGCAGAATAAGGATGAAAGTTCGTGCACATCATTAGTGTGATAATTTGCTCAAATTTATGAGTTTTTTTCAGTCTTGTCCTAGTTTATTGCTATTTCCACCAAAATGAATAAGAAAATAGTAAAGTCAAATGAACTTATACTTTTCTATAAATTCATAATATTTAGTGACTTTCGAATTCTTGACCCTTATGCATAATCTTTAACAACAATTACTATTTCTTAAGGGAGGGAATTTGAGTGTAGGAATACAAGACAAGTAGGTGGATCTAACAATAATGAAATGATGAAACTGAGTAGATGTGAAAAGACATTAAGTATTTTTACCTATGAAGCACGGAGTCGGACACAGACACGAGACACGACACGGGACACGGCTAATCTAAAAAAACCCAGGACACGGACACGGCTATATATATTTTACATGTTAATAAAATAAAAAATTTATGATCACAATTTAACTCTAAAATGAAAAGCAAAATTTATGTTTATTTAAACTCAACACTTTGTTTAACAAAATGATGAAATCATGTTCAACTCACTCCACATTGAGAAAATCAACCACTAAAAAATACATAAAGTTGGACATATATTATAAAAATGTTACTACTATAAACGTGTGGTGTGATGGTCCTATGATAAAAGTTCATATTATTATTATTATACTTCATCAAGGACAAGGACAAAACGTGTGGTGATAAAAGTTCATAGTATTATATTATATTAATTCAGAAAGGACAAAGTCACAAAACGTGTGGTCATGTTTTTGGAAAAAACACGAAGCAGCAAAGCAGAGGAACAGAAACGGCGACGGCGAGTACAATAAAAGCCATGAAATTAGAACCAAGAAGAAGGGAAGGAAGCAGACGGCGGCGCCGGAAAAGGTGTGGTGGTGGAAAATGGAGCAGCGAAAACACTACCTTTCTCTACTGATTCTCTAATTCTCATTCTTTTTCTTCTCTTTTTCTGTGATTGGCCGCGTCGGTTTACACCAAAGCGGTGTCGGATCCGTGTCCGACCAAATGTTTTTTTTGTTTTTGTTGGATACGACAAGATCCGCGTCTGACGCGAATCGTACGCGCGTCCGTGTCGGAACCGCGTCGGACACCACGACACGGCGGATCTCAGCCGCGTCTGTGCATCATAGATTTTTACAAATCTAGCATTATTATAAAATAAATCCAGAATAAAAAAGGTTGGCCGGTTGGTCCCAACCCAACATTAGGGGCTATTTTGGTCAATACACAAGGCAAGAAAAAAGGGGAAGGAAGAGGAGGTCATTTTCACACTAAATAAACAGTCAAATACTGCGGTGACCTTACGCAAAGTCCAACATCACTCTACACTACACTGCATAGCACTCATTTCATTTTCATTTCCTTCACTTTTTCATTGTCTCAAAAATTATAATATAATTTAATTTTCTAAAGAGGGAAGAACACAAATATTCTTCAAAATAACAAAGAAAAGACTTAGATATTAAGCAAATAAACATTACCTTAACTTCTTCATAGAGCTTCTTCTCCCAAGCCAAAAGCCGTTCTAAACTGGAGCAAAGACTCTTCAGACCGCCCGGTTCATCCAACGTAGCGGCGTCGAGGCGGTACTTAACTGCCAACGGCGGTTTTGATGTCCAAGTTGAGCTCAGGCTGCTCAATAAGCTATTTGAGTGATACACAGTTTCTGCAAACAAAAATGAAATAGTTAGATTCAACTCTATCCAAACCTACCCATAATCCCCAAAGCATTGTTTGGTCGTTAAAAACAACAAAAGCAATTATTTTTATCTGACCCAGAAACAACTTGACACAAAATGAATCAAAATTGTTCAATTCAAATCAATTAAAATTTACATAGAATTTCTTAAGAATCAAATCAAACACCAGAAAACTTTAAACTGAGAATGATTGTAATGAATGAAACATGAATAAAATTAAGAGAATGAACAAAGTTGAAGATTAGTACTCACTCCTCAATTGCCTGAAACTTCGATCAAGCTGAGCTTTACTAATCTCAAGCATATCAGAAACCTGATCTCCAGCAACAGCAGCTTTATCAAAATTCTCCTTAATTGAATCCACAATCTCCTTCAAATCTCTATGCCTCACCACCATTTTCATATCCATCACCCCTTCACCGGTAGACGACGACGCCAAATCCTCCGATTTCCCCACCGCTGCCACATATCCTTTCGCAGCAGACGATGACCCGAAATTCGACCGAGTCCCAATCTCAGACCTTGATTCAACATCACCATCAACCCCATCATCATCTTCTTCTTCTTCTTCCTCTTCATCATCCTCAGAAGATGTTGTTGTACTGTAATGATCTCCCCATTCACTACACTCAACTTCCTCTCTCTCAGTCTCAGTTTGTTCCTCCAAATGATGATTACCATGACCATGACCATGGTTATGATTCTTCTCAACCATAGCTAATTTTTCATTGAAATAATCATATTCTGATCTCTCAGAATCAAATCCTTCAACTTCATGTACTGTTGGATTAACATAACGTTGTTGTTGTCGATGTTGTTGATGTTGATATGCTTCTGTCTTTGTTTGAGGTTGTTTTTGTTGCTGTTGAGGTTGTTGTCGGGAATATGAAACATCACTATTTCTTGACTTAAAAGAGAACTGTGAAGTAGAATCTTCATGTTCTTGTTCTCTGTCAAAGTAATCGGAGCCAGGTGGCGGTGGTGGAGGAGGGTAGAAATTTTCCCAGTTCCAAACGGAGGAAGTTTGAGAAGGTGTAGAAGAGTATGTAGAATGTGCTGTAGGAAAGAAATTCGAAGCAAAGTTATCACTTCTTGGAGTAGAACAAGGACTTGAATCGGAGAGAATGTGAGGTAGTTTTGGTGGCGGTGGTTTACGGCGGCGTTGGTGGTGGTTAGGGTGGTGAGGTTGGTGGTTTGTTGAAGGTGTAGTTGATGCAGAGAGTATGTGAGGGAGTTTTGAAGATGCTATTGTAGGAGACGCCGGTGGAGGAGGACGGTGGAAGGAAACCGGTGGTGGTTGAGGTTTCGGTTGCGGTGGTTGTGGGTGGTGAAAGGTGGTGGTAGTGGTTGTTGGGGTGGTGGTGGTTTTATGGTTGATGAAAACGGCGGGGGTGTTATCTGAAACGGAGAGAGGTTCACCGGAGGCGAAAGTGGAGAGGGCGGTGCCGGTGAGACGGAGGGAGCGGCAGTAGTCGGAATGAGCAGCTGCGAGGTGGTGACGAGCGTAAACAGCTTCTTTCATAAGACGGCGACGGTCTTTGCACCGTCGTACTGTGTCTTCGTTTTCTAGCTTGGATGCTGCGCAACCCATTGGAACTAGTTTAAACGGTGGCGCGTGGGTGTTTACGTTACCGCGCGTGCGTTTGAGTGTTTTTTTAAGGAAGGAGTGAAAGAAGGTACATGGTACTAGTGTTTGTTAAGTGTTTTTTGAGTTAGAGTGTGTTTGGTTTTGTGCGTTTTACTATCTACCAAGTGCCAATGTCCTAGTTGCTTTCTTCTTCTTTTCTTCTCTTTTTCTTCTACTATTTCTTTTCTTTGTATTTAGTGGATTTCTTTATTTGTTTCTTGTCATAAATAAAACAAACTCATGATGGTTCATGAATGGAGAATTAATATTCTTTTCACTGGTGTAATCATTTTCTTTCGGTGAAGCTGTGTTATCCTCTGATAGATAAGGAGTAAATGATCTTTAATTACAAATAGGATTTATTTGGAACGAACTAAATGGAGATTATATTTTGAATGAAGGATATGAAAAATTTGATGTTGTTAAGATGAAAATAGTACTAATTGATGGTAAAAAATATGATTTGATTTTAAAACAAAAGATATAAATCACATCTTAAATGAAAAAGATAAAGAAGATTGATGTTTTTAAGATGAAAATTATAACTGATTGTAAGAAAAATTTGAAGAAAATATATTTTTTCAATGAAAGGGGTAAATTACCCCCAATTTAACGAAGGGTAATGTAGAAAAACATTTTCTTTTTCATTTTATATTATTTTTAAGTTTCAAACCTCATATCATTCATTTGTTTCAAAGGTCGAATTGATTACATAAAAATATTAGTCTTCAGAGTTACACACGAAGAAATTTAGTTTTTAACGTCCCCGTGAGCTTAGCTCGGTTGGTAGGGACATTGCATAATTTATGCAGAGATCGAGGTTCGAATCCCGAACACCCCACTTTCTCCACATTTAATTGTGTGAGCTCTAACCACTAGTCTACTAGAAAAAAAATAGTTTATATCAAAAAAATTATTAGAGCTATTTTAAGAGATTTTAATTGTTATGCATTAACTGTGTCAAAAATTTACACGTACATCCTAATCAAATTACGTAATATAGATATAATTTTTTTGAAGGAACGTAATATAGATATTTGTTTAGAAATTGTTAAAACAATTTTATAAGAGTGGCATTTTAAAATAATTTGATTAGATGTAATCTTGTAAAAAAAAATTACACCGTGCATGAAATTAAATCTTGTTTTTTGAAGGAAAAATCATTTTAAAAATAACATTATTAGAATTTGTACAGAGATTGTTACCGCCAATTTTTATTTATAATTTTTACTGCAGATTGTTGCCGCCAATTTGATGTGTTCCTTTTATGTTTTTATTTAGGGAAGTAGTATAAAAAAGATTTAGATTTACTTAATGTCACTTTTTATTTTTAATTATAGTTTTAAAACTATTGTAATAGAATAAATGAAAGAATAGAAAATGGAAAATATCATAACCCATCCTGTACATGATTATCTCTTTTGAGAAGAAAAAAAAAAAAGAAATATTAAGTGGTATAAAATCGTTTTTAATAATGTATATTTGTGATCAACTTAGTTGATAAAGATGTAATATGAGAAGTATTAGATTTAGATAGTGAAGACCATATGAGAAATTGTATCAAATGGTTGACTAATGAAAGTAGATTGTAGAAGTTTTATCACCAGTCAGGGAGGGCTGGTATCCGCAGTAAAAAATTATTTCTCCACTTTGTGTCACACAAGTGCGTAACATGTATGAATAGGTTTTTTTGTTATTTATCGATGCATCATTGAGTTGAATAATATCCTCTCAAAGAGTAGTTTCGATTTGAAGAGGTTTTACATGCCATCCAATAAATGCATCTCAATTAATCACTTAAGCCTAATGGTTTCAAGCTAACTTTTTATCATAATTTCTAGGATACATGCGTGCAAGGCATGGTTGGATAATGGGGTCTTGCCACCAATTTTTAATGACACAAATATTGTCTTGTTGCTAGAAGCGGATAGCCAAAGTTTGATGAAGGACTAGAGATCAATTTTGTTGTGTAATGTTTTGTACAAAATATTTTCTAAAGTCATGGTAAAGAGGTTAAAGAGTGTCCTTCATAAATGTGTATTGAGTAATAAGTCGACTTTTGTCAAAGATCGATCAATAGTTGATAATGATCTTGTGGCTTTTGAGGTTATTCTTCAAATGAAAATAAAAAAAATAAGGCCAAGTTGGGTGATGTTGCTCATAAGATTGATTTAAACAAAACTTATGACCGGTTAACTAGGGTATGTTCGTGGTGTCACGAGTGATATGGATTTCAATGACAGGTAGATTAAGTGGGGCATGACGTGTGTAGAGTCGATTGTGTATTATGTTCAAGTGAATTATGATCTGAAAAATAGAGGGTATGTGCATGGTGATCTGAAAATAGAGGTTTGAGACAAGACGACCTCATTTCGCCTTATTCCTTTCTTCTATGTATGGAGGGCATATCAACGTTGATTAGACAATCTGCATTGGCTAACCAATATCTTCCCCTCCCCGAGGGTTTTAAAAGCAAAGACAATAAACTCAAGTTTTACCCACGATATATGGTTGAGTAACAAGGGCAGAACACATTGTGTCACTCTATGGACATCCCAAATTTAGTGAAACAATTGGCTTCAACCCCACTACTCCAATCTATCTGGAACTAAGTAAGTCAAACATCATGTAGTGGTAGGTTACACTCCTAGCGAACATCTTCCTTCGTGACCCACATCAAACTCCCACTCGCTTTCCTCAACATCACATTACTCAATCTTCAAGGTTGTCTCTAGGGATCTCCCTGATGTCTATGGTAAATGCATCAAAATATTGTCTACCATCTCCTTGCTCTAATATCTCCTTCACAAAATCTAAAACAAGACAAATATACAAGTGGAAAGAAAACAAAGGGGTGAAAATTATAATTAAATCATAAAATAGGTTAGAAATATGTAAAATGTATAAATAATATATCATACACATGCAAGTACATAAAGTCAATCAACCTTCCTAGGATGGTTCTCAAGTCAATCATAACTTGTCCAATGTTGCTCTTGATGTATGTAAGACATGTATTGTCCAACTTATATATGATGCTACAAACGTTTCTATTATACTTCACAAATGTCAATTGATTCCTCGTTAAGTTTGGATATTATAAGTTAATTAAACCTGAATTTGGCTAGGAAAACCTATTATAATACTTCTTTTAGTCCTTAATATAAGAAACAATTCATTTTATACATTGGTTGAATAATTGATAAATCTAGTCAGAATAATTGATTTTCTCATGCAATGCAAAACCATCTATGAATTCCAACTTTGCTAGAATAATATCAATAATAATATCCTCACATGGATATGACAAAAAATCAGCCTTGTGTGCCTATATATGCGGCAATGGTCTTACATATGAATCCCAATCCTCACTCATGGAATCATGGAAACTCGACCCTCAGTTCCTCATAATCAACATATAATTCTAAGTCAAAAACCAATCATATCCATTCCATAGTATTATTGGCCTTAGTCGATTGTCATGCGCATAAGCTCATAAGCTCATATCATGTCATATTTTAATGCACGCCTTATAAAAAGTATGATAGAGTGATAAATGGATTTGATCCCAAAATGTTTGAGCATGATCTCACTGTAGTTCTCAGAATATTGAAAATTGCAACAAATAAAAACATATTGATGTTGCTAATTTTATCTCTAAATAGACTAATACAAGACACATTTGAGAATTATGTTAATTAACGAGATATACATTTGATGACAAAGTTAACTAGAGAAAGAGACGTACAAAAAGGTTTTTATACTTGTAGAGACTATAGCAATATGTCACGCACATTTGAGGTTCATAATGATGATAATCAATTAGATAATATTATATTGTGAAGGAGGACAAATAATAATATATTATGATATAATTTTATTAAATTTTAGTTTTTTATTATTTTTATATTTCTAAATTTCACTTTTTGTAGTTTTTAATTTTCCTTTTTTTGTCAAGTTGTCTAGAGGCTAGAAATTTACCTCTTAAGATTAATAAATTGAGTGTTTGGTGTTCAAACTTCAACCTCTACATATATTATGCAATGACTCTTCCAATTGAGCTAAGTTTACAAAGTTGATTTTTAATTTTATAAATCATATAAAATGACAAAGTTAGCCCCGTGACAAATTACACATAAACAATTTTAATATAATGGTTGTACATGTTATTTTAAATTTTAGTAGATTTTATATTATTATTTTTTAAATTTAAAAATAATATAAACTGTCAAAAGTACCCTTGTAACAAAATTGTGTCTAATTTTGAAAATTAAAATTGAATTTTCTACCTTGTACCAAATTTCTTTTTTGATTTTTCTACCAAATTAAACTAACAACCTAACAACATTTTCAAAGAAGTGATAAAATTTTGAGACTATTGAATGCCCATCCCATGCCTTTTCTGACAGAGGAATTCAGAGATGGCTTTGCATTGCATGAGAAAGTCAACTATACATAAAATATTTTCATCAAATCTTGCCAATAATCTAATTTAGATTATAGTAGTTAACACTTAACAGGCACAGCCCACACATAAATTGCTTTTTTATTTCAAATGGCCATGTTATGAAAAGAGTAGGCTAGTTGAGATTAAGATTATAAATTCATATGAACCAGAGAGTAGAGACTGATATTAATCTTTGTTGGATAAATAGGAAAACATTCTATGAGTAAAAGAGATTATAAGAGAAGCACACTCTAAGATTTTAAACCAACATCACCAGATCAATTTAAGTAGATTATTTTATGTATAAAAGTTAAAATAATTTTCTATGAACTTAAAAATATTGATTTAGTTTTGCATGTTAATTTGTTAAGTCTTAACGGTAAACCTTCCCTCTCAAGAAAACGCTATAAGTAAACTAGATTTTAAAAAAGTATAAAGGGTAAATACATTAAAGATTATTATGCAATGTGTAAAACAATTTTACTCTAGCCTTCAAAAATTCATTATTTAACCACATCATCCCACTTTTGAAAGAATGGTTAGAAATTAGTAATAGTAGTGTGATGTATAAATTAATATTTTACCCCCATAATGTATGATCATTAATCTTGAATGTTTGCTCCTTCATTTATTTATGAGTAAATTACACTCCCCTCTCTTCAAAGATGCTTGAATTACACTCCCCTCCCCTTTTATGTTAAAATATAGAGTAAATTACACTCCTCTCCCCTCAAAGATGCTTGAATTACACTCTCCTCCCCTCTTATGTTAAAATATACATTCCCCTCCCCTCTTATTCAAAACATATTAGAGAAAAATACATTTCCCTCCCCTAAGAAAAGCTTGAATTACATTCCCCTCCCCTCTTATGTTAAAATCTACACTTTACTCCCTCAATATATATTTTTTTATTTTTAATAATCTAGCAAAAAAATAATAATCTAATACACTTCGAAAATAACAGTATTGCAGGTCTATTTTAACATAATAAAAAATTGAATACATATTTTTTTGCTATTTTTTATTCACAATTTCATTAACATGTAGTTTTAAACCCTATTATAAAATATGAAACAAGCCAAAATAAAATTAAAATATGTGAAAAATTACTAACGACAATAAACCATGGTTATTTAAAAGTTAATTTTAAACTCTAAATTATAAAATCAATAGCAAAATATTTAAATTTAATTATCATTAACATTTAAATTATAAAGAAATGAATTAATTTTTCTTAAAGGGTGGTTTAAAATTAATATATATCATAAAAATATTTATTTATGTTAAAATAGATTAAAGTGTAATGTATATTTAATTATCAAGGGAGGGGGTTGTAATTCAAGCATCTTATAAGGGAGGGGAGTGTAAATTTTATTTTTCAAGGGAGGAAATTGTATATTTTAACATAAGAGGGGAGGGGAGTGTATTTCAAGCATCTTTGAGGGGAGGGGAGTGTAATTTACTCTAAAATATACATTTCCCTCCCCTCTTATTCAAAACATATTAGAAAAAAATTCATTCCCCTCCCCTAAGAAAAGCTTGAATTACATTCCCCTCCCCTTTTATGTTAAAATCTACACTTTACTCCCTCAATATATATTTTTTTACTTTTAATAATCTAGCAAAAAAAATAATAATCTAATACACTTCGGAAAAAATCAGTATTGCAGGTCTATTCTAACATAATAAAAAATTGAATACATATTTTTTTGCTATTTTTTATTCACAATTTCATTAACATGTAGTTTTAAACCCTATTATAAAATATGAAACAAGCCAAAATAAAATTAAAATATGTGAAAAATTACTAACGACAATAAACCTTGGTTATTTAAAAGTTAATTTTAAACTCTAAATTATAAAATTAATAGAAAAATATTTAAATTTAATTATCATTAACATTTAAATTATAAAGAAATGAATTAATTTTTCTTAAAGGGTGGTTTAAAATTAATATATATCATAAAAATATTTATTTATGTTAAAATAGATTAAAGTGTAGTGCATATTTAATTATCAAGGGAGGGGGTTGTAATTCAAGCATCTTATAAGGGAGGGGAGTGTAAATTTTATTTTTCAAGGGAGGAAATTGTATATTTTAACATAAGAGGGGAGGGGAGTGTATTTCAAGCATCTTTGAGGGGAGGGGAGTGTAATTTACTCTTTATTTATTCATTTAGAACAAACCAATAAAAAGGAGGACAATAATATCTTTAAGAAAAGGAAAGGAAAGAAAAAGGAAGAAAAAAAAACAAAAAATACACGACCAGACCACGATCTTGAATTGGTCATCATCAAATTTATTTTCTTTCAAGATAAGATGATGGAATATATTCTCGTGAAATGAAAGCTAAGAAATTATTGAATAAAGTTACTGATAGCTTAAATTCTTTAGGGCAATCCTCCAACCCACATTAGAAGGCAACTAATATATATCACTATCATGATTGCATGGCAACCACAGATCTTACAAAACACTTTTTTTTTTTCTGTTTGCTAATTGGTTCAAAATTACAAATACAACAAACGATGCCTTGCTGTTCGAAGCTGTAGTCCCACATGACTAATATAACTCCATTCTCTATTGGATGCTGTGGAATTTCCTATCTTACAATATATTTCATTCATTTCATACTAGAATTAGGGTTAACTAGATCTTTTATCCCTATGATATTTTGAAAATTTTGTTTTAGATTTCTATAAGTAAATTTTTTTTTTTTAGCTTTTACATTTAACAAAAAAGTACTTTTTTAGTCTTCATGAGCATCTTATTATGGACTACAATCACATAACGTTTGTATTTTTAGGGGCTAAAAAACAAGTAATATGCTTATTATGTGTTTGGTCTGATGTCACTATTTGCAAAATCACGACAAAAATTCACGTTAACATTAAAACTTCTTTTTCACGATAAAATGTCTCGTAAACGTGCGATGGCGGCGAAAAAAGCCAAAACCAAACAAACATTTATGCGGACTAAATCAAAATTTGTCAATTCTAGAGCAGTTGAAGTAGGTATAGTGGAAAGGATGAAATCAAGATCAACATCCACACAATAAAGTCATGAATGTATTTCCTCTTCCTTCTTTTATTTTTTGACGTGAGATTTCCAAATAATTGCTTAAAGTGAATTAAACATATAATTCAAAAATATATAAAAATAAGCCTGATTGGTTCATTTTCACTTCTAAAACCAACCCCTTGAGTACGATATTTCATGTTGTACTACATTGTTATCCTTTTCCAACTTTTTCATCATCTTATTTATCAAAAGATGAAATGTGTGCACGACAAAGCATAGCAAGCAAGGAAAATGGTATAGGTAGCATGCATGAATATTCCACCAATAAATTGAACCTTTTGTAGTAAAGCAAAGGATAAAAAGAAACAGTGGTCGAAGTGAAAGGCAGAAAATTCAAGACAAGTGAAAGACCCTTTCAAATCTATCACCATCTTTCCTACTCACAAAATCTTGTTTCACCCAAACCCTTTCCACTTAAAGACACACCACATGCACTCTTTTTTTTGGTATATATTCAATGGTCTTAATATTTTTTAAGTAAAAAAAGAAAAAGTTAACTTTGTATTGCTTTCTACCGTTAAATAATGTTAACGGTGTGAATTAAAGGGCCTTTATTTGTTTTTGCTTTGAACTTTCCGATTGGAACAAGCATGGAACCCTACGCAGCTTTGATCACTTGAGAGAGTATCCAATTCTTCACAAAAGCATAGTGACATTTCTATCAAAATATTCTTTATTTTGATTACTTTTAAACAAAAAAACGTTTACAATTAAAGGGTTCATTTTTTTATTTCGTCCTTCCAATTTTTTCCCTCCATTTTTGCTACATAGATTCATGTCAATAAGATAAGATGAATACGTTACTCTAAAGTTTTTCTTTACCGAACGTTAGTCTAAAGTTTTGAAGCGACCTTGCAAGTGACATGATACGAAGAATTGTATACTTTACGTACAATTTTATTTTGACACATAGTTTGAAATTCGCTGAAAGATTCATGCAAATACAATTATTCAGTCAATAAACTAAACAATCAAGAAATGTAACAATTCAATTTTATATAGAAAGATAAATTTTGACGAATGAAAGGCCTTTTAAAGTTAGAATCGCTATGTTGATGACATTTTGTGGTCACAGTTATTATTTTTCTATAATCAAAAGAATCAATTGAAAAAGAGTACCATGGTACTTGTACAGTACCGATCCAACATATATGAGGTCTTGGACGAAATTTAAGATGATGTTTTTAAGTCCATAAAGTCAATCAATTTAATCTTTATTATAATATTTATTTTAGATGCAATTTTATTTATTAAAGTTTTGAAAATAATAGGATATGAGAATTTTTACTAAGTAAAAATATTATGCTTTTAAAGACTTTAAAAAGATTGATTGCCTTGGTGGTCTAACTATTATTACACATAAGTAAGCAAGTCTAATAAGCTTTTAAGCAAGCTCAACATTATGTGTATTAAAATAAGATTAAAATTAGTAACATTTAGATCAACTAAGTGTCTGTTTGAAACAACTTTAGCCTTCAATTTCTCGAATCACAATATCCTCCTATTTTTGTGAAGCTAAATATTAAAGTTTTAGATTTTACGTGTGTTTATTCCTTTTTCACAGCTAAAAACAAACGGCTACTAAATCAACTAGATTAGTTAACTCCCATTTCTCACTCCAAATGTGATGTGATGTTACATTAAACCTTGAAACGATGCACTGTAGTTGTGGTGCGGTGGGTTTAGGTTAGGCAGAGTGAAATGAAAGGGTTGGATGTGAAGAATATATTATTCATCCAATGGTTATAAATTATGGTCCACTCAGTGACCACATACTATAAGGTAGTCCAACCAAAGTAGAGTGTATCCAAAAGATAAATATGAAGTGTGACGGTGGTTCCACTACAGCACTATGAGTACAAAGTTTTGGGTGTTAATGTGTACTAGCTTGGTCGGCACCTAGGAAAGAGTTCATCTGAGTGACCAAAGTGTATTGCACTTTCTCTTATAAAAAGCATTCAAGGGTTATTTGAATTGAATTTTTTGAACTTCTCTATTGTCAAAAAATTGTTAAACGGTTTGAAACATAACTAATGCAAAGAAACGACTTTATATCTTACATTATAAAAAATAACTTATACATAAACGCTAATATTGTAAATATTAAATTTAAATTGTTTATCTAAATATGACCTAAATCTCTGATTTTTAAAATAGTGCATTTTCAAAAGTAATGTTCACTAAAACTTGTTCAGATAAAAGGAGTCATTAAAAAATTAGTCTTATTAATTGAAATGTATTTTTTTTTTGAAGGATTGAAATGTATTTTATGGATAAAAAACTCTTTAACCGAGTGAAATATTAAGACCACCAAATGTGAATATATTTTCCCCCTTATATTTGAGGAGAATTGCTTTTTTTGACTTCCATTGTTTTCTTGAAACATATGAAAATGACTAAAAACATCCAAATGGTAATTAACTACCGCTGACTTATAACTAAAAAACCGATGATAGTTAACTACCGCTAGATTTTTGATCATTTTCATATGTTTTTAGAAAACAATGGATATCAAAAGAGCACTTCTCATATTTGAGACAGCATGCCACATGGTGTAGAATTAAACAGTAGAAGACACTGTCCACTGGAATCATGTGAAGCATTAAACATACCACCCCTTTGCTGCTAATAACGGTTTTTCCCTGTTCTTTTCTCTTCAAGCTTACCATGTCAGGCTTTTATTGTCAAGTAAAATCCAGATTTGAGATTTCCCTATTAACCAAGTTCTCACTCAATATCTAAATTTTGATAAATTAAAGTCAAGTTTTGACTAACCCATCAAACGAGGTACCCTTACGTACAGTGCCATTGATCACTCTTAGCCACATTGAAAACAAAAACACACTGTTCATTCACACAAAAGAAAGGAAACAAAAAGTGCATGGTAAAGAATGCCAAAATATAAAGAATGTACTTCTTTCGTTTCAAATTGAGTGTTGCTTGAGTTAATTGCACACAAGTTAAAGAATTGAATGAAATAATCATTAGACATAACACTTTTACTAAAATGCCTAAGAAAAAGACAAAATTAAAGTTACATTGAAAATTGTGCAAGAAAAAAGTTTGAGTATTTATTGAAGGTAAAGTTGGGAGACAAAAATTAAAGTTGTATTAGAAATGTAAAGCAACATTCATTTTGAAACAAACTTTTTTTGGCTAAAGCAACACTCATTTTAAAACGGATCAGTATTGGAAAGGAATAAACAATACTACTATTTTTCATATATCTTCCACATGGACATAACCCTACACAGGCCATATCGGATGATGATTTATCAATCTGTCGGTGTCGTGTGGGACCCACCACGTTTTCTTTGCCAAACAGCTAGCAGAAAAAGGCAAGTATCTTTGCTTCGTGGGAAACAAACAATACACGAGGTAGTCCATAGTCCATACACACACAAAACCAATCATCTATTTGGCTAAATTCTGATACAATATGTAACAAGTTTCTGAGAAACCTTTTCAACAGACAACAACATCCCCAGCAGAGTGAACTGGCACATGCAATTGGAAAGAAAAATATAGTATAACTATATATGCTATGGGAATGTGTGTATCCTTGTTCTTCATGAGGAAGGACGTACACTGTTGTTGTTACTAAGAAAACCAAAATCCCCAAAAAGATCCTGCATCATGGAAGAAAACAAAAAAGAAGAGCACTTATTAACTGTTGTCCTCTAGAACTTCAATAAAGGGCAACCCAGTGCACTAAAGCTCCCGCATACGCACAGTCCGGGAAAGGGTCCCACCATTTTTGGTGTATTGTACGCAGCCTTACCCTGTTTTTTACACAAGAGGTTGTTTCTAAGACTTGAACCCGTGACCTTTCAGTCATATGACAACAACTTTACCAGTTGCGCCAAGGTTACCCCTCCCTCTAAAACTTCAATAATACATGCAAATAGAGAAATGCAATAAATATACTTCGACCCACCACCATCATATTATATTTTCATGTTGGAGTCATCCAGCAGAAACAGAATTCTCCCTCAAAAAAACACAATCATGTCCAAGTTAATAGCTTGGCATCATCATGTTTTTATGTAAGAGCTACAAATGGAAATTTAAAGTAGTTTGCCTTCCAATTTCAATCCAGGAAAGAAGTTATAAAAGAATACCCATGATCAACTTATTTGCAGATGATGTAAATGATTTCATTGATTTGCAATGATATACCCATCTCATAAAGTAAATAAAGATTTACCAATTTGATACATGACAGAACAATAATGATCAAAATCATACCATTGCATCGTTGATTGCATAAGCCACACAGTAGTGCTCCTGAAATTAAATCGTGCGGATAGAATATTCAGATACTAGTGGAATAAACAAAAGAGGAGTTCTTCATTATCTATAAAAAAGTATGTGGTGATTGTTGGTCATGTCACCAATTAATTACTTGCATTAAGTTGGTCATGTCAACTCTGCTCTAGGACCGCACATCAAAGCCCCAGCAAAGTGCATAGAATTAGAACAGGCTAATCAAAAAAGAAAAAGTGTATAGAACAGAATTCACCGAACAAATGAACTCACCTGCATCATGTACCACTCTTCAAATTCATCGAACAATTCCAGACGTTCAATCCTAAACAGTAAAGTATCACCAATTAGTTTATCTTGATATTACTCACAAAAGAAACAGGCTGCCAACCATATATAAATTAGAAACAAAAAAGAGCATTTAGGGGAATTATCAGGGATGAACAACCTTTAACATGAAGGTATAAACTTTAGTACCCGATAGCAATTAAATAGTTTCATTTGACAATGATAAGATATTGGTAAAAAATAATGATTTGTAATGGTTTGAATCTTGATGGGAATTAAAAACAAGACAAGGTCTAAATGAGAAGCCATGAAAAGCAAGCATCAAGAGAAAGCAACTATTGTAGATGCTACTCAGGCAGAGCTAATGGGGGACCGTCACCCTTCCCACCTTAAGAAATTTGATTAATATTACTATATTATTACTCTTGCACACTACTCTTATCCCACCGCTCCCACCTCATCGTTCCATTTATATTCCTACTACTTGCCAACATTTATGTATATTGATGTTTTAGAAATTGAACTCAACATCAAATTGAAAGCCGTGGAGTATAGGTTTTTACTGCTGATGAAAAAAGAAAGGTAAAGAGAAAAATTGCACACCAATGTAAAGTATATTATGACACTATTTGACTAGAAATAACAGAAGGTCAGCACATGATACCGCAATTTTAGCTTCAAAAAAATTACCACAAACGAAAGACTTTGAAAAATTAACACACAAAATTCCAGGTAAGATTTGGAATAATACCTGCGTCTTTCTTGGGCATCAACAAAATCATTATAAACTCTCAGCATGTCCCATGCAACAGACTTCTGATACCCATGAGAGAAAAAAGTATCGTAAGAGTATGAATATGTTAGTGATAGAATAAATATACATTACGACTACATGATTATTCACAAAAAAGAAACGTCAGTGTCAATAGTAGGATTTGAAAATAAGGAAAAAGAGAAAATCCAGATAACAGTAATATGAATGTTTATGATTAATATAATTTTAATATTGAGTATTATAAGAACATAGGTTGGATTTGGAGAATTTATCCAAACCATCCAAAATCAGCCTCCGTTGCAATTTTTGAGTTTCCCCAAATTAGACGGATTTTATATTATTAAGAAAAATAAATTCTCCAAAGTCCTCCCCTCACAAAGCTTTTCATTCTTTCCACTTCATCTTTCACTTTTTTCAAAGCCTTCCCCTCGTCTCCTAAACTCCCAGCACACCCTAATTTTTTTTTAGGTGAGGTTGTTCTCATTGCATCTTATAATTAATAGATTGCCTTCTAGTGCCCCTGCCTCAAAAAGTTTCATGGAGGTTCTCTCACTCATCTATCCTAATGTGGTCACCTCTAGTAACCTTGTTCTAAAGAATATGTGGGTGTGTTGTTTGTCCATGTTCATATGTTCATAGTGGTAATAGAGGGAAACTTGATCCTAGAGCTTTAAAATGTGTTTTCATAGGGTAATCTTCTACACAAAAGGACTACAAATGTTATCATCCACCATCCCATAAATTCTTTGTATAAGAGATGTCACATTTCATGAGAAAGAAAGTTACTTTCACCAAACTCGTCTTTAGGGGGAGAATCTAAGTAAGAAACATGAGCCTCTTATGTTTCGTGACTTTACTCTTGGGCCAAAAGAAAAGACTGAAAGTAAAGGTGAGAGTGTGTATATAATTGGTTCTGTAATTGAGGCTGAAATCACTGGATCCACTCAAGACAGGGCTGATTTAAGATACGAGAAGAATCTTGTATATACAAGAAAAATAAAGGCCATTCAGAAATCTATTCATATCTAAGAATCCAACCCGACCTTACACAAGGTACTTCCCTTGATCCTTTAATTTCTAGTGATTTAATTCCTGAATCTTACGCACAAGAACTAGAATCCAGCCCAACAACACATAAGGAACCAGTACAACAACAACAACGCCACTTTATGAAGATCTACATCTTCCAATTTCCCTTAGGAAAGATGCTAGAAAACTTACTGATAGACAATTATACAATGACTTTCATAAGAATTTAGAGCATTTCTTAGGATCAGATTTTATATTACTTATTATTATCATGATTTGTTGTTAATTTATGATTGAGCAAAAGTATCCCGATAAGTAGGAATTAGTATTGAGTATTTTGTATCAAATTAGTCTCGTGTGATTATCAATAATATTCAAGGTTGTTATTATTTTCTTCACCTTTTATCTATAATCTCACAGTTTCAACATGGTTTTGTTGTTCAACTCCAAGATGAGTGTGAACACTTTCATATCAAGCAGTTCCAATGAGATTTTTGTTTTCCCGTATGATGTATTCTTATGTGTTTGAAGATCGCCATACTCTTTCTCAAGGCCACATAATGTATACCTGGTTTGCCTTGCGGCCTAGACCCATTAAAAAGTTGTCAGACTTTATGTCATGATGCAAAAATCCTGAGTGCATTTATTCTCTACTATGTTTATTAGTTAATTTGCAAATATCAACACTGTTTTTAGAGAGAACTTTCTACTGCAATAGTTAAACAAGTCTTTGAGACTCGGTTCAAGAAGGTCAACAGCCATAATATTGTAGTCACCATTGACTCCAAACCACTTTATATGAGGTATGTTGGTTCCTTCTTAAAAGATCATTATGCAGTCCATGTCCAGAACCATTCCTTCCCCGAAATGCCCCACTGTACCTAATAATCTATCTCAAATGTCTTCTCTGACTGAAGGCCTTTCTAATCTCTAGATTGGTCCTGGGTTTAAGACTGGTTTCACACTTGTTTAACTATGCAAGACATTTTAGATAAATTATCAGGTGTAGTGTGAGGGTGTTTTATAGAAGGAAGACTTGCAATAGTTAAACAAGTGTGAAACTTGTCTTAAACCCAGGACCAATCTAGAGATTAGAAAGGCCTTCAGTCAGACAAGACATTCAAGATAGATTATCAGGTACAGTGGGGCATTTTTGAGAAGGAATGACTTTGGGCGTGGACATCATAATGATCTTTTAAGGAGGAACCAACATACCTCATATAAAGTAGTCTGGAGTCAAGGGTGGCTACAATGTCATGGCTATTGACCTTCTTGGACCAAATCTCAAAGACTTGTTTAGCTATTGCGGTGGAATCTTCTCTATGAAAACAATGTTGATGCTTGCAGAAAAACTAATAAACGAAGTAGAATATATGCACTCTAGGGGATTTCTACATCGTGATATAAAATTTGGCAACTTTTTAATGGGTCTATGTTGCAAGGAAAATCAGGTATACATTATTGATTTTGACCTTGCGAAAAAACATTGTGATCTTCAAACACATAAGCATATATCATACAGGAAAAACAAGAATCTCTTTGGAACTGCTCAATGTGCAAGTGTTAACACTCAACATGGAGTGAACAAAACCATGTTGAAGAAGTTGTGAGATTTTAGATAAAATGGAGAGAGATAATCACATGAAACTAACTTGATACAAAAGACTCAAATATTAATTCCTATTTATAGGAATACAATTACTCTATCATAAATCAAGAACTATTCATCATGATAATAATATGTAAAATCAGATCCTAAGAGATACTCTAAATTAATATAAAATATATTATAAGATATTTTATAATAATTTTGAGATGTTAGAATATTATAAAATATTCTAACATGTAACAACAAGCCAGTCAACATTTCTTTTTTTTAATGGTAACAAGCGACTCTATCCTTTATCCAATTACTTGTGCTTTGAACATTTCTCACCTACGCATAAAGCCTTTCTTTCAACCCTAAACACTACCACTACACCTACCTCTCTTTCAGAAGCATTGTCTAATCGAAAAGGGAAAAAAGCCATGGACTTAGAAATGGAAACACTGGAAAAGAATAGTACTTGGGAATTGGTCCCTATATTAAAGACTACTTGGTGAAGTTAGCACAATTTTTATGACGTGACCAAGTATAAAGAAAAAATAATTTATATTTTAAAACTAATATATTAAACTTAACCAATAATCAAAATAAATTTGCAATAATTTTTACAGCAAAGTTGAGCTTGACGCTGTTGTAAGAAGTCAAATTTATCCATAATTGACTCTATACTAAATAGATTATCAATACTTTTTAATATTATATCTCTTTGAACAAACAAAGGCTTCTTTTCTAGCAAAAGTTACATGAAATACCTGCCATCCTTGGTCCAAAAATAATTTTTCCTTTGCAAGTAATGTTGGTGTAGCATAGATGCCCAACAGAGGACAACCTCGACACTGATGCAAAACAAAAAAGATAAACCATATTATGGTTTATACACATCCAATACATTCATAATTGATAATTAAAAGCCATAATCTAAACGTAGAATCGCCGTCACTCAGGCATAATTAACACGACAATACAAATATAAGTCATGGAGCATATGTGGAAAAAGTACAACACCAAATCTTAAAGAAATTTAAGCCTCTAAGGCTTACGTGTTTCAAATTCAATACACGTTCCTCCTTGATCAGAATGAAGTCCACAAGGAAGAATTGACAAAACAAACAGGATAAAGCAAGAGCACATGAATTTAAGTCCCAAAAAGGGAAGATGATAGAATCATAAGAAGTAAAAAACAGAAAACATTCGATCAAATTATGGGAATGTAAACTATTAGTGAGGAGGAAGAACCCAATAAGGAAAACAGAGACTGTGTGCAGTGATTTGAAAACGCATACCAAAGGATGAACAGAGAAGTCATGCATCAACATAAACTAGTGGAAGACCATAGTCCTGGAAACAGGCGGGCAGTGGCTGGCAACGGAAGTGGGTGCTTTCACATTGAAATAGAAGCCAGACAAAAGTTTGTTTTGCATTGAATTTGAAACAGAAATTCAAGTGAGCGTATTTCATACCGAGTGGATGATTTTCATTCACTATTGTAGCTAGCCTAGCTTTCTGGTATAGACAGTTGCCGTTAGTTGTTAGCTGTTCAGTTGTACTAACTACTTGTACCTACCTAGTACCTAGGCCTAGGCATGCTTGTATAAATATTGTATTTGCATCAGAAACTCTCATTGGAACTCGATTCATTTTTCACCAATATCAGAAACTGTTTTCTCTCATTTTCTCTCAACTAGTTTACTTTTAATAGCCTAAAATGTTTCTATTGAAAAAAGAGAAGTCGTGGAAGTAAGTAGTAACCAAAAAGATTGGGCTGAAAACTCCAAAAATATGGGCAAAGAAGGGTTTTGACCCCCATGTGGAGATGGCGACTTTGATTTACAAAGCTATCATCCAAAACCACAGGAATGACAACTAATCTATTATGCAAAAACTGCAATGTCATGAATAGTTCAGTTTGCAATGGTCCAAGGCTACAAACTTACTACGAAATCATCATTTCGCACAAATATTTTTCAGCGGTATTTGAATTTCTAGCATTGCATTTAAAGCTCATCTCATTAAGGCCCGCTTACTACAACTTGCTACAAACTTATTAGTAAAATAGTATAATGAACAAAAAGAAAGTACAACAATTACAAAGAGTAAAAAAGGCAAAGCAAATATGATATGTGTATTAAAGAACGAAGATCCATTTTTAGGATCAGACACCTCCAATGGTAATCCGAAATCAATCAATTGTAATCTAAAATTCACAGTAGAGAACAAGATACAAAACTTTGACATTCATACCTCCAAATTTCTGATCATCTGCTGCCCAAAAGCATCATCTGGATGGATCTGTTAAGAAAGTACCATATAATGCAAAGAGGATCCTAGTTTATTCCCATAAAAAGTAGTAAAATGAGAAACTATGAAGGTTGTAACCTGCTCATAAAGAAAAAACAATCCTGTTGAAAATGTTCTGCAGGCCCAACCAACAACTTCGTGACTTGAATCTGGATCCAAGTAAATCAGAACACATTCTGCAATTATAAAAGTTGGCAGGCTGATAACAACATCAGAATGAATCAATATATTAAACCAGGATCATAAAGGCATGAGTCTACACATTGAGACTTACACACACATATATAAAACAGCACAAGATAAAAGAAATTAGCATTAAATCCTCCAATGTTTGAGTGCCTTTAGCAAATATAATATAATATAGCTCTATAAACATATTTATTTATACAATAATAAATAAGTCAGTACGTGAAACCATAGAAACAACATTACAGCTACATTATGCCCAAACTTGTTTCTTCCTGCCATTTCCATTTCTTAAATATAAAATATATGACTGTAATATGTATAAGGGAACAAAGTGCCGCTCACCAATTATAAAATTCAGATATGCTTTCTTTGAAGTCATTTTCAATTTTAAAACTCTAGATTGTATGAGCTCTTCTATTTATATTTACCACTTTGCCAGGAGATGATAAAAAAATTATTAATTGTATCCATCAATTATTTCAAAATGTTCCAGTGTTTCACAGTTGCAAACTGTATGAAGAAATACAATATTGCTGGCTAATGACTGAATAATCAGCGCTGTCTTTAAAACTCTTTCTGATTTTGTTGATTCTAGGAGGTATTTTAATTGTTTTCATATCTTTTCCTAGAAGAGGCTGATACATCCAAGCAAACTGTATGAAGAAATACAATATTGCTGGCTAATGACTGAATATCAGCACTGTCTTTAAAACCATTTCTAATTTAGTTGATTCTAGGAGGTATTTTAATTGTTTTCATATCTTTTCCTAGAAGAGGCTGATACATCCAAACAATTATCAATTATATCCAGATGGTAACAGAACTTCACAAACAAGAGATAGATAGAGTTGAATCCCAAAACATACCTTGGATCCATCTCAGTAATGGTTATAATATCATTTAATTGTTTTATATCACGCAAGTCTGCAGGGACTAGTTTGTAATGAGCACTGATAACTTCTCCTTTCTCTGGCATAGAATGCGACATACAAAGCATCAGTAAAAATCAGGAGTATCATGAATGCTAATATTCAGCATTGATGTTTCTAAATATCATAGTGAAAAGATCGTATTGGTTTCATCCTCATATACTGCAGATCTAGTTTTTAATGTTTGTTGTTGAGATTAAACTGAGTGGCAGAATCAAAATTTCCATAATCGCCAAATCTTTCAGTTTATCCAAGCAATTCATTTGCTCTAGTAACAATGTCGAGTTGAAGAGATATAGAATGTACAATAAAATAAATAAAAGATTTATTTCAATTGAATTTATGCTGAGATAATTAGATACCATGTGCTAGCACAAAAGAAAAAGAAATAGCAAGAATATGAGGTTAAAATCATCATCTAATGTCCCTTCCATATAAAGCATCATACTCGGCGGCACTACTTACCCCTTGAAATGGAAGCTGTTTCACCAAGTTTATTCTTCAATTGACTGCAAGTCTCGATAAGTGCTGCCTTTTTACTTGTTACCTGGATGGCAAGCATGATAGTAGTTTAACTTTCTATATCAATAGTGGCAGTTAGCAACTCACAATTTAAAAACAATATAAAGCTTTTGTATTTCATTTTGCAATTAGACATATACTTAGTGAAACCGGATTGTATTAACCATGAGTTTCTTGACAAAACGTATCTGACCACCCCATCTCAGAACCCATAAACAACTCGAAATTAAGGCTGCAGCATTGTCTAATAAAGGTTGCAGAAAGGTACTCAGGTTTATACCTCTTTAAAGTCCACTTCCACATATAAATGTGGTGCTTTCCCCTCATCCTGCCAATAAAAGATTTTAAACATGTAAGTTACAACTGCACATTGGCACATAGCAATACACCATAGGTTAATGAGGCAATAGCAAAAAGGTTGCAAAACTGGAACGACTGGTAATTGGTAACAAAGTATAAAGGTTTACACACCCAGAGTCACATCCAAACAAGCGGATGGAGACTATTAGAAAACAAGGATCCCATCATACGGCATGCAGATTTATTTTTGTATCTATGGGTAAAAGAGGAAATCAATCTTCTATGCTACCAGGCTATAATAATGTTGTTCAACTGATTATGTTTTGTTTTAATAATCATGCATATTTTGCACACATATTACTGTGTCATAACTTAAATACGCACCAAAAACTTGGTGAAGTGCAAATCATTCTACAATATGCACAGCATTTATAGATGGACACAGCAGCAACCATGTCCAACTACTTTTTTTGGAGCCATCGGAAACATACAAAACAAAGAAAACAAGAATAGAAACAAAAATGAAGGCAAAAGCACCAATCAAGGGGACTCACAAGGCATGGATTGGATATAGAACCTTACATATTTATATATGTTCTAGAATATTCCACCACTCGCTAATTTAAGTTAAAATTATATATTAAAAAAAGGACGGGTATAAAAAGCTTTGAAAACATGTAGTTAGTGAAGTCATGATTTTGTATTCATACAAATTAATGCATCTCACATCCATTGTCTATTATTTTTCCGTACACAAATTTACATAAATAGCCCACAGTTTGGAGAAGAAGCTACTTTCAACCACAAAAAACAATAATAAAAAAAAAAAAAAGGCTAAAGCACATCCATGACATGAGAACTTAGTTTTCAAAACATTTGATAATCTAAATGTCTAGGTCTTTGACTCTTTCGTAGCAGAGTATGGCATACTGTCTAAAGAGAGTAAGATTGTGAAGGCAGCAGACAGTTAGCACAAGAACACCAACAAAGACAAAATAAAAAATGTCATCGTGTCCTGTTATAAGACACATTGCACTAAAATTTCACCAAGATATTAATGCAAGATCTTAGGGGTCAATAATAATTCAATCCAAGCCTTCACTTGACCCGCACAGCTCCAAAATAAGAGGAAATTTATACTTTTAAAAATCGAAGCAAATTAACTTTAAGTACAATTAGCACAGCATAACTCAAACTCAGGCACCTGCAACTGAAAATATGTTGTATCAAAGCCTGCTCCAAGTGAAAGTATCTGCGTCTTTATTGGGCCATTTTCATTGGTCTTTTTCTCAACATCAAGAAACTGGTAGAGAAATTTCCGGAGGGCAGCCCAACGAGCAAAGTAACCTTCATACTCAAACAATTATAGAAATTAACAAGCTACTCGTTTGACGGGTCGGTACTTACATAAGACAATTCCTAAAAACAGCTAAATCTTACCACGATTAATAATCGGAGATCTTCTTACAGGTCTTCTCACAAATAAATGAATGTAATCATCTTTCATGTATCCCTTTTTGACACATGACCTACAACCAGTTCATGGGAAGCAAATTTCCATCATATAAGAATAAAATCTATAATTCATACAAGAGGAAACACTACAACCAGAAAGGAAGAAGAACATCATCAAAACCAATGTTCAATTACATGGAATGTTATTAAGTTTACAACATTGTGAGAGACCTTCCAATACTCGGAATAGATGGATAGACCTAAATCAGTCCACTATTATGGACCAAAGTTCTTTTAATGTTGAATCATTGTGCATGAACTCCAATCTTCGTCATTAAGTACTAAAAGTATTTTTGGATGGATAGACCCATTTTCCATTTTAGATAACCAACCAAAGTCCATAACATCTTTTCAATGGTTGTTCTATCATATGCTTGTAGCACCGACATTTCTGATCGAAGACATTTGACACGACTCCGATACATGTGATTATATTCAATTGCATCCTTTTCTCAAATAACTACCGGTGTCGATGTGTCAGTGTTGTGTCCGTGCTTCAGATAACAAAAATGCATCTTCACTTCCTCTCTCCATTTCTCCAGTCCATTACCAATAATTTCAGTGATTTAAGGGGTATAAACGATATTTAAATCATACATAATGTCACACTGTCATGTCACATGAGAAGCAATAATTAAATTGAAAAAATTGCATGATTCGAAATGCAACAAGAATGAAAATCTGAAATAGCTTTGCGGCAATAAAAAACAAAGAGAACACGAATTGATTGTGACAGTGATTAATCAATAAAGGAGAAAGGTATGCGTGCGAGCGTACAATTTACTGGCGGAAGCGTCGTCGTTGGTGGCTTGTACCGCCGCAGTGTTACTGTTGTCGATGCGTGAATCGGCCGCTGTATCCGCCATGGTTGAATAACGAACAAACGAACGTGATTCTCTTTTTTAGGTGTCAGCTAAAAGTAAGTAAATTTGATTTTTTATTTTTTTTATTTTTACACCTCAATGTATATGGTCTATATGAACCTAAAAATTAAAATTTATTTGTAATTAGAATAGCAAAACACATTTTTCAACAATTAAAATTTACATAATGCCACTTGCCACCAAATCATTGGGTCTCGTATAAATTTGATGATCACGTAAATTTTAACCAATAAAAAAAAAGTGTGTTGGAGGGACAACACTTGTGTGACACTATGGTGTCAATGTCGTGTGACATTGACCAACTATAATATGACAAATGGTTGAAATGTCGTGTGACATTGACCAACCACAGTGTGACAAATGGTTGTTTTTTGTTCTCTTTTGTAAGAATGTTTTGTTTTTTGTTATTTTTTAAGTAAAATGTGACATGTGGCAAATTGTGGTTAGCTAATGTCATATTACATTAGCACCACAATGTCACCCAAGTCGTGTGTGTTGTTGGTATTTTTTTCGACGTCAAAATATGTTAGTGTTAAGGTTTGCACCTTTTCTTTCCGACAATAAGGTTGCACAACTTAAAATTCAGTTAGCCAATCCAACAAACCCAAACTAATATTTACAAAAACTGGTCCAAGCTAATTTCAAAAATAAAAAACAGTTTGTTTTACTATTTCTCATCAAAATCGATGTTGTACATGTACCCGTTTCACAACCCATTTTTTCCTACTCACTGTGATTTCACAATACGTGTTTGTCAAATCTTCAATTTCTTCACAAATCTCAACCTCTTCCCTAATGAAATTAATCAAAACGTGATTCATCTCTTAAATTCAATTCAACCAAAACTCGATTCCTCTTTTCAAACCCACTTTAGCATCTTCTTTCTTTATCTCTCAAATCCAATTACACTCACACACACTGCAATCCACACAATTTTAATCGATGTTGTATTGTATGTATCACGAAAAAAGAAGTAACATTTTATCATCCATCTATTTGTTGAGAAATATTTAGGTCAAATAAAGCATTGCCTATTGTAATCAACTTGAGACAAAGTTGTAAAAGTGTTTGGGTATCGAACCCTTCAAGATATTGTTAGCAAGAGTTAAATTAACTAAACTTTTTAACTTTGAACTCACGGGAAAATAGTTCCATTTAATCGCAAATTCTCAAGATTAACACCCAAAATATTTTCTCTTCCACCCCTAATCAATATCTTGTAGGAACAAACATCGTGTTTTTCCTACATTCTTTGGAAATGGACAAATATACTTAAAAGGTTAAAAAATTTCAAGGAAAATTAGAACATGGATTTTAAAGGACAATTTATGTTTAAAAAAGTCTTGGACATTTTAAAAGACTATCAAAATTTATAATTTGGATTTCAATGAATTTACATCATAAGATTTTCATTTTAATCCTTAAGAAATCTCATGTTTTCATGAAAGACTTTTCTATGTTTTCATTAGGAAATCCCACAAAATCCATCAAAGTCCAATTTATTAAACAATCCATCGAAATTTGAATGATTTTGAATACCACAAGACTTTTTTAAATGACGAAGAGTCTTGATTGAATATCACATAACTTTTTTAAACGACGTAAAGTCTTATTTGAATACCACAAAACTTTTTTTAAGTTGTAAAAAGTCTTTATTGAATGCCATAAGACTTTTTGATAATAAAAAAATCTTTTTAAAATCCCTTAAAACCTAAATCCAATACACCCCCTTTAATTTTCAATTGGCTTCAACATCCTTGTGAAACACATGTATTAGTTCTTAGAGAAAGTTGTTGTTCAAAGAGATATCGTTTAAGACAGTGAGAGCGAACAATGAATGTGAAATCAAACTAAATAAGATATTTGAATAAAGCTACAAATCAGAGAAATAATTACAATTGAATGGGTATGAAATTTGATTTGTGGGACGGTTGTTGTTAGTTAATCAACGTATGAGACAAGAACCTCATAAATTACATAACATCAAGTATACTTGTAAACCGATTCCCTCCTTATTAATTACTGGATTGTAAATACGTTACTTTAGAATTCCCAAGAGACAAGGGAAATGTTCCACTCAAGTTGTTGTGAAAAAGAACAACCGTATGCAGACACGAAAATCGTCCGAACATTCTCATGTAATAAACCGATGAGATTTGTAGCTTCGAAATCAAGGGCATGCAACAACGAGGAATCTTTTTATTCTGTAGAAAATATTCATGGCAAGATATTCAAGTCATTGCAAGGTTAAGGGTTCTCAAATCAAATATGACATCAAAGTAACCTATTGGGATTGAGGTGAAGTTATTGTGACCAAAGTTCACAATTTGGTGTAAAAATTGATATTGATTTTAATCTTTATGAAGATGAAAACGCAATCATTCGCTCTGGTAATTATCATAGGTTATATAACTTCGACCAAACATAAGTTTTAAATGTAGTTTCGTCAACAAAGATGCATCACGTTCGAAGTTCGAAGCTCAATCTCCAATAAATTATCAAGTACATGCAAAACAATTAATATCACACTTTAAATTAGTATTGCAACAATATGTTAGTACCAAGTTGATCTTTAAATTCTATTATCTCTTTACATTTTTTATTTTCATTTTAAGTATTGTAATACTATATAACAATTACTTCCACATCGTTGTATGTAACCAGAAATCAATTATATCAAAATCGATTTTATCAAAGTCAATTATGTCAAAATTAATCATGTTCACGTTAGAAACAAACAAACACACACTTTTCTCTAACAAGAAACTAATCATCGAGTCCAAAGTTTCTACCAAATTTTTCGTTTTTCCAACAATGTTAAATATTCTTTTTTTAGTTTCTTATATGCTCCCTCAATAAAACTGACCTTATTCAAGGCGTATCGTTTAAATCGGCTTTTGATAATACCCTTAGTTGATATTATTCCTCACATAATATGTTCGAGCTTCTTTTGTTTAGATCGAATGAGATAAGATCAATTAAGTAAGTCGTTTTGAGACGAGGAAGTATTATATAAACAAGTCTTTCACATCACGAGAGTGCTTTCACTATCACTCAACACAAACCTCTCCTCTTACTATACTCAAAATCAAAATCTCTTTCAATTCCTCCACCGAAACCCTAAACCTAAAACCCTCTCAATTTTCCCCTAAATCGAACACAATTTTCCCATCAAAAAACCCTAAATACTTGATAATTCTCGACCATGGACATCGAACAGAGACAATCGGAACTCATAGATCAATTCGTCAAGCAAGCCTCTGCTGCTTCAAACGCTCCCGCTATCTCTTCCGTCATTGTCGATGCTACTTCTCACCCTTTGCTCTTCGCTTTCTCTGAGATTCTCGCTCTCCCCAATGTTCATCAGGTTCCCTCTTTTTCTGATTTTTGTTGTGATTTTTGGATTGTTTTGTTCATATATGCGAGTGTTAGTTGATTGCAAAACGAGATGTAAAAACAATTTTTTTTTCGTTTTTTTTTTAATTATAAATTGTTCCATGTTGTTTGTGTTCGTTGTGATTATTATGAATTAGTGTTTTTAGGCGGATTATTTTGTTAAGTTGTTTATGTTTCGAAATAAATTATGGGGTGATGAAGAACTTATGAAGCACAAACATGACACTGACACGTGTGAAGACACCTTGACATCGATAGGATTTTGAGAAAATGACATAATTCCACTTAATCCCCGGTGTTGGTGGTGTTGGTGTCCGCGTATTGAAAAATTGCTAATAAATATGCGATTAGTTTACTTTTTTGAATCTGGTTTTTGCAGCTTGAAGCAACTGATGAAAAAGTCTACCTTGATATGCTTCGCCTGTTTGCACATGGAATATGGAGTGACTACAAGAGTAAGTATATTGATTGATGTTTCTGTCTATCTTAATTGCCTTGCATTTTTGTCTGGTGGGTGTTTTCTGGTCTTTGTTGAATGCTTTTCCTTTTCCAGTAGTATGCTGTTACTTTAATCAAATTTTGTAGGAATTGACCTTTAGTGTACCATGACAAAGGTTGGTGATTTTTGATTTGAGTTTATTCTTAATTTGATTCCCGGATATTCATGTCACGAGACAGTATGTTGGTACGTTTGTAAAGATTGCCATAACATATGATGTATAATTAATAAGTAATTAGTTATTCCACAAAAAGTTATGGTTACCGTACACGTGGACTTTTTATGTCACGAGATAGTAGGTTGTTACTTTTGTAATGATTGCCATAACGAACGATGTATAATTAATTAGTTATTTTGTAAAAAAGTTATGGTTACTATGTCGGACATATTGTACACGTGGACTTCTATATGCATGCTGACTGTATGTAAGATCAGGAGTCACTGCATAGGATTACTCTTCCGTGCTCCAGGATCAGGGAAATGCGGTAAGACCGTTGCAAAATTTCCCACAATCTGGGCTGGGTTTTAGCAAAAACCCCAACTTCTTTAATTGTAATGGATCCGGGTTGGTTTTCTTTAAAACTCAGGTTTTAAATGGTGAAAAAAGGGAGAAATTGAAACGTTTTCTTTTTCTTGCTCGCGCAAGTCCTCTGTTGAGAGGGATAACATCAAAACCTCTTCCTTCTACCACTCTCACGCCTTCTGCCACCTCTCAAAACCTCTTCCCTTCGTTCCCCTGTTTTTGTGAGTTGGGTGTGGTTCCTCTATTTCTTGCTGAGTTGGGCGTGGTTCCTCTGTTTGTTGTCACCTGTTCCCTTGTGTTAATGATTTCATTTTTTTAGGAGCCAATTTTAAACTTAGATATTTATTAAGTTATGAACTTATGGTTATGAGTCTGTGGAAGGATGGGCATCTTTTCTTAATTTAATAGTATAATTTTTAATTTTATGCACGTGTGTGTGTGTATCTTTTCCCCCTATTAGTAGGATCTTAAGATCCGTTCTACGTTCTTTCAACCTCCTCTCGATCTTGTGCAAACTCTCAATTTTGAAAACACTGTGCATGCCAGCATAGGAGCATATTTTACATTTTGGGATTACTTAATAATGTGTACTACTATTTTGAACCTCACCACACCTGTCTTGAGATGAAAGAATTCACTCTACTTTATTTTCTGCTTTGTAAATATCAGCAGTGAAATCTGTATATTAATCTTCATTCATGATTTGCTATTTTTACGTTGCGTCTGTGTTTTAAATCTTTTACCATTTACGTGTAAAATGAAATAATAATATAATGGCGGTCATTAAAATGTTTAAGTGACTTATAGGTAATGCTGATCGCCTTCCACAATTGGTACCTGATCAAATCCTCAAGCTTAAGCAACTTACAGTTCTGACGCTCGCTGAGACGTACAAGGTATTTCCTATCAGTCCAAAGTTATAGGAACATATTTAAGGGTTGTTTAAGGGTTTGGTTTTCTGTTCTTTGGAACATATTTTCTCCTCCCTAGTTTTCTATCATCAAATGTCTTTTTTTTCCATCAAAGGTGGATAAGAAAACCAAATCTTCCCTTGAATATATTTTTTGATTTTGTATTGGATTCTTTCATCTCATTCATCATTTTAAATCGCGCTTTCATCTTCTATGTAATTATTTAGAACATCATCTGGTTGATTAACATCATGTTTTTTTTGTTTTGTTTTAATTTGTTCTTCGGATATGATATTGCAATATATTTTTACAATTTCAATTGATTTTCAGGTACTACCCTATGACCAATTGATGCAGGAGCTAGATGTGACAAATGTTCGCGAGCTTGAAGATTTTTTAATTAATGAGTGCATGTATGCGGTAAGAATCATTCCCCTTCGAAAGAGTATTTACTGGTCAAATGTCCGAAAATTAATTGAATGCATATGTACATGATTATTATTGTTATTGTCATCTATGTTGTCAATAGCATGCTATAATGAAACTGTGGAGTGGCTTGCTGTTGCGCGCTACAGCGGTCAAAATGATCACTATTCATGGCCGCAAACCGCAATGGCTGCTAAGTGCTTAATTGAATAAAACCTATCTTAATTAGTCACTTTATTTAAGTACTTAATTGAATAAAACCTATCTTAATTAGTCACCTTATTGAATTTGAATTGTAATGTTTAGTTTTTTAAGTCTTGGATGCTTAAAACTTTTGTTTTCTTGACTTCTTTTGGTATTTGCTTTGTTTTGCTGTGTATATGTATGTATTAGTTAATATTTTAAATAAATTCAAACTAGCAGTTATCTTGCTATTGCTCTCTTGGAATTGCTTTTTTGGTTGCCACTAAGCACCACTCTCTGGGATATATATATATATATATATATATATATATATATATATATATATATATAAATTTTAGTAGAAGAGAATATGAGAGTAGGAAAAAGACTTGAATTCTGGAGATCTTAAATTTTATGCCAGAAGATATCAGCAAAAACCATAGGAAAAACTGCAAGTGAGACAATCTGCAAAAGTAAATGTTTACACAGGAGATGTTTGGAGGTTCTTCCATACGAGGTCTTTGCCATTGAAGCAAATAATATGTTAACCTCATGCGATATTACAACCAATCGGTTGACGATAAAGTTTTAATGACCAGATAACGAAATTAATTGAGAGAAAATGAATGGAAGTTAACACGGCTAGGCTAGAGAGGTAGAGCTGGAAGGTTTTCTGAATTTTATATTTGATTCTCTCTTTGGGACCTGTGTTTTATTACCATCACCAGAAAATGAATAAATTCCTCAGTTAGAGATACGACCTACAAAACTTCGGGAATCTCTTCGCTGATGGCCTCAGCTAGTGTTGTTAAACAGTGTCTATAGCGAAGTTAATGTTAAATAACCACTATTGTTCCGCGATATGCAATTTAGTGAAACTGTTGTAGAATAGCGGCTATATCATAACGGAATTTGGAAAAAGTGTCATTTTCCATGATCCCCGACTGGCAACACTGGCCTCAACACACTGACAAGTTACCTCTTTCTCTCAACCCCTCTTATTCATATCCCCCAACATATATGTGTGTGTGTGTGTGTATTAAAAAAAAGGGGAGTAATATTAAATTGGGAGGGGGGCGGGGGCACTGGACTACACATTCCCCAGGTCTCGACTCTCAAATGACAGGATACCTCTTCCTCTCAACCCCTCGGATTCTTATGCAACACACACTTTAACTTTCTCGACCCCCTAACTCCCCTTTTCAAACAAGTGGGGGAAGAACGATATTATTATTTATTTAGGCGTGGAGGGTTTTCGGCACCGGACTACACATTCCCTGGTTGGATTCAAACTCTATCTGTTTTGATTAGAATACTACATAGTTACCACTGCACCAGCATCCTAACCTCTTACTAACTAGATAAACAAACCCATTTACCAACAGTCGCTAACAAGCACCTAACATTCTCCCATAGGATAGTGTGCTCTAGTATATATACATATGTGTAAGCGTAAGTGTGAATCAGTTACGACAGATTCAAGCACCTAACATTATTTTGTTCATTTTTATATGCTCAGTATAAACTATTTATCTTGTATCTAATGTTCGGCAGCAGTTATCCTGCTGTAGAATTTATACAGTACTAATGCGCTCTATCACTTATCCTGAAAGGGATTGGGAAAAAGTACTGATCTTTTTTTGTTATTGATCTCCTTTTATACTACTAGTGTCTATAGATATTGCATGCTACTCATTTGTTTTTTATTGAATCGCGCATATTAATTTTTTCTTGTTCATCTATTTTGGCAAACTATCTTTTGATTGTTTCTTTGTAATGCTTGATTTAGTTGGTTTTTTTTTTGGGGGGGGTTCTTATTTATATTGTGTCTTTCTCCGGAAGATGTTGCATAGTGAGATTAATGAAGTACTATTAACTTGGAATCAGTATTTTATGTTTGGGAGGTATCTTTTCTAACCTTTCTTGCTCCTATCAGGGAATAGTCAGAGGGAAGCTGGATCAGTTGCGACGATGCTTTGAGGTCCTAGCTCATTATCATGTTTTTTGTTATAGTAAAATTAAATTGTGCTTTTGATCTTTTATATTTTTCATCTGTAGAGTTGTCTGTTGGGAATTTCTTTGATCTTTGAGGTTGATTTCAGGTCCAATTTGCAGCAGGTAGGGACTTGAGGCCTGGTCAACTGGGGAACATGATACAGACACTCTCCGACTGGTAATCTATCTTTTCTTAAATAAGGTCTTGTGCGTCTTATATTTCTATGGCACTATCAGCAAAGCAACAACCTTTGCCTAGAAAGAGACCTGACTTTAGACTATGGCCACTTTCCAAAATATCTTTTGCTTATGTCTGTTTAGCTTTCATTATCAATTGAATTTGGTTTAAGCTTTCAATTATCAACTTGCACAATTTTGTTTTTTGCATATAAATGTTAAACCTTACATTTGCTGCCCTGTCTTGTTTCTCTGGTTAAAAACTCCTCAAATTGGTATTTTCCTATACAGTGCTAACTTTTTTAATGTAATAATACATTGAGTTTCTCTTCAAATGCTAAAATTTAATTCATGACTGGGAAACACACAGGTTATCTACATCAGAAAATATGCTTGTTTCAATTCAAGACAAGATAAAATGGGCTGACTCAATGAGTGAAGTTGATAAGAAGCACCGAAAGGAGGTGGAAGAAAAGGTTGATGAAGTGAAGAAGTCCATCTTCAAGGTCGGTTGGATTTATTTTTATTGCTTTACTTTTAGAGCTTTTTATTCTTAAATATATAGATGATATAATGCCCCGTTGAAAAGCTTGCTTGTATATTAAATTTTAAGGGTTTGTGCTAAATGTCCCGTTGAAAAGCTTGCTTGTATATTAAATTTTAAGGGTTTGTGCTAAATATGTTGGAATTTTATTTATCTTTTGTGTCTGTTCTGTGAATGTTGTTTTAATTTCTCTATGCAGACAAGACTCTTTAACAAATATGTTTATGAACTGAAATTGAACATCCCAGTTTTTGAGATAACTGAAAACTACAACAATACGATGATTTGATGTTAGTTTGATTGAGTTGGACAGTTCCTTGAAACCCACCAACTTATCCACTAGTTAGAAGGATGAGGAAGTTTGCTACTGAAAGATATTTATGATAAAAAATTATGCACTCCTATGAAAGAAGTAAACAAATTTTTAGTAGAAAAGTTGTTGGTAAAATGTCTGTTGTATGTATAAAGCCATGATAGGAAGTCCCAATATTGCTATATTAATGACTTCAACTCTAAAATTATGAAGGCAAATCTGCCTATAGAAACACTTCCCCTTGTTCTTCAGTAATTAAAATAACATCTAGTCGAGTTTTAGACCTTCATAATTGCTGCATGTAGCCTTCAACTTGAAGGCTAACCTATATGATCTTAAATGTCTGTTTTTTTGGGTCATATATTAAATGTCTGTTGTTCTTTATAATTGGGATGTATTGGTCGACGTGTCTTACTTACATCGTGGCAGAAGTTACACACTGTAAGCAGGCCGACATCGACTTCCGAGGGCATGAGGAGATCTGCGCTGAATCTGGTGGAGTGATGGATTATGAAGAAGATCGAAGCCGACCAAAGAGGTGATTTGAGAAAATTTCATATCAGTCAAGTATTTGATCGATTATCTTAATAAAACTGGTTTTCTATGCTGAAATTGGCCATAAAATCACCTATAACTGTATTAACATGATTTTGGTTGGAAGAATGAAGCTGGTCTTACTTGAGTATAGCTGTCATGTTTGCATTGAATTTGTGATTAAACATCTGTTCACCACCCATTTTTATGCTAAACTGAATGTAAATGTGTTTTGTCGCATCATCTATTTCAAGGTAGAATATGATTGAGCTTTGTGTATTCATTTAAATATTAAAATTTTCTTGTATATCTAGTATTGAGATTTTTGGCTTAAATTTTTTGCAGGAGGCGGCATCCGATATCTTGAGGATTGTAGTAGATAAAGTAGCTCAATGAATTGGGTGTTTTAGTTGCTTGCCCGACTTTTATTCATGGCATGCGTCAATTGAGAATATCAGCTTTTGGAGACAAGTAAAACTCATCCATATTGCACTTGTCTAGCACCACAAAGCGAGTTAGGAACAAAAAGGAACACTTTTATTTCTGAGGTCGTATTTTGGAAATTGAGAGTATTTCTGGAACAATTGTTAATACTATATACTGCGTTGATTAGAACAAGCTGAGGTGGTGGTGCGGCTTTTATTTTAGGTTGCTAAATGCTACAGTTTTCTTTTCTATTCTTCATTTATACTGCGTCAATTGCATTGCTATATATATTTCCAAAGTTAGATATGCATTGTGGCGAGAGTTAAATGTATTAGTCAACCTTTCAAACACCATAATCACTCTTTTCTCTATTATAAAACCTTCCCAATCTTATTATTTTAGGGTCTAGATTTGACATGACCATAATTTTAATGGAGATAATCTATTCCTGTTCACCGTGCACCATAAAGTAATATTTTCAGGTGTACATGTACGCCGACCCTCTGATACCCCTCCCTCCACTCTTTGTTAGGCATTCACTCGGTTGTTTTGGTTTATTAGGTGCTAGTTAATGTTTCTCTTTTGCCGTGTCTGCGAATTGTAAAGATTAGTTTCTTATTTATATCGACTTAAAATTTATATGGCAGAAGGGCTTACTATAAGGGTGCTAAGTGATGAACATATGAATGTAGTGCAATTTGTATTAACGGATCATTGACAAGCATTAATCAGATTTTAAGTGTAAATGATATGGACCAGTGTGATTGAGTGCAGTCCTCACACCCTCATCCGATCAATCTGCGTCCACATTGAGCTTCCAATGACTTCTATGAGATGATTTCCTAATAAACACACCGGCATTTACTAAACATTTATTTCAATGATAAGCTTTATTTCTTTCCCGCCAAATGCTACATACATTGGAAACTGTTGCCTCCAATGCCTATACAGTATGCACTTTTTTTTGAATCTTCGAGCCAATGAATCTTCCTCAATCAATTCTTACTATTGATGTGTTTAGTAAATATAGCTAAGATATATGCGTCAAGGTTCAGAAGTGGTTCACCTTATAATTGGTCCACCATTCTATGATGTTGTATAGTGAGGATCACCATATAGACGATTTGTGTCGTTTGTAGCACTCTCCTGTGGGCAAAAATAACCAAAAACCAATTTGAACCGGTTAACTGAATCGAACCGTATCAAAATTACCTGAACCATTTAACCATTTCTCGAACTGAACCATTATTTTGATAACAATTCACTAACCGAACTAAACCGTTAGTAACCACAATTATCTGAACCGATCCGAACCGAACCATTAACAATATCTATTTTAAAAACAGCTTATTTTAATAAACAACTTATTTTAAAACAACTTATTTTATGCAAAACAACTTATCTGAAACAACTTGTTTTTATGAAAACAACTTATTTTTTTTAAAAAAAAAGCTTATACAAAACAGCTTATTATAAAAACAGCTTATTCAAATATCTGTTTGGGAGGCAGTTTTTTGAACCAGTGCTTGCAGCAGGTTAAGATTTGAGCATTGTGTTTCTAAACCTGTTGGAACTCTTAATTTTCTAAATGATCAACAAATGTTCTCTATGTGCTTAAGGAGGTTGTGGAAATCAATGAATGAATGTTGCTGGAATAATACTCAGGAGGATGCTTCGCATTTCATCTATCTTTTGGAGCTAGGTGGATCCAAAATAGGAGCAACAGCAGTATCACAAAATTGGAGCAACATTCTCGTAATTACAAGAATGGTGCATCAGCAACATTACAAGATTGGAGTCCCAATAGGAGCAACAACAGTATTACAAGATTGGAGTTGAGCAAACTTGAGTAATGCACATCAGCATTAAGCCGACGGCATGAACAATACAGTAGAGTACCAATGGCACAGACGAGATCAGGGTTACTTAAAATGCTGATTTTTATAAAATAAGCTTTTTTTTTATATTTTAAATAAGTTGTTTTTGCAAAAATAAGCTGTTTTTTAAAACTAGTTGTTTTGCATAAAATAAGTTGTTTTAAAATAAGCTGTTTTGAATAAGTTGTTTTTTTAAAATAAGAAGTTTTGCATAAAAAGATGTTTTGAATAAGTTGTTTTTTTAAAAAAAGAGATCACAATAAGTTGTTTTGCATAAGATAAGTTGTTTTGAAGAAATAAACTATTCTAGCTTTTAATTTTAATTTGTTATTTATTTTAATAAAAGTGGTTTTATTCATTGGATAAAAAATATTTGTTTTAGTTCGGTGCAGTTTGGTTAATAGGTAAGCAAATGGTTAACCGAACCATAACTTTGGTTTAGTTTGGTTACTTTCAAACTTTAAACGGTTTAGTTCGGTTTTCCCAAACCATTTCAACAATTTGGTTCGGTTCGGTTCGGTTTTGATGGTTAACCGAACCATGTCCACCCCTACTCCTTATGCTTGGGTTGGTTACTCCACAATAAGGAGTAAACTGCCGTTGAATCTTGTTATTTGGTTGGTCTTTGAATTTTATCAAAGGAGTCTATATTTCGGTTGTTTCTAGTGCCTGGATATCAGGGCGGTTTGTGGTCAATTTTGACTATAAAATCACCCTCTAATTTTTTTTCTTTCCTTTTTATTTAAGTTAGTGATTTTCACAACTATTTAATTTTTTTTGTTTTGTGACTTCGTTGTCTTATGTCGTTGTTTGTCTTTGTCGCCTTGTCCATGTGTTTGTTCGCTTCATATTATCATATCATCTTTGATCTGGTGTACATTCAATCAATGACTTTTGTGTCTTGTTGGTGACATTGATTCAATACAAATACGATTTTTTTATAGAGCCCAAATTATACAACCGGCTTATTACGTAAAATTCAATTTGGTCATTCAACTGACTAAATTAACTGTTCGACCAATAATCTAGTAATTCGATATTCTTTCTTGATCAATCACTGAACCATTTTTTTTGTGACGATAACAAACTAGTTTTAAAAAAGGAATAATTTGTATGGAGAGAGAGAAAAAAAAAAGAAGAAGAAAGAGAGACACACTAAAAACACAACATAATTACGAGAAACTAAGAAAGAGTTGTCTAAAAAATTATCAAAAATGATTATGCAAATATCAATTCAATCTTTTTAAAATATTGATTACGATTAAGGATGATGTTTCATTGTCTTAGCTATGCTCCCTCCATCACTAATTATAAGAGCATTTTAAAAAAATTGTTTGTAACTAAATAAAATACCTTATACAATTTTCTAGATGCATTATTATTATTTTTTAAATTATATCCATTATTATTTATTTGTCTTGAAATATGGTTACCTCAATACTTTTTTTAATATTACTTTATCCATAATCATCAAGTAACGGAATGATTCAGCCACTTCATAATTTAATATTAATCATGATGATGCGTGAATATTAAGATAATAAAGTGATAATTCAAATTCCTTAAATAAAAAAAGGTGGTAATTCAACTTGAAAGCAATGGTATCGTATATAGGACAAACTTTGGGCAGTTGTATGACAGCAGCGCGGTTGCCTGCCCTTGGTTGGGGGTTGGCCACCAGAGCTATGTTTGATCACATTCCTAAAATTGGTTTTGGTTGGTCCCATCTTATTACTAAATTTAGGTTTAGCTATAAAGATTAAAAATCTAATTATTGGGTAGGCCAAAGCTATTTAGTTACATTTATAAATTGGTTGGTCCCTCTAAATTTAGCTTTAGCTATAACGATTAAGAATTATTATCGTGTTTTCCACACGTGCTATTTCGTTAATTATATAGGAGTAGTTGAGTAAAATAATAAAACCATTGGTCTCTTTTGGCAAAATAATAATAAAAAAAAACTGCTTAAACATTATCTACCAACTTCAGGACTTAAGAAGCTTTATTGTTAAAAATTCTATTCTTCCTTTTGAAGCGAGTCTAACTTTTGAAGTGCCAGTCAAATCACTAAACTACAGAAATTGATCAAATATGTTCACTGGATGAACAGAGTCAATTCCTAACCATTGTCGCACAAGAAACCACAAAGAGCAAAAAATCTGACAGTTCGTAAACAAGTGATATGTGAATTCCTACTGACCACATCCAGTAACATAGAGCTGAGCGTCTTGATGCACAATACCTCTTCTGCATAAATTATTTTTTATAGGTAACCTACTCTAAAGCAACCGTCAAACAAATAAGGATACCTTCAGAGAAACTTCTTTTTGTCAAAAAGTAATTAGCCTTACTTTCATGTTTGAGAAGTCTCAGAGAAAAACTACAATACACGCTGCGTACCATATAACCTCTGACTGAATATGTGATCCAAATCCATGAAACATTAGTTAATGAAAAGAAAAACAATTTTTATATTGAAAAAACAATCATTTTTACATTTTTCAAATGATTGCTACACAAACTATACAAATTTTAAGATAATTTTATTATATTTAATTCACTAACAAATGCCTCAAAAGTTAGCATTTTTCTTACATTTATTTCTTTAAAGGAATATTTATATTTATTAATTAATATTCACTTCATTGGTATTTTTCCCATTTCCATTATATAAATACGAGAGAATCTTAAAAGTTGGCATAAGCATTTTTATATTTTATTGAACAATTTCTTTTATAAGAGAATCATTCTCTATTTAAATTATAAATAACATCAATTACATAAATAATAATCATCCTTATAAATTAAATAAATGTAAGTTTATACATGAGTATCCTTCAAAAAAAGTTTGTACAAGAGTAACTAACTAATTTGTTTTAGAACTTCACACCACTATTATTCTAATACTGAAAATTGGGCTTCTAATAAAAAAACCAAAAACTCAAAAATAATCATTACTTAATTAGTGCAAAATGAAAGAAATAGTGACAAACTAGTACTAGTATATGGTTAAACTTAACATAATAGAAAGAAATACTAATCATTTAAGGTACTTAATTTGTATTGTTAGTATAAACAAGGGACTTAATAGTAATTTTCTATTAAAATAAAGTAGTTTTCAATATTAAATAGAGAACTCTGAAATGCATATTAATTTGTATATTTTATAAAAGAATTACAATGACTTAGTGATTGTTTATGGAATTGAGATTTTTTAAGTTTTAAATATGTCCTTTAAGTTGTTAATTTAATGCACTTATTTGAAGTTTATTAAGTTTTTAAGTTTCAAATAAATCTTTAAAAGGGTATTAAAAACTTATTTGAAACTTAAAAAACTTAAAGGACTAATAAGGTATTTTTGTTAAACTTAAAGGACTAGAAATAATATTTAGCCTAGAATAAAACCTCACATTTTACAATTTTTATGTTTTTATTTTAGATTGACTATAACTAAAATTATTAAGAAAAACACAAATGCCGGTGATTGAACCTAAGACCACAAATTCTATTTTACCACTGAACTATTGCAAGGGGCCTGTTAACTTTTTATCTTTTACTATGCATAACAAACACTTTTAAACCTTATATTACTTTTTTGAGGCTCTTAAAATTATGAGACCCGTCTCTGTAGCTCACCCTGTACATTAGAATTAACCTAGCGGTGTTGGTATGTGACCTTAAAATTTTCTCTCTCAAGGTCTTATATTTGATTCTCCTTGATGATAATTTCGATGGACTAGTTTAATTTTTTTTTTAAAAATAAAACAAAATTTATTTATAAATAATGTCCTTGTCACCAAAAGATAGATACTTCTATTTATTTACAAATTTGTAAATTAAATGGTCTGTGACATTTTATAAATGTTAAATTTTTTAATTTATATTTAAATAACTCACCCGGTTCCATCTAGTACATATACAATTTTTTTTTTTTTATTACAGTACATATACAATTTTGTTTATCCACAATCATTATGTAACCGAATGATTCAGCCACTTGATAATAATAATAATTATTATTATTATTTTTTGACAATTAATTATTAATCATGATGATTTGTGAATATATTAAGGTAATAAAGTGATAATTCATTTCTTAAAAAAATAAAGTGATAATAATTCAACTCGAAAGCAATTTTCTCCTCAAACAAAAAAAAGCATTTGTATAGGACAGCGCAGTTGCCTGCCCTTGAGGGGCAGGTCAAGCTATCTCGGTCACATCTCCTAAATTGGTCGGTCCCATCCCCATGATCCCATCTTATTAAATTTAGGTTTTAGATATAAAGATTACTGAATATCATTGCGTTTTCCAATCGTCCTATTGGGTAGGCCAGGCTTGGTCACATTCATAAACTGGTTAATCCCATTTTTTTTTTTTTTTATAACGTTATCTCTTCGATTTTTAGAAGAAAAAAGTTCTGATGATTGATAACTTAATAAAAAAATATTTGATTTGATATTTAATCTCATATTTTATTGAACAATTCATGTTCCTTGGCTATTTGAACTAACTTGTTTGATTAGATCATTTATTTTCTTCTCTATATTTAGCTTTAGCTATATAAGGATTAAGAATTATTGTGTTTTCCAATTTCCACACGTGCTATTTTGTTAATTATATAGTTTTTCCTAAGTAAAATAATACTTTGTTCTTGACAATAAAATAATAATACTTTGTCAAAAAGAATAAAATAATAATACTTGTTTTTTTAGGGGAAAATAATAGTACTTTGTTAATTTATTCAAAAAAAATAGTACTTTGTTAATTATATAGTTTTCCTGAGTAAAATATGAGAGTGACGGACGTATTAGCGCCTAATAAGGGCAATGCTTCATTATTGCATCCGACGCCATAGATCAACGAATATTTTAACTTCTTTTGTATATACAATAATATATATTTACATTTATTTCTTTGAAGGAATATTTATATTTATTTATATTAATAATTGCTCTCAAAAAATAAATTAATAATCCCGTCATTGGTATTTTCCCTAATACCAGAGAATCTTGGTTCGTGGTATATGAGAATACTACAATGCACGCGGGCTTAAAAAGTTGGCATAAACATTTTTATATTTTACTATACTGTCTCTATATTACTACTATAATATTAATAATATTTAAAATCTATAATTTTATATAAATTACTCAAGCAAACATCTGTTTCAACGTAAATAATCATATCTAACAAAAAAATATGTAAACAATCATATTCTTAAGAATGGATGTATTACTGAAAATACTTTACAAATATATTTGGAAAGAACCTAAGTTTCTTAGAAACATTTTCAAAATTGATTAGTGTTAAAAACAACTAAATAAAAGAGGATGGAAGTGCAAAGTTTCATTTGTAAAGATATGAAAGTGTTAACCAAGTGATTGAACTTAAATGATTAATAAACTTCACGACTGACAGATCGATCGGAATAACCTGTGTTTGATTCTTAGACCGAACAATTCTTTGGAGGGTGATAATTAATCTTGGGTATATGATTCTAGTGGAGTCTATTCTATTAGGTCAACCTATTTGTCTCTTTCATAAGGTACTTTCAATATAAAATGTTATCATAAAATGATCTTTAAATTCTAGCTAAGGTTTAGAAAAGATATGCTCGGTAAAATGTTTTAACTTTTTCCTTGAAGCTTCTTTTAGATTAGCTCCTAATCCGTCATAACATTCTTCGTCGAAGAGGAAGCCATTACCTATACTTTTTCTATTAAGATGTGGTATGGTATTTTTAGATGGCTCAAGTCGAAATTGACTATGCTTAGATTTGTTTCGGTTGTTTTTTTGGATTTTCGCTCATTTGGCAGTAAGTGTCATCGTCAACAAGGTCCGACTTTGATTTATATTATGTGGTTGATTTGGAAGGCGCGGAATGGTGCCATTTTTTTCAATTTGCCACCTTGTGTTGACTTGAGCAACTTATGAATCATATTAAGTTTACCTCTTGATAATTGTTCTTGCGCAAGTCCCCCAGATCTTGTTGGTTGTAATTATTTGATTTTTTCTTTCTTTATTACCATTGCTTTTAGGTTAGTTCCTCCTTATACCATTTTGTGCCCCTGTGTTAGTGTTTTTTTTGTTTTGTTTTGTTTGTGGATTTGTTTTTTTTCTTTTCTCCTTTTGTTTGTTTTCAACTTTAATTTTTCTAAGCTAAGCAATCCACTAAAGAAAAACTTTAATTTTTCTACTTTACTCTCTCACAGTCCTTAATAATAAGTAAAAATGAACTAATTAAAATTGACGCATTTAAATGCATCAATTTTCAGCTCATTTTTACTTCTAATTACTTCTAATTAGAGAGATCAAGGAAGTATTGAATTCGTTTATGTATCTCTTGCAATTCGTTTCTTTAATATACCTTTGCCATTAAAAGAAAAAGATATATGTCCCGCGAACATAACTCAAGTGGCAGAGACAATGCATTGTAATATGCAGGGGTTGAGGTTTGAATCTTGGACACACCACTTATTTACTTTATAAGGTGAATTTTAATCACTAGACTACTTGACCAAAAAAACGATATATGTATTGAATAAAATGCTTTTATTTTCTTTGAATAAAAAATACTATTCTCATCCCATCAAACAAAAAAAAAGACAAATTTTCTTCTTGTCCAAGAAATAAATAAATTTAATACTATATGCCCAGCCAGAGGCCATACGTCGTTGTCGTCGGTTTTCCTAACATTGTCAATTTTTTCGATAGGATCCTAACATTATCATTGTCACTGCCTTTATGAATTATTAAAAAAAAAAAAATCTTAAAAATCTAACCAATCAAAATCCTGCCACATACACCTTATAGTGACGAATCCATCACTACCTTTATATATAATTATTATTTTTTTTTTTTAAAAAAATCTAACCAATCCTTTGTCGAAAAAAAAATCTAACCAATCCAAATCTTTGCCACAAACACTGTATAGTGACGAATCCATTATAAGTTAAATAAGTGAATAAATAAATTGCTTAGCTTGTTTAAAAAAAAATTGCTTAGCTTAATTTTTTTTAAGAAACTAAAATGAATATATTAAGCACAAGAAGTACTAAAGAGGACGTTCAAGAACCAAGAGTCTGACAAGTATTTACAAGACCTGACATCATCCTATACCCAAACAATACAAAGGATCCGACCGTCATTGCTTAGCTTAATTTTAAATAACTCTCTAGTTTATCCTTCAAAAGAAAAATAACAGTCTAGTTTAGTTCTCTAAAAAAGTAATTATTTAGTTTTTTATTTCACGTCATTTGAGTTGTTATATGTTTGAATATGAATTTCAAGTTTTAAATATATGATTTTGTTAAAAAATGTTTCAAATATATGATTTGCTTTTCTGGTAATCTCTTAGTCTTAAATGAAAAATATTATTTGTATAATCATTTTGAAATAATTTCTGAGATAAATCTCTATCTCATATCCACAATGTGTTTTTACTCTCTATTGTTTTTGTCAATATAATATCCTAATATAGTTTTCTAAAATATCATCCTGAATGTTAAAATCTGATATTGAATAATTAAAATGATTGAGTCAAATTACAAGGTAATTTTAATCATTGTCTTACTTATAAGAACAAAGATACAATTTTCAAGATGTTATATTTGGTATAATAGTATGGTTGATTAAAACCCCACCTAAGGTTTGGAATGAGTTAGAAATACCGACTTCTATAATTTTTGTCTATATAACTATTATTAAGAACTCAAAAGAAGAACAAAGAAAAAGTTGTCCCAAAACAATTAAAACCTTTTACTTGTAAAAATCATGAGTCTAAAATAAGTGTCATTATCCTTCCACGAATATCAATGATTACGACCTTTTTACTTATGAAAATTATGAGTATAGTATGGAATGTGAAAGTTTAGACCAAATTGACATCTAAAACATTTATAACATACTCTATTTTGTTAAGTTTTATTGTGGATTTGGTAAAAAATACATTATTATGGATCAAATTTCACTTATACGATGATAACTTTTTTCTTAATATAAGAGTCATAGTGTTTACGTTAAAAACAAAGACAAACTCACACTTAAATATGGGGTCACGTTAAAATCTCATCGGCAAAACCACTAGCCAAAAACTTTATGTATGATTATTATTACTTATATTGTTATGAGTAAGTCTTCAACGTTTTCAATTAATGGGGGGTTTGTTATAGTATTTTCTTATGCTTGAGCCATTTTTTAATCATGATAGTTTTTTTCAATAACAAATATTAGTATGTTATTTGTTATGGTAGTATTTTTTCTTTTCTAAAACTTGAATTTTAAATGTTTTGACTTTTTAACTCCTTTAATCTCTTAACTCAAACCAATTATGTTACCCAATCCCAAACTTAGATGGTCTATGATGATAGTTCATCTCTCTTATGAATCTAATGGTACACAATTCTTGACCCATCGATTATACAAATATAAGCTATAAGTTGTATTTTTATTGTTAAAATTATATTCAAATCCTTCACCACACTGTACATAGACGCGCATAAAATGTCATTCAATATATTGATGCATGCTTTTCTTTTTCAATTTTTTTGGTGAGGTGGTGCATAAGGACATTATACATTTTTTTTAAGTATTTGTGCATATAAAAGATATAATGTCTGCGTAACCACATGTCATTCAATATATATATTTTAATAGAATATCCTAGACTAAATACTTTCAACAAACGGAGGAGAGATTCAAAATCTGACAAACATCTATTCAACCAAAAAAAATAATCCCACAAACATCTTTACCTAGATAACATATTAACATGTTATAGTATTCGATTGTTAAACAAATTATAACACGTGAGATAATTGATGTTTCACTTTCACGGAAAAAACCATAAATCAATACTCCCACCGTCACTCAGTCATTAATTGATTATAAGCTGATTAAAAACAAAAAAAATTATATTTCCCTCCACTCCGTTAAAAATGTTTGAATTACACCCATATCACTTTTTACGTTAAAATATGCATTCTCTTTTATGCAAAACATATTAGAAAAAATTTAACTCCTCTATTTGTTCTTCTCGTTCTTCCTAAAATCGTTCTCATGACTGTGGGAATGCTGAGGAATCAATTGTCAGCTCTTCCTCCTCTTTTTTCTCATATAAAATTCGAACAACTGAGTTTGTTGGACTCTTTATCAATCCAATAATATCTCATTCTTCACTTCTCAACTCTTGATTTAAAATAGGGTAACATGTTTCTTGAAGAACTTCACTCCTCAACAAGTTGTCTTTGCATGATTGGTTCATCATACAAAGACTATCTCATGATTTAAGAATGTTCTCTCATCTAACAATTAATTGTTTAAATTTGATAACTCTGGAGATCAACAAGGCGAGTAAATAGAAGACTTAGGGTCTTTATGACATGATTATAATGTCTAAGAATGACCTTTCCTTTGATATCAATCTCTTTTATGAGCTCTTCAGTTATTGGTTTGTAACTAAACATACTTTTGTTTTTCATTGGGGGCATAATGACCCAAATCCTTCTTGATGTTGCTGCCATTCTTGGCCTTCCCTTTGTTGGTGACAATGCCTCAATTGTCAATGCAACCCTAATCCATGATTTTTTTTGAAGGAACCCTAATCCATGAATTATGGATTGACTTTTCCAAGAATACTTGAAGATATTTGGCACGTAAAAAAGAAAAGAAAGTCATTAAATTTAATCATTTTGGTTCATGATTTTAGCCTAATGTTTCTAGGGTTTTTCTAACCTATGCAACATTACATATGATAAGGTGCAATGAATGTATCATTTTTTTCAACAAAAACTATCACATGTATAAAAACAGCCCCATTCACAACAAAATATGAAGTTAATTTGACATAAAAAGGTACCTCTGAAAGTTTCTATCTTTGCTTAGCGACTGCTAAGGGATCATTTACCTTTAAAAGCAAATTTGACAAATCGTGGAATTATTTATGTGGAGGCGCGATTGTGTGTCGTTGGTTGTCGGCACGTTGAGGATTTGAATCATTTGTTTCTGTCTTGTCCAACTTTTGGTGCTTTATGGCCGTTGGTGAGGGCATGGCTTGGTATTGAAGGGGGTGGACTCTCAAGTTATTTAAGACCATTTCTTGCAATTTATTCATTATTCAGGTGGTTTGAAATCGCGATGATCTTTTTTTCACCTGATATGGCTCCAATGTGTTTGGGTGTTGTGGAATGAACAAAATAACAAGTTATTTAGGAATAATCAAAGCTCTATACCACATATGTTAGATAAAGTAAAATCATTTTCTTTGTGGTGGTTGAAAGCTAGTTATGCTATCTTTAGTTTTGACACTCATAATTGGTGGTCGAGTCCGCTTTAATGTATGGGCATCGACTGGCTATTTTGTAATCTTGACAAGACTGTGTTCTTTCCGTGATTGTTATGGCTCATCTTGTGCTGCAACAATTACGTTGTCAGTGTTGATATAATTCATTTTTGCTTGTTAAAAAAAAAACTATCATATTAATTACCATTTTCTTAAAAATGATAATTATATTTTGCCTCCATCTTTTCCCCCTATTACCAGTGCATTGATCGTATTTTGTGAAAAACTAAATAGTCATTTTTTAAATACAACTCAATGTGTAGTTGAGCTTTTTTCTTTCACAATATTTCTTTCCTTATGTGTTATTTGTTTTTCTTTCAAGGATATGGCAAGTGCTCAAAACTTACTCATTTGCTCTCATGTGGCAGCTATACCACAATAAGTTAAATAATGACTTTCATTAAAAAAAAATTACGTTTTTCTCATATGTTCTCAACTAATTAGTAACTTATTTAACGAAGTCTACCACACTACTTAAATTGCCACCGCACATTATTTAAAAAAAAAATTAAAAACTGCCATTGCACATCAATATGACTAACTTTTGAGTATATAGTTAAATTTGTAGCTTTCATAATTTTTCGAGTTAAATTTTTATTTTCTAGCTTCTATATCTAAATAAATTTTCTTCTATACAAGGATCGTTCCATTTAATTCATGAATAATTTTCCATGCACTTAAAAAAATAGTTGTAAAAAACAAAAAAGTGAATGATTAATAGGATAGATAAAATGACCATTTTTCAAGAAAAAGATAATTATCCCATGCAATGTTGGATAGGTTAGAAAAAACTATGTTTCTAATAGTTTGTCTATTGGTTTACTCGTTAATTTTTTCTTGCTTTTTTGACTTATTTTATATTTTAAGAGGATGAATCAAAGATGATGAATGGTAATTCCCATATTTTTAGTGAATTCATTAGCTATATATTTAATTTCCTTGAATTGTCTTTTTTATAATTATTTTAATTTTTTAGATTGTTTTTGTGAAATTTTTAGATGACACACACATAGACAACCCAAAATCTATAATTTGGCCATCACCGGCTACCGTTATGAGCACCATTTTGACCACCGCCAACCACCACTACAAGTACTGTGAATCACCACTTTGTCCACTGCCAATAACCATTTTGACCACCATTGATCAACATTGCATCTACCTCTGATCATCGCCAACTACTATCCTGACCACTGAAAACCTCCATTTTGTTCACCACTATGACCACCTTGAGTTACCTCTAATCATCCACCTCCAGTCTCCAATTTGATCACCATCGACCACCACCACTAAAAAAAAAAGTTTTTTTTCACACAAAATTTCAGACAAATTAGGGACAAATTTCAGAGAAATTTTGGCAAGAATAACGTTTCAGACAGAGTTCTACGGAGGTCGATCACCACTTTGACCTTCAGTTCGACAACGGTCAACCACCACTTTGATGATCAACATTAACAACCACTTTAACCAGTGTTGACCACCACTCCGACCACCGCTAATCAACACTACATCCACCTTCGACTATCACTTTGATCACCAGCCGACACCACTTTAACCACTTTCAACTATCATTCTGACCAGCACCGATCATCGATGCATACAACTTTTAGCTCTAATATGGCTACCGTCGATTATTATTATACTACCACTTGGACCACTTCTGATCAACACTTCAATCACCCTTCGATCGCCAATCTGACTACGACTCCAACCACCACAACCATCACCCTGACCCCAACTATATCAACCTTTGATCACCAATCTGACCGCCATTGACCACCACTCTAACCTCCTCTACAATCACCATCCCTTACTACTCTGTCTACCAAGGATCATCACTTTGTCATTCGTCTTCCGACAACCATTGCTTTCAACCAATTTTATTGTAACTACTACTAAAATAAATAGATTATATATTTGTAAAATTTTAATTATTTTGCAAATCCAATTGTACAAATTGTTCAAATTAAGACATATTTTATGATGACCATTTATTTTTATGTTTGAAACTGATTTTGATTTTTGAAAATTTCCAAACTATAAATTGATAGTTTTGGTTTTTATTTTTGTTTTTTTGAAATTAAAAGCAAAAACTATTTTTGGTTTTTTGATTTTTTTTTTCTTTTCCAAAACTTAAAATAAAAAATGACTATTGACGGGCCTATAAGATTAATGATATTTATTTATACAATCATTTTGTGATAATTTTTTAGACAACCTTTTTGTTATTTTATTATTATCGTAGAGGGTTATTAACAAATTATAGCAAAATGATTGTACAAATATCATTTTTGAGTCAATAATTTAGTTTGTATTATTATATAGAATTATTCTATTTCTTATATATATATATATATATATATATATATATATATATATATATATATATATATATATATATATATATATATATATATATATATATGAAAAGGTGCACTTTTGCTAACTTGAACCTTCATGTTTTTTGTTGGTCTAAGTTAGCAAATTAGTGCAAGTTAAGGAATAAATTTTAACGAAAATTACTAATGTAACCTTCAAGTTATTGGGTTTAAATAATAAAGAAGAAAGTTATTTTTGTCCAATGAAAATGTTTATTTTTGCTAACTTAAACCTTTATGTTTTTTGTTGGTCTAAGTTAGCAAACCCCATATATATATATATATATATATATAGACACACACGTTGAACAAACAACACGTGAAGAAAAATGAAGTTTCATAGAAGAACCGTAAATCAATATTTAATTTAATTTAATAAAAATGGGAATAACCCCACGTGCTTCCACAGGGATGTCAACTTTTGAACAAAACCATTGTGGTTGCTCTATATAAATAGTAATAAATTGAAGTGTATAGCTCAATCCATTATCAGGGGTGTTCTTCCACAGTCATTAATTGAACGTCCAAAACACGTTCTTCCACAGTATAACAAAAAACATGTTATCTTCTACCACAAAAGACTCAGAGTTTGCATTTTTGGAAGATATTCAACAATACCTTCTTCATGATGATTCCAACATTCATACATCACATCAACAAATTCAAAGCCCTAACAATGAGTCAAAGACAACCGCCTCTAAACGTGAAGTGAACGCGCCTCCCATATGGAAGCGCTACAGGGGTGTGAGGCGTAGGCCGTGGGGCAAGTTTGCGGCGGAGATAAGAGACCCAAAAAAGAATGGTGCTAGGGTTTGGCTTGGTACTTATGTGACTGAGGAGGAAGCAGGTTTGGCTTACGACAAAGCTGCTTTCAAGATGCGTGGCCAAAAGGCCAAACTCAATTTTCCCCACCTCATTGGCTCTGATGTGTATATGTCAGAGCCAAAGAGGGAGGTGGCCTTGAAACGGGAATCACCGGAGCCTTCTTCTTCTTCATCGGAAGATAGTTGTGACTCATCGTCACCAGGGTCAAAGAGGAGGAGGAGCATGGTTGACCTACTTAACAAATTAGCCAAGAATAGAAGCCAGGTCATGGTTGTTGAAAATGAAATGGCCTCACTAGAAAATGATGTTGAGCAATGGGTGAATGAGTTGAGTGATTGCTCCCTAATATGGTGCTCTTAATTGTGTTTATTTTAATTTTTCTATTTCTGCAGCTCCTAAGTTTTTTAGGTTTTTGCTGTAAGTGCAGCTGCTCCTATAATAAGTTTGAGATAATTTTTGCATAACCCTGATGTGATACAATGGGGATTATGTTTAGGCATAGCTACGGCTATATTGTAATTTTTCGAACAGAGCACTTATTTCATTCTGTTGATAAATTGAAGAAAAAGAAGTCAAGATTTCACAAATTCAATCTGTTTTACTTTTGGTTTGTTCCCAAAATATTTGTTTTAAAATTTTAAATAAAAAATATAAGTATAAGTACACAGGCAAGAACTATCATTCCAAAAGATAGATCATTTCTAACACATGGACTTCAAAAATCGGGGAAAAAACATATCTAATAATTTTTAGTAAAATAGTGAATTTTGTAAATAAATAAAAATAGATAAATATTAATTATATTTTGTGAAGACCCACCTTTAAACGATTTGAGGTCCATATTAAAAACAACACATATAAAGTCTAAAAAAAGCGTGGCATGATTGGAAGTCAACATGCCACGATTCTGCATTAAATGAGTCAACGTGCCACGATTTCTAAGCAATGTGGCACTATTATGTTGTCACATAACCAAATCTATAAATGCCAAACACGCTTTCATTGCAAAGGGTTCTGATTTTTGGGAGTCTGGAGGCATATTTTACATTTAAGGGTTAGAGAACTCAAAGTGGATCATCAACCAACCCATAGTTAGTCCCGATTATTGTAATGTCTTCTTTTATCTTAGTTATTTATCCTTTAACAATGAGTAGCTAATTTACTTGTGATTGGTCTGATATGATTTTGTTCTAAGTTGTTTGAGCCATGTAACCTGTTAAATTCTATTCAATATAAATGCAATTCTAATTTTATTTAGTATAACTTGTGTTTAATGCTTTTTTGTGTTTAATTGACTACTAGCCATAACTATTGACTTAGAGAAACTGATCAGTTTAGAGATAGATGATTGTTAGGCTGTGATTTTAAATTAACGCTCAATCAAACCTTCACAGATTATGGATTCACCTATGAGATTATGGTGTTGGATTTTTAGAAGAGAGTTTTGAGTCAAAAGATTGATCAAAACTATTTTGTTAATCACCGTGAAACTAGAAGAACATTTCTAGAGTTTAAGTATAGTTTACGAATTAGTAATGAACATATAATTTGAAAGACCAAATCATTTTTCTCCTGAATCATTACTGTTTATTTACATTTTGTTATTTAATTTACAATTGTTAAAACAACTATTTGTCACGTGCAACCTCCCATTTTAACGTCTTTACCGAGTAGAAATTGAAATAGTTCATGTAAATACGAATTTATATAAATTTTATTACTTCGATAGTTGTTGGTACACTTACCAAAAGTTTATCGGTATCAATTGGTTTTGGATGTCTGAAAACATTTTTCTTTTTTCTTTCTATTTTATCTCTATTTTTCTCAATGTGTTATATAATGTTTGAGTGTCTAAAAATAAATTCGTCGTAGACATCTAGTTTTTCTGCCATATTGATATGTTGGTACTTGGTCCATAAAACCAATTTTTAACTATCATATAAAACAAGAAAAATGTTTAGTGTATAAATGTATACATCAATAGAGTTGTGTTATTTCAATAACCATTTAAATGATAACTTTTATGACAACCATAAAGATAAAATTAGATGTTTAATGAGTGCAGACGAATTTGAGTTGTTTAATATAATGGTTGATGGCTTTCCTTAGAAAATATTGGAATGGTTGATAAAACAAGTTACAATGTGCACGCGAGTTAACCAGCAGAATAAATTAATTTAATAATATTCAACAAAGGGAGAAGAGATTTAAATTAGGATAATGTTTCATGTACACACATTTTTCCATACACACATTGTACCACTCCCATGTGATAGTGTATGAGAGACATAAAAGGTGAGTTTTGTGTGTGTGGGGGGACCACATGAACACATGTCACAATTGTATGTGGGTGTACAAGTGGTACATGCCACCTAAGGTGGTCTATGTATCACTACCCTTTAAATTATCCAAAACAGGGGTTTTATTAATTTGTTGAACGACAAAAAGTGACGACCGTTAGCACAACTCAACAGTTCATGAAGTTTCATAGAAATGACCTTGAGGGAATATTTATATTAAATAATGAAATAACACACGCGGTTTCAATGTTAATCTTTGAATAACAATTTCATAAACAACAGTTGTTGCTATATATATAAGTGTAGTGAGTAGAGCACATATTCCCAAGTTTCAGTGCTTGCACAAACGAAAACTTAGATCTAAAACACCACTATATTCTCTCATCTAAATTAAACATGGCTTCTACAACCAATGACAATGATTTTGCATATTTGGAACATATTCAACAATACCTTCTTTTTGATGATTCCAGCCTTCTAACATCTTATCAACCTTCTCCAAGCCCTAAAAGTGACAATGAGTCAGACACAACTGTAGAGGCGCGTGAAGTAAACACCCCGCCGATATGGAAGCGGTACAAGGGTGTGAGGCGTAGGCCATGGGGAAAGTTCGCGGCAGAAATCAGAGATCCAAAAAAGAATGGTGCTAGAGTTTGGCTTGGAACTTACGTGACTGAGGAGGAAGCAGCTTTGGCTTACGACAAAGCTGCTTTCAAGATGCGTGGCCGAAAGGCCAAGCTTAATTTTCCCCACCTCATTGGCTCTGATATGTCTACATCAGAGCCAGAGAGGGAGGTGGTTTTGAAACGGGAATCACCGGAGCCTTCTTCTTCATCGGAGGGAAGTTGTGAGTCATTGACACCAGGGTCGAAGAGGAAGAGGGGCATGGTTGATCTACTTAACAAACTAGCCAAGAATAGATGCCAAGCTAAGGTGGTTGAAATTGAAACGGCATCATCACAGGCAAATGATTTTGAGCAATGGGTGAATGAGTTGAGTGATAGCTCTCTAATTTGGTGCTCTTAGCTAGGGTGGTATCATCTTAATTTTTCTGTTTCGCAGCTCCTAAGTTATAAGTTAAATAGTTTTTCTCAGTGTAGCTGCTCCTATTTAGTTTGAGATCATTTTTGCATTACCCTGATGAATTTCAATGGGTGATGTTTAAGCAAAGCTACGACTTTATTGTATTTTTTTCCAACAGAGCACTCACTTCTGGATTTATTGTTAAATTGATGAAAAAATGTCTAAGATTGCACAATTTAAATTTATTTTACTTTTGTTTTTTACCATGATATTTGTTTTGAAAATGTAACCCCAAAATATACTTCTTCCGTTTCAAAATACATGTCCAATTTTTGCAATGTGCACTATTCACCTGACTTACTTTGACTATACATTTTAACTAATATATAAATACAAATATTAGCATGTAAGATGTTGTTTGATCTGTCTCGATAAATATTTTCTAAATATTAAATTTTTATAATTTTTTACTTTAGATAATTAAAGATATTAACGGTCAAAATTATGCATTGATATATGTGAAGTGGTTGACTTGGACATATATTTTGGATGGGTAAATAATAACCTTCTAATATTGACTTCAAAAAAGCGTCAAAAGGCAAACTCCCACAATTTTGAGTAAAATTGTGAATTTGGTAAATAAATAAAAGGGGAGTGCCTTGTCCTTTTTACGAATGGATAATTGTTCTAATGTATTGTATCCATAGGTAGCTTTGGTTTTTGTTTTGAGGCTTCTAGATTACTCCTCGTACTTCATCTAGCGTGTTTGGTCTTTGTACTCAGTTTTCAGCTTCTTAATAAAATAGTTTCATTTAATGTTAAAAAACAAGAAGGTTCGCCTTTCAAGCATTTGATGAAACTCATTAATATTTTTTTTTTATTATTTAAAATATATTTTGAGAAAGCCTACGATTATGTGGATTGGAAGTATTGGGAAGAAGTTATGATTATGATGAATTTATCAACTTTGTGGCGTAAGTGAATTTTTGGATGTGTAACTACGAGAAGGAAATCTGTTCTTGTCAATGGTAGTTTGGCTGAAGAGTTTAAAATGACAAGAGGGTTGCGATAAGAGATCCTATGCCACCTTTATTTTTTTAGTTAGCGGTAGAAGGGTAAATGTTATGATGAATGCCACATTGGATGCGGGTTTATTTACCAGATACATGGTTGGGGCGCATGATGTTTTGCCTATTTCTCATTTACAGTTTACAGATGACACATAATTGGCGGGGATCAAAAGTTGGGCTAATGTTAGAGTACTAAAAGCCTTCCTTATTCTTTTTGAAATGATATCTTATTTAAAGGTAAATTTCCATAAAAAGCATGTTGGTGGGGGTCAATGTAGCCGAATATTGGCTGCATGAGGCGCTAGTGGTTATGAATTGTAAAATTGGGTGTCTTCCTTTTTTATACTTAGGGCCGCCTATTGATGGTGATTCACGTAAGTTGAATTTTCGGTATCCTTTGATCGATCGTATTGAAAGTAGATTGTCTGATTGGAAGAGTCGTAACTTATCTTTGGGGGTCGTCTGATTCTTCTGAAGTTTGTCTTAGTCCTCTATAGTGGTCTACTTTCTTTCATTCTTCAAGACTTCCTCACATATCATATCTTCTTTGGAATATATTTTTAATGACTTTTTTTATTGGGGAGGGTGAGGACACTAACAAAATTTCTTACATAGAATGGGACACTATTTATTTGAAAAAAAGAAAATGGTGGTTTGGGGGTTAAGGAGGTTGAAGGAGTTTAATTTAGCGTTGTATGGTTAATTGTGTTGGAGGAAAGGGAGAGTTTATGTTATAAGGTATTAATTGCTCATCAAGGTTAGGAGGGGGGACACTTATGTTACGAAGGAGGAAGAAGATCATTTATTTGTCAGATGTGACTTTTTTTTTGTGTGTGTGTGTAGAATTTGGACCTTGGTTTCAAATTGGTTAGAATTTACCACAATAACTCGGGGTAACCTTTTGAACCATCTCCTGCATTTTGGTGGTTTAGGTGGATTTTTGAAACAGGTTCAATTGGCTTTAAAGGTTATTTGGTTCTCTATGGTGTGTGTGATTTTAGAAGAAAGATACAAGCGTTTATTTTCAAAACAAGGAGGATCATTTGCAAAGTTTATATGAAAAGAATAAGATCCAAAATTGTTGGTGGTTGAAATCGACATATGTTACGTTCAATTTCGATTACCATTAGTGAAGACTTAATCATATTCATTGCTTTTCTTTGAAGGAAGCATGTTTCCTTATTTGTTTACTTTGTTCTTTTTAGACCTGGTTTTGTAACTTTTTCTAAGACTTCTCTGACACATCTTGTGTTAGAAGGACTTTTGTGTTTGTTAATATATTTAATTTTGATATTTTTAAAGAAAGTAAAAACAAATAATTTGTTATTCTTATCGGTGCTGAATAATGTAATCAGTTTTAAAATGACACTACATTTAATACTAAATGTTAATTTGACAAAGTTTCATGATTAAAAGATTTTTTTTTAGGGATGATTGGAAGATATTATTATCCGTATACAATGTTATTTAATAATGGTGCATTATACGTTGTCATGGCCAAAATAAAATACTAACGTTATCATTGCCAAAATAAAATACTCCTATTGGGTTTATCCATAAAGCTGATATTATTTTTTGTTTCTAGCATATTTTTTTTCTTTCTTTTTCAAGATAATCATATTTGAGGTGTATGAGATACTAATTATCTATTTAAATCAAAATTCAAATACTAACTCCTAATGTTTGGTATAGTGGTAAAATGACGTCACTTGAATCCAAAAGATCTTGAGTTTTAGTCTCACTCAGTTTCACTAATGACTTTAGAAAAAGGTAAATGTAAATACCCGAACTAACCATCCCTCCATCTTAAATTTTTATTAGCAAATAAAAAAATATTTGAATTTTAATTCACTACAGGTAGGAGTCTATTTCATTCGTGTTTTTTTTAAGGGAATTCTGTTGATTCATAAAACCAATATTTTTTTAAGGAATATAAAAGGGCCTAAGCCATAAAAAAAGACAATAACAAATGAATTAAAAGAAAAACATAAACTTCACTAATATCAACTAGAACCAAATGTCTAAGTTGAACCGAAGAATACTCATATATTGTCAACCCATCACTAGAGTCGCACCCATATTAGTTAAAGCATCTACACAATCACTATAAAACAAATTACAATGTCCATGCGTGATAACCAAAAGAAATAAACTAATTACATTCAACAAAGGGAGAAGAGATTAAAAATATATATTAAAAAACAGGGGTTTTGTTTATACATTTTTTGAACAACTGAATGTGATGACCATTGACACAACTTAAAAATTCATGAAGTTTCACAGAAATGACCTCAAGGGAATATTTAGATTAAATAATGAAATACCACACGCGGTTTCAATGTTAAATTTTGAATAAAAAATTTCACAAACAAGAAATGTTGATATATATAAATAAAGTTAGTATAGCACCATATCCACAAGTCTCAGTGCTTCCACAAACGGTAGACTTTAGATCCAAAATAACATCACTCTTTCATCCAAAACATGGCTTCCACCACAAAAGACTCAGATTTAGAATATTTAGAACACATTCAACAATACCTTCTTTTTGATGATTCTAGCATGCTGAAATCTCATCAACCTTTTCCAAGCCCTAAAAGTGAAAATGATTCAGACACAATTGTTGAGGCGCGTGAAGTAAGCACGCCTCCTATATGGAAGCGGTACAAGGGAGTGAGACGTAGACCATGGGGAAAGTTCGCGGCTGAGATTAGAGATCCAAAAAAGAATGGCGCTAGAGTTTGGCTTGGAACTTATGTGACTGAGGAGGAAGCAGCTTTGGCTTACGACAAAGCTGCTTTTAAGATGCGAGGCCGAAAGGCCAAGCTTAATTTTCCCCACCTCATTGGCTCTGATGTGCCTACATCAGAGCCAGAGAGGGAGGTGGTTTTGAAACGGGAATCACCCGAGCCTTCTTCTTCATCGGAAGGAAGTTGTGAGTCATTGTCGCCGGGGTCGAAGAGAAGGAGGGGCATGGTTGACCTACTTAACAAATTAGCCAAGAATAGAAGCCAAGTACCGATGGTGGTTGAAGTTGAAAAGGCCTCACAAGCAAATGATTTAGAGCAGTGGGTGAATGAGTTGAATGATTGCACTCTAATCTGAAGCTCATAGTTTAGTTGTGTTTATTTTATTTTTTCTTCTAATTTGTGAAGTTTCCTAATTTTTTTTCATTACCCCGTTGATATTAATCAAGGCGTGATGTTAAGCAAAACAACAGCAATGCTTTTGTTATTTTTCCAAAACATTTCTTTAGATTTGATGTTAAGTTGAAGAAAAGGATATTTAATATGCAGAATATTCTTTCAAAAAAAAAAAAGCACCATTTCAATCATTTTTATCTTTAGTTCAAACAAGTTGAATTATCCGATCCTTCAATTTTGTTTGATTTTTTATTTTTTTAGTTTACACCAATTGAGTGAAAAACTTGCAATAGTGGAAATCAATTCTCCTCCTTTTTTAATGGCATTGCATATATTTTAAATTGATGAATGAGTACAATAGGTGCTCACACCCAAATACCAACATAGAAAGAATAAACAAATACAAACAATGAAAGTCTGGAGATAAAGATAAGGGAAGAACTGCAATAAAGGATTAAGAAAAGCAACCCAAAACAAAGGGACAACAAAGACAACCTAAATACAAAAACTCAAATAATAGATAAATTAAGGGTGTGTTTAGATGGAGGGTTTAGGAAAGGAAAGAAAGGGAGGGTTCACTTTTTATTTTTAAATTATGGACACTATAAAATGTTTTTTAAAAAATTAACATATTTATATGATAAATAATCATAAAATACTTCAATCACACTTAATTTATTTTAGAAAAACATGTTATATAGTTCGTAGTTTAAAAAAGAAAATTGGATCCTTCCCTCCTTCTCTTTCTAAACCCTCAATTCAAACACACCCTAAGAAAAGCTTCGATAAAAAAAATTAGGTGAACGTACAAAGAATTATCTTAAAAGGTAAATAGCATATAATGTTTGTAAATTGTAATGTCAAAGTATAATCCCTATCCCTATGTTTATTTCTAGTTGTTGTTTTAAAAGTGTTATACATATAAAAAACAACCAATAAATTTTACTATTACTTTTGATAAAATCGTTTATCAAGACAATCGTATATTTTGGAGGTGGCTTATGTGTAGACTAGATGGAAAGGCAGGACACAAGCATTCTAATTGTTATGTCTCTCCTTTAACATGCCTTTTTTATTTTTTTTACAATCCTACTTCAAAATGTCTAAAAGCTTGTTAACAAATATTTATATTTGTAGCAGATTTGAGTACCAATTGTTTTAAATGTATGTGAAGAAATATTTAGTCATAAAAAATAGAAAAAATAGTATATTTTTCAGGAGAGAATTGGCTAAAAGAAATTTATCGGATTTACTCATCGATGGAAACAAGCATATGGTATATTTAAAGAGAAATGTTAACCAATGTCTCTAAGACATTCTTTAAACACCAAAAGTAATAAGATTTAATAAAAATTTGTGTATTTATTACATTAAAAATTGAAGTCTTTAATTTTTTTTAAAAATAATTCATTTATTATGAAGACTTAAAAAATATCTCGGAATACTCGTCAGCAAAACTCTTGGTTAAACACCGGATAATTTAATTTTCATTTGTGAATATCTTGGCCTCTCAGTCATTAATTTTTTTTTAAGAATTTCGTGTTGAACGCATATATTAAGTTGTAGGAGGAGATCTAATCTAGTAGAGTTTCAAGGAAATTGAAAATCATGATTCGTAGATTATTTTTTTCCTTTTTTGGAAGTTGAAATTTATGCTTTCGATTCATTCACCTCGATAGAATTCATTCATTATTCAACACTGTACTAAAATATGCACGTGTACGGTCTATAACCTTATGCCACGTTTCCTTCCCCAAAGTTCCATAAGCTTTTTTAGGAACCCAAGTTCATTTTGTCTAGGTCCTAAACACTGGTTAAAGAATCTATAAATAAAATTTCTATCTTAAAAATATAAGTGGTCACTTTTTAGTAATAACTACATTATTTTTTAATAAAAATTTATTTAATTTAATGTTTAACCAATATCTGGAGGCACTGATTAACATTCTCCTTTTGTCTATCAAGTTAGGATTTGGACAACATTTTATTTATATATAGAACTACTTATTTTCTGTAGATACATCAGAATACGCGTACACTATTCAATATTTAGTACTCAACCCATAACATACATTAATTATTATGCTGTATTATTTGAATGGATTCCCTTTAATAAAAAAAAGAATTGATTCCCTTTTACTACAAAAAAGAATGAGCTCAGCATGTGCTGTTGCTAATTAAGTGTACAATGTCACTACGTGTCCTATATGTATAATGATCATCAATATTATAACTAATCTCTATATTTTTTTTTAAGGGGGAACAACTAATCTATATATATATATATATATATATATATATATATATATAATGCAATAAAAGCATATATGAAATTTTTATATTGTTTATTTTTGTTACTTTTATAGTGTTGAAGATTTATCTGAATGATCATAAGATTTGATTCCTTTTATAGAAAAAAATTGTGCAATGCGACAATTATGAATCAGCTTCACAGTAGGAAACACAGTTAAACTCCATCTGTATGGATTCCCATTATTAAGATAATATATAAGCATTATGTTAACAACTGAGCCTGACCATTTAAAAAGAAAGGTTATTTTTTTTTTCTATCCTTAAGTTAAATCTTTATATTAATATTAAGTTAGTCCTTTAAAAAATTTATATTTTGTTATATTGTAAATTGATTTTTTATATTTTTTATATTGTAAATTGATCCTTAAGTTTTTGTTTATGTTATAAATTTGTCATTTAAGTCATAAAATATTACATGTTACTCATTTTTTTCAGCAAACTTTGTTAAAAAGTGTTTATAGACCATTTAACATTGAAATAGTAGGTTCAAAAGTGCTTACGATATCAAACATGATTACTTACGTACATTTTCCTTTTGTTGTTTTTGAATTCAAGCAGAATTTTGATATATTCAGGCGGACAGGGTATTAGTGAAGAAAGAGGCGCTTGTGAACTTCCTGACTGACCCACTAGATTGAAGATAAACACTCAGACATGCGGATGTTATGGTGTACAAATGGGTAGGAGGAAAACATACATGTGTAGACTTGACTGGGGTTTCACCACTTGTGGGATTAGGTGTTGGTCCTTTTACCGTAGGACATGCAACCCTAAAAGTTGTGTCAAGCAAAGTGGCCAAACATGAGAAAGTGTGTATTCTAACAATCAACATGCTTTTGTACCATTTGCTTTTGACACTTTCGGTTTCCTAGCACTAGAGGCTTCTGACCTTCTACATAAAGTTCAAAAGTACTTTTTAAGACTGGACAATACATCTATATATGGACCTTACTTTCGAGAGCGGTAAAATTAGACATACCAACGTAACATTAAATGTCCACATAAACACTTTTTAATTGAGTTTGATGAAAATAAAATCATGGTGTAAATATTTTATGACCTAAATGATCAATTTGTAATAGAAAAAACTTGAATGACTAACTTATAATAAACAACTAACTTAAAAGCCGCATATGGTATCATTGTCGTTATCTAATTTTTGATCTTGCTTCCCTAGCAAGACTAAATTGAAATCATAAAGATGTCAAAATCCGATTCCACCGTATTCTTTCCTCATGGTTAATTCCAACAAACTTAACCGATCTATGCCTCTCCTATTACTTCTCAAATCCCCACCAAAAATAATTTAACATATGTTTGATCTTTTCTCCTGAAGTTGTGGAAAAGATAAAAGAACTCATACAACATGTCATTATAGATTGAGCATTTAATTTGATGAGTACTTCTCTTCCCACCTTTGACAAAAGCTTACCCGACCAATTTCAAATGCACTTCCAAATTGAAGTTTATTGTAGTTAAATATGAATTTCTTCTTGGGATCCACCTTCGACGGTTGACCAAGGTATTTTCCTAATCCCATGCACATCGTCACTTGGAAAATATTTTGCCTTTTCTCTTTCACATTTGCATCGAAATTTCAACTGAAAAAATTTCTGACTTTTGCATGTTGATAGCTTGGCCCGACACTTTCTCATAAGTTTGAGAGTATCAAGCATCATTGTAGCTTCTTTTTCATCAACCTTGACGTCGTCTATTAAAAGATGTGTCAGGAGCAAAGCTCCACGACATACCTTGACCCCATGAATGTCTCCTCGTGTCTCCAATCTTTTTAAGAGAATCAAAAGGAATTCTACAAAAATAAAGAACAAATAAGGGTAAAGTGTCTCCGTGACGGATCCCTCTACATGGAATATGCAAACCAATTCCCTCTCCATTAGCATGCACATGATATTGAACACTTTTCATTCATAGACCACCAATCCTGCAAATAGGGACATCAATGTAATTATATAATCTGGTTAGTCCATGTAAAAAGTTGTTCACAAATTTTTTTCTGCTGCACAATCATATAGTGTGACATACAAGCTTCAATTTGAACAATTAAATGGAATGCAAGAGAAACTTTTGTTTAGTTTGAGCAGGATGAGGTTTGAGGTTAGTAGCTAAGTTGTCAAACCTGTTTGATGATTTTGTTTCAACTTGCGTTCAGTTCTTTATAGAAATGTTCAGCACATGACATAATAGAATTAGTTATAAGAATCTACTTAGTTAACCTTTTTTTTCTTTCCATTTCAGGCAAAGATACGAAATGTTCTGTTTCACCTCGACAATCTGTGAAAAGAAAAATAAATAAAAGTCTCACCATGACAATAGTACTATTGAAGATAATGGATGCTTCTATAAAAAAAGATAATGGGTGAAATGAGTGTCTCTAAGCACATTTGACATTCTATTCTAATACAGTATAAGGATCCATAGAATCGACCAAAGGTCGTCTTAAGAAACGCCTCATCACTTCTTCTGATATCTTTTTGAGATTAATTCTGTAGGCCCTAGAGTCTAGACTTGCACAATAAATCATCTTTCAAATTAAATTTTCAAATGCAATATTTAGAGTATATTATACATGTATCAAATGATTTGTTGTCATGTCTCATGTGTTTTCTCATATTCATTAATTGAGATGACAACACGTCATTTAGATACATGTGTAAAATAATTATATACACTAAGAGTATACTAATAATTTATATTTTTACTCTCCTCAATCTTATTTATAAAAAATATTTGGATAAACAAAAATTGATATATAAATTTTAAATAAGATACATCAATTTTTGTTGATCAAAATGTCTCTTATAAATAGGACTAGAGAGAATATGTGTTTTCATATAAATATATATAGGAACTTCACATATTTTTTCCTAAAACTTTTATTTTACAGCAACCGAATTAAGAAGAAAAGTTGAGTTGTTTTTGATAACCTATCTTCTTCTTACATTAATTTAGATTTTATTTTATAATTTTTTCATTCGTTATTTCAAATAGGATTTAAACGCTTTATTGTTTTGCAATTAATCGAGTTTGTTTGGGTACCAATTTGCTCCTAATTAAATCTTTTATTGTTTTTAAAAAAGTGGTTTAGAAATTATAACCTATAGAATATTTTTCTCTCATTATTTGTATTTAAGATTTAAATTAAATTTCCGTTCAATATTTTTTTTTGAACAACCAATTTTATTAGAAAGGACAGAAGTACAAAGAGTACTTAACCCATAACTCGAAAAAAGTACACGGGGTACTTATCCTACAAAAAACCAAACTTTAACTTAAACATTTAAACAAAGAAAAGAGGTTGAATACCATTCATAATACAAACATGGTCCCCTTTTTTTCTTAGCAAGAAACCATCTTCAAGATGGTACTTTGATAGCTTTTGCAATCTCTTCCACCCCACAATCTTTGAAAAGAAAATAACTCATTCCATGCTTCCCAAATCTTTCACCATGTTGCATGCTCGACAATCATTTTCTAAATAAAATAAAAAATGATTACCCATGCATGCAATAGTTTTTGAACGTGACCATGAAACTTTTATAGCAGGGGTGAAATACATCAGTTTAACATTTAGATATAGTACTACACTACTTAATAATATTTTTTAGGGTTAATAGTAGTTTTCTTCTCTTAACTTTCACGAAGTTGCGATTTTGGCCCTCTAAAAAAAATTACAAAACCGCCACCTAAGTTTTGCAATTGTGGCAATTTTGGCCCTCCAAAGCAAAAAAATAAAATAAAAAAAATAACATGTGACACCTCACTTAGGGTGCCACGTTAGCATAGACCGAGTCAAAATTGGCCTTGAGAGCAAAAATTGCCACATGTGCAAAACTTAGGGGCGGTTTTGTAGTTTTTTTCTTAGAGGGCCAAAATCGCAACTTTGGAAAAGTTAAGGGGCTAAAACTGCTAGTAAGCCTATTTTTTTTTTTATCTAAAGAGGCGATCTAGTACCGTCTTCTAGAGTTAAAATATGGTTCTTTGACAAATTGGGTGACTAAGGCATGAAGATTGTGAGATATAAAGATTTGTTTCGATTTGATGGTAGGATTTATTTAAGGCTTAATTACTGATGTGGTCCCTTAAGTTATTTATTGGTTACATTTTAGTCATATAAGTTATTAACGTTACAATTTAGTTTCTTTAAGTCATCTTCCGTCAACCAATGTCTATGGTGGATACATAGTGCAAGTTGTCACGTCACCGTCCACATGTGCCTATTTAACGTTTTGGTAAAAGACTGACATTGAGGGTGCAGATTTATTTGGCTAACAAATACTAACTTAAGGGACCAAATTGTAACGTTAATAACTTATGTGACCAAAATGTAACCAACAAATAACTTAAAGGACCAAATCATTAATTAAGCCTTTATTTAAAATCAAGGATACTGCATGGTTTCACAGTGGGCTATCATTACAGGTAGGTTCCGGTAATTCATTTGATTTGTCATGATGTACGAGTTGGTGATAATTCTTAATCAGAGTTGTTTCCGCGGTTGTTCAACATCTCTTTAAACCAAAATGACAGCATTGTGAGTATGAGAGTTTTGACCGCGAACATTTGACGTAGAAGACTTTTTGCTTGGGAGGAGGAATTAGTTGCTGATTTAGCAGAATTTTTGCAGCAATTTGCACCATCATTTGGAGCAGAGACAACTGGGTTCGGAAGGCTGAATCAGAAGGAACTTATTTAGCTGCGGATACAACCTGTTGTTAAATTAGAACCTTGAAATTGGCTCTGATAAAAATTTGCCGCAATCCATGCAAAATACTTATGGACTGCTCTGCAGCATCAAAAACTGTTGTGTTTGCTTGGAAATATTGACGAATAGAATACCAACGTTGGAGGAACGTTGTCATCGAGGTATAATTGAATTTGGTCAAATTGGCTTCACCGAAATAGTCTCATTTTTTACCGAAAGGAGGCAGCATGTATGTGTTAACAATTAATATAGATAATCAGAGAGAATAACAAAGAGCCTAACAAAAGAGCTAGGGTTTCATAAAATGTTAATAACTTGTATTACAAAAAATTATAAGAGAATATATAATAAAACATAATGAACTCTAACATATTAATATAAAGACTCAATTGCTTAAGTTCAATATTTGATTATCTAACAGTATGAAGGTGGTCGAACATGTAAAATTAAGTTCTTGATTCTTGGAAATGGTTTGTTTCGAAGGAGGATAGCAATAAGGCGTATAGATTTTCCAATTGGTTCTCTATTCCCTTTTGTTGTATTATTGATTCGCTAAAAGTAAGCACTTGAACTTCTTGTTTTGTATATGGGTTAGAGTATACCTTTGTACTATTTACTTATATATTATCTTGCTTATAAAAAATAAAAAAATTAGTTGTCTCATAAAGGTAACTCAGTTGATAGTTATCAGGGATAATTTGTGCAGGGGTCGGGGTTCAAACTCCGAATTCTCCATTTCTCCACACATAATGTGTGTGAATATAGCCACTAGGCTACTTGACCAAAAAATAATAAAAATTAGCTACTAATTTAGAAATAATTTCAAACGGTTAACATTAACTAGAAGTTGAACTGGAAAAGAACAAGGGATTTGGGAGGATGATGAACTGAGAAAGTGGAAGCTCGCAAAAACACAACAGTATAACTAAAAATGGAATTAGCTGCTTGAAGAGGTGCTGAAAGAAGGAGCACATGAAAGAAAATGAGCAAAAATATAATGAAATTAAAACCATAGAAAACTTTGTAAGAGTAAACAAGAAAATAATGTGTTGAATTAACTCACTAGCTGATTTCATTTCACAAAGTGAATGCAAGACATAATTAAGGATCAAAGATTTCAGTAACCCAACAACAGGATCCCATGATTATCATCACATCACTGGTCCAAGATATGACTAATCTGACTTTAACATATGGTGCCATGGAAGCCTTTGAGGGTTACTGAAGGCCTTCTCCTATAAGCCATGCTATGATTTTAATGAACACAGAATTCTGAATGCATATTTATACACAAAGATTAAATAATTAAAGATTGTTTAATTTGATTCTCACATATGTCTCCCATTCCCACCATTATTAAAAAATTTGACAGCAAAACAAATTGCATGATTCGCATTCTTTCTGTGGTATGATTCACCAAATTTTAGATAAGTTTACTTTATGAATCATTAGGATTTATAATTTATTCCTTCCGAATTAATTGCCTGTTTCGTTGCCTAGAGCTAGTGCTATTTATTTTGACAAAAATAAATTAACATGGAACGAGTGCAATTAGGGTGGTATTCTTCCATAGTCACAAACAAAATATAGTGTTTGAACACAAACATAAAAGTGTCATTTTCTGAAATATTAAATCATTATTATTAATTTCTCTTTCATTATTAAAAAAAAATCTTGTAATGTGGATGCGCCCAAACACTATACATTTGTGTTTGTGTTTGTGACTATAAAAGAATTTCTCTCAACTAGGTAACATAGCTTTTACAATAATTTTGACAAGACGTGCAAAAGTTGATTGCCATCAATTATGTATGTGTGCTTAAATTTAATTGCCAAACCCTTGTGTCTTGTCAATTAAATTTAGCGGTGAAAGTCGTCATATACAAACTACTCTATCTATTTCTTTTTAAGTAGTCTTTTGACTACAGATGTAACGTTTCTATTTAATTGTCGTTTTAATATTTGAAGGGTATAATTTGTCAATTATACCATTTCTCAATTACTTTTATCTTTTTTAATAAAGCTAATAAATGTTATATATTTGGGGAATAAAGTTTTTTTTAACAACTTTTTTTTAAAGTTTTTTTTGTTATCTTCAAATTTAAACAAAATTTTGTTATCTATAATATTTGTTTCATGAAGAGTTGAAATTCTATAAATAAGATGAGTAACATTGTTAAAAATTTAAAATACAAAGTAAAAGATTAAATTTGATAGTAAAAATAAAAAAACTCTATTAATGTTCAAAAAGAATAAGAGTGGAAGACACGTTGGAACAAAAAGAAGGAGAAGAGGGAGAAATAGTTGATTATTATTTGCATGAGAGAGTGATAGAGTGTATGCAAACAAAAAAAGAAATTTATTGAAAAACGAGTAACTAAAGTTTTTTGTTAAGAAAGAAAAATACCATATTAAATTTATTAAAAAGAGAAAGTATGTTCAAAAATCCGCTTCTTTAATTTAGAGTTATTATTATTTTAAAATGACACTTATTAAGAAACGGAAGAAACATGTTTTTGTGAAATAGAAAATTACATATTAAACATGCAAAATATATCAAACGTCTATGTAGTTTTTTTCTTCTATATGAGTGGTACTTACAAGTTTAAATGAAAAATATCATAGTCTACACTTAATTACTATCTTTTATATGATTAAAAATTTAGATGAGTTGGATCTAAAAATAAGAACATACCTAGTTCTTAAAAGATACAAAGACAGATATACTCATAGACAAGCCACCAACAAATTTCTAACATTGTAGTATATTAGGAGTTCTCACACATTTACAAAATATGAACCAGCTTCTCACCGACTACACCATCTCACGTTGGCTATATACTGCACCACCACTATATCATACACATTGCAGGCATTCTGTATATAAGAATTCTAATTTATGTACGTAATTTTGTCCATTGATTTTTTCTTTTGAGCAAAAAAGATTATAACATCTCATTATTTATTTTTGTACAAACCCAACACCAGAGTTTCTTAGAAACAAGAGTAGATTTATATCCTTAAAAAAAAAAAAGTAGAATTATAATAGGCCGGATACATTAGCACCAAATTCGATGATATCATGTTTAGAATCTAACTCAAAATCAACTAGCTACATATAAACATATATTGGAGATGCGATTTTTTGTTTTTGTACCAAAAATGCAATTGGTGGTTGACATTCATATAGCCAGCGTCAGTATATCATAAAGTGCATTATATATCAAACGTCGCATTATTTATGAGAAGAATATCTATATTCTATATTCTATGAAGAATATCTTTCATTTTCCGTTATTGTATCAGTCTTGCCGGAAATATCTTCCACCGTTTAACGCATAAATCTTCACGGTACTTTTTTCATCCTCCATTATTCCTAATGATATACTCCATCATTTGTCGTTAATGGTGAGCACGTGTAAGAATTGACTAATTTCATTTCATGCAAAGATACCAAATGTTGTGTTACACCTTGACAAAGTGGTCTAAAGAAGACAAAAAAAAGTGTCACCTTGACAATAAAAAGAATATCACCAAGTATATTTGACAAAAGAAAAAAAAAATAGTCATTTGACATTCTAATTCCTAATACAGTAGGGATCCATACAATTAACCAAAGGTCGTCTTATAGAGGGAACGCCCATCACTTCTTCTGATATTAGTTAATTTAGAAGAGTTTTCAAAACTGAGTGAGATTAATAGTGTTGGCTCTAGACATGCAGAATAAGTCATCTTTCTAATTAAATTTCAAATGCAATCTTTTATATACGATGCTCGCATAAATCTAGGAACCTTTAAAAAAAAAAATTCTTCTTCAAGACTTTGGTTGACAAGATGAAACTTTTAGCTTACAACAAATGATTTTTCAGAACTTTGTTTTTTTCATAAACGAAGTGGCAAACATGACGATAAATTCACACGCATCGTTATGGGAATTCGAGTTAAAACTTGAATGAAAATATCAAACATAATAATATTGGCGTTTTTCAGTTTTTTTATCAAAGCACTAAAATATAAAAGATTAGAGATGTCTGAACCAATAGAGTGATATAGTGGAGAACTTATGAAAAGAAAATCCATATCTATCCCTAAAAAGAAAATGTCCTAAGGACGGAGGTGACTTAGTCCACCATTGTACAGAAAAGCTAGGCAAATTATGACCATTTTTTGTCATAACAATTGCTACAAGACTACCCTCTCTACGAAAGTTTGTACAAAATGATTGATATAATTTCTAGCTATTCTTTTGCAATTGAACCAACTATTCCGTAGCTGTGAAGGCAACTTTGGAGGTACCCTTTTGGGCACGGGTCCTCATTCCGGCAGAGTTAAAGCTAGCGGGCTTCACTTTGTTCACATGCTTCTTTTTCTTTTTCTCTGCCTTAGTGCTCTCATATAAGCTTGGATATTGTTGCTCAAAGTCTGATACGATCGGCATTTTTCAGTTAGTTAAGCGTTAGAAACAAAAATAGAGTTGTTTAATAACCTATCTTCACACACTAATTTATATATAGTATTAGTTTACAATTTTTTATAAGTTATTTCAAATGGGATTCCAACGCTAATTACTTGTATTGTATAGGGTTGGGCACTGCTTTTGCTCTTAATTAAATCTGAGTTAAAAATATTCCAATTTTTCGTTTAGTTATTTAAAAAATTAGAATCATGGAATTAACTGCTTGAAGAGAAGCCCGAAGAAGCAGCAAATGAAAGAAAAGGAACAAAAAGTAAATAAATTTAAAACCATATAAATAAATTTTTCCCTGTGAACAACAAGAAAATCTTGTGTTTAATTAACTCAGTGGCTGATTTCATTTCATCAAGATGAATGCAAGACACAATAAAGGATCAAAGCTTTCAGTAACCCACCAACAGGATCCCATGATTTTCACATTACTGGTCCAAGATATGATTAATCTGACCGAAAATAGGGTTCCATGGAAGCCTTTGAGGGTTACTGAAGGCCTTCTCCTATAAGCCACGCTATGATTTTAATGAACACAAATTCTGAATGCATATTTATACACAAAGATTAAATTAAGTAAAGGTTGATTGACTTTCACATGTATCCCACCATATATTTAATATTTCGACAGCAAAACAACATGCATGATTCGCATTCTTTCTATGGTGTGATTCAACAAAATTTAGATAAGTTTACTTTATGATCATTAGGGATTTAGAATTTATTCCTCCTCAACTAATTGCCTGTTTCAGTGCTTAGAGTTAGTGCTTTTTTTTTTGACAAGAGCTAGTGCTTTTTATTTTCTTTTGCAATTTCTAGCTATTCTTTTACAATACTTTTGACAAGACGTGGAAAAATTGATTGCCATCAATTTGTCGATGGAAGAGTAATGGCTTCCTACAAAGTGATTGCTTTTTCCCTGAGGAATGTGTTATAATTAGACGAAGTTCTAAAGTTAAAAAATAAAGGGTGATATTAACAAATGTCTAGAAAAGATTAACGAAAATAAAGTAGAATTTTTTTTTTAATGCATTTAATACACAATTTTAAGATACAGTCCAAATTCAATTTGGACTCCGTCGAATATATCAGGAGAACCATCATGCGTGCAGAAGTACCCTGATATGGTCTGGAGGAGGAAACTGAAAACTAAGTTGGCTCTCGAATTTCTAGAAGAAATCCAAATGTGGGAAAATCTACATAACTTCGTGTTACACGGTGAGCGTTATGCCATTGAAGTTAAACCGACGAGTACATGACTGGGTTTGAAGCTTTTAGGGAAATTTATTTCCAAGGATCTCCATTTAAGGGATCCTAGATCACAACAAACTCAAAAATAAATTAATTAATTTACATTATAGGGCTTGTAACAATTAAAATTTACATGTGGCTGGGTGTGGCTGGGTACGTACCATAGTTTAGTTGAGTATATGGGGTTGTTTATGAAGGACATAGTCGGTTCTCCAACCGACGAGTACATGACTTGGTGTTGTTTGGTAATTTATTTTTTTTATTTTTTTTATTTTTTTAAACTAAGGTGTATTAATATATAAACTTCAGAAGTGTGTTTTTGTGTAACAAATTCAAGTTATTTTATCAAATGATTGATAAACAATATTAAAATCTTAAACGGTAGATTTATATAGTATAACAACCGGTTTTTTCTACATTATCCTCTCTTCTCTCTTGTTTAAGGGGTATTTACCCTTTCAAGATATCAACCAATCAAAATGTAATATACAAATGTAACATTAAATGTTAAATAAATGTGTCAATTTTTCTATAAAAAAAATCAATTTTAATAAGGTAACTTTTTTAATTCCTAAAAAAAAAATATTTAATTATATTTAGGTATTTAATCTTAATTAATTTACACTATAGGGTTTGTAACAATTAAAATTTCACATCCAATTCAACCCATCATGGTTGTGTTTGGTAACACAAATAAGCTAGCTTATAGCTTGTTGGACTAGCTTATAAGCTTGTTTTGATATAAGCTCTGTTTGGTAAGGCCACAAAATTAACTTATAGCTTATAGCGAATAGCTTATAAGTTCGTTTGACCAAAAAAGCTTTGTTTGATAATGGTTTTTCACCACAAGTTTATCGCTTATTTTATGAGCTTATAAACTATTTTTCAGATGCTATTCCAAGTAGTGTTTGAGCTTATAGCTTATAGCTTATTGTTTTTTCTTTCACTTTTGCCCATACTATTTTATCTAAAATCCCTTTTTACCCTTTATAATTTATTATAATATAACTAATGGATATATTTACCTTATAAACATCCATAGCCTTACCTTATAATTACGTTGTTTGATCTATTGCATTCTGTTGTATTCTTGGTGCAACTGCAATATAGCTCCAGTGCAATATAATTTTTTTCCCATAAATTAAATGACCATTGCCTTCCGTTTAAATAAATATTTTTTCATGAATTAAGTTATAATTTTTTTCATAAAAGGGCACATTTAATATTTTTTTTGGTTACGTTTAAATTCTTTTTGTTTGGCTTAAACTGTTTTTATGAAGGGTGTTATGCTTAAACTATTTTTCATATATCATTTCACGTCTAATTTTTTTTATGTCTAAATCATTTAAAACCCTAGTTAAAATAATCACATTTTTAATACTTTTTTCTATGCTTAAATTCACTAAATTCTTTATACTTTATTAGCATGCTTATTTTATTTTTTTTAAAGAAAGATACTTTTTTTTTGTCCAAATCTTTTACTCTTTATATTTTTTCCTTAGTAGATACTCTTTATATTTTTCTAATAATAATGCATAAAAAATGTATTAAATTAATAAATTATAAACACTTAAATATTAATGAATATAAATTTTATTATGAAATAAGAATGTCATTTTATGTCATGTTACATTTATAAGTTAGTTGAACCGCTAATTTTACTAAACACTTCAACTAACTTATCAACTATAAGTCATCAGTCATCAGCTATAAACTATTAGTCATCAGCTATCAGCTATAAGCTATAAGCGTTTGTTTTGTTTCCAATGTTGTTAAAGGTGAAACATAAAAAAAATTAGATTTAATTTTCTTAATAAACATACGAAATCTCTTTTACAGAAAAGTGTAGTAAAACGTTAGGTATAGTTGCTGTTAAAGGGGTGATATTATTTCTTCATTCCGGTGGAGTAACACCGAAGGTTCATTCTTGTTCTTACTTCCATTTTTTTTTTTTGCTTTTGACTGAATTCTTTGCCCTATATCACTAACTTTTTTTTAGTTTTTATATTCAAATAGAAATATTTTTCTCACAATTTCACGTACATAATGTTGTGCCGATTATGGAAGTCTATGTGTAATTGTGTATGATATTGACCTATTCTGCAAACACAATTTGCCATTGAAATTTGTCTAGAGGATAATGGTAGTTTGCCAACAACATCCACACTCTTCAACCGAACAATGCGCCTTTTACAAAGGACAAAAATGTGAAAGTTCATACAATATTCAAAGTGGACAATACCTCATAAATGCAGTGTTGTATTGGATTATAGCAAAACAGATGTATTTTCATATTGGTATGAGATGATTTGTTTATCTCAAAGACTAACTTGCATCCAGAGTGTTAGAAACACTATATTTTGAACACACTCTCTAACAATTACTCTCTTAATAGGTTAAATTAATGTAGGCCACACAACTTATGTGATGCCTACTTCAAAGTCTGGATTTCAAATAGAATTAACTCTAAAAAAAAGTGTCTTAAAGATAGTATTAAAAGAAAGTGTTTTAGAAAGAAAGTGGGGGCACCGGTTAGAATATGCTTGCATGTATAATGGTATGAAAGTAGGGAACCGAATTAGAAAGTATAATTTAGAGAGGAAAAAATAAATTTTCAAAGGTAATCTAGAAAAACCATTTTCAAATGGATGATATATTCAAATTAATATATATTCAAAAATATAAAAAAGTTGAGTAACTCAAGGTTTGTCAGAAAATGACGAGACTAAAATGATATATGAAAATCATTGAAAGAAAATATGAAACAACAAAATGCAAACATGGGAGGATGTAATCGCAACTATTGAATCGTTGGTAGTGGTTGAGTGTATGAAAACAAAGTTGCATATAATGATTCGAAATTTCTAAGAGAAATTGCATCTAAGAGTGTCAACTCTTCTTTCTTTTTTGATGTTAAAGATTTTAGTTAAAGATTAATGCAATGGAACCTAAAAACTTAGTTATTTAAGACCCATTGAGTAAGAAAAAAGATTACTATACAATATCGTATGAAGTCCACAAAAAATTAATATAATAACATATTAGTATAGTTTTTTTTTCTTTCAAAAATCCGAAAAGACTGTGGCCACTGCTGGTCCGCTTCTAGCCCCGTCCATACACATAGTTGGTGGAGAGAATGGAAACATGAAACTAAATTAAACCGAAGAAAATGTAGGATTAAAGCCTTCGGAAACCCCTAAAGCACTTCCACGACTTGACATTTACATGCAATTGATTGATTGGTAACTTGGTGCCGTGGAAGCCTTTGAGGGTTACTGAATGCTTACTCCTTTTAATTTAATTTCCTTATACAAAGCCACTCACTTACTTACAATTACAAACAAAGTAACACCTATTTATAGTATACTCATGACAGAATAATTTATTCTCTACGGTCCTATAATTCATTAAAATATCACAGCTAACAATATATCCACATCTATTTTCCTTCTAGGAACTAGTCATTGATTCGCAGAATTTCAGATAAAAAAACACTTTATTGATTGAAGATAAATTAGAACTTATTCCCAATTATTAACATATAGCAAGATATTCCCTAAAAAAAATATAGCAAGATATGAAAATCAAAACTGAAAATAAGTATATTAGTTGGCTAGAAATAATCCACCTATTGAGTCTTGCCAATAAACAAGTTTTGCCTTGGCTTGAATACTTCTTATACTCATACTTATCTTTGTCTGTGGTATTGTATATGTGTATACTCTTTTGAAAGATTTCTCCTTTTATAAATATGTTGCAATTTAAAAAAGAAAAATCACTTTCAAGTTCGAAGAAAATTATAATTAACAACTATAAAAGTAAAATGAAGAAATAAATTCATCAAGTTCTTTATCGCTAAGGATCCGTGATAATATTATTGCTAGGTGATTTGAGGTCAGCGACACAAGAGTTGGAATTATCTAATGAAGAGATCATGAGTTCAACTTTCCTCGTTATCAGAATAACATCTATAAAGATTGGTTGTTAGTAAGTTATTTATGGTCGAAAGGAAGTGGAAGAGGGGGGTGTGGAGGAAGAAAAATATCTGTTAAACTAATTTCATTCACTCTAGTGGTCATGGGTTTAATCATTGACCCTTGTGTATCAAAAAAATATGATTGAGATGGGAGAATTCATCTTACATGTCCATAAGGTTTTTTTTATAAGAATTAATAAACAAAAATCGTCTCAACCTCTTTTTTTATCTTTCTAGGAAACTTGCTATATGGTGCGAAGGATTTAACGCATAACATAAGACGATAAAACGTGACAGTGTTATTTAATTTTTCAAATAAATAAAAGTAAGAGTTAGGATCCGGTGACACCTCGTTGACACCAAATCATCACCATTCATTTATGTTGATCTAAAGGCTGAGATTTATTAACTTAAAATCACACGTGATAATTCCGTATGTGATTTTGCTCTCTCCTGTTCATCGTCTGGTTTTCTACTCTTTACATATGAGGTTGGTGCTCCTCCTCCATGAATAAATTGAAGATAGTCTTGGGTCAAAATTTTGTGATAGAATCTAGCTTCAATTCAATTTTCCCTGTTTGTTTTCTCACTATAAGTTTGTTATTTAATTTTTTTTTACCCATTTTGATTTTCCCCCAATTTTCATGCCCTATAAAGTTGAAGGTGGGAATGGAGGCTTTTATATTATTTATTTTTTGATGGAGTACTGTAATTAATAGTTAAATCGATTAGTATATTATAATCAAAACATCAATGCTGAATTCCATTAAGAGAATTTTAACAAATTAAAATCATAATTGTAAAGAAAAAAATCATATTATCTTCTTTTTCTTGAACCTTATTTCTTCAGAAGAAAAAAAAACCAAAAATAAAATATTATAATCATAATCATAATTATTCCATCCACCTTGAACCTGTTGCTTTAAATACATACTATAAATACAAATTTCATAAGGTACTAATTAATTAAGATTCGGTGGAGAACAGATTGTGTTTGCATTTTATGTGTTAAAACTCTATTTTACTAAATTATGTCCATGGATTCAATGTGACAGCCAAAAATGATTTTAGTGTGCGTTGACATTCTTGCACACAAAACAGCATCATATCGCATATCGACTACTTTGGAGATGCATGCGACTCTTTCCATGCAGAATAAGCTATCCAATCTTGCCATATGATTGAATATTATTAATTGTCTTTTCAAGTTTCACATATTACTTCCTTTAGCCTCAACTATAAAATAATGAAAAACAAAACTTTTTTTTTTTAAGGAATGAAAACAAAACTTAAAACCAAAATCAATGACTAACATATCTATAAAGTTAATATATATATCACTACATTTATTAACAAAATACATCTAAAAACAATACTAAATAGATCTAAATAATCCCCTGAACATCAATACATCATGGCACACAATATTTGTTCCAGCCACTAATCCTTTATATGCTCCAAAGCTTATGAGTTATGACCAAGTTTAGCAACTTTTTTTTTGTTTAATAAATAGTAGATGGGGTGCAATAGAAATACTTCTCATTTTTTTAGTTTCTTGACCAAAAATATAAAAGACTTCTCATGAGATCGCATCTTTTCCAAGCACACTTGATTGTAAAATTTTGACGCGATCTGCTGCATTGTCCTCTCTCCAAAGCAACAATGCCAAGTTACAAGCAAAACCACTTCTAATTAAAATCCTGTCCTAATCAAGCAATAGTGTCCAAAAAGATTTGGCCCTTTGCATTTATTCCTTAATTTACATTTTTCTCTTCCCATATATACAGTGACATAAAGATTAGCCGTATCACAATAAAGAATGGAAATTAAATTAAGTAAACCCAGACACAGAGAACCGAATAACTAATGTAGGAGCAAATATGATATGACCAAATATTCATTTTACCCCTATCTCATAGCAAGGGACAACCATGCATGTGTATAAATATAAGCCCAACTATATATTTCTTTGCTAATAACATATGAGAAATACATAAACTAAGATTGTTTGAGGAAAACTTCATGTTCCCTCAAAGGCTTCCAGTATTCATCCATATATAATTTACTTGAATGCTGGAAGGTTTTGAAGGAAACTTGATAGCTTCTTCTATGTGAATATGATTCAATATTCAAAATCATTGAGCAAGAAACCTATCAATGTTTCATAATAATTTAGATTTTATCTATCAAATCAAATGCATTGGTTCCTGAGAGTCTGAGACCAACTCTGGTGCGTGACGTTCTTATATTTTCGACAGATCAATGCATTATCGCCTGTCGCATATCTGCAACTTAATCAATGTTGCTTATTACGATTTATGACATCTCATCCATCACCTACCTCTGTCTCTTTTCCCTCAAAATCACTCTTTCAAACAAGATCATAGATTCTCATCCATTTTCTCCTAATGTTGAAACAAGTCTTAAACACAGTTAAAGCACTTAGTTGTATTTCACCAAGTATAAACTAGCGTTACACTCCTAGGAATTCTCGCTATACCTGCGGCTTTTCCTACGGAAAATATTCCGCAGGAACCGCTGAGGATTTTGCTTATATGGGACAAGTTTCCTGCGGATCTTGTCGCCGCATGAAAATCCGCAGGTAATGAATACATTTGCTGGGAAGTGGTTTTCTTTTCCTTTTCCTTTTTCTTTCCTGAATCCTTAGGAAATTCCGCAGCTGTTCCTGCAGATTTCTGTATCTCCTTTCCTGCGGATGTTGCTACATTTTTTTTTTCTTTCTTAAATTTTAAAATATTAAGATTTTGAGTTTCTTTAAATATTGAATATTGACCCTCTGGTTTAAATTTAAGTTCAAATCAAAGTATGTGTAATTGAAATGTCTAACTATTTCGTTGATTCTAAGTTGAATGAAAATCTGAAACTAAGGAAATTGAAAAATAGTTGACACACTTGGTGGTTTTTTTTTTTTATATATGTTAGGAAGCAAAGTTATTTTCAATCCTTTGGATGAACAGAGTTACGTGGTATGTCCATATTTGTTGCAGATTCTGTTGAAGAATACTTGAAGCGCAAGAAAGAAATTTCCAATCCTGAAGATATTATAGATTTCTTGAAGCTTCTTATCCAATGCAATGGATATAATCTCCTAATATATGATGGCAGCACCAAAAACAGAACGGTTAGTACTAATGCCTCAACTTTTGTTTATTGTTATATTATATGATATAATGAATATGTTTTTTTCTTTCATGTATCAAACAGGATATAGAAAATCTTCAGAGACAAATATGTATTGTTGTTCATTTCAAGCCTCAACGAAGTTGAAGATGAGATTCTGCTATTAAATTCTATCCATGACAGATTGCAGGACAATCCACAAGATGAGATTATGTTGTTTAATCATAGTTTCATGTATGATCTCATTTCTAGGTTTTCCTTTTTGCTTCTCTAACATAAGTTTTCCCTTCTTTGCTCTGATTTTTCCTTCTCATTTCTAGTCTAATTTCAAATCTATGATATATATTATAACATTTTTTTAGGAATCTATATGGCCAACTTCAGTCTGTATCACATATAATTATATCATATAATTAAACTAGTTCAGTTTTATTCATTCATATTATGTGAGCGATCTATCAACCTTGTGGTTTCAAGAGCAACCTGAATTGAGTAATTGCAGTCCCTGTTGGAACATGTGTGGAAATTGAGTAAAAAGACTAAACACAAATTCCCATGTTGGATAGAACTAGTGTTGTGTGAATTGAAAAAAGTGGAAGTCCCACATCGGATGGAACACACATTAGTAGTGTTTATATAGTGGGGGTGTACCTCTAATTAATGGGGGGTACATAGTTATGTGAACGGAGTAAGCACTAGAGAAAAAAATATATATTGATATATATTTTATTATTTGGAAATGATAAATTAAATAATTAATTTAATCATTATTAGAAAGTGCTTTCTTAGTCCCCAAGTTTTGCTAAAATATTTTGAAACGCAATCTAGAATATTTTGGAACACAATCTGAAATATTTTGGTAGGCAATCTAATATATTTTAGTGCTTGATCTGAAATATATTTTGGTACATAATATAATATACTTTTGTACTCAATATAATATATTTTGGTACTCAATTGAGATATTTTTGTACTAGATATAATATGTGAATTACTTGCTCCCAAAGTTTCTCACTTATTAGTTGTGAATTTTCTCTATAAATAGAGAGCTCACACAATGCATTCTACACACCGAAATTCACAGTTGATGCTTCCTGTGCTTTTCCTCTCTTCTCCCTCCTTCGACTTGTGTTGACGAGTCCTTCTCCTTCTTCTACTCCTTCTGTCCCTTCGGAATTAAGAGTGTTCTTGAGACCATAGTCCCTTTTCGGTTTAATGTCCCTTCGGAATTAAGCATGGTCTTAAGTTCATAGTCCCTTTTCGGTTTAATGTCCCTTCGGAAATAAGAGTGTTTTTAAGACCATCGTCCCTTTTCGGTATATTGTCCCTTCGGAATCAATAATGGTCTTAAGAGCATAGTCCCTTTAATTATTTATATCTTTTTAGAATAAATAATATTTTAAGATCATAGTCCCTTTTTGGTATAATAAGAATGATCTTAAACATATATATTCTTCTTCAATTCATGGAGAAGTTAGATGTTAGAATGGTCGTTGCACCATATATTTGAGTGGTTGAAATACCACATTGACATTTGGAGAAGTTAAAAATAAGAATGGTTATAGTACCATATTGGTTTCAGTATTAAAAGAGTGGTCTTAGTACCATATTGAAGGTGTAATTCTCGAACGGTTTTCTACAGTGCAGTAGTTAACCGCACAGTTGTAGCTGGGTTTGTTTTATCCTGGAGGCGGCGTGGTTGATAGTCTGTCTTGCACAATTTTGGGCAGTGCCACGAAACGTCTTAAAGAGAGCGACCTGGTCGTGACTCAACCTAGTAACAACTTCGGTAGATATTATGTTTCAAAATAGAATTTTGGAAAACCAAAATACAACAGTTTGGAAATCCAAAAACAACAATTTTAAGACGTTTCTACTGCTAAGTCTACCGAAGAAATTACTTATTGAGGTTTCATTGTCCCTAAATATAACAAGGATAAATCAAGCTATAGAAATACATCTTTCGATTGAAACAATGAAGTGCTTGTTGTTATAACAACAACACTAACGAAATTCACATATGCTACTTTGAATCTGTTTGAAATTTATTTTCAAAAAAAACAGAACCGCACTGTGAATAAACAACTCTAACTGCCAAGAGAATAGGAACCCTTAAAAATGGTCCTAAGTGAAAATCAGCAGCCACCATCAAGAGTTGACATTGGTTCACAATTTATTGTTAATACAATTGTGAGAAACCATGTCATATGTCCCGCAATTATATGAACATGTCAAGTGCTGCTTTGTAGCCTAACATGACCAAAGAAAAATTCACTGATATGACTAGTTAAATCATTCTAGTTGGTGAATTAAATGAATGGTGGATAAACATTAGTGCATCGCACCATGTTTGATATGATTATGCTATGTTCAAAACATATGCTACTGCTGAAAATAAGAAAGTGTTGTTATAATATTATAACATCATTGATGTTGTTGGCATTGATATATGAAAGTAAGAAAGATTCTGAATTTCAGATTTCTACTGAATAAGACTGAGTTCACTCAGACTTAAAGAGAGACTTGAGCGCAATGTATTCTTGTTGGAAACAATAATCTCGTGGTGATAGAAGCACATAATCTCCACATTTTCAATGAGTTTTATTTAGAGTACAAACTTATTCATGAAACAACTACACCTTATTTTTCTAAAATGAACGGTAAAGCATAAAAGAAAAATGAGAACCTTTACCGAGCTAGTTGTTTAAATCATGCTTAGTTTTGGTACTGTATCTCATTGGTGAGGGAACTTTTATTGATTGTTTGAAATCTAAATAGAGTACTCAAGTCTAAGAACAAAATTTCTACTTATGAAGTTTTGACAAAAAAAGACAACTCAACTTGTCTATTTTTTGAACTTGGGATTGTCTGACATAAGTTCGGATTTCGAACCCAAGAGAGTTAAACTCACTAGTAGAGCCTATGAATGTGTATTCATTGGTTATGTTATAAATAACGAAACATATAGGTTTTATGACCTAAATGTTAAAGTGATCATAGAATTAAAATATGCCGATTTCTATGAAGTAAGTACCCCTGTAAATTAAAGAATAGTGGGGGCACTAGTGGGGGTAAACTAAATTCCCCTTGTATATTAAGAACTAGTGGGGGCACTATATCTGATCATATTTCAGTAATCAGAAATAGTTACGAAAACATCGCACGAGATGTTATAGAATCTCAAAGAGGTAAGAAAGCAAGAATTGCTAAGGAGTATGGACCTTATGGTTTATACATTGGAAGAAGATCCATTAAGCCTTAAAGAAGCTATATCCTCATTGGATGCTGAATTATGGCAAGAAGCAATAAACGATGAAATGGATTCTCTAGATTATAACGAAACATGACACTTGGTTGACTTGCCTCATGGTTGCAAACTAATCGGTTGTATTTGGATTTTGGGAAAAGAACTAAAACCTGATGGTACAGTTTATGAATACAAGGTCCTCCTTGTAATCAAAGGTTTTAGACAGAGGAAAATATAGACTTCTTCGACATTCAATCACCAGTCAAGAGAATCATATCCATAAGAGTACTAGTCCATTTAGCCGCTGTTCATAACTCGATAGTACTCCAAATGAATGTGAAAGTTGCCCTTTTTATGGTGAACTAGAAGAAGAAATCTATATTAAACAACCTGAAGGTTTTGTGATTCATGGACAAGAAAAACAAGGTCTGTAAGTTAGATAATTTTTATTTTTTTTTTGTGAGGTCTCAAAATAAACTCCTAAGGAAAGACATGGAAAAAATTTGACATTCTAATGTTATTGAATGAGCATAAAGTGAATGAAAGTGACAAATGTATTTACAACAAATATGGAAATAACATTTGCACGGTCATATGTCTCTATGAAGAAGACTTGCTCATATTTGGTTTAAAGATTCATGTTATGAATTATGTGAAATCATTGTTTATCAAAAACATTGATAAGAAAGATCTAGACGAAGTTGAAGTAATTCTTGGTTTCAAGATTACTAGATCAGAAAAGAGAACTTTTTTTATGAATCTCACGAAGTTGAGAATATCTTAAGAAAATGTAATTATTTGACTGTAAACTTGCAAGCACACCTTATTATCCAAGTGTAAAACTTTTCAAGAACACTTGAGATGGTGTTAGAATATGTGAGCATCATTGGCAGTCTTTAGATATGTCATTGAATGTATTAGACTCGACGTTGGCCACGTTGTGAGAATTTTGTTCAAGTTTACTAGTAAACGGATGAGAAGCATTGACATGCTTTTGAAAGAGTCACGAGGTGCCTTGTGAAGATTATGACTCTAGAATTACATTATAAGAAGTATCATATTGTACTTGAATGGTACAAGATACAAATAAGAAGTATCATATTGTACTTGAATGGTACAAGATACAAATGAGAAGTATCCTATTGTACTTGAATGGAATAAGATACAAAATAGAACATCCTTCAGATGAGTCTTAAGTAGTGACCAGAGGTTGCACATTGAGCATCACTGGAGGAGTTATTTGTTGAAACAAATGATATTGACTCGGTCCACTATGGAAAGAACCTGAGATGAGAACACTAGAGAAAACTAGTGAAGAAGCAAGTTGATAAGATGCTTGCTAGTTAAGAAGCCTTAATGGGTAAAACTGTTTCCATAAGTGTTAATTCATTGTGATAGTACTGCAGCTATTACAAAAATTGAGAATCGTTACTACAATGGATAGAGACGATTATTAAGGCACGGACATATAAAGAATTAGAGAGCTAGCTACTCTCAAAAGGAACAGTTAAAGTAGATCATGTACGTACTAAATGATGACTTAGTTTATCCTTTGACGAAAGGAATAACTAGAAAGAAAGTCCTAAACACTTCCAATAGGATGGGACTAATGCCCAAAGGTCACAAGTGATGGTAACCCGACCTACATGACTGGAGATCCCAAGAAATAGGTTCAATGGGTAATAACAAGTCACAAGTGATAGAACATGCTATGATAAAACTTAGAAAGCATGATTCCTGCAGCAACAGAAGGATGAGATAATAGAAACTCTTAATGAGATCTATACTCTATGTGGAGTGGAGTACATAGCTACATGAGTACTCTTGATAGACTCACCTATACGAATGTGGAACTTAGGCCGGTTCCTATGGAATTCGGGGCAGAATACCTAGAGCGTTCGTTAAAACTAGGATAGACGTGCAGGGCCATAAACGCACGGGCTTTTAGAATACACCTTAGAAAAGGTTTGTGTGCGGATTCTATGTCTGAGATAGAGTTCAATGTTGTAAGCAACTCTTGTTAAATCGGAATATTACCCGCTATGCAAAGGTTCAAGTTGTAGGCGACACCTTTGTTTACTAGCAAATCTTATGGAGACGTCTTTGACGTTATTTCTGAAACCATTTTTTAAATTCAAGTGGGGGATTGTTGGAACATGTGTGGAAATTGAGTAAAAAGACTAAACACAAATTCCCATGTTGGATAGAACTAGTGTTGTGTGAATTGAAAAAAGTGGAAGTTCCACATCGGATGGAACACACATTAGTAGTGTTTATATAGTGGGGGTGTACCTCTAATTAATGGGGGGTACATAGTTATGTGAACGGAGTAAGCACTAGAGAAAAAAATATATATTGATATATATTTTATTATTTGGAAATGATAAATTAAATAATTAATTTAATCATTATTAGAAAGTGCTTTCTTAGTCCCCAAGTTTTGCTAAAATATTTTGAAACGCAATCTAGAATATTTTGGAACACAATCTGAAATATTTTGGTAGGCAATCTAATATATTTTAGTGCTTGATCTGAAATATATTTTGGTACATAATATAATATACTTTTGTACTCAATATAATATATTTTGGTACTCAATTGAGATATTTTTGTACTAGATATAATATGTGAATTACTTGCTCCCAAAGTTTCTCACTTATTAGTTGTGAATTTTCTCTATAAATAGAGAGCTCACACAATGCATTCTACACACCGAAATTCACAGTTGATGCTTCCTGTGCTTTTCCTCTCTTCTCCCTCCTTCGACTTGTGTTGACGAGTCCTTCTCCTTCTTCTACTCCTTCTGTCCCTTCGGAATTAAGAGTGTTCTTGAGACCATAGTCCCTTTTCGGTTTAATGTCCCTTCGGAATTAAGCATGGTCTTAAGTTCATAGTCCCTTTTCGGTTTAATGTCCCTTCGGAAATAAGAGTGTTTTTAAGACCATCGTCCCTTTTCGGTATATTGTCCCTTCGGAATCAATAATGGTCTTAAGAGCATAGTCCCTTTAATTATTTATATCTTTTTAGAATAAATAATATTTTAAGATCATAGTCCCTTTTTGGTATAATAAGAATGATCTTAAACATATATATTCTTCTTCAATTCATGGAGAAGTTAGATGTTAGAATGGTCGTTGCACCATATATTTGAGTGGTTGAAATACCACATTGACATTTGGAGAAGTTAAAAATAAGAATGGTTATAGTACCATATTGGTTTCAGTATTAAAAGAGTGGTCTTAGTACCATATTGAAGGTGTAATTCTCGAACGGTTTTCTACAGTGCAGTAGTTAACCGCACAGTTGTAGCTGGGTTTGTTTTATCCTGGAGGCGGCGTGGTTGATAGTCTGTCTTGCACAATTTTGGGCAGTGCCACGAAACGTCTTAAAGAGAGCGATCTGGTCGTGACTCAACCTAGTAACAACTTCGGTAGATATTATGTTTCAAAATAGAATTTTGGAAAACCAAAATACAACAGTTTGAAAATCCAAAAACAACAGTCCCTCTAACTCCCAAATGGCAATAGAGGAAGTTTTGGCTCTTTCATCTAAGATGTAAAGGAAATCCAAGGGTTTGACTCCTAATGGTCAATTCATGTGTAAAACATGTGCAAGGGTTAGTATATCTTGCCTTTTTTCCTTTAACAACTTATTATATAAGTCTGCATTTAAAACATTATAATAGAAGTTTTGTATTTGTTTTGAAACTATGTATGTTTTAGATTTTGAAGTCAATTATTCATTAAAATTTTTTAGGGTTAGATATGTTTTTGGTCCCTACATATTGCGCGATTTTGAGAATAGTCCCTACATTTCAATAAATGTTTTTCAAATCCCTACATTTTTCCTACGTTAGTGCAATTGGTCCCTGCCATAAGTGTCATGTTGATGAAACGCAAGCCATCATAAGAAGTTCAACCCCACCCAACCAAATCACCACCACAACACCTTCCACACCCACAACAGCAAGCGCTTTCAACGACAACATCATCGTTTTTGGCCTCCAAATCTTCCCCTCTAAACCAACATATTTCACCGGAAGCATGACGAACACCGGCGATCCGCGTCTACGACACTGCGGAGAAAGATCGTGCTGAAGCTCATAGGGAAGTTCTCCACCGTTTTTTGGCGAAATTGAAGCGCCAACATCGGCATCACGTTGGAAATTTGACAGCAGGGATTATTTACGCTAACGATGGAAAAATGTAGGGATTTTAAAAACGTTTATTGAAATGTAAAAACTATTCTCAAAATCGTGCAAAATGTAAGGACCAAAAACATATTTAACCCAAAATTTTACTAACGCTCAGCGATAAGAGAACTTTTTTGGTGTTACATGATGAGAAAGGGATGATATTACTTCGAACATCAGAATTTGCACTTTTAAATCCTATAACTGCCAATTATAATCATGTGAAACCTGTGATCTCGATTCAAGCTCTTAAACTGAACCAATTATTGTAATGACTCCAATTTAAGGCACAAATTGTTTTCTATGCCCTGTAGTTCTAAGTTAACCTTTTCATGTTACTTTGCTAGTTCAAATTTCATTTGTGTTATGTTCTGAATGTGCTTGGTTAGAAGTCTTTTCTTTTTTATTTTTACAATTTAGACTGAGAAGATTGTGAATTTAAGGAAGCAAGATTAAAAAACACTATCCTTTCCATCCTATCCATCATTGGTTACCCAACCTATTTCTTATTTTACATTGCAGCTCCAAACAAAATTTGCATACCGAAAAGCGTTGAAGAATTTTTTTGTACGGTTGAAGGAAAAACTCAAGGTTTTAGTTTTCTATAATGGGTGGGGGACACTCATCCATTATAATTTTTCCTTGAGTTTTTACATGCGGCGGATTAAAAGTTAATGCGGATATTTATCCTTGAGTTTTAGTTTTCTATATAATTTTGCTGCGGAAATACATGCGGTGTTTGCTGCGGTATGTTCACAGGAAGCATATACACGAGCACGGACACTCATCCAATTCAGCGCAAAGATTTCCTGCGGATATGTTTCTCTTTTCCTGAGGAAATTTCTGCAGGAAATTTTCTTGCGGTTACTCAAATCCTCAGGAAACAATTACCCACGAAGGTATTACCTGAGAACCTAAAGCCTTGACAAAATCTGCAGGAAACAGGTTTTCTGCATAATTTTTAATAAAATCCGCACATAATTCCGCAGAAACATCGAGAGTTTCTAATTGTGTCAACAATTCCTTTCATGAGCCAGTTTACTATACAAAAGCTATCATATACCAAGCAACCAAAATATAGGCAGCACAGAATGATGTCATCGAATTACTCAGTTGTTAATAACGGGGGTGATTGGTCAGTTTAGCTACAAAATTAGAGATTAGAATGTTGAGCAACGTAACCAAAATATTTTGTGTGGTTAAATTTGTCACAAACTTTTAATTCCAATAATTGCCTTCTTTTGTCGAAGAAATAAAAAGTTTAATGTGTTTTTCCTATTTTTGGTGTGTATGATATATTTTGAGAGATTAAAATACGATTACAATTGTTTTCACCTTATCTTAGACTGTTAATGAATAAATTATTTATAAAAAAAAAAAAAAAAAACTTTTAGAGACCAATTAGCGACCAAATTTCGGTTGTTAAGGAGACATAGATGATTAAATTCAGTGTAAAACGGTCATTAAATAATAACAAAAGTACATCACTACTTGTCAAAAAAAAAACCAAAAGTACATCACTAAATCGGTCGTTATGGCTCGCTGCAAATTTGGTCACTGGAGTTTATTGCAACTTCTGTCACCATCTTTGATAGTGAATTCAATCACTAAAATTAGGCCCAACCATAATTGCTAAATCAGTGTCGTTGATTCCATCGCCAACGTACAATTAAGACTAACATATTACCAATTGAAAAAATGGTTCCTCAATTTGGTAGCTTAATGGAATAGCGACCAGAATAATGGTCACTACAAGCAAGATTTATAGGTGGATATTAACCAGAGTCCATATTGTGTTCCATACGCTATTATTATGAAACTATGCTCAATTGTCCCTCCACATGCAAAGAATGGAGTAGATACTCAACTCTGGCAGAGTAATAGGATGGGTAACTTTTCTTTTGTTAGTGCTTACAACATGATTCAAGGCTTTCATATATAGGAAGGGAGAGTTATAAGTAGGGGTGTTCAAATCCAAACCGATCCAAAATAAAATCGTAAACCGATCCAAAAAAATCAAAAACCGCAAAAAACTGAATATTTTTGGATGCGTTTGGACGTTGTTTTGTAAAAACCGCTAGGATCGGATCGGTTTTCGGATCACTTTTTCAAAACCGAACCAAATCAAACCGAACCGCAAAAGTAAATATTAATACTTATTTATTTTTTTAACAGTATTATATGCTACATTATTATGTTGCTCGTTGGTTTTTAATCTTATATATTTCACTAATTTAATCTATATTATTATTATTTCATGTGTTCAAAAATGATCGATGATTTTCATCTTGTAATTTAATTTTTTTATAGTTTGCATCAAACATTTATTTTACCGTGTTTGGGTAATATTAGTATTAATAAAAAAAATGCAAATAATTTAATTTTTTTTACATTTTGGATATCCAAAAACCGATCCAAATCAAACCGCATATATTTGGATTGGATCGGTTCGGATTTTTTAAAAATAATCATCCAAACCGAACCGAACTGCATGTGATTTTTATTTTGGATCGGATGATATTTTGCCTCAAAACCGATCCAAACTGGACCGCAAACACCCCTAGTTATAAGGCGAAAGGCATGGAGATTGGAGGTTATGGAGAGAATCAAAGACTTTGCGTAATTACTGTGAGGAATGGAAGAAGTCATTGTGTATTAAGAGATTGCCCATAGATATGTTAAAATTTGAGTAAATAGTCAATTACCCCTTGAAATTGTAAGTTTTGTTAATTACTCCCTTGAAATTAACAAAACTTCAATCACCCCCTGAAATTGCACCTTGATATCAAGGAAAGATACCAAATGTTCTGTTGCACCTTGACAAGCTGTTAAAAGAACGAAGAAAAAAATGATTTACTTTGACAATAGTATTATAGATCATGGATGCCAAAAAGAATTTCTTCAAGCATAGCATATATTTAGAATGTCAAATGCCTAAAATATTAATTCATGAAAGAATATTTTAGGCAATTATACAGATCCATAGAATCAACCAAAGTCACTTCTTCTGATATATATCTGAGATTAATAGTGTTGGCTCTAGACATGCAGAATAAGTCGTCTTTAGTTTTTTGTGTTCGCACAAGTCTTGGAACCTTTCTTCCTTTTTCTTCAAGAATTTCATTGACAAGATGAAACTTTTTGTTTACAACAGATGAATTTATAGAACCAAAGTTGAGTGGTTTGATAACCTATCTTCTCACACTAATTTATATTTTATTATTGATTTATAAAATTTTTAATACGCTAATTGAAAAAGGATTCTAACACTGAACTGTTTTGTAAGGGTGGGTACCCCTTTTGCTTCTAAATAAATATATTTTGTCGTTATGATTTAAATTAAATTTCTCTCCTATCATTTTCTAAATAAAATAAAATAATGATAATTCATGTATGCAATCTTTTTTAACTTTCCCATGAAATATTTATATGAGGTGAAATTACACCGGTATAAACATTTATATATATATATATATATAGAGTATGACACTATTTAATAGTTTATTTTTATCCAATACATATCTTACAAAATTCTTTATTGGATAAAAATTGACAAAATTACTCCTATGGTCCATTAACATAGTTTTAGATAACGAACTTCAAATCTATAATTTTCTTTTTCGTTCAAAAAAAATTCTATTATTTTCTCTTGTTGTTATCTACGAAAAAGGGAACAAGATGAGATGAATTAGAAGGAATGAGAGGGTGATGAAGTTAGAAGGTGGAAGCTAGCAAAAAAAATAAAATTAATTGGATAACTGTAGAGGGAAATTAGGATCAGGGAATATTTGAAAGAGGAAGAAATGCAGCACATGAAAAAAAAAGTAAACAAAAATATAAAACTTATAAGTGTATACAAACAAGAAAATCATGTGTTTATTCTCTAAAAAAAAATCATGTGTTTAGTTATACTCCAAAACGAATGCTAGACATAATTAAGGATGAAAGCTTTCAGTAACCCATCAACAGGATCCCACGATTTCCACATCACTTTAGTCAAAAGATATGATTAATCTAACCATAACATGTGGTTCCATGGAAGCCTTTGAGGGTTACTGAAGGCCTTCTCCTACGTACACAAGCCATGCTATGATATGATTTTATTATGAACAACAAAGAATATGAATGCCTATTTATACACAAAGATTAAATCAATTAAAGATTGATTTATTCTCACATGTATCCCACCATTATTTTAAAATTTTGACAACAAACAACATGCATGATTCGCATTCTTTCTATGATATGATGCATGAGAGTTTGATTCACCAAATTTTAGATAAGGTTACTTTATGGATCAGGAGTTAGAATTTATTCCTCCTGAACTTTGCTTGTTTCAGTGCCTCTATGATAGAGCTAGTGCTTTTTATTTTGACAAATAAAATAAATTGACTAAGGAACCGGTGCAACTAGGCAATATTGTTTTACAATAGTTTTGACAAGATATGGAATATTTGATTGCAATAGATTTGTCAAACTATGGAAGAGCATGGCTTCTTACAAAGTTGATTTAAAATGGACCTCTCATATATGATTTAAAGGTCTGTGTTCTTATGATTTTAATCAAAAATAAATTTTATTAAAATCTGGAGTCCTAATATAGAAAAATGAGAAATCTGGAGTACTAGTCCCGCCTTTTACATATCAATGTCACGAAGTTTACTAACCTAGGAAATTTTGCCCATATATTTAAATGTCATATATATTTGAGAAATTCAATTGCCGAAAATGTGATTTTTTTTTCTTGATGATAAGCACCAAAAATGCGATTGGTTGTGACTTTCATGTTATTTATGACTCTTTGGTTGCTTAAATTATACTCCCTCAAGCACAAAATTGTTCATGAGAATTGAGTTCCACCAAGGACGAAATATTCAGGAGAACTTGAGTTCGATTTTTAGGTGAAATAATTCTTGATCAGATTTTACTTATCTCTCAGTCAAACTCCATATTATATATCAATGTCACTTTTCCCAAACTAAAGGGTTAAGACCAACAAAAAAATCTCCTTCTTTTCCTTTATACTTCTCATTTTATGATTTTTTTTTATGCATATCGTAGAAACGGGTTATGATCCTCACAATTTCTTAAAATAAATGGATGGTTCCAAAGAAATCAATAAGCTTTACTACTTTTGATAATAGTATTTCTCTTTTTTTTACAAAATTATCGTATCCCTTTCGTTATCGTTATTACAACTTTTTTTATGTCAAATGCCAGAAGTTGTGCGCTAATTCTCATAAGATCATGCTTGTTCTTAACAGTGATGGCTATTCATTCAAGTCTTTGGGTAGCACCATTCGATCCTCACTAAGCTATGGTGGAAATTATCGTATTCTTATGTACATGTTCATGCAGCTTCTTGTTTGTATAGCTTATATTAGGAAACAAGGAAAATGAAAAGAAAGGATTAATTCTCATTGATGAAGTATCAGGTACAACAAGTATATATAGACATATGTATGTGTACAATAAGCTACATATGCTATAGAGTAGCTAAGTAATCTAGGAGCAAGTAACTTAGGTTACAAGTAATGATAAACTCCTAATGTGATTGACTTCTTTCTCTTTATCATCTAATAGCCCCCTACTGGTTGGAGGTTGATAAATGTCTATCAATCCCAAGTTGTATAGAAGAAGAGAAAGAGGTTTGGGAAGAAGAGCTTTGGTGAAAAAGTAAGCTATTTGGTCTTTAGAAGAAATTGGGAGGAGTTTAAGGATGCTAGCTTGTAATTTTTCTCTAACTATGTGGCAGTCAATCTCTAAGTGCTTAGTCCTTTTATGGAATACAAGATTAGCTGCAATATGAAGTGTACTTTAGTAATCACAATATAAGACAGGTAGCTTGGAACAAGAGGCATGCAAATCCTAAAGAAGATAAAGTAGCCACTAAAATTCACATGTAGTCGATGTCAAAGCACGATATTCTGCTTAAGAGGAAGTTCTGGAAACAATAATTTTCTTTTGGTTCTCCATGAAATGAGAGTGACCTATGAAGAAACACTGGCCAGAAATGGATCTTCTTGTATCAAGGTAACCAGCCCAGTCTGCATCTCAGAAGCCTTGAAGAGTGATGGATGAATTTCTGGGAAAGAATAAACCTTTGCCTTGACAACCTTTCAAGTATCCCAAAGTTCTTAAGGTTGCATTGTGATGAGTGATAGTATGATTAGAAAGAAACTAACTCAACTATTGAGTAAAAAACGTTTTATCAGGTCTGATGATATTTAGATATAACAGTCTGCCTACTAATCTTCTGTATACAGGAATATCATCATAAGGTTTTCCAGAATCTTTATGAAGCTTAACAGATGGATCAGATGGAGTAGAAACAGGTTTCTCCTTTTTCTTCGATCTTCTTGAACATGTTCATAAATGGATGCTTTGTTTTACGTTTCTTATGTTAGTTACGAGGGGGTTCAGGAAAGATGTATGTGGGGCACCTTTTGGGTGTGGGATACTGGTTTAACCTATGTATTACACTCTTATTCATTTATTATCTCATCTCATTTGTTTCCCTTTCTACAATAAATATAAATGTGTGTATTATTGACAAAACAATAATAAATTTTACATTAAACTTTAAAAATGACAAATAAATAGAAACAATTTTTCCACAAAGCGGCAGTTAATAAAGAGCATAGAAAGTATATTCTACAAAGATCTAGACCATTGTCATTATCTGCTTTATAAAAAACTGTGAGTAAGGGTCATCCCAATAATTTTCAAGTAGGATCACGTAGAAGATTCAAGAGTCTTAACACCAATTACCGTGACAATTTCAAGATTTGAAATCGTGGTGTCAGCCGAAATAAACTCATGTCATCTTCTAACTCTAAGTTACATGAATATTGCTTGAAAATTCATTGAGTTTAAAAAATTAATGCTGAGGTGTGGAAAATATACTGACATCTCAATAAATAACATTTTTACAATTAATTGTTAATTGTAATGATCTTTATACTTAGGAGAATGTTAACTAGTGCACCAAGGGTTTTGGTTAAACATCTAAAACAAGTAAGTTTTAATGAAAAATGTGTGTAATCATTACTTGATCAAAAGTAACATCTTATATTTTCAAGACAAAAATTATATTTGTAAAATATTTAACCATTACCCTGAGAACACTGGTTAGTAAGACTCTTATACTTATAGTTGGAAAGCATGTGAGAAGATTGAGTGCATGTCAAGCATTCTTGATGTGGAGAGGATGCAAACACTAATTAATTGAACAAAAAGATAGGATTAAAGCCTTCGGAAACCCCTAAAGCACTTCCACGACTTCACACATTTACATGTATTGATTGAATTGTAATTTGGTGCCGTGGAAGCCTTTGAGGGTTACTGAATGCTTACTCCTTTTAATTTCCTTACACAAAGCCACCCACTTAATTACTTACAGTTACAAACAAAGGAACACCTATTTATAGTATACTGATGATAGGAATAATTTATTCTCTAGGATCCTACAATTTATTGAAATATGTCAGCTAACAACATTTATTTTCCTTCTAGCCAGGAGTATTAAAGGCACTTTATTATTGATTAAAGATAAATTAGAATTTATTCCCAATTCACTTGCATGCAGTCTCTAGTGTTCAGTGCTCTATGTGTGCGCACAAAAAAGAAAACTTGATAGTCCTATTGCTATCGAGATATAGCAAGATATGAAAATCAAAAGTAAAAATAAATATATTAATTTGCTAGAAACGAGCCACCAATTGAGTCTTGCCAATAAACAATTTACTTTACACTTTCATAATTAACATTGAAAGTGAAACCCTTAATTCCTCAGAGTCTTGCCCCCACGCAAGAGTTGGAATGATGCAGTCAGGAGATCATGAGTTCAACTCCCCTCATTGTCAAACTAACAACTATCAACATTTGGGGTAACACTTTGATGATTTTGGCTTCGGTGTCTTTGAGTGTCTTTGTCTCTATCTCTCTCCTAATCAATAATTCTCTCTCATCAAAATATATTATTTTAATCATTCAATCATCACTCTCTTTCATCAAAATTACACCAAAGTCACCCAACACAAAGTCATTGAAGTCTCTCCCCAACATTTGTCGCTGACGAGTTATTTATCACTAAGAGTGTGTTTGGTTGGGCATTATTATTTTATATTTGTGTTGTTTAATTTAATTATTTGGGGTGGCTAAACCAATTTTAGTTTCCCCAAAAGTGGAGTATTTAACGGGAAAAGGATAACTATTTCATATTTATACTCAAATATCATTTTATTCAACGTAATATTAAATATATATTTTTGAATGAATGTAATATTAAATATTAGAGTGGTGGAAAATATAATTTTACATTTTCCCTTGTTAAAATCTAGCACATCACTTTGTTGAATCAAACAAAGATTATTTTAAAATTTCTCCCTTCTTCTCCTCTCTCGTCCATTAAAATAACTCTCCTCCGGTATGTTTAACTAATATATTTTAAGGCTTTGATTGAAAGTTTTAATGGAGAAGAGCGGAGAGGTCTTTGGTGGAAAAAGTAAGGAGAAGAGAGAGGAGAAGAGAAAGAAATGATAGACCCCTAACTTATATAAGGGATTTATTTTTCTTCATACTACAAAATTTGTTTAATGTGAAAGAACTCAAAAATTATATTAGATAAGAGTTTTTGAAGGGTTTAAAAATATTCAGTTTCTTTTCATTGTGTTATAATACTTTCAAAACTAAAAATATGTTAATTATAGACATTATCATATCATTTCATTGTCTTAAATGGAGCCTAAAAGTGTTAAGACGGTTATAGGTGATTTGAGGTGGGGAGAGATAGAGGCTGGAGTTATGAGGTGATCCTCAACACTAACAATTATATTTGAGCACTTTAATCATGTGATTGTATGTTCAATCCACTACTCTTGTGTATGAAAAAAAATACTCTTCTCAACGTCCTAATTTTTTCTACTTTTGAGTATTGACCATGCGCATATGTTTGGAAGCACAATGTCCAAGGTTGAAAAATAAATTTTTTAACATGTGTAAATTTGCAGAGGATAGAAAAGATCCATTAATTAATAGTTAAATTGGTTAGTATATAATAATCAAAATATCAACGCTGAATTCCATTAAGAGAATTTTAACAAATCAAATCATTATTGTAAAGAAAAACAATCTTATTATCTTCTTCTTTTTCTTGTTTCTTATTTCTTCATAAAAAAGTAAAAATAAAAATAAAATATTATAAAGTTACAATCACAATTATTCCATTCATCTTGAGCTTGTTGCTTTAAAATACATGCTTCATAAGGTACTAATTAATTAAGATTTGGTGGAGAACAGATTGTGTTTGCATTTTATGTAGAAGGATCTCTGTATTTACTAAATTCTGCCCATGGATTTCAATGTGATTGCCAAAAGTGATGTTAGTGCGTTGACATTCTTCTGGTACTCAAAAACGTGCCATTTTCTTATAAAAACAGCATCATATTGCATATCAACATGCATGCGACTCTTTCCATGCAGAATAAGTTATCAATCCATAGCGCCACATACAAATACATTGCCATATAATTGAATAATTGAATCAACTATACATATTGTCATATTGACAATAATGTCTTGACTTTAACCCCCACTTAAAGTCAATCCTAATCAAGCAACAAACAGTGTCCAAAAAGATTTGGCCCTTTGTATTTGTTCTTTCATTCTATATACATTCTTACTCTTTCTATATATACAGTGACATAAAGATTAGCCGTATCACAATAAAGTATGGGAAAAAAAAGTAAACTGAGACAAAGAGAACCGAATAATAAATAATGTAGGAGCAAATATGATATGACCAAATATTCGTTTTACCCCTATGTCATAGCAAGGGACAACCATGCATGTGTATAAATATAAGCCCAACTATATATTTCTTTGCTAATAACATATGAGAAATACATAAACTAAGATTGTTTGAGGAAAACTTCATGTTCCCTCAAAGGCTTCCAGTATTCATCCATATATAATTTACTTGAATGCTGGAAGGTTTTGAAGGAAACTTGATAGCTTCTTCTATGTGAATATGATTCAATATACAAAACCATTCTATCAAAATTTATGCATTCATGAAGAACCTCTTTGGCTATAGTTTGAATGAAGTGTATGAGGAGCTAAATATATATTGATTTTTAATTCAAATAATCACCTTTTTTCGGGGATAAAAAAATGGTTTATTGTGTTTACCTATTTTTGGTGTGTATGAAATATTTTGAAAGATTAAAATACGATTTACAATTGTTTTGACCTTGTCTTAGACCGTTATGGATAAATATTTCTTGAAAGAAAAAAAACAGCTTTTAGAGACCAACTTTTCGTACACATATGATTAAATTCTTTGTAAAACGGTCACTAAACCGGCCGTTTCGGCCTGCCACAAATTTGGTCACTGAAGTATATTGCAACTTCCGTCGCCATCTTCGATTTAGTATTCGATCACTAAAACCAGGCCACAACCACAGTTGCTAAATCAGTGTCATTGATTCTGTCGCCATTAATCAACAACTAACATATTACAACCTATAAAAATGGTCCCCAATTTGGTCGCTAAATGGAATATAGACCAATATATAGTGTTATGGTGATCGGAATATCGATGTCGTTGATTCTTTACTTATATGTGGCTTATCAAAACATGTAGGTGATTGTAGTGCTATTGTTGCATAACTTTGGGGAGTGTTTGAAGACTTGCAATTGGCGTGGCATCAATGGTTGAAAAGAGTTGAACTTCATGTACATTCACAATATGTGGTGGTGTCACGATGCGCAATAGCCAATAAGTATAATGGGTCTATAGTATGAAGTTAAAATGAGTGAAAAAAAATTATAGTTTAATGAAAAATGTTGTAAGTTCGCAATCAAAAGTTAATATGTCAACTGAATTATGGGAGACAAGTGTATTACATCCACCATCGCAAGCGTAATTCAATTGGTAACGATATCACATTATATATGGTGGAGGTTTCAGAATTTCTATTCACTATACTAGCTACTTGAAGAAGAAAAAATACATCCACCCGGCAAGATCACCCTAGATAATGGCACCACCAAAGTGTCTGTTACACCACCCTCGTTTGCATGAACCTGGATTCCCTCCACCTTTTCATCAAACTAACAATGATTCAGCAGATGCATAGAAATTGGGATAGATATATAAAACTTTCGTTTTAAATTAAATCTCTAATATTTTGTTCATATATAAATATTTTGTTGTTGTGATTTAAATTAGATAACATTTATGTCTATAGTATGATACTATTTAATAGTTTTTTTTATCCAGTACATATTTTACAAAATTCACTATTGGATAAAAATTGACAAAATCCTACAATCCATTAACATAGTTTTAGATAACGAGCTTCAAATCTACGATTTTCTTTCCTTGTTATCTATGATTTACAACCACATTTGAAACTTGAAAATTCATATGTAAACATGAGTGAAAGACAAACTTAAAAAAATATACATGGAAGAGAACCCGGGATGAGAGGGTGGTAAATTAGAAAGTGGAAGCTAGCAAAAAAATAAATTTAATTGGATAACGGTAGACGAAAGTTAGGATCAGGGAATACTTGAAAGAGGAAGAAATGCAGCACATGAAAGAAAGTACACAAAAATATAATGAATTAATTTTAAAACCATATAAAACTTATAAGTGTACAAACAAGAAAATCATATGTATAATTATACTCACTGATTTCATTTCACCAAAACGAATGCTAGACATAATTAAGGATCAAAGCTTTCAGTAACCCATCAACAGGATCCCACGATTTTCACATCACTATATATTAGTCAAAGATATGATTAAATCTGACCGTATTATATGGTGCCATGGAAGCCTTTGAGGTTTACTGAAGGCCTTCTCCTACGTAACCAAGTCATGCTATGATATGATTTTATTATGAACTACAAAGAATATGAATGCCTATTTATACACAAAGATTAAATCAATTTGAGATTGATTTATTCTCACATGCATGTATCCCACCGTTATTTTAAAATTTTGACAACATGATTCGCATTCTTTCGATGATGATGATACGATGAGAGTTTGATTCACCAAATTTTAGATAAGGTTACTTTATGGATCAGGAGTTAGAATTTATTCCTCCTGAACTTTGCTTATTTCAGTGCCTCTATGATAGAGCTAGTGCTTTTTATTTTGACAAATAAAATAAATTGACTAAGGAACCGGTGCAACTAGGCAATATTGTTTTATAATAATTTTGACAAGATATGGAATATTTGATTGCAATAGATTTGTCAAACTATGGAAGAGCATGGCTTCTTACAAAGTCGATTTAAGATGTACCTCTCAAATATGGTTTAAAGGCGTGTTCTCTTATAATTTTAATAAAAAATAAATTTTATTAAAATCTGAGGTTCTAATAGAAATGAGAAATCTGGAGTCTTAGTCCCACCTCTTACAAATCAATGTCATGAAGTTTAATCTTGTATTTTGAGCGCTCTCTTTAGTACGCCTTGTGCTTTAGAGGCATCTCCGAGTTGATTAATATATTCCATTTTACCTTATTCAAAAAAATGTCATGAAGTTTATCAACAAAGGACATTATGTCCATTGATTTAAATGTCATATATATTTGAGAAATTCAATTGCCGAAAATGTAATTTTTTTTTTCTTGATAAGCACCAAAAATGTGATTGGTTGCGACTTTCATATTATTTATGACTCTTTGGTCTTTACCCTTATGTGCAAAAAAAAAAAAAGTTATTAAGGAGGTGCTTAAAGTATACTCTCTCAAGTACAAATTGTTCATGAGAATTGAGTTTTAACAAAGATGAATTATTCATGAGAATTTGAGTTTGATTTTTTGGGTATAACAAATTTTGGTCAGATTTTATTTATTTCTCAGCTGAACTTCAGCTTATCAGTGTCTCTTTTTCCAGAGAATACTAGGGAGTTTGGAGAAGACGTATGTGGGGGCACCTTTTGGGTGTGAAATGCTCGTCTAACCTCTGTATTCTACTCTAATTCATTTATTATTTCTCTTTGTAAAATAATTATATAAGTGTGTATTAATGAGAAAAAACAATAATAAATTGTGTATTGAACTTTAAAAATTACAAGTAAATGCAAGTACACCTTTTGCTCATTATTATAAGTAAAACTTTGCATTTTAGATTCACTCAATTAATGATGTGTATGGTCTTTATTATAGATCACATACATTTAATGAATGAATTTAAAATGAATGATAAATAAAATTTGATATTAGGCCTAAAATGAAGATTTTATTAGTTTTTAGTAGTCTTACTTTGGACCGATCCTGATACACTCCCTCTAGTCTTATATATAACCAACAAAACAAAATTCACGCCCTTTAAAAAAATTAGTTAGTGTCATTTATTTCTCTCAAAGTTATGAAGAATACAATTGTAAATTCTAAATTATTCTTAATGAGAACTTGTTCCATGAGATGAAAAAAAAAATTACATTAATTGAAGAATAATTTAAGAATAGTAGCATTGAATAAGATATAAAATTGACATTTGCAAGACCATAAAAAAAAAAAAAAAAATGTTGTTTATTTTCAGATAATCAACCATATATTAAAAAGGAGTACTCAGTCCATTACAATGTAAGATTGCTTACACGTTACAACAACTTCAAACATAAACTCGAGCACTACATAGACAAATATACTCCCGCCTATATTGACATGATTAGACACCACCCAATTTCTTGACATGATTTAATAAATATGAGCAATTTTCTACTACATTTATGTTTTCCCCTTAAAAATTACTCTATTCCTAGAAGACGAAAGATCTCACACCATCATTTACATCCTAAAATTAAAGTAAGTTGGTTGAATCATTTTGTCGATAAACCATTTGTCAACACATTAGTTAATTGATACCTAAAATAAACGTAAGTTGTAGTTATGAAACCAATACACAACATTTCTTTAATGAACTGTCAATCAATTTACAACACCATAGAAAACCTAAGGGAGTATCTTAAGGCTACATATTATATTTCATATGTTGTACACTCCATTGATATAATAATTAGGAAACTTTTGAGTATACATGTATGAGCAAGTTTATATGTGAGCAAGTTTTTATGTGATAAATTAGGAACCTTTTGGCTATAAAAAATAAAAGAGTATAAAATTAAATGATGTTGATTGATATAAATAAGTTATTTATGTTTTAATTTTTTTTTATTTTATATGAACGTGCCCGAATATTTTTTTATTTTAGATTGTGCTCATAGCATATTTGCTCTACATGTATACACATGGTATTGAAAAGAAAAGAAAAAACAACTTTTCCTTTTTCTTTAAAGTACTTTTTATGAAAAAAATAAAAATATTATATATCGAGTATTAATGTAATCCTCAATCTTCAAGTATGATCACGTAGAAGATTTAAGAGTCTTACATCGATTACCATAACAATTTTTAAGATTTAAACTTGTGATCTCAGAATAAGTTGAAATAAACTCATGTTATCCTCTAACTATAAGTTACAAGAATATTGCTTGAAAATTCAATGAATTTTACAAAAATTAATGTTGATGTGTGTGGAAAATATACTGCATCTCAATAAATAACATTATTATGAGTAATTGCTAATCAAGATCTTTATACAATATAGTTGAAAACATGTGTGAGAAGATTGAGTGTATGTCAAGCATACTTGGTTAGGAGAGGATGCAAACACTAAATTGAACAAAAAGATAGGATTAAAGCCCTCAGAAACCCAAAAAGCACTTCCACGACTTCACATTTACATGTAACTGATTGATTGGTAACTTGGTGCCGTGGAAGCCTTTGAGGGTTACTGAATGCTTACTCCTTTTAATTTAATTTCCTTACACAAAGTCACTCACTTACTTACAATTACAAACAAAGGAACACCTATTTATAGTATACTCATGACAGATTTATTTATTCTCAATTAATTGAAATATGACAGCTAACAATATACTATCAACATTTATTTTCCTTCTAGCTAGGATCCAATAATTGATTCGCAAAATTTTAGATAAAGACACTTTAATATTGATTAAAGATAAATTAGAATTTATTCCCAATTAACTTGCATGCAGTCTCTAGTGTTCAGTGCTCTATGTGTGCGCTCAAAAAAGAAATCTTGATAGTCCTATCGAGATCTAGCAAGATATGAAAATCAAAACTAAAAATAAATATATTAATTTTCATAATTAACATCGCCCCCTCACCTATGGGTTATTGTTACCACCCTTAACTCCTCAGTCTTGCCACTGAAACCCCCACACAAAGTATTGGAATGATACAATGAGAAGACCATGAGTTCAACTTTCCTCGATATCAAACTAACAACTATTAACATTTGTCGTTAACAAGTTATTTATCACAAAAGGGTGTATTTGGTCTGAAGTTATTATTTTATATTTGAGTTGTTTGATTTAATTATTTGGGGTGGCTAAACCAATTTTAGTTTCCCCAAAAGTGGAGTATTTGGAGGGGAAAGAATAAATATTTCATATTTATACTCAAATATCATTTTATTGAATGTAATATTAAATATTTTTTTAATGAATGTAATGTTAAATATTAGAATGGTGGAAAATATAATTTTACATTTCTCCTCCATTAAATTCTAGCACATCACTTTGTTGAATCAAACAAAAAATATTTAAAAATTTCTCCCTTCTTCTCTCCTCTTATCCATTAAAATAACTCTCCTTAACGAATAGATTTTAAGGCTTTGATTGAAAGTTTTAATGAAGAGCGGAGAGGTCTTTGGTGAAAAAGTAAGGAGTGGAGAGAGGGAAAGAGAAAGAATGATAGACCCCTAACTTGGATAAGGGATTTTTTTCGACGTAGAAGAACTCAAAAATTATATTAGATGAAAGTTTTTGGAGGGCTTAAAAATATTCGGTTCCTTTTCATTGTGTTATAATGCTTTCAAAACTAAAAATATGTTAATCATAGACGTTATCATGTCATTTCATTGTCTTAAATGGAGCCTAAAGAGTGTTATGACAGTTATGGGTGATTTTAGGTGGGGGGATGGAGGTTGGAGACATTTTCTTGAACCTTATTTCTTCTGGAAAACAAATTTAAAAAGCAAATACTGTAAAATATTATAAATTTATAATCATAATTATTCCATCCATCTTGAGCCTGTTGCTTTAAAATACATGCTTCATAAGCTAGTAATTAATCAAGATTCGGTGGAGAACAGATTGTGTTTGCATTTTATGTAGAAGGATCTCTCTATTTTACTAATTCTGCCCATGGATTTCAATGTGCTGCCAAAAATGATGTTAGTGCGTTGACATTCTTCTGGTACTCAAAAACGTGCCTTTTTATCATAAAAAAAAGCATCATATTGCATATCGACATGCATGCGACTCTTTCCATGCAGAATAAGTTATCCATCCAAAGCGCCACATACAAATACTCTACTACCAATTTTGCCATATAATTGAATAATTGAATTGAATGAACTATACATATTGACATATTGACAATGCCTTGACATTAATCCCACTTAAAAAAAAAAGTCTCATATTATAGTCATATATATTATAGTAATCGTTTTGGTTTTCTCACATATTATTTATTCCCTTAGCCTCGTTTTGGTTTGAAGCAACAGGATTAAGGGATGCCATTTTGTGGCTTGGTCATCTAGGTCTATCAAAAGTGCATATTGAACTAGATTGTAAGGTTGTCGACGGCATTGTTGATAGCTCTAATAACCAATCTGAATTTGGTAATATCATGGCTAACTGTAGAGCTTTGTTACAACATTTTTCAAACTTTAAAATAAGTTTTGTAAGGAGACAAACAAATTATGTCGCCCATAGTTTAGCAAGGGAGTCACAATTGCATGCTCGTCACCAAGTCTTTGATTTGATTCCATCTTATATTACTACTATTTTGATGAATGAAATAAGTTAAGTTTTTGTTGATCAAAAAAAAACCAAAATCGATGAAATTATTTGTAATTGTAATTTGGTTTTTTCTTGGTAGCCTGTAAAAACTGTGTAACTTACCCATCAACCAATAAAAATATGCCACGTTAGTAAATATTCAAATATAGTTTGTGCCACATTAATAAATATTCAAATATAGTAAAAACTAGATTGTGGGTACTACTTGTATATTTATTCATGAGGTTAATTCTTATTGATTATTGAGTAATATCAACAATTCTTCAAAGACAACATAGACACCTTTTGTAACTTTTTAAACTACTTACCCTCAATTCCCAAACCTTTTATCGATTATGCAAGGCAAGGCATGTCAAGATGGGTTGGAGGGTTGGAAATCTCAACTCACCTCACAATAAAAAGTGGACTAAATAGGTTGAAGGGCATGAAATCTCAACTCATCCGTCAACCCACGTATCCAACCTATTTTGCCAGAAAAATCCCTACATAGAAGCATTCTTAAATGGATGTTACATCCACACATCACTCATTTTTACCTTTTCAACTTGAGCATCCCATATAGCACTATATTCGTTAACTCAACCTCAAAAAATACTAAATAAATCTATCTAATAACCTCAGATCATTTTAGATCAATAAAACATTAAGTTAATATCATGGCTCACAAAATTTGTTTGAACATAGAATAATTTATAAGCTCCAGAGCTTAAAAAATTAAGTCTATCCCCCTTTATTTTAGTTTCACAAATAGGAGAAGATATGTAATAGAAAGACTTCTAGATCGCTCATCCTAACGCTACTCTTTCCCAAACACTCTTAACTGCAAAAAATTTACGAGATTCGGTGCATTGTAGATGTTAGGGCTGCTTTATATTGTACAGATTATATCTGTGTACCTATTAATCGGCTGCCATCGGTATTTCCTCTCTAAATCAACAGAGCCAAATTACAAGCAAAACTACTCTTGATTAATATTCAATCCTAATCAAGCATCAGTCCAAAAAGATTTGGCCCTTTGTATTTATTCCTTCATTCTATATACATTCTTACTCTTTCTATATGTACAGTGACATAAAGATTAGCCATATCACAATAAAATATGGAAAATAAAAGTAAACCCAGACAAAGAGAACCGAATAACTAATGTTGGAGCAAATATGATATGACCAAATATTCGTTTTACCCCTATGTCATAGCAAGGGACAACCATGCATGTGTATAAATATAAGCCCAACTATATATTTCTTTGTTAACATATGATGAGAAATACATAAACTAATTGTTTGAAGAACTTTTCATGTTCCCTCAAAGGCTTCCAGTATTCGGCCATATAATTACTTGAATGCTGGAAGATTTTGTAGGAACTTGATAGCTTCTTCTATGTGACTATGATTCAATATTCAAAACCATTCTATCAAAATTTATGCATTCATAGAAGAACCTCTTGCTATAATTAGAATGAATGAAGTGTATGAGCGGCTAAATATTGAGCAAGAAACCTATCAATTTTTCATAATAATTTAGATTTTATCTATCAATGTATTGGTTCAGAGACCAACTGTGGTAGGTGTCATTGCCTGTCGCATCTGCAACTTAATCAATCTTGCATACTACGATTTAGGACAACTCTTCCATCCCCTACCTGTCTCTTTTCACTCAAAAACACTCAAACAAGATCATAGATTCTCTTCCAATTCCTCCTCACTCTGAAACAAGTCTTGAAGTACTCAGTTGTATTTCACTAAGTAAAAATCAGCATCAATAATCCGATTCATGAGCCTGTTTCATATACAAAAGCAATCATATACCGAGCAACCCAAAATATAGGCTGCAAAGAATGATGCCATGGGCGTAACATGGAGAGAGCAAACTCCCAGCAATTGAAAAAAATGTATGTCTAAAACAAAAAATCAGTATACAAAGCATCCAAAGTAGAACAGAGTCGATATCTTGCCAGCAACAAACAGCTTGGATACCAATTTCTCAATCTGTAAATGTAAATCACAGAAGATATTAAGAATAAATATTTATTTATGTCTGTTTTTTTGATAAAATTATGGTACTTATATTCACATTGTTAATATACTGCAACTATTATGAAACGAATATACCAAAAAACGCCAATTCGTCATCAATAATAACTGGACAGTTAAATGCTCTTAGTAAAATATTAATATGAACATTGTAAAAGAGAAAATTGAGCTCTTGGATTTCATGAAAGTTATTTGATTATTGGAGAAGGCGATTATTATGGGATGTAGAATGAGCTTTGATTCAGTAGAAATTTTCCAGTGATTTAGATTTAGATAGGAGAAATAGGAAGCACTCACTTTTCAGACTACAAATGTCAACGCCTTTACATTCTTTACACCGAATGGTTATCTGTGATCAATCAAGACATTTTCAACCTTATGGAAAGATTTTTATAGAAATAATGTAATAGAAATTGTATATTTAGTTACCTCATGATAATATGACCAGTCCAAGGTACAAAGATGCGCAAAGAAATGCGAACGATATCATTCCCCTAAAAGTGGAATACATTATAGAAAGGAATGTCAATGATGAATAGTTAAAAACAAAAACAGTGCACGCTAACTATCTCACTTTGCCCCCTATTGCTATACTATTACGGTTATCGTGTTTTCTTTCATCTCCAATGTAAAACAAGATAAGCATCATTAATCACTACCTTTTTCCTTGTTAATTATCCACTATCCTATAAGAAAGTGGGTAATTCAAAAAAAAAAAAAAAATAGCAATTACCAATGCCTACAGTAATTTTGCAGATGTTAGAAAAACAGTACTATTATAACAATCTCAATAATCTATTTTTGAAAAGAAATTTCAAAATTTTCAGTGAACAACAGGGTGACAAAATTAAAACGAGCATAAAAAATAGTGGGCTTTATTTATTATAAGATAACTTGTATTAAAAAATTCCAAATTCCAATCCTATAAAACCGGTAACTGTTGGCCCAAAAGGACTTTTTTGTATTGAAGTATGTTTCCATAAGGAAAAAACTCACCAAATAACTCCCCACCCAAAACCATTACAAGGGCAAGGGCAGACTTCTGCAAACTTCTCAGCATCACTAGAGTTGACTCTCCTAGATATTAAATCGTCGTAAATATCTACAGCATACAAAATTCAATCATATGATATAAGTGGTGTCAATAGAGTTGTTATCCAAATTGAAAATGAAACATATAAAAAGTGGTTGAAATCATACCATAAACTGAAAACAAACTGTTCATAACTCCTGAAAATCAAATCATAATTAGTTATCCATACATTTCAAAGAAATGACACAAATACCAACCAGGGACAAGTTCAAAATATTTGAAGGAAACACGTGAAGAGGACAGGAACATACCAATGAAGAGAATGACATAGCGAAGGATATGGACTTTCGTTTTCTCTTGCAGAAGCCAAATCACAGCAATAAAAACAATAAATCCTGATATTCATTGATCAAGAAGCACAATGTGAGAAACCTTAATGATATCGTCTTTCCTTTTTGACTTTTTATTTCAGAAGATTGTAAAATTGCTCACCAATACAGAGTCCCCGGAGTGTCCACTTTTTGGATAAAGGTATGTTAGCGAGACATAGAAAAAGGGAGAAAAGTCAGGAACAAATATCTTCAAAAGATTTGATACAAACAATTTCATTTCTGCATGTATAATATCTTACATTTTTAGCAACAAAGAGCACAATAACCAGAGCAGCAATAAAGCAACCAGCAGCAATCCTTGCAGTAAGAATGTTTGTAGAAGCAAGAATCAAAGCCATTCCCCAAAATGATGAACCAAGATCTAGAGAAAAAACCAGCAGAGAAATGATAAATACATTTGAAGAGTGCTCATATCAAACTCAAATCATATGCTTGGTTTTAAGGTTTGGGTGTCTGTGTTTCTATTCAAGGTTTATAACATTGACATATTTATAAACCTCATTATTATCAGGAACTTAGGATTTACGCAACTTGACATCAAAGCCATAGCAGTGCAACTTGACATCAAAGCCATAGCAGTGCAACTTGTGGTGTTGTTAGTATCAAAAGACTGTTATGCATAAAACCTAGTTTCAAAATTGGCTTCAAGAGATTTAGGCTCTATTTGGTAAAAAGTATCGGATAAGTTAGCAGATAACGGATACGCTGATAGATTGAATTTGAAGTGTTTGGTAAAATTAACGGGTGAATTGATAAATATAAAATATAATGAGATAAACAGTTATTTTTAATTAATACTAAAATCTTACAATTAAGATAATGAGGATAAAAATGAGAGAAAAATGATATATTATGATCTCTAACGCTACTTGAAGTGGCATTTGAAAAAACGATATAGTCTAACTTAAAGTTAATATGTCAACTGAAAAGTATGGGAGAAAAATGCATTACATCCAGCAGGCAAGATCAACCAGTATATGCCACCACGCGTCTGTGTTACCCCTCCCTCGTTTGCATGAACCTGAATTCCCTCCACCTATTGGCACCAAACTAACAATGATTCAGCATGCATAGGAAAGAAATAAGGACAAAAAAATATACAGCAGAATCAAACATATGAAACTTTTCAGTTTTAATAAAATAAGGCTGATGAGGCCCGGCCAGCAGCAGAAAAACACATAATGCTAACACGTAGCAGAATGTATTGGTAAGAATATATTACACAACTTCACTTTATTGCCATTAAAAAAAACTTCACTTTATTGAAACATGCAGCACTGATGCATTTGGAATTCAGGATTCAGAAGTATTGACTTGATATGAATAAGTTATTCAACATCTTAACTTACAACAACTAAAATAACAAAACTTTTCCTTAAATCTATGAATCCATAGTTTGTAAACTGGATAGTGAAATTGATATTTACTGTAATTACCACAAATTAGTTAAAAATACAGAGATTATTTTTAATACAAAAAAGATTCTTGCATGTTTACAAGGCTTAGTTCCTAAGAGTACGAAGGCACGACAATCTTATAAGAACCTGTAGTACTGTCATGGAATAAAAACGGGTTTCTTTTTTGTATTTTTTCCCCCTTTATCTGTTCATATAACTCATTTTGATCTCAAGGAACAACATTAAGAAAATCAGAAATGTGCTCTCCTATCCCTGGTTGTCAAATCAAAACTTCCAATAGCTCCAAAAGAGCAGAAGTCAATACATCCTTTCAAGTCTGCGTCTTACTTGACACAAATGTATAGTTATATATACAGCGGACAATTATTGTTGTTTTAATGCTTCTATTGTTTCCATAAATGTGAGAATACAATCGATAAGATCATTATGGCAAAACATTGGGACTCTCCATCATAAGCAACTCATTGGTTAACTAACTTTACAATCTTAACTCAGACCATGCCCTCCTAATAATTTTTAGTTGGTGAAGTAAAAATCCGTCATCCATGTATAAAACGCAACAAAATAAAATAGATCAATAGACGAGCTTTCAAAGCTATTTCCGTTCTCACTAAGTTGCTAGTGATTAGTGAACAATGGTTGGTTACATATTTCCTTATAAATAACAGCAATAAAATAGATCAATAGACGAGTTTTCAAAGCTATTTCCGTTCTTACTAAGTTGCTAGTGAACAATGATTGGTTACATATTTGCTTATAAATAACAGCAATGAGAGCCATTTTGGTCCAAGAAATTCTGAGTTTTTGAAATATGATATTGGAAGTCATTACATGTATATGTATACTCATGTTCTTCGGGGCATAGAATACAAGTTAAAACTTGTAACATGTTGTAGACAAAAAAAATTCATCAAGAGTATCAACAAATAGCATTAAGCTCCTACATTTACAGTTTTACCTTGCCACAAGTGAGCAAACAGGCAATTGCATGACTCGCTTCGTGCAGAAACACAGTGATGAGCTTAAAAGGTGTAAGCAGAAAAGTCCTCCATAGCTGTAATCACCACAACAAATTATTAGCATAACAAGATCAGTTGTACAGCCACTGAGACACATGACACTGTACCCAAAAGCAAAAAAACTACATCACATATAAATCTAAGGTTATCAAGTCTAGATAAATATCTGCAACCTCACTGTTTTAACAACAATCCAAATTCAATGTAGCATATAAATCAATAGTATATAATAAAGACTAAGGACCTTGTTTTGAAAAATTCAATTTGTCAAATGTGAAGTCAACCCAGTTGTTGAGTTCACACATCCAGGTAGTATTTAGTTATTCTGATTAGGTCAACCAATTGATCTATCAACCAAAACACTTTGATCCAGTCACAACTAGTCTGAGATTTAATTCATACAACAATGAAAAATAATTCATAAACCTCGTTCAATCGCGTGGCACTTTCATGACTGCACACATTCACGCAATTAGTGACTGCATGACTATCTGATCAAGACCAGACGGTCCAGTCTCAAACAAATTTTAATTTTCTTCAAAAACTAAAACTACCAAGTTTAAGATCTGGACCGTCTGATCTTGACCATACAGCCATGCAATCACGCGAATGAGTGCAGTCAATGACTGCGGGGAATCTCCGTGGTTGATTTTAATGGCAAATGAACAATCAAAATTCAAAGCAAAACAAAAAAATAACATAGCAACATCAATTTTGACAGTCCAAATTCATAAGCTCTTTTCTACTATCATGAAGTTATTATAAATGAAATCAAATAAAGTAAAACATTATAAGAGCATAAAATATGAACATTAATAATAAATTAATCATGAATTAGAGTAAAATATAAACTAAATCCTCAAAAATTAAAATGGTTTAGAGAGAGAGAGAGGTACGAGGAGGATGACAACGGTGTAGACACCAACAAAAGCAATGAAGAGTTTCTGGTCGTGATCACAACAGTTCTTAAGCTCCCAGTTTGGCATTGCTACTTTCAAATTCAACCTTTGAAGAACAAATGAAGAATGATGTTTTTTTTTTTTTTGTGTTGGTTAAATAAAAGGGAGCGGTTTTTTTGGTTTAGGGTGGGTGGAAAAGGTGAGAGAAAGTTGCAAGGAAAGAAAGAAAGAAAAAAAAATTGCTTATAAGAAAAGGAAAATACAAATAGAGTAATGTGTATTTATTTTTGCTACTGGATCCAGTCAAAAATATTTCTTATACTGTATGGATTGGGTAAGGCTTTGTCTCCAACGCGTAATAATAAAGTCAAATCAAATTAACCAATCAACATGTTTTTCAGTTCCACAAGTATCAAGAAAAAAGTTAAGAATTTCACACAAAATTAATTCCATGCCTTGGTTAGTTAGGATCTCTGCTGGTTTAATCATAAATTTGAATTTTAATCCATTTATATTGTTAACTTTCTTTGTCCATTTCGGCTTTAATCAGCTTGAGGGTTAGTTTATGGAGTTCTGTGCAAAAGATATTCGGTTTACATTAATAAAAGTTGCAAGGATGAATTGTGTTAATTGAAAAAGATAAATGTGTTTTGATTAAAGATATTTTGATTAAAGGAATACTATATTTTAAAACAATCTTGACCTTGGTAAACGTAGTTTAGTTGATGATTAATGAATTTAACAATATGTATTAGTTTATTAACCATTTAAGAAACACAATTAACAACAATTTTAAACATCATTAAGTTTTTACCTAATGAATAAAAAGAGAAAGAAAAAAAAAACAATATAAAGAGAGTATTGTTTATTTGTCCAAAAATAAAAAGAATATTGTTTATAGATTGAAATGAATACATTGTTACATATTGAAAGAAGAAGAAATATTCATTCACAAAAAAAAATATTGAAAGAAGAAAAAATAAACTCTCAAACAACGAAAAGTCCCGTGTACCTCTTTGAATTTGGTTGTTATAGCAATAAAATAATTTGATTTAGACTCTTTTTTTTAAGGGAAATTTGATTTAGACATAAACTCTACAATTTCTTTTTTACGTGTATCTTCTGTGAGAAATAAATTATGAGTAAGTAGGCAATTTTCCCCCTGAAATTGTAAGTTTCGTCAATTACTTACCTGAAATTAACAAAACTATCCCTTGAAATTGCATAACGTTAATCAATTTACCCCCTCTATTAAATTTTTCTGTTAACTGTTTACGGTTGTGATCAAATACTCCCTGAAATTTTGCACTTATGTGCAAAATGCTCCCTGAACTTGAAAATTTATATTTATTTTTTTATTCTTGACTCAAGAGATATTAAAGACAAACAATTAACAATTATTGATCAAATAAATCTTTAAGGAATGTATGTTTATGCAGTTATTGGTCGTATAAATCTTTATGGAAGGTATGTTACTCTCATGTGTTTTAAATATATACATATATACAAGACCTTTTTTACACAAGTTGGTAATTATGTTAGAGTATGCAGTCATAAAGTACACAAGTCTTTGATAATTGTGTGTCCATAAAGAAAATCCATAGGTTAATATCCGCGGAAGGAAGAAGAAACAAGGCTTAGGTTTGTGAATTTGCAACTTAATTAATTATATAATTTTTATAATGCAGGAAATGCCATATCTATTAGTTGTAGTATGTTAAATAGATTGTGTCACTGATCTTCTGCATGAAGCTGGTAGATCACATTGTCCTACAAAGTTATGTGATAGATATCAATTTTCGGCTGCTATGGCATTCTTGTCTTGGTTTATTTCAACAGCTTGATATCTTTTTAATGTTTGGTTTTTAGTTTTACCTTCTTTGTAAAAAAATTATCTTGCTCCTTGTTGATAAATATGAAATATCTACTAACAATATATAAAAATCGAAGTCCAGCAAAATTTCATAATCGTCCTCAATTAAATGCACAATCTTCTTAATTTTATGACCACCTTCGTCATTTTGAAACTAAAACTAATGTATTCAATTTTTAAAAATTACATTTTTTAGGTTTATCTTCCCATCATAACTAAATCCTTAAATATTGCAAGTTTATCACTTCAAAAGCTAACTAATTATAGACACTACTTTTTTGCTTTATTATTTTTGAAGCCTAACTAATTTCCTATGAGTAGGAAAGAAATTTGAATTATTAACATGCATATATGATTTTTTTTAAAAGAGTATATATGCAAATATTTACTTTATAAACATGAGCACGTAACATCAAAAAGATAATTAACATGATTAGGTAGGAAATTTGTGAAGAAAATAAAATTTGTTACATTCTAAAAAGTCAATTATTTTGAGATAAGCTCTAATTCAAAAAAATTTCCCCGATAAGCTCTAATTAATTTGTTTGATTTATCATTTTCAAGCCTAAAACTAATATCCTATATTTACAACTATATTAAAACTAATTTTCAACAAATTTGCTAATATAATAAAATCGTACTTCGACAAAGACAAATTTTCTCAATTATCCTTTTTAAAGCATAAAACTAATATTTTTTTTTGTATAATATATGTAAGGTCTGAAGTTCAAACCCCGGTCACCACCATTTTTTTTTATTTTTTGAAAATCTAAGACGAGTTTGTTGTTTATTTCCACTTCCACACAACAAATGTAAATAGATTGTTTAATTTGTTTTTAGTTTACCACTTTCAAGAAAACTAATTCCCTATATATTGCAAATAATAATGAATAAATTGTTTCCTTTTTCTTCTCCATTTTATTACCCGATTTCCTTTATTTTTTTAAAGTGCCTAAAATGTCCACGGTTAGACTTCTAATATCACAAATTTAGTGAGTTTTATGGTCAATTTTCTGCATATATAAGCACATAAAATCTATAACGGGTGTGGTGCAGACATTGAATAATGTTTTGCTTATAAAATAAAAATTTATTTAATAGAAATACTATACATCGATGTTTATATTTTGAAAATATTCATGAGTTTTCAATTTTATTTTTTGAGAAATGAGTTTTCAAAATTTTAGCATATTGACTTTTCATACATGTATATAAAAAAATTTGTATGCATAATTGCATATAGTACATAAAATCTGCAACGGGTGCGGTGCAAACATTGAACATTGTTTTACATATAAAATAAAAAGTTATTTAATAGAAGCACTATATTAATTTTAATTTTGAAAACATTCTTGAATTTTTAAAATTTTATCATATCGACTTTCTCTCATATATGTGCATAAAAATTTGTTTGTGTAGATATATAAGTACATAAAACCTACAACGGGTGCGGTGCAAACATTGAACATTCTTTTGCATATATAAAAAGTTATTTGATAGAAACACTATATTAATTTTGATTTTGAAAATAGTCATGAATTTTCAAAATTTTATATCAACTTTCTCATATATCTACGTAAAAATTTGTTTTCGCATATATAAACAAATAAAATTCATAACTGGTATGACTTAACTATTTAACAAATTTTTGTATACGCAAGAGAAAAATATATGTAATCGAAACATTACATTAATACTCATAATTTTTATTTAATATCTATAAACATTCTACCATATTAACAATTGAATTAATTTTTATATAATTATCGCAATGTCACGTGACCCGTGCGAAAGCACGGGTCTATTACTAGTGAATGAAAAGGCTGCACATAACAAAACCATTATTTCTTTGGCATATATTCATTCATGTTCTTGTGAATAGAATTTTGATGACAATAGGTACAACATACTACTTGAAGAACTGAATGTATGATTTTTGGTAAGGAAAAATATATAAATTTTTAAGTTTAGGGGGCATTTTGCACACAAGTGCAAAATTTCAGGGGGGTATTTAATCATAACCGTAAACAGTTAACAAAAAAATTTGACGGAGGGGGTAAATTGATTAACGTTATGCAATTTCAGGGGGGTAATTGAAGTTTTGTTAATTTCAGGAGGATAATTGACGAAACTTACAATTTCGGGGGGAAATTGCATATATACTCAATAAATTATCAATGTTTATTTCTTTAAAACTATTTTGAATTTATATAAGTTTTTTTTTATAAAGTATCCATACGGCATATCCAAACTTCATTGATAATCTATCCCATGGTACAATGTTTATGGTGATTTGGCAAATTGGTCTGAAACATTTATTTTCTGCTCCAATTTATAAATCTAACATTTTTATTCATCCGTCCTTTCATCCTCTTACTTTCATCTAGTGAAAACAATGTTTAAAACAGAAAAAGAAACAGGAATGATTATGCTTTGCATCATACAGCTCAAGGAACCTGACAATTCAAAATATGGTTACAGTATACTGCTGCCTATGACTTGTCTAACTACAACACGCATGTTTAGTATAAAAGATCAAATGCTCTTCATATAAAACCGCACTAAATATAAAAACCAAAACCATGACCATTGAACCTATGCATGCACCGTCATAATGTGTTGTAGACCTTAGTCCTCATCAGGAGAATACCGACTAAATTTTTCCCGCCTACGGGAGGATTCGTCTCTTTCTTTTCTTTTACGTGAATGTTTATCTGATTTGGTTAAACTCCTATCACGATGTTCTCTCTCAGTTGAGCTCTTGTCTTGGTAACGATCACTCCTCTCTGAAGAGCGCCTGTCATGGTAACGGTCACTCCTCTCTGAAGAGCTCCTGTCATGGTCATGATCACGATCAGCCTTCTTAGCTGAGCTCCTCTCCTGGTAACGATCACTCCTCTCCGAAGTGCTCTTGTCATGGTAACGGTCAATTCTCTCTGAAGAGCTCCTGTCATGGTAACGATCATGATCGGCCTTCTCAGCTGAGCTCCTCTCATGGTAACGGTCACTTCTCTCTGAAGAGCTCCTGTCATGGTAACGGTCACGATCAGCCTTCTCAGTTGAGCTCCTCTCCTGGTAACGATCCCTCCTATCTGAAGAGCTCCTGTCATGGTAACGATCACGATCAGCCTTCTCAACTGAGCTCCTCTCCTGGTAACGATCACTCCTCTTTGAAGAGCTCCTGTCATGGTAACGGTCACTTCTCTCTGAAGAGCTTCTGTCGTGGTACCGATCATGATCATCCTTCTCAGCTGAGCTCCTCTCATGGTAACGATCACTCTTCTCTGAAGAGCTCCTGTCATGGTAACGATCGCTCCTCTCTGAAGAGCTCCGGTCATGGTAACGGTCACTCCTCTCCGAAGAACTCCTTCCACGTGAGTAGTCTTCCTCCATCTTAGAGTTTTTTGTCGTGTTCCTGTCACTAGAACCTCTTCTATCAGAGTCTTCATCCTTGTCTGAGAGGTTGGTTTCTCTTCTAGGAGGGGATGGAACCTGTACAATGTATGAAAAAATTTAAATAAAAACAAAATTACAAGAAAATTGTAAATTCCAATATCCTAGTCTCGAACACTTGCCATTACCCACTGCGAACAATATTAGACCATATACAAAATCATATATTGTATTGTTATCTTAAATATTCAATCTGGAACTACAAGAAATTAAAAATAATAATAATAATAAATTAAAAAAAAAACACATTTGCTTAATGTCAAAAGGTAAAATAACATGTAACCAAAAAAAAAAAATGGTAAAATAACAATACCTGAAAACGTGACATGTATCTTCCCTCAGGTGGAGGTGGGATACCAAGCTTCTTCAACTCCTCATAGGGAATTGGTTTCCTGGTTAAATAGTAGAGAAAACACATAATCAATAAACTGTAACACTGTAAGTCCATGACAAGTCAAATGGAGATATGCCACTTCTTGCAAAGGCTACAATACAAAAACTAGTTTTTAACCCTTTTCACAAAGAGTTTAAAAAGGTATACACTGTCCGTGTAAAACTGTTTTCACTGACATCCAATGAAAGACTAGACTACCATTCTTCCATGTCACACAATCAATTTCAAAATAACCATACATGAAGAGTTGAGTGATGTAAGTGGGTTTTCACTGGACGTCAATGTAAAACTGTTTTATGCATATCCTTTAAATCCTTTCACAAAACCTCTTCAATAAAGAATTATACAAATAAGTTTTTTCAGTTCTTAAGTTCATAGCTTCCACCATATTGAGACTTCAAATCATCCTATGGCACTGTAACCTTCAGTACACCTGTTGTAGTTATATAAACCATTTTTTCATCAGTTCCTCCATTTCAATCTCACTCATCTTATCATTCTTCCCTTTTACATTTCAGTCACTATTGACCAATTCATTATCAATCAACTAGTCTATAATGAGTATTCATTTCGAATTTACCACACTAGAGGGCATCACAAGTCTTTAAAAATTAGGTTATCAGATATGTAATAATAAGGGAGGCTATATAAATATAAATAGGGGAAAATATAGTTGCATATACGAGAGAACGGAAACATACAAGGGTGCACGAAATGGTTTTTCTCTTCCACCAAAACGAAGTTGTCCTGATTCCTTATTACCACTTAGACCACCACCTGCAATAGAAAACAGAAATTAATTATACGACTCAGGCTGAACGGGTATAATTGCAAAGTAAATAATGAGTCACTTCAACTGACCTAATCTTCTAGGAATCCATCCGGGCATCAGTTGCTGTCTATTATAATCAACTATGATTTCACAATCATCAACAATCAAATGATGAGCATCCTGCAAACGACAAAGTTCAAAAAAAATTAGCAGCATTACCATTTCATTAAAAGGTATAATACAAGCCAACATCAATTGATTTGCCTGTGGCTGTAAATTCATTTGGATTTTGTCAAAAGTGAAGTATTTGAATGATACAGCTGGTTGGTATATTCGTGTAGATTTGTGTGTGTGTGTGCACGCGCGCCGCACATAAAGGCTTGTTGGGGTTTTAAAATTTCATGTCATTAAGCTTCATTCTTTTATTTAAGATAAAAAAAGTAAACAAAAGTGTAACAAATGGCAGCACCATATATGCTCGTCGCATCTCTCTTTCAGCTTCGAATTCAACAAAAGCATAACCACGAGAAGCTCCGGTCACTGCAAATAAATAAATAAATCATTAAAACTTCAATCCCAAAGCCTGATAGTAATACATGTAAAAGAGTAATTATCAACACATAACATTCAAAATAACAAACGCATAATATTACTTAGCAGAGGTTTAACACAAAAACACAGGTATACAAGATGTTGTATTGGCAGAGGTTTAACACGAAAACATAGGTATACAAGATGTTGTATTGTTAGCGGAAATGATATATTAGTTAGAAAATGAACACTTGTAAAAAGTTAATAAGTTTTATGCATATCCTTTAAATCCTTTCCCAAAGCCTGATAGTAATACATGTAAAAGAGTAATTATCAACACATATCATTCAAAATAACAAACGAATAATATTACTTGGCAGAGGTTTAACACAAAAACATGGGTATACAAAATGTTGTATTGTTAGCGGGAATGATATATTAGTTAGAAAATGAACACTTGTAGAAAGTTAATAAGGATCCCTTTTCAGTACAAGGGAAAACCATAAAACAATTATTCACCAAAAAAAAAAAACATAAAACAATTTAATAAAAGAAATCTCTGTTGTCAATGCGGAAATGCGGCATGGCCAACCCAATAATTGGAGCGGTGTGGGAGCGGGTCGCGTAGCGGGCGCTATTTTGGTGGCACGGCCACTAATAAATTTAATACTAGATACCATACTATTCAAAAAGAAATACTAAAATACCTTAAACATTAATCAAAAATTTTGCATGAAGTATTCATAATATGAAATAAAAGGGATAGCAAAATCGAAAATGGCTAATACCAATTATATACAACTAGTACAAGTTATTGTTTAACTATTTATAGGTCTGCTTTGGCCGCTTTCAACTTCTGAGACGCGCTGACGCAGCCTGATACGCGCCGACGCGGCCTGGTGCTGTGATCCTGATTTTTCCGCTATAGCAGCCAGCGCGGCCGCTTTTGACAACAGAGAAAGAAATCATTAAAGTTCATGTACTACAACTACATATTTACAAGCAACATATTATTTCTCTAACAGGAAAACAATAAATCAAAAGAGCATTGTCTTAACTCCTAGGAGAAGTACATGTTATATAGTTCACAAAATGGCTTAAATATAAGAGATGGAGAGAACATATCCTTGAATGAAATGTTATATTTTTCAGAAGCACACTGTTTGAAGATGTAAAATAGTGTGCGGAAAATAACCGAGGTGAAATCAAATATGGCTCAGTATTTAAGATAGAGCAAAGAAATTTACCAATGTCCCTCACCAAGCGCAAGTTCTTCACTCGACCAAACTCACTCATAACCTGAAAGATAAAACCCACACATTCCATAGTCAAGGAATACAATTGGGTCATATTTGAACCCTAAAGTGAAGAAAAAAAAAATGTTACCTTTCGGAGAGTGTCTTCGGTGGTGAGTCGAGAGAGACGACCCACAAAAAGGGTACAATAAGGGTCACCAGTGGCCTTAGGATCCCCAAATGGGTCATCTACAAAATTAAATTTTAGAAATTAAAAATGGATGAAAATTGAAATGGAGAATTGAATAGAATAGAATACTGACAGAGGCCAATAGAGGAACAAAGTTGAGCACGAAAAATGGCATTATCGTGAGGAACAATATCGGTGCCATCAATGCTTCCAGCTTGAATGGGATGATAGGCATTGGAGTAGAAAACAGAGTTCAAGTTTCTCGACCTTGCACTCATTGTTAGGTTTCTGGTGTAACTTCAATTTGGCTGGGTAAAAGTTTCTACCCAAAACTTTCTTTTATATTTAAGACATTCTTTAAGTTGCAAATAGTCTTAATGGAATACTATAAAACTTTTTCAAGATAAAAAAAAAAAAATTTAAAGTATCTTATAATCCTAATCCAATAAACCCTTAAGATTTGAGATTCGGTTGTTATAAGTTTGTTTTAAGATTTCAAATTTTCAGAAATTTATGCACTTTATAATATTTAATATTATTTGAGTAGAATACTTTAATTTTAGGCTTAATTGCATATTTGATCTTTTATGTTTATTTTAGTTTTTAAGTTGGTCCCTTGTATTTTAAAAGTTTCAAATTAGTCCCTTACATTTGCATGTAAAAAAAATTTGCATTGCAAGGAAAACCTAACATGTTTTTCAAGATATTGCATACGTAAAACATGGTTATTAAATCAAGATAGAGACTCTATAATTCCACAAACCCAATCACCAGTATGGTTCTTCAAGACTCCTCTAAAGCCTGATCAACCAATATTATCCAAGGATCTGTCATCAACTTGATCGTTAAAGAGATCTTAATTACCATTCTTGTCAAAGGACTTGATAATCAGCTCATAATTAAGTGGATTGGATGGTATTTAATGGTGTATATGTCAATCCTTCGCAGTTCATTAAATTGCCTTAGTTAATGTTTAGCGTGATCCAATCTCAATAGTAGCTCCACGTCTATCACAAGAGCTTTGTGACTCTCACATGATTTGATGAGTCTATATCTATCTATATATATTAAAGATATTGAAATAGTCTAACAAAAATGGTTTTGCCACAATACTCAAATACAGTAAAGTTGAACAGATATGTGGTGGAAAAAATGGACGAGTCTAATAAACTGGAATAAGCACCTTCCAAGGAAAAGAATCCATAATTCTAGAGCTATGACATTTATTTTCTTTATTTAATTTAGTTTTATAAACTTGGGAACGCTACACTTTAGAGAAGATTCGATGACTGGACAACATAAGAATTCAGAAGATACAGAACAAATTAAACCTGAGACAAGAAGGTTTGAGGAAAAAAAATCATGTTGAATATTATAGAAAAAATATCTACTATAAAACCCAAAATTGTTACAATAGCAAAGGATTTTGCATTCTATAACTAGTTAAGTTCTGTTAATCTCCTGAGGCTTCTGAACTCTTTGAGTCTTTTCCAGTAAGTCATGTGCTATTTCTAACTTGCCACACTTTTGAAACTCATGCTCAAATGTGTCTCTAGCATAAGCTGATAAACGAACACCCTTTTCGAGCATTGCTTTTACTTTCTCATAAGCATCACCTAGTTGACCTTCCTTACACAGCTTCAACAACTTCTGATTCTCCAATTTTCTTTCCAATTTAAGACACAAATCCAATTGATCATGTTCTCTCAAAAGACTATCTACCAAATTGTAAGTATGAAAATGTGGAATCCATCCCAAACCCAACATTTCCATCAACAATTCATAAGCGACTTTCCAATTCTTACATGCAGATTGAGCATGGATCAAAGCAATGTAAGTTATACTATCCGGAAAGCACCTATTCTTGTTCATGATTTCAAACACACCATTAGCATTGTCTAAATCTCCCAATTTACACAACATGGATATAATAGAATTGTAAACAACTAACTTCGGTTTTAAGCCGATCTCCAACATTCTCCCAAACAACTTACCGGCTTCCTCTGCTCTGCGATGATCACACAATGCCTTGATGACAATTGAGTATCCCTCTTGAACACAAGTTAGCTTCTTTTGCTCAACAATCCTCAACACTTTAACAGCTTCTTCGGTATTACCTAAGCGACAAAGCTCTGACATAAGCCTAAACACAACAAAAGTACTAGGCAACAAACCAGAATTTACAACTGCGGAAAACACTTCAACAGCTGGCTGAATTGCAGCCCTATTTCCACCCATATTAGGAACTATAATACTATACGGTCTACGAGTCTTCGTCACTTTTACTTTCTCAACAGACCCTTCTTTCGCACTCATCAAACAAAGATCCCCGATAAGAACATTCATCGCAGAACGAGTTGGATGCACACCAACCTTATCCATTTTCCGAAAAATTTCAAGAGCTGCTTCAAATCTACCAAGTCTACACAAACCAACAATCATATTACTACAAGAATAAGTATCAGGAGATTCAATCTTATCGAAAATTGAAAGTGCAAGCTCAATCATCTCCACCGACGACTGTTTCTTACACAACACATAAAGCACATTGTTACAAACAAGATTATCAGGTTTACACCCAAACACACTTTCCATTTCATCAAACAATGACAACACTTCATTTATCCTCCCTTCTCTACCCAAAAACCTAACACAAATCGACAACGCCTTAGATGAAACTCGGCCCTTATGAGCAACAATTGTCATTAACAAACACTTGATATCATCAAAAAGCTTCCTTCTACCAAAGAAATCAACCATGTACTCAACCACAGAGTCATCAAACTGAAAATCAATTTTTGCACCTGCCCATGAGAAAAATTTCAATGTTTTGGTTCTACCCAAGTGATTGTAACTCATCAAAACACGAAGCACAAGGTCAGAGGTTAACTCTGATTTGTAAGAATCCAAAACATTGTCAATGGCAGTGTCAGTGTCAGTGGGACAAGAAACGAGGTCGGTTAGCAATGAATAAAGGGTTGTTTTGGGTGAAAGGTTCGAAATTGAAGGTTTTGAGGAAGTGGGTCGAAGTGATTTGCGAGAATGGGTTTTAGGGTTTATGAAATTAGCGTTTGTTTTGTTCTTTTTGGAAGATGAAGAATAAAGATGCAGAAAGGAGGAAAGAGAAGGTTTGAAAACATGAGAAAATACAGCATTTTTTGTTCTACAAAGAATCATTCGAATTTTCCGAAGACAACCTGCGATTCCTTGTCGTGTCTCTGTTCGATTCTTCTTAGGAAACCGGAGAAGGTTGGATTTTGTTTTGTTTTTCTTTTGTTTGAGAGGTTTTCATTGTTTGGTTGCTCAAAAAAAAAAAGTTTTCATTGTTTGGATTTGATGGGAAACAGTGAAAGGGGGAAGATGCATGTGTCTCACCGGTGAGGTTTGTTCAGTTTTGAGAAAAAAACAAAGTCATTTGAACTACAAGAGAAATAAGTATGCAGTTTGGTTTGGTTTGGTTGACTTTTAAAATAAAATTTGAACTAAATCAAACAAAATGGATGCGGTTTGGATTAAATCGGTTGATGCGGTTTTTTTATACAATTATTTTTTTTCAACGTTAAAATCAAATTAAAAAACTAAAATACAAAATATTTTCAGCAATGTTTCAACCACGTAGACCAAATTAAAACGAGGACAAAAAGTAATTCTATTTTGTAAGAAATACAAAATACTAAAATTTTGATCATTCTCTAAGAGTTCAAGTAGCACATAAATACATTTTTGATAGAAAAACAAAGAAGAAACTTAACAAGAGAAAAACATGTCATTTCATTAAAATTTCCATTGAATTTCTACGAGTATTGGTCAAGATGATATATATTTTAATTAATGTTTTTTCTTATATTGTGGTTTGGTTTGGTTTGGTTCGATTGGTAAAATCAAAACTGTAAACCGAACCAAACCATGCGATTGAGTAAAAAAGTAATCCGAATATATCCTAACCAAATGCGGTTTTTTGCAGTTTCGGTTTGGATTGGTTTGGTTTGCGGCTTTTCTTTTGGATTGGTTTGTTTTTTTTTACAAAGGATTGGTTCGGTTTTGAACACCCCTACATGCATGTGTTGACTATGAATGTAGTTTAAACTAAGTTTAAGTGTAATGTGGTAGTTTGAGAATTGAAATACACACTGAACACACAGTATGTATATTTTGTGAGTGTCTGAAGAAATGTCTCAGAATTTTTAATGAATTTTATTGTTGTTGGTTAATGTGTAGATATGGTTGACAACTGTTGTGAATTCATTAAGAAGTCACACCAATAAAATACTTGATGTGTGGAGCAAATTAATCAAACAACCAAAACAATGTGGGTGACAGTTATAAACACATGCAAAAGATAGAACAACAAAGGAGAGAGAGAGAGAGAGAGAGAGAGAGAGAGAGAGAGAGAACACACGAAAATTTGTTTACCCAGTTTGGTCCAATACTGACCTACTCTAGGGGGGAGAGAGCAGCTCTTCGTTCCACTATAATGATGAGTAGCTTTACAAAGAGATATCAAAAAGGGATTACAATAATTAGTCTTCAAACCTAATTTTACCCAAATTCTCAAATCTCTTCCTGTGACCAAGAAATTCGATCCTAACAGTGTTTCTCCAAGGTGAATCAATCCCAACTTTAGTGTTTGTTGCCAAGAGAAAACTCAACAAACTCTAGTTTTGTTATTGGTTTCTAAACCCTTGTTTTTCTACTCTCTCTCATATTTCATCTGATACAAGATTTGTATTTATAGAGAAATATAACTCATAAATTTGGAACGAAAGATGTGAAATTCTAGCGTACTTGTTTTAATATGTTTTGTGCAATGTTTCAACGTTTATAATGTTCCGTTCAATGTTCCAACATCATGAAGTAAACAGAAATAAAAACAAGAAAATAAATGACAAGAAATTAAAAGGCACAGTGAGTTTGTTGTTGCAGTTCGTTGACAAACACACCTACTTTGGGGGCTACCAAGTCAAGAAGGAAATCCACTAGTGTAGTCTTTATTCTATAGCTCTCAGCAAACTCCTCGTTTACACTAAAGACCTAAGACCTACCCGTATAGATTTCAACCTAAAAACTCATAGATCTGAGATCTCATCTCACTATCCTACAGTCAACTGCAGCCCCTGTGATTATCAGACTTAAACAACACAAAATATGAAGTTACCTTCAAACAAAACAACTACTACCTTGCTTCAAAGCTTTAGTGTAATACACAAGAGTTTACAACTCAATAAACAGTCTTTAGCATGTATCAAACTAATACAAGAAAGACTCATAAATAAAACATAACTAAATTTACATCAAACAATACAGGATTGCACAAACCTTAACAGCCACTTGTATCCTGCTTGCTTTCAATTGTGGTGTGTGCTAAACAGCTAGCTTGAAGTGTCTTAATGATGTCACAAAATGCTATCATGGATATGGCACCACTTTGATGCTTATATGATAATGATTCTTTTTCCTTTAATGGGTCGTGAGAAACTAAGGCCCATAAATATTCATCGTACCAAATCCAGTCATATGATCCTTTCCTTATTTGATGAGTCATTTATTCCAAAATAAATTGCTTGATTTGAATGATGAATGAACCAATTAACATAAAGTCTAATCTTGCCTTAATGCGTGAATGATGATAATTCAATTGTGAGTTTGAGAGCATTCTTGAGAGCCTTCTTTCAATGAAACATTTTTCACAAAAAAATCATTAGTAGATTACAAGGTAAAATAAAATAGATATGTTTGTAATCCTTAAAATAATAAACGAGGATGTCATTTTCACTTTGTATGACCAGAATGTTCTTTGTAGGAACATGAGAGGCCTTTCTCAAAGTCAAAATTCATTTGATTGATGTCTATTCTCTCAAATCATATCTTGAATAGTGTGGAAGATTGTTAGACCATCATAAGTCTTTTATGATAGAATCTTCAAGCATATAATCATGCATTTCCTTCTTTGATATTTCTTCAATAAATATCATTAATTAATGATTTAATATATAATTCCTTCATGAGTTGGTTTCTCTTCAAAGTTGATTCTAATCATTTGATGAAATGATGAGAATAATTTCGAGTGTAATATGCATCATTATCATGAGAACTTTCTTTCATCGGAGTTGGTAATGTTTTCTTCTATATGAGATGACGATACATTCTCGGTTAATTAACCTTGAATTATTTTGTTGATGATGCAATTTATCACATAATTCTTCTTGGTGATTGCACACAATGTATCTTGTCCATTGAGTATCTTTGAGATGTTTTAGTTTAGGCATGTCATTTCTTCTTTGAATCTTTAAGACATTGTTGAAAACCATGATGAATCAATTACTCACAAAGTTCATCTTATTGTTGAATCTTCACTAAACACTCATTTGATTCAAACAATATTCTTTTTATATCTTATTTGAGCTTGTGATACTACTGTTTTTGTATTCTTTCAATGAGTATATATATGTACTTGTAAGAGACTTCTTTCTTGTCAACTTCTGTGAAAAGACTAAAGTGCAAACATCAGTAGATCACCTTTCATAAAACTTAATGTTTATTCCATAAGGTTTGTTTGTTGGAACAAAGGGTGTTTCACAAGTATACCACTTATGTTTTGATGATAACAAGGTATTAAAAAATTATCAATTGGATTTGCTAAACATTTATTCAAGTGTGCAGGACCATTAATCAAAGATTTATTTACAAGAGGTTCTGTTTGAATAAATTAAAGAGCAAAGGAAATCTTAAACTGAAGCTTGAAGAATATCTGACTGAAAGAGCTCCTGGAAATTCAGAGTCAGAATGCGTCTGAAGAAAGAGCTTCTGAAGATGAAGTCATCAGAAGCAAGTTCATCAGAGGCAGACTCATCAGAAGCAAATGGTATCCAGAAGCAAAGATTCTTCAGACACCAAGAAGCATTGACAAAGTACAGTGTACGAAAAGTACAACCACTATGCCTACGTTTGTCCCTGCAACCACCAACTCTGCACAGTGTCTTCTATACACGACAAGAATAACAGTAACTGTAGCAGAAACTTTTCCTTATTTGAGGGAATGGATTTGAATTTGATTTCATTGTACAAGCCTCAAATCAAGCAAAGGATCAAGGGTGTCAAATCAACTTCGGTAAAGAAAAGTTGATGAGCTGGCTGTTCTCCAACGTCTCTCAAAACCTCTATAAATAGAGCTGAAGACTTGAAGAATTGATATACAAGTATCAGAACCATATACACGCGAATTGAATTCTTATCTCATATTCTAAGTCGCAAAATCTGCTCATCAACAACTTAGATAATTCTTACAAAAGCTCACATTTTAGAATTTCTAAGTATCTAAGAAAAAACAGAGTCTGTTCTGTTTCATTTTGTGTTGTGAATACCTCTGATAGTATATCAAGTATTCAAAACTCTTTTCAATTCTTTGTAATTGTTTTAAAGTCTCTTGCTTGTGGGCTTGAGCATCTGAAGTCTCATTCTTGTGTGATTGAGCAAAGGAAGTCTCTTACTTGTGTGTTTGAGCAACTTGTAATTTGATATTACATTTTAGTGAAACTCTCCTTGGAAGTGCAAGGGGGACAGGACTACTTCCGGTTTGTGGAAGGAACCTGTATAAAATTGTTTGTGTCTTCTTTCTTTCTTGCATCTGATCTTTATTCCGCTGCTGAGACTCTGAACTCTGATTAGAGTCTGAACTCCATCAGACTCTGAATCCTGAGAACAGTGCTATTTTTCGTAAGAAAGAAACGTTTTTGAAAACACAATTCAACCCCCCCTTCTTGTGTTTTTCCCACCTTCAGTTGGTATCAGAGCTTCGGCTCTGTAGTTAGCACTTAACCGTGTTACAGTAAACGATCGGTGAAAAACATGTCTGGGGATGAGGCTTCTGCATCTGCATCTGGTTCTGGTTTTGGTTCTGGAGCTGCTGTGCAGTATGACTACAGCAATATCAACAAAAGTGAAAGATCTTCAAATCACAACAAACCTCCTATGTTTAATGGTGATCCTGAAATGTTTTCTTGGTGGAAAACCAAGATGTATAGTCACATCATGGGAATGGATGAAGAGTTGTGGGATGTTCTTGAAGATGGTGTTGGTGATCTGAGGCTAGATGAAGAAGGAGCTGCTCTTGATAGGAAAGCTCACACTCCTGAGCAGAAAAAGCTTTATAAGAAACATCATACGATCAGAGGCATTCTTGTGGCTGCCTTGCCTCATAAAGAGTACTTAAAGATGAGTGACAAATCAACAGCAAAGGCTATGTTTACCTCATTGTGCTCACTTTATGAGGGTAACAAGAAAGTCAGAGAAGCCAAGGCTACTATGCTTGTTCATCAGTATGAGTTGTTCAGAATGAAGGAGGATGAAAACATTGAGACCATGTACTCAAGGTTTCAGACTCTTGTTTCTGGACTTCAGATTCTGAAGAAAAGCTACGTAACGTCTGATCATGTGAACAAGATTCTGAGAAGTTTACCTGCAAAGTGGAGACCAAAAGTGACAGCCATTGAGGAAGCTAAAGATTTAAACACCTTGAGTGTTGAGGATCTCATAAGCTCCTTGAAATGTCATGAAATAGGTCTAAATGAGCAAGAACCTGTCAAGAAGTCCAAATCCATCGCACTAAAGTCCAGAGGCAAGTCAAGTAAGGCTCTGAAGGCTTTGGAGTCTGAAGAAGAATCTACATCTGAAGATTCTGATGAAGACTCTGAAATTGTTCAAGAAATGGCTATGCTCACAAACAGATTACAATACCTTGCTAAGAAGAACAAGAGGTTTATGAACAAAGATAGTAATCACAAAAGTTCAAGAAAGGAAGATCAGAAAGGTTGCTTCAACTGTAAAAAGGTTGGACACTTCATTGCTGAATGTCCAGACTTGCAGAAAGAGAAATCCAAAGAAAAATCTAAGAAAGCGTTCTTCAAATCTAACAAATTCAAGAAGCAATTCAAGAAGAGCTTGATGGCAACTTGGGAGGATCTGGATAATGAGTCTGAGTCTGACAAAGATGATGCTGAAGATGAAGCTAAAATAGCTCTGGCCTTGGTAGCTACTGCTGATAACAAAGAAGAATCATCTGATGCTGAGTCAAGTACAGATTCTGAAACTGAAACTGAGATATGTCTAAAAGGAAATACAAAGCAGAAGTCCTGGTATCTGGACAGTGGCTGCTCGCGACATATGACGGGAGAAAAGTCTATGTTCCTAATCCTGACCATGAAAGAGGGAGGAACTGTGGGATTTGGAGGAAACCAAACTGGCAAAATCATTGGCACTGGAACAATTGGTAATTCCTCAGTCTCAATCAATAATGTGTGGTTTGTAGATGGACTAAGGCATAACCTACTTAGCATAAGTCAATTTTGTGATAATGGTTATGACGTCTTGTTTAATAAGAACAACTGCACAGTAATCAACACTGATGACCAATCTGTAGTGTTTAAGGGAAAAAGAAAGAACAATGTCTATAAGATAAATTTTTCAGAACTGACTGATCAGAAGGTATTCTGCCTCCTGTCAGTGAGTGATAAGAAATGGTTGTGGCACAGAAGGTTGGGACATGCTAATTGGAGATTAATCTCCAAGCTTAGCAAGTTACAACTTGTCAAAGGGCTACCAGACATTGACTATCACTCAGATGCACTTTGTGGTGCATGTCAGAAGGGAAAAATTGTTAAAACTTCTTTCAAATCTAAAGACATTGTTTCTACCTCCAGACCCTTAGAACTACTCCATATTGATTTATTTGGACCAGTCAGTACTGCATCCATATATGGAAGTAAATATGGATTGGTGATTGTTGATGATTACAGTAGATGGAGTTGGGTTAAGTTTCTCAAATCTAAAGATGATTCATATGATGTGTTCACAAAATTCTGTATTCAAGTCCAATCTGAAAAAGAACTTAAAATTCTAAAAGTCAGAAGTGATCATGGGGGAGAATTTGAAAATGAGCCATTTGAAATATTTTGTGAAAAATTTGGAATTGTCCATGAATTCTCTTCTCCTAGAACTCCACAACAAAATGGAGTTGTAGAGAGAAAGAATAGGACTCTTCAAGAAATGGCAAGAACCATGATTCATGAAAACAATCTGGCAAAACACTTTTGGGCAGAAGCAGTGAACACAACATGTTATGTTCAGAACCGGATCTACATCAGACCCATCCTGAACAAAACAGCATATGAACTCTTTAAAGGTAGGAAACCCAACATTTCTTATTTCCATCAGTTTGGATGTACTTGTTACATTTTGAACAATAAAGTCTATCTGAAGAAATTTGATGCAAAAGCTCAAAAGGGAATCTTTCTAGGTTACTCTGAGAGATCTAAGGCATACAGACTGTATAACTTGGAAACACTCTGTGTTGAAGAGTCTATACATGTCAAGTTTGATGACAAAGAGCCTGGAAGTCAAATTCCAGAGCAAAGTGAAAATAATGCAGGTTTAGAAGAGTCTGATGATTGTTCAGAACCTGATCAAACTCCAGAGGCACATGAAACTTCAGAGGCTGTGACTGCTCCTGATGTCCCTATTGCTGAAGCTTCTGAAGAAAATCAAGATGATTCACAGCAAGTTATCCAATCCAAAAATTCATTCAAATACAAGTCTTCTCATCCTGAGGATCAGATCATTGGTAGCAAAGAAAGCCCCAGAAGAACTAGATCACATTTCAGACCTGAAGAGTCTGCCCTGGGTCTGCTATCCATGATGGAACCTAATACAGTTGATGAAGCACTAGCTGATAATGGATGGATCTTAGCAATGCAAGATGAGCTCAATCAATTTAAAAGGAATGACGTATGGGATCTTGTATCTAAGCCTGAACACAAGAACATTATTGGAACTAAATGGGTGTTTAGGAACAAGCTAGATGAACAGGGAGAAGTAATTAGAAACAAAGCCAGACTTGTTGCTCAAGGATACAGCCAACAAGAAGGCATTGATTACACTGAAACTTTTGCTCCAGTTGCGAGATTGGAAGCAATCAGGTTACTTCTTTCCTACGCAGTAAATCACAACATAACCTTGTATCAAATGGACGTTAAAAGCGCATTTCTCAATGGAGTCATATCTGAAGAAGTGTTTGTAAAACAACCACCTGGTTTTGAGGATTTAAAACATCCTGACTACGTTTATAAGCTAAAGAAATCTCTCTATGGTCTGAAACAAGCTCCCAGAGCTTGGTATGACAGACTGAGTAATTTCTTGCTTAAAAATGATTTTAAAAGAGGTCAGGTTGATACAACACTCTTCAAGAAGACACTTGAGAAAGACATTCTGATTGTACAAATTTATGTTGATGATATTATTTTTGGTTCAACTAATAGATCTCTTTGCAAGGAATTTTCTAAGATGATGCAGGAAGAATTTGAAATGAGCATGATGGGAGAACTGAAGTTCTTTCTAGGAATTCAGATCAATCAGTGCAAAGAAGGAGTGTATGTTCATCAGTCCAAGTATACCAGAGAGCTTCTGAAAAAATTTAAACTTGAAGACTGCAAGGAAATGAACACTCCAATGCATCCTACCTGCACTCTAAACAAAGAAGATCAAGGAACCAAAGTTGATCAAAAGCTGTATCGAGGTATGATTGGTTCTCTGTTGTATCTCACTGCATCTAGACCTGATATTTTGTTCAGTGTCTGTCTGTGTGCAAGATTTCAATCAGATCCTAGAGAATCACATTTAACTGCGGTTAAAAGAATCTTTAGATATCTGAAAGGAACAACTAATCTTGGACTTCTTTACAAGAAATCTTCAGATTATAAGCTAGTTGGATTCTGTGATGCTGACTATGCTGGTGACAGGATTGAAAGAAAATCAACCAGTGGAAACTGTCAGTTTCTTGGTGAGAATCTGATATCCTGGGCCAGTAAGAGACAAGCAACTATTGCGTTGTCAACAGCAGAAGCAGAATACATCTCAGCTGCTAGTTGTTGCACACAACTGCTTTGGATGAAACATCAGTTAGAAGACTACCAAATAACTGAAAACAGTATCCCAATTTATTGTGACAATACTGCTGCTATTTGTCTATCTAAAAATCCTATTCTTCATTCAAGAGCCAAACACATTGAAATCAAACATCACTTTATCAGAGACTATGTTCAAAAGGGGATATTAGATATTCAATTTATTGATACTGATCATCAGTGGGCTGATATCTTTACAAAACCTTTAACCATTGAAAGATTTGATTTTATAAAGAAAAATTTGAACATGCATTTTGTCTCTGAGTAATGTTTGACTCTGAATGAAAAATCAGACTCTGAAAATTATCAGACGTTGAATAAGTTTCAGACTCTCCTAGGAGAATCTGAAAAGACTCAGCCTCTGAGAAAATTATCAGACCCTGAAAAGGAATCTTTTTGCGACTCTGAAAGTACTGGGAAGTGGAAAGGTTAAAGTTACTTTGTGTAGGCTTCTGACACGTCTATCTGCATTGGGAAACAACGCTTTTTAAGGGCAATGATGTTTTTTTCTATCTCAATATTTTTCGCGCCCCTCAAGTCATTAATACGCATGTTTGGCTATTACTTCTGAATGTGAAGAGTCGTTTTTCAAATCACTATATATACCAAACACACACTACTCACTCACTTTCCTACACTTTTAAGTCTTAAGCAGTTACGTTTTAAAGAATCAACTTTCTCTCTTCTCTCAAACTTAGAAACCCAAAACCCCCAAACTTCATCTTCTCCAAATGGCTTCGTCTACAAGCGGTTCAAGTTCTAAATCAAACATCTCCATTAAACCTGTAACCGTTCCTCTTCAAATGGGTTCGTTGGTCGTTCAAATTGAATCACCAGTGGATTTCGCTTCTTTAAAGAGAAACAAGGTTGATATGGAAGCGTTTATCTCTGCTCAGAACATGGCTGGGTACTTTCAGATGTTAAATGGTCCAACGTATGTAAATCTGGTAAAGGAATTCTGGGTTAGGGCTGAAGTCTTTGATGTTGATTCAGCCAAGGCAGAAGAAAAGGAAGCTGTGTTAAGAAACCCCTCTTTGAGAGGCAAAACAAGAAAAGAAATGGGTCTTGAACCTTTTCACGGCCTTGAAATTAAGTCTGCTGTGATGGGTATCCCTGTATCTATCACTGAAGAAGTGATTGCTCAGGCATGCAGGATGCCTATGGAAGGAAGGTTTCAGTGGAACGTCAGCAGCAAAGACGCCATGCTGGGCAGTTTTACAAGACTGCTGCTGAAAGGAAACCCTGCAACCAGGTTGGTGGAAATGGATATAGAGCACAGGGTGCTTCTGAAGATTATGAATGAGTGCTTCTTCCAGAAGGGAGGAGGTGCTGATCAACCTAACTCTGATCATAAACTGGTGCTGTATTTCTTGGCTGGATTTCAACCAATAAATCTTCCAAAATATATCATGCATCATTTATGCTGGGCTGTCAAGGAAGCCTATAAAGGAAAAAGGAAACAAATCCCTTGTGGAAGACTTCTCTCTGAAATCTTCTACCAAGGAGGAGTTCTGAGAACTCTGGAGACGTTCAATCTGGCGTCAGACAGAGTGCTGGGTGTCGCTACTGGAAGGATGATAAATGGCACATCCCTCTACAACATGAAGGCCATTACATCAATCCTGACTGACTCAAAGGATTTGAAGGAGTCTGAAGCCCCTCTTCCTCTCATCAGAAATTTTCCTTCTGTTCTTAAAGAGAACAATCCTGAAGCATTATCTGCTTATTTAGCAGCTTTTGCTAAGGAGTCTGGAGAAGCCCAGAGGAAATCTGAAGTTGCTGTGGCCAGAAAGCAGAAGGCTGCTAATACTCAAGCAACTACCTTTGGAACTGTGACTACTCCAAAGAGGAAAAGAGGAAAGGCTGAGTCAAACATTGAGGAAAGATTTCAACAAGCCCAGGAAGAAAAAGAAGCTGGCTTTGTTGAGACTGTAAGACCACTCAAAAGGCTAGCAACTGGGGAGATTGTGATGCCTATGTTTGAACCCACTCCTGAACAACAGAAGAGGACTGAAGAGCACTATCAGAACCTTAAAAATGAGAAGAAAAGGTTAAAAGCCCAATACCGGATTGATAGAGACAAGACTCTGGAAGCTATGGGCATTGATCATGATGAAGATCAACATCTCATTGAGAAGGTTATTGAGGCTCAGAATTTGGCCAAGAAGCTGGAAGAGAGTGCTGTGAAGGGAGCTCAGCAGGTTCTGCAAGAAACTTCTGAAGCCGTTACCTCAGCTGCTGTCCCTCAAGAGAATGCTTCAGTAGCTGCTGGTCCTCCACCAGTAATTCGAACCAGTGTTTCTCTCCCGGACAAATCAGTCACTGGGATTACATCAGAAGCTGCTGCTTCAGAGGCTGCTGCCTCAAACGTTCCCAAGATATCTAAGGTAACTCAGAATCCAATTCCTCCACCCTCTACCTTCACCTCATCTTCTACAGACTCTGACTTAGACAATGCACCTCTAAGTCAGAAATTCAAAATATCCATACCTGTACCCAAGGCCAAAAGAACCCTCAAAACCAAAACTACCACTACAAAATCTAAACCTTCTTCTAAACCCACTCCCTACAAAGAAGTGTCAGACGATGTTTATAAAACAATAGGTAAGTTAGAAGAAAAGAGGATAGGCATCTGTAATAAACTACCTGCCAATCATCCCTTCCAACCACCTGTTATCCAACCATTAAATATGCTTGCTCCTGATACTTCTATTCCACCCTCTTCAACCACAAACCCGGTCAGTCCACAAGTTGTTGATTTAACAGCTGCTGCTGAAGAACAAGTGGTAACTGACAATCCATCAACAAACAAACAACAACCACCCCATTCACCACAAAACACAACCTCAGAACAGGATGACCTCTCCAATCTTGAAAAACATTATTCCGGAGAACTTCCTGAATACCAACAACAACAACCAACAACTGTAAACCAACCTCCAAATGAAACCATTCCAGAATCTGAAATAGAAACTGTGGCTACAGAGTCTGTCCCAGTGACAGAATCTGAACCCACTGTGTCTGCTTCACATTCTGAACCACCACCAAACCACATGTCTTCACCCTCTAACTCTGACCAATCTTCACCAATCCAAATGTCTGACCAACCCCCCATCAACATTTTGGATTCTGAATACCTGGATGAACGTCTGGTGGCTCTGAATGATGAAATGCAGAGTTTGGTGCTTCTTCGGAACACTCCATTTCTACCATTCATCTATCAAGAAAGCTGGTGTAATCTTACGAATAGGGCATTGAACTTCTTTGATGGTGTTGCCCAGAAGTGTTGTGATATTCAAGCTCGCGCCATGGAACGACGCTTGCGAGAATCCCACTCCTCTTCTCAACTCCAGACCAAGCCTCTGTTTTTGGCTAATGCCCCGTTCTATGCTGAATCTGAATATGTAACAAGAGACTCCAAGGTCTTCAAGATGCTGAAGCAAAAGGTGCTGAAGCAGCAAGAAGAAGCTAAGGCTAGGGAAGATCACCTTCTTCAGAGACAACTGGCTCTGGAAGAAACTGTTAGGAAGCAGTCTGAAGACATCCAGCGTCTGATGGCTCTTGTTCAACAGCAACAGCATCAACCCCAACCAAACCCTTAGCTGCACACCTTGTTTTTTTGTTTTCTTGTTATGTGTCTTAATTGCCTGCTTTCTGTGTTTTGGACACTCTGTACTTTCCTGATCATTCTTATATAAAGATGTCTATTTCTTCACTTTTGTTTTATACATTTTTTTTACTGTTTGTTTTATCTTTTTAATAGATGACAAAAGGGGGAGTAATAGAAAAGTATTTAACAGAAGCTGAGCCCAAGAATGAAATAAAATTTATCTTAACAAATTTTATTTGAGAACCCAATTTTAACTCATCTACATTCTATGATATTGGTATTAAGCGTAAAAATGAACTTAATTAACCTGGACAGGACTTAGGGGGAGCTTACAAACCTCACCTTAAAGAATATCAGACTCAGGGGGAGACTGAGCTTACAAAACTCAGAATCCTTAAGAGTCAACTTGTTAATTAAGTTAACAACAATTGATCTTTTTAAATACTTATGTTTGTCATCATCAAAAAGGGGGAGATTGTTGGAACAAAGGGTGTTTCACAAGTATACCACTTATGTTTTGATGATAACAAGGTATTAAAAAATTATCAATTGGATTTGCTAAACATTTATTCAAGTGTGCAGGACCATTAATCAAAGATTTATTTACAAGAGGTTCTGTTTGAATAAATTAAAGAGCAAAGGAAATCTTAAACTGAAGCTTGAAGAATATCTGACTGAAAGAGCTCCTGGAAATTCAGAGTCAGAATGCGTCTGAAGAAAGAGCTTCTGAAGATGAAGTCATCAGAAGCAAGTTCATCAGAGGCAGACTCATCAGAAGCAAATGGTATCCAGAAGCAAAGATTCTTCAGACACCAAGAAGCATTGACAAAGTACAGTGTACGAAAAGTACAACCACTATGCCTACGTTTGTCCCTGCAACCACCAACTCTGCACAGTGTCTTCTATACACGACAAGAATAACAGTAACTGTAGCAGAAACTTTTCCTTATTTGAGGGAATGGATTTGAATTTGATTTCATTGTACAAGCCTCAAATCAAGCAAAGGATCAAGGGTGTCAAATCAACTTCGGTAAAGAAAAGTTGATGAGCTGGCTGTTCTCCAACGTCTCTCAAAACCTCTATAAATAGAGCTGAAGACTTGAAGAATTGATATACAAGTATCAGAACCATATACACGCGAATTGAATTCTTATCTCATATTCTAAGTCGCAAAATCTGCTCATCAACAACTTAGATAATTCTTACAAAAGCTCACATTTTAGAATTTCTAAGTATCTAAGAAAAAACAGAGTCTGTTCTGTTTCATTTTGTGTTGTGAATACCTCTGATAGTATATCAAGTATTCAAAACTCTTTTCAATTCTTTGTAATTGTTTTAAAGTCTCTTGCTTGTGGGCTTGAGCATCTGAAGTCTCATTCTTGTGTGATTGAGCAAAGGAAGTCTCTTACTTGTGTGTTTGAGCAACTTGTAATTTGATATTACATTTTAGTGAAACTCTCCTTGGAAGTGCAAGGGGGACAGGACTACTTCCGGTTTGTGGAAGGAACCTGTATAAAATTGTTTGTGTCTTCTTTCTTTCTTGCATCTGATCTTTATTCCGCTGCTGAGACTCTGAACTCTGATTAGAGTCTGAACTCCATCAGACTCTGAATCCTGAGAACAGTGCTATTTTTCGTAAGAAAGAAACGTTTTTGAAAACACAATTCAACCCCCCCTTCTTGTGTTTTTCCCACCTTCATTGTTATCATTAAAACATTCATCAAAAAAAAATTTGTTTCAACAAAAGCTACAAAAATCAACTTTGTTGAAAGTACTTTATTTGTATATTTTACACACATTAATTAAATTACTTTTTTTTTATCAAGAGCTTTTTCAAAAAACTTGTTTGGCCCAACTTATTTTGTATGGAGTAGAAAAGTCTAAAATAAGTTGGGTCAAACATAGCAATTTCATTATTTGTGCTTATTCCAAGTAAAAGAAGTCTTGATTCACCGTAAGTAATATGAGGTCATTTTATTGGTTGTGCAATGCAACCAATGTGAAATCTATATTTCCCATCAGTTTCTCCTTTACAGTAGTAAGTAATCTAAGGTCATTTTATTGGTTGTGTGATGGAACCGGTGTGAAATATACATATTATTTGTGTACTCGATGTTGAAAATACCAATATATTATAACAATATCTTAATAATATACAAGCATGGAGACACAAATAGGAAAATTTTTGAACTCAATCCTATGTGTCAAGCTCTCAACCCCCTAATGCCACATCCTCTTTAAAAGCTTATTTTATTTTTGCCATTTTAAGCATTCACACAATTCAAACAATAAAATATCATTCTCACACATTTTCCCCCTTCAATTCAAAATTCAAATTTCAAATTTCAAATTTTTTTAAAATATCATTCTCACACATTTTCCCCCTTCAATTCAAAATTCAAAATTCAATTTTTTTTTTAAAATATCATTCTCACACATTTTCCCCCTTCAATTAAAAAGTCAAATTTCAAAAAAAATATTAATCCTCCTTTCTCTCCTACTTTTTCTCTCCTTTATTTCCTTTTTTTCCTCACTATTCACATTTTATTTCTTCTCTCCTCTCACTCCTTTATTTCGTTTCTCTCTTACTTCCTCTCTTACTCCTTACGATCCCTTTCTCTCTACTCTCAGAATCAGCCATCCTCCATTCTTCTCTCTCTCCCTCGCTGAAATCTTCTTCTTCCTTCCCAATTCATTTGTTTAATTCACTCTCTCTTTCTTCTTCTCTTTCTCAACCTTCGATCTATCTCATCCTGTCACACCCTATTTGCTCATCCTCTTGAGAGAAGCAGAATACAGAGACACATATTCAAGTAGCAGAAAGTTTCACTCAGGTATAACCTCATGAAAAACTTTTATTGTCTTCGGTTTTTTCTTTGATGTTGTATCATTTCTAAACCCTAATTTCAATTTTATACTCCTTTAGCGCAGTGATACACAATTTCGATTCGCCATCATTCAATAACAATCCTCTCATGCAAAGGTAGTTCATATGTTCTATGTTATTAACTTTTGAATTTTGTTTTGAAATTTTGTTTAATGTTTTCTGCTTCTGATCCTGTTTGGTTGAATGTTTTTTGTTTACAAATGAAAACCCTGTTTTGCACATGGGAGGACGATGCAATTTCTGGCATTGGTGATGGTGGGCATGCTTTAATGGTAAGATAACCCCATTTTTTCTTTATATTTACACTGTCTCCTTTGTGTCTATTAATTTATTTACTTCCTTTTGTGACATTCGTTTTATATGGTTTACATACATGTAATTTAATTTTTAGATTTCATATGAATTTTTATCGTGAAGTTGAACACTCACCAACTGTTTGAGAAAATGTCTCAACATTGAAAATTGATTGCAAATATAAACAACAACTTCGTGGTTTTTTTTTGGTACTTAGACAATATTATAGTTTATTGGTGGTTCTGTCGTGTTTATTTAGATTAACAGTGATTTTGTTATTTAAAAGTTACAATTTAGTTGGTTATAAAGTTTCCGTAAATGTTTGAATCATTTTCTTCTCACTTTTGTTTCCACTTGATTTGAAATAAACTTAGAAAGAATACTCATGTTATGATTCTGAAATGTGATCAAAGTGTGGAAGCTGTCTGTTTTTAATGTGTAAAACAATCCATAAATTATGAGTTAACATTTTTCCTCATTGAATTATGAGATGTCTATCACTCTACTTCCTTTAATTGCTTGGTTTGTGTGATTTTCAATTTCATTTCATGAGGTTTGAATTCAATCCTAAGTAAAAAAAAGTGATAATAATGGAGAGTAATATGAAAGCATCATAAAAATTAAAGATTTTACAACCCTGTTTGGATTATTGAAAGCCTTATAATTATTGAAAGCCTTTGTTGCTTCAAATTTATGTTCTTGAATGGCGTTAATCATGTTGTTTGGTATACTGCAAGATTACATAAATATTTAGTTTTTTCCAATTTAGAGTTCATACTTATATGGTTTACTTAAAGTATGAACTGTGGTTGGTAAAAAATGGCAAGGTGAAAAAGTATCTCAATGCATTTAAATTAGATTGCAGATGGGATGCTTATAAGTGTTTTTCAATATCTAAAGTTGACTGTCATGACTAAAGTATCTTATATCTATCAAAGTTTAAATCCTTTTGAGTTTGAAACTGACTTATCAAACTCAAGGGACTACTAGCCACTAGCCACTGTGAAACTGTCTTTCTAAACCCTATTTAAAATTGATGAGTTTGTGAAACGGTCATGTGAAACTGAGTTTTAAATCAACTTTCTTAGTTTCTAAAGATGTTTATTATTTTGTTCCAATTACTCTCTTTCTGGATATGCAAGGCATGCTATTTTGAGTAAAATATATATGATGACAAATTTTTTTAATCGTTAATCTCTGGATTTGTTTGGTGACATATTTTATGCATCAAGTTTGAAAGAGTTCAAATAAACGACATTGGAGATGCAATCAAACTGATGGTTTTTATTCATGGCTTGAGATTTATTGTTAAACAATTTTTTGACTGTATATTTTATATAGTTTACATATATGTGTGGCTACTTCTGGCATTAAGCAGAAAACTTATAGCTAATTGTTATTTTTGTATTTAAGTGATTTAAATGATCCATAGACTTTTCAATCATTCATGATTTTAATAGTGAATTTCATTTTATTATTTTGGTTATACACTTCACTAAGCTTTTTTATATCAATGAATCAATACCCTTTTATGTTATGCATTAATTACGTGATTTTCAATTGTTACTTGGTTTTTGCTTATACAATGATGACTTATTTCATTATCTTTGTTGGGGTTATGTTTTTTTATTTTAAAAATCACTTTCCATAAGTTTTCTGCTTTGCTGGTTGAAGATTGCCTCCAAAAGTTGTAAGCACAATATCAATTATTTGTGTAGTTTAATATATCTTATATATAATTTAGATTAATATATGTACGCTACTTGAATGAAATTTTCTATTTTTCTGATTATTTTTGTTGTCGGCATTTTTGGAATTGTATCTTTTTTTTGTTGTGAAACTGTCGAGAATTTGATGTAAAAGTCTTAAGTTCAATAATGTCAAGAATTTTGTGCAGCATATCAAATTCAATAATTCACAACCAAATAGTATTTGTATGCTTGATATATTTCATGAGAGATTTGATTTTCTTGATATATTCAGATGTTTGGCTATTTTGAGCAAATTTACGTAAAGGGAATGCTTTGTAACAATCCTTTTATTTGAAGGTAATCCGTGTCCATAGATAGTAGTGTTTATAGTTGAAATTTCGCTTTTCGTTGTTTAGAGTATCTGATTGATTGCACTGGGTTTCTTAATATGAGGTAGATTGTTCTTTAATTTATTTTACAAGTGTCATGAAATTAAATTTATTGATGATCATATGAATTAGATCATTAACTAAAATCATGTCTAATGTTTCCTATATCTATCAAAGTTTAATTCCTTATGAATTTGAAGATGACTTATCAAACTCATGGGACTACTAGCAACTGTGAAACTGACTTATTAAAACCTATATGAAACTGATGAGTATGTGAAATTGTCATGTGAAACTGATGAGTGGGTATAAGCCTAGAAAAATTAACAATTTACATCCCATGTTCTGACCTTACATGTATGTGTAACTGACTCATTAAGACCATCAAATATGAATTTGGTTATGTGTAACTGACTCATTAAGTCCAATGAAAGTATACAATATACCAATATCAACCTCGCGTTTTTCACCTTTAGTGTGTTTGGTTTGGAAGGAAAATAGTGAAGAGAGAAATAGGTGAGAGAGAGCAAGGGAAGAGAGAAATAGAGTAGATTTGATATATTGTTTGGTAAAAAAAAATATGAGAGAAATAGAAGAGAGAGAAGTTGAATCATTTTATAAATTGACTAAAAAGGCCATCTATAAAAAAACAAACTTTCTTAAAAAAATCAAACTTTTTTTTTGAGAGATAAAAAAAATCAAACTTAAAACATATGGTAGAAAATCAAATTTAATATTCTTTATATTAAGTGTATTATTAAATTAAGATATTTTTGGTCCTATAAATATGTCAACTTTTCGTTTTAGTCTTTCTAAAAAATTTCTTCGACTTTTAGTCCCTACAAAATTTTCCATATTCACTTTTGGTCTCTCCTTTAAAGTAAACTCATATGTAGAATTAATATTTTTGAATAAAATTTTGCAGAAATATTTGTAATATTATAAAAATGTCTCCCAAAAAAATTTAGAATTTTTTAACAAACCATGAATTAAATATGAATTTTTATATTTTTTACGGTTAAAAATTCATATTTAATTTATGTTTTGTTCAAAAATTCTAATTTTTTTGGGAGAGATTTTTACATTATTCTACAACTTTTTGCTCATTTTCATTAAAAAAATACAAAGTTTGACTTAAAAATAAGGACCAAAAGTAGTGATTGAAAATTTTATAGGGACTAAAAGTTGAAGGAAAATTTGAGAATGACTAAAACGAAAAGTTGATATATTTATAAGGACCAAAAACAAATTTAACCCTTATATTAATTTACTGTACATTCCCTAAAAAATTATTTGCTGTACATTTAATATTAATTATTTTTTAATCGGTTACTTTATTGTTAATATTTTTGTTCGTTGTCATTTTATTATTATTGAGAGGGTCATTATCATTGTACAAGCTTTTGTTTATCTCCAAGTTACTTACCTAGCATTGTTTCAAAAAAAAAAAAAAATTACTTACCTAGCATGTACACAAGCTCAGAGTGGTCTGATGTGGTGAGGTGCCCTTTATTAAAGTTGTCTACAAGTTTGCATATATTAAGAAATTGATAATTAACACTATTTGTTTAATTTAAATATAGGGAAGGATCTGTATTCCAAGAAATTATTTTTAACAACATCGCAGTGAACTTAACCTTGATGCTCCTGGAATGCTAGTCAATGACGAAGGGACAAACATTGTCACACATTTTGGCAGATATGAGATAGGGGTTTACATGACTCCATGAATTAGGATTGTTAAGGCGTTTGACTTCCAACATCCAACAAAGGTTAGGCTTGACTACATGAGTGAAGAAAACTTTTTTAGGATGACACATTTGGGAATTGTGCACATTCCAACTGTATTCGGTGTGCAACATGTGGAGGAGGTGGAGGAACTTGAAGATGAACAATTTCAAGATGAGGTGAAGTTCAAAATGTGGAAGAGGTTGGTGGTCTTGGAATCTATTACTTTGAGAAGAAGGTTACAGAAGCATTGTCATCTGTTGAAATGCCTCAATTTTTTTGTTTATACTCTCGACAATCCACTTGCATTTATTAAGTTATAGTATATGTTACAACTCATATAGGTTTGATCCAATGCAATTAGTAAAATTATAAATTACCATTATTCAACTTAAGGATTATGTCAACCATGGATGAATAATATATTAGGAGTGATTAATAATAAAAGGAACATCCAATTGCAATGTTAAAAAACTTTTTGCAGTATGTAAGTGTTGGATTAGCCCAGTTTGCAGTTGTCATGTATTATCATTATAGTCATGGTTAAACGTATGTACATACATTTAATATTATCAAATTGAGGGACAAGATGACAATTGTTTTGCTTAATTCATGTAGCATTTCTCTGATCTAATCTCTAAAAGGGTGTTGAAAAGCAAATACATGAGAATGACTCTTGAAGATGTGGAAACACACAAAACATACGATTGTTGTGTTAGGACTGCCGGAAGGCAAGTCATTAGGAGGTGAATGGTTTGATTTCGTTGTAGATCGTGGGTTAAAGAAGGATGATAAGGTGATCTTTGATTTGGAGGAACCAGCTAAGAAGATGTATGTTGAACATGTTGCGTGGGCAGTAAGAAAGAGGAAGGGCATATGTGTATCTCATATGCTTTTTTGTTTTTTTTTTTTTGGAATGTAATGGTGTCATGTTGTATGACTGTTTTTTGTCCATTAGAAGTTTTGATGCAACAATGACAATGTTTCAAGACTTTGGTTTGAATATTATATTCCAACCATTTTTGTTTCATGACTTAACCACTATAGTGGTCCCAACTTGGTCAGAGTATATTATTATCATGTTACAATTATAGGAGTAGTATTTAATTTAATTTTCTGATGTCAAGTATATAAATAATAGTATAGTTGGTAGTTTACTTCATATGATACAATAGACAATTTATAGGGAAGAAATTCCTTTTCATTCCAACTATTACGACTACAAGTCAAATCACCTTGGAAAAAATTTCATTGATATTAATCCCAAGGATGGTCTTAGTTCCCTCAGTTCAGGATTTCCATTCAAGTATGAATATATGTATATATAAGCTTTATGGTCAATTTGATTTATCAAAGATACATTTTAATAATATGCAAAAATCTTTGTTTCATTATGTATATAACTTTGGAGCTATAAAGTGACGATGCATATATATATTGATGAAGGCTTTATTTGAATTAATATTTTGTTAACGCCACAATAATTACATTCTAGCCCGTGCGTTGCACGGGTGGAAATACTAGTTAAATACCATACGTGGAACTGGTGTGAAATGTACTTTCTGTAGTAACGAAAGGAGAAACAAATGTATGATTTTGTGAAGTTAGCAAAATAAAGAATTGACATTGAAAATCAAATAGGTGTTCAAACTCAAGTGTATATTAACAAGTTGAGATTCAAGTTCAGAGCAAAAATTGTCATGATTGAATGCCGTAAAAAATATAATTTTAATATTACCAAAAAAAAATATATATAATTTTAATAAAAGTTGTCTCACTGGGGGTGAAGATGACATCCATTAGAAAAATGGTTGTTCTAGCTACAAAACTAGACTTAGAGGTTTGTTGGTATTCCCCTCCTTAATAGGTAGTAAACTATTTCTCTAAAAAAAAACAAAAAAAAAGGTAGTACACTATTGTCAAGTCATCACAAAAAAATTTCAATACATGGAAACGGGAGGTTACAAATTTGATTTAAAATATGTGAAGATGAGAGTTACAAATTAAAGTTCTTATAAATCTAATTATTGATTGATTATTCATTATCTCTCTTGAAGTTTCTAAGTCACATTATTCTTCTATAAATGGGAGGGATTTGTGAGGAATTTCATCATCTCCTCCAAAAGAAGCAAACCAGGAGTGATAGTGAGAAACAGAGTTTTAACGATCCTCTTTGAGAGAAATATAGTTTTGTTTCCATCATATTTTGGCGAGAGTTAAAAGATATTGTATATAATTCAAGTTGAGTGAGATTGAAAGATATTCTTTTATATCTTAATCAGTGATAGATCCATAAATTTTGTTTAGTGAAGGCAATATCATATATACACTATTTATACTGAAACAGTTAAAGACATAGACATTTATGAATTATATTTCTCTACGTGTATTCATGTTTTATAATTGTTATATAATTTTTCATTTTCGACACTATCAAATATATATATATATATATATATATATATATATATATATATTATTATGCATACGACTAAACAATTATTCAACAATTCATTTTTCATATTTTTATGTATCTGATTGTTCACAAATAAAATAATTTAATATTGTTTTCTCCTAAGAACAAAAATAAAACCATATCAAACAAAATATATACATATAGTGGGGGCAGCTACCCCCATTGAGATCTACGTAGATTCATCCTTGACCTCAAGAGCTATTGTAATCCGACTTTTCTATAGTTAAGATGTCTTACTCGATTAGGTATCATGGTTTTTCCATTCGTATTGATATGATTTTCCACATCAAAGTTTTTAATGTAATTCACGTACTCACTTCTCTTATTTTTTTACTTCAGTTTGATGTCAATTTTGAGTTCACATAGAGAGAAATTATGCAGAAATTTTCTAATAAAAATAATTGCAACCTTGCATCACCTTCATTCCCTTTTCCTCAATTTATTTTTATATGATATCCTCTACACTCTCATTTCCTTATCTAACCCAAACATGATATCAGTACCACTAACTACAACCCCACACTATTAATTTTAGTATCATATAGATGGATGATACATATGCTTTTTCTTTCTGATATTTCTTTCACATTCTGTAAAGCTTTGATCTTCTTGTCACCGGTATGGACATTTGGGCATGAATGTCACATCGTAAAGGCTTTAATCAATTACAGTATCAGTCCCTCCATCCATGTGTATGTATTGCTGTTCATTAATCAGCCAGCAACAAGCATGAATTGTATTGTCACTTTATATGGCTTACGTGTGAAGGAAGCCACTTGCAAAACATTCTAGGCCAGACACCAATCTTTTGTCACATACCTTGTCGATGAAGTTGGCTCTTTTAATAAATCAACTTTCTTTAATTTATAGTGTAAAATATAATATTGAAACAAAAAAGTAATTGATAATGTTATGATATATTTATTATGATTTATTCGTTAACGAAATTATTTTATTCAAAGAAAATTGTTTAGTATCCTAAAATTTTATTGGATGCGAGTTGTATCATATAAGTAGAGGTAAGGAAAGAGCTATTTGGTGTATTTTATTTGATGATATATTTTTTTTAATTTAATAATATAGTGGCTAGAATCACAACTATAATTATAGAGAAATAGAAACCCCGACATTTAAATATCATCTAAATTTCAATTTTCATAGTGCTACAAACTGAAATGTATTTAGGGAACTATTCTTTTTAATTTATATGAAAATGTTAGTAGTTAAGATAAAGACAAATTATTTGTTAATCACCGCTACGCCTCATTTTACAATCATCCTGTGAATGTAGAACAAGATGTATGTAGAGTAGGGACTTGGATTTCCTGCTGTTACAGCAAGACGCTGTAACAAATCAGCAAGACGCTGTAATAAATCAGGATCGTCTGATTTGATTTAATGGTCAGAATCATAAAACTGCTTTGTAATCTAAACCGTTCGATTTAATATCAATAGATGTGATTGAGCACAGTGTGAGACTGAGTGCTTTATTACAACACCAAATCTAGATCCGTAGAGTAGTCGGTCCATTTTATCATAGTCTATTCTAGTTGGTTTATAGTCTATTCATAGAAATGTCATACAAAACCATAGGAGTGGCAAACAAAACCAGCCTAATCTAGATAACCCATTTAAAAAAGTCAAAGTACTATAGATCAACCGCCATTTATAGATACTCTCTCAAGTCTCAACCTAATTAAGGATCGTGGAATTTGGTTACCATGATTATAATATAATACTACTAACAAGTATGTAATAATGATTATTGCTAACATGCACAAGTGATGTAGTGTGGTGTATGGTGTACAAGTAATTTTAACACTTGTATTTATTTATTCCCATACTCATATGTTGAACTCTCAAAACTCTCCTTTTATCCTTTAGCAAATACAGAAGATCATATTTTCACAACCTCACCCCGCTCTCCAATGAAGAAATAATTGTATTTTTATTTAAAGTGTAATTTTTTTAGGGAATTTAAAGTGTCATTTAATATAAGCTTCATTTTTTACCAAAGAAAAATAAAAATATATAAGCTTCATTTGTCTTTGCTATAAAAAAATCATAGAGTTAGTCACCAACAAAGTCCCTACCTTTAAAAGAGGACAAAAATCAAATTCTATTTTTATAAAATATAAATCAATTTCTTATCAATTGAATTAACATGTATAAATGGTGTGGAGATTCCCTATTAGCCATAAAAGTCGTGACAATGTTAATAACAATAATGCTAGATTTTTTTTTACAAACAACAATAATGCTAGATTTTTTTTTAACCAATTATGGTAGATGTTAAGCAGTGGAGTATATAACTATTCTTTTTACTCCGGGTATATAAAATTTAATGTACACGTGAATTGTGTAGGAAACACTCAATTTCTTTTCATAGTCCTCTATTTATAATTTTCAACTACTCTTAATTCATTGTCATTAATGAATCTTGTTGATCATCAAATTTCTTTTATCAACACGAGAGAAATAATAGGTGCTAAGTAAGTAATGAATTGAAGAAAATATGTCACCCTAAGACATTGATCAAAATTGATATCAGTCAGCGATCAAATTCAATAGATTGAGATCAATACATTGAAATTGGTATATGAGATTAATTAATAACGGTATACCATTCTCAAAAGCAATTAGTTTATGAATGTGTATGAGTGGGATCGATAGGGGTGTTGAAGTGCATTGAGATTACTTGTACCATAGTATTAGCTAGGTAGATGTGAAAAGTCAAGTTTTTTGGTGATCACTTGTCTAAACTTGGTTGAAACTTGAAAGCACGTACAATTGAAAAAAGGGCACCTTAATAAGGATAGACAGAGAAAAAGACTCACCTAAAATAGTAGACTTGATCGGTGAAAATGAATTACACTATAGGCAACGACACCAGCTAGAAGAGTAAAGAAAAGCATATGGTTTAATTTTAGGGTTAATAATGTTTTTCATCTCTGTAATATATGTCATTTTTTGTTTTTACTTTTTGGTTTGATTTACATCCTTGTAATTTTATTTTTTTTTGGGAATACCCCTTACCCCCATCCAACTCACCAAATTCGCCTATGTGGCGCTGACTTGACATTTTTTTTGGTTGTCCACGTCAAAAAATTAATTTTTTAAAAATTTTAAACAATAATTTAAATTCATTTATATTAATTTTTTAAAAAAATAAAAAATTTCCAAAATTAATTTTTGAAAATAAAAAAATTGTAAAAATAAGAAAAAAAATTGGAAATTTTTTTATTACCAAATTTTTTTCTAATATTTTAATTTCGAAAAATATTTTATAAAATTTTTGGAAAAAAAATCTGAATTTTCGAAAATGATTTTTTTTCCAGATTTTTAAAAATTAAATTTTTTTCCTGAAATTATGTTTTGTACAAAAAACTTTTTTTCGAACAAAAATCTGACATTTTTTTAACTTTTAAAATTTTGTTTTTTTTATTTTGAAAATTAAATTCAAGATTATATTTTTCGAAAAAAATCTGATTATATTTTTTGATTTTTTAAATTACGAAAAAAAATCTTATCTTTTTTTCCTGATTTTTTAAATTTTTGAAAACAAAAATTTGTTAATAAATCTGATTATATTTTTTATTTTTAAATTATATAAATGAATTTATATTATTTTTGGATTTTTTAAAATCAAATTTCAAATATTTTAATAATTAAATTTATGATGTGGCCAACCAAAAAAAAAATTAATTAAAAAAAAAAAACCAAGTCAGCGCCACATAGCGCGAGTTTGGTGAATTGGATGGGGGAGGGGTGTATTTCGGAAAAAAAAAATTACAAGGGTGAAAACCAAAAATGACATATATTATAGGGATGAAAAACACTATTAACCCTTTATTTTACTTGTGGAAAGGTACCATCAACATAAGCAGAAATAACCAATTTATTAATTGTTTCATGACTCATGAGTAGGAGTAATGATGAATGGTTATAATTTTTTACTAAATAAGGTTTCTGTGTATTAATTGATAGTATAACTACATATTTTAATTGTTATTATATTCATCAATAATAATGTTGATATTAATTATTAGTATAATTATATGGTGTGGGGTATGATCTCCGCCTCATTTTCGCACTATATCCCTAGGACTTTTGCCCCAATTCCTACCCCGATGGAGGATTTTCTCCATCGACAAATCTTCAAATGGAAATTAATGAAGAATTGTCCAAAAATTTATTAGAAAATAGTTGTAGAAATATATTTCTCTTAAAAATTTGTACATATATGTGTTTCATCATTTATACATAAGTCGGTAAAAAAATCATTTATTCATGATTCAAAGTGATTTTTCTTATATATCACTTTCACTCAAGTACTAATGAACCAAAAAATTTGATTTTTAGGTCAACATACATAAGTTTAGTTAGTAAAGATTCAACTCAAATTTTACAAGAATCAAAGTTTGAATCATATCACATATGATAATCTTGCTGATGAATTTTTATATATTTGAATACTTTGTTGATATATAATATGTAAATATAATCGTGGAACTTTTCCTAACTCTCCGAAGAATCTCTAATACTCAACTTCAAGAATTTATAAAAGAAAAACAATTGAACAGAAATTCATCAATTAAATATAAAGAATGAGAGGAAGAGGGAGTGGTACTGCCGTACTTGTTATCACGACGTAATGGTGTTTTAGTATTCGGATTTGGCATCATATATTTGTTTGTATATAGTCATTGTACTCTATTTCTTGTTAGATATCATCACCAAATGGAGGCAATTTAATCAACTAATTAACGTTTGGATTCTGCCTCCCACAATGCCAACTCAGATTTAAATCAATTTATTCTTAATTTCTTTTTATTTGTAATAATTTTATTTTAAATGAAATGTTTTATTTTTAGAATTTATGATTAGGCATAACATCAAAACTTGTAACTTGCTCAAACTCATTGTGATTTGAAGGGTTTTTCCTACTTTAGTTGGGTTTAGGTATGACTTGAGTTTTCCACAATTTTAAAACATTGGTACGAGATGGGTAATGGGAATATAGGTATCTTACCTCAAACTCATACTCAAACCCGTCTTCAAATGTAAAAATTACATTATTACTTCTTTTATTTGGTAAGCCATGTTATTTGGTTTCATGATTACCATGTAATAAAAATTGTCATTGATATTTAAAGAAACAATCAAATCATTCGGTCTAAAGTAAGTGGATAATGAATTACAACATTGACGTTGAAGTTAGAAAAAACTTGTTTTTTTACTAATAAAAATAATCCACCACGAGTACGGAGATGTTGCGGGGATACCCGAACCTGTTGGGGATGGAGATGTGATTCAATATCTCATCCATATTCAATATCTCACCCTCGTTCTGCTGTCATGCCAACTTATAATAAGTTTTATTATGAGACATGAGTCATTATCTTTTGTTAATCGTCAAGAATTTGATTATATCTTATCATTTATTGAAACTATGTTAACAAATGAAATGAGTTAAATTTGTTTCGGTAAAAAATATATTATAATATATTTGCTCCTAATAATATGGATGAATTGAGATTGTGAGTCACTCAATTTCTTGTAAATAAAAAATACATGTTGCCTGCATAATCAAATTAGCAAGTCCATCATTGAGAGAAGTACAAGCTGTATTGTATTTGGCATCATTTCAAGTAATCTTTGTTTGTACATGCAACTAGCCAAAACTTGCATTATTTAACTAGCCAAAACTTGCATTATTTATCTACTCATTGGAAGTTAATTTCGTATATTATACATATTTTAAAAAGTAGTTAACTTAACCACCTCAACCCAAAGCCGGCATAATCTATCAAACTATATCTCTCCAACACTCTCCCCACGTCTCTTTATATCTCTATCAACAAATACACCTTTTCATTTTCCAAATGTCTCATCCATCAAACAAACAAACCCAGTAAGGCATATCCTTTTCCCACACCTATTTCTCCACTTTTTGGACCACATAGACCTTCATTTTTCTTATACTTTTAATTATTCATTTATTTATTTTTCTTGTAACATAATTCAAACCTTATAAATGTAAATGACATCCCTTTCTTTTTTTGTTGAGAAGGGACATTGATATATACTTCTTTTATTGCTTTTTATGGTTAGTTAGGTTTGAATCAATCAATTTGACTTGTCTACTAACTTTTTGCCTCATTTATAACTTCTTCTGTTCTGTCCTTTTTCTCTCATCAAAAATCCTTTCCTTGTAACAATTTTCTTCTTTTTCTATTTTCAATTTCCTCAAAGATTGAATGAAATAATGGCACTTGAACTTTGCTCAGAAAACTGTGGTGTTTCTTCTGTAAGTCCTAGAATTTCATTCTCACATGATTTTTCACAATCTGATTTCATACCTGTTGAGCAACACCCCATTAGATCAAAATCTTCTGGGTTGAATTCAAGTATTGATTTTGATTTCAATGTTAGTGAAAGTCTCAACCTTGAAGAATCATCTTCAGCAGCTGAGCTTTTCTCAGATGGTAGAATTCTTCCTGCTGAAATCAAGAAAAAACAAGTTCCTTTGAAGCAAAGTTTAACAACTCAATCACCATCACCAAACCCTCCATTGAATCCTTCATATTCAACTTGCAACTATGAGTCTAATGGTAAAAACTTGAGAAAAGAAATCACCAAAGAAAGCAAGTATTTGAATGATGAAGTGTGTGAGAAACAAAGTTCAAATTCCAAGTCATTTTGGAGTTTCAAGAGAAGTAGTAGTTGTGGAAGTGGTTATGGAAGAAGTTTGTGTCCTTTACCACTTTTATCTAGAAGCAATTCAACTGGATCTTCTACCTCAAGTGTTAACAACAAGAGGAATTCTATGTCAAAAGAGGGTATTAGTGTTAAATCAAATTCACAGAAACTTTCTTCCACAAGGCTTTCTAACTCATCTGGTTCAAACAGTTATCTTAAACCTCCATTGAATAAGAGTTATGGATCTCATGGTCATTCTGTTAGAGTTAATCCTGTTTTGAATGTTCCTCCTGCTAACCTATTTGGTTTGAGTTCAATCTTCTCCAACAAGAGCAAGAAAAAGTAGCATTATTTTGCATTACTATATATTTTTGTGATCAGATATTTCTGCGTGCAACTGCAAAGACTAATTCATCAAGTCAGATAAGACCGCAAGACCGCAACGTGTGACAAAACTTTTTTTACTTTATTGCATGTGAGTTTGACTTCTCTAGAGTGATTTGATTAGTTAGTAAAGTTAAAAAAATCAAGGTTCATGTATTAAATGTTAATCATCCATAATTTAGTATGTTTGTGCATATAATATATGAACCATTGATTTGTTTATCTATTAATGATATTACTCACTTTATAGTAGCCTTATCCTATAATTGCATGTCAAGGAGGAGTGTCTATTTTTTTTTTCTTCTTTGAACTCGTTGGGTTTAACATCTGATTAGGAAAAGAGGAATGTTATTTGAACAACTTTTTGTTATGACAACTTTATGGACAACCAAAATATACAAAGGAATTTAGGTACTGACACAAAAACAAAAATAATGGAGAAAGAAAGTAAAATCTAATGTGAGTATGAGAAAGAAAGTTGTCATAAAAATTGTTAAAATATAGTTGTTCAAATATCATTTCTATTAAGAAAATAGAGATATAGGTTAAAATTTGGAAAGGTGAGTGGTTTGCATCAAGAAGAGTGATAAAGAAAATATGTGTGTGAAGGTGATAGACAAGAATGGCATAATGCAGGATTGCAAGCACATGCTTTGATATGAGGACACAAAATGACAGGTAGATGTTGTTTTCATGGCGGTCCCATCCCTTCCTTTGTGTTTGGTTTTTCTGCTTTTGATATTTGGTCTACGTGTAAATATATTGATTTTAATTAGTCTTATTTTTTTGGTTTTTGTTAATTTGGATCTCTCTTACTCTACACATGTATTAATTTGGATTTCTTTTAAGAGGCTTAATGAAAAAGTTGATTGTGCAATTATATGAGGGAAGCTTTGGTTTTTGTCATGGACATGTATATCAATGATGTTAAATGTTTATTTTATTTTTTTTGAATAATTAAATGTTTATTTTTGTTAAGTATGGTTAGAAATTCACCTAAAAATAAGTAGAGAATTTAGAGTTCGAACCAAAGCTCCTTCATATAAGCAACATCCCTATCAATTGAATTATGTTTACAAAGACTTAAATGTTCTTTCTTTATTTAGTATCAATAGTTTAGCATATATATACTTGTTCTTACATTATATCAATATAACCGTGCTCAATTATGTACTTACATTAACAATGTTCTTTTTCTTTTCTTTTTTTGAACAAATGAAAATCATATATATAACCCAACGGTGTTTCCTCCCGCACAAGATGTGCAATCGGAGGAACACTGCAACATATTTACGAAGTCAAGGTGCCAAAACAAGAAGCACCAACCAAAAAACAAAATTTACACATGAACACCCATGCAAAGAAGCGGTTGTTGGCACCACTCGTGGTAACTAAATGCAAGAGGAACCTGTTTTGATATCAACTATAAGAATGATTGTTGTTTAACTTTTTCTATAAGAGTAAAAGTATTAGAATCTGTATTTTGGAAAACACGGCTATTTCGATCCTTCCAAATCATCCAGATAGTTGCCAACCAAATGACACTAAAGAAAGAGTGTGAAAAGCGAGGCATTCCCGCCATCTTAGTGAACTGAAGAAAATGATGTCGAAGATCACCAGGTAGCACCGATGTAATACCCAACCAATTCCACACCTTAAACCACAATTCAATGAAGAAAGTGCAATTAACAATGTTCTATGCTTATGTAAATGATGAGGACACTTTTGAGGTTTTGGCAATTTTGTATCTATAAATCACTAGAATAGGCCTAATCAATATATAATTATTGGCTAAACTGCACTTTTCACTCCATAAATTTTAAAATGTTGTGATTTTGGCCCCATAATAAAAAAAATCGTATAAGTGACCCTCATGTTTAGGGAAATATGTTTTTTTGACACCTAACATAAGGGAAATATGTTTTTTGACCCCTTATATTTACAAAAAGTTGCGATTATGACCCTTTTTTAGGGCACGTGACGTTTTCTCAGCAATTTTGGGACGAAAGGGGCCACAATCGCATTTTTTTAATAGAGGACCAAAATCGTAACATTTTGAAACTTAGGAGACGAAAAGTACAGTTTAACCATAATTATTTTATGAAGTTCCTGTGAGGGTCCTCTAGTGTTTCTTTGAACAGTGTCCTGCAATTCTTCAAATTCCAGGCTTTAATCATATTAGATAGGTTAGATTAGATAAGCTTTTTGAGATATACCCTTTTATCCTTAGTCTCACTTATGTAAATTCCTGCTTAATTTAGAACAAGGAATATTAGTGTATGTTTGGTACAATGTTTTGAAAACAGAGTTTGATGGAAATCACGACAAAAATGCATCGAAAAATATGCAAATATGCTTTTATATGTTGCAAATGGAAATCAAACACATTCTTAATAGTATGGAGAAGAACTCAAAGGTTAGCGAAATTATGAGTAACACACCGTTACAAAGTGCTCCTGGTCAAAAGTACCGACAGTTTTAACAGTTAGTTAATAATATTTGCTATTTGCTCTTTTTTAATAAAAAATGTGCAAGAATTAGTAAGAAAACCAGTAATGTCTTAGGTGTTGGACTCTATGAAATCAAAGGTGGCGGTCCAAATATACACCTTTGAAAAGTTCTAGCATTGATTCTTTTAGGGGTATAACAAAATGAGAAAATATATTTTAACATCCATTTGATATGATAATTTTTATGACAACTTTTTTTTTATACTCACATTATTTTTTACTTTATCTCTCTATTATTTTAGTTTCTATATAAATACCTACTTTTTCTTTGTAAATTATGATTGTCACATAAGTTGTCAACCAAATCAGTTGTTCAAATAACACTCCTCTTTTTTTTTTCACAGAACTGATCTAAATTTATCTTCCAATGATTGTTTTGAGTTGTTTTTTAGCAATACAAAGGGCATGTAAAACAATCATTCCACAATAAAGAACTCTTAAAAGTGGATTTTACATGTAGACACTAGGTTATTTGTTTAATATTAGTTGTAACTACTCCCTTCAATTTCAAATATAAGCAATTTTTTACTTTTTAGGTTCATTCAATAAATGACGTATGTGATAAATAATATAGATTACATATATTATTTATTGAATGAATCTGAAAAGTGAAAAATTACTTATATTTGAGACTGGAGGAAGGAAACTAGTGTCAATTTTTATACCATAACTTTTGGGAGGACTTTAAATATGAAAATTGAAAAGCTTTGTCAATTTTTGTTTATGTTAATCGGTGGATATTGTTGAATGTCAACTTCAGTTAAAAAGATGAGCAACATTGTCAACTTACCGATAAACATGGGAACTACTGCAACTGAAAAATCCTTTGAAAATGGAATGGCTGTATATGCATAATATTCTGATTATATGTACAAGTTATTGAGCTAGATTTTTGTACAAATAGACTTGATTTGTTCCAAAAATAGGGTTCAAGTCTAGTTTATTACATGTTGGAACATGTAAAATTGAGCTAGATTTTGAAGAATCATTTATGTAAAAATGATTTTGACTAAAATGAGTTGAAGGTAATGTTTTTTTTTTTGGTTACCCGGGTAATGTAATTTGTGTTTGATGCATTTATGTAAAAATAAGTTGAATTATATATTTGTGAAAAAAATAAATTGTCCAATCAAAAACTACAAATTTTAACTTATAATATATTCAATTCTAAAAGTAAAATCGATTCTACTCAAAAATAACTAAAAAAGTGAAAATAAATTATAGGCCTTTAAGATCATCAATTTTGTTTTCTATATAGAACCAAACATATGGGAAGATGGTTGAGTTTAACACAAAATCAATACACTTAGAAACAAAGATTGAAACTTTTTTTTAGAGAAAGATTGAAACTTGGTCTTTTTATAGACCATCTACATTGGTGAGATCTTTACCATTTAAGATCCAGGACCTAACAGGTACTCTCAATATGAGAAATTTTTTATAGGGGTCTCTTAAGACCTAGGGTCTCACTTAAGACCATCATTCTTAAGTGGACCCCATACTGCTTTTTAATAAAATAATCATTGTTGAGTTGCTTTTTTTGAAATGTAAATGATAGAGTTATTGGTGGGACCCATTTAGACTTTTTGTTAAAGGATCTCTATTAGAGTGGTTGAGTACCTATTAGGTACTATTATTAAAAAATTATAAAAAAAATGATGCGTCGACGTGAGACTTGTTTAAAACCTCAAGATTGATAATCTCCATTGTGGATGCTCTGAGTACCAAGTCATATCTGACAATATTTACAACTTTGTATGTAAATATTGTTCAATTAGAGCAGGTTAGGGAATAGATTTCGTGCAATGACATTAGTGTCCACTGAAATCACAACTATACAAAAAAAATCACAACTATACAAAAAAAAAAAAAAGTTTGAAGTTTTAGTGGTTTAGATTAAAATTAGAGAGGGTCTAGCAAAATCTCCAACGGAGGAGATATGTTCCCAACAAGGGATGCCATATGCTCTCATGGTTATAATGGGTCTTGTTAACAAGTGTCTGTGAGACACTCTTTATGGATACTAAATTTAAAAAATATTTTTTAAAAAGTCAAATGTTGTAAATTTCAATGCATTGATTACATAGTTTTTCATAAAAACTTATTATTAATGGTTCTTAAAGAGTGCCCCGGGGGCACTCGTTAACATTTCTCTAATAAAATATTGGCACATGGACACTCATTTATTGGGTGCAACAAAAATTTGACAACCCCCCCGCCATTGAACACCTATTATATCTCATAGTGGTGGTTGATGACGGTCGGTGATCAATACCAAGGAGATTTGGTGACCATACGATGGTCAGTGACGGAACTCCAGGAACTTCATGGTAGTTGGCGACAAGACTCTAGCGGTTTTATTGTGATCGGTGGCGAAGCTCTAATGGTCAATCGTCTCGCAATCTCACGGCTATAATTAAATTGATTTTAGATGTTTAAAAAACAAATTACTTATGTCTACTCGAAAACTACTTATTTATAAAATTATAAAAAAACACAATTTTTAAATAATACACAAAAGTGTTTTTATTTATCAAAATAATTTTTCATGCATCCAATTAGTAGGCAAACATTACCGTTATTGTGAGGTCACATGAGCTCCACCGTATTGGTCGGCAGCCGTCCACCATCAACCACCACCATGAGAAAGAATGAGTGTTTAATGAATAAGGTGTCAAATTAATGTAGTTAATGAATGAGTGTTCATATATCACTATATATAATAATTATATAGTCTTGTCAACAAAACAAAAATTATATAGTCCTCAAAATTTTAGGAAAAAAACCTAGAAAGCTATAAGTATAAAAATGAGAAATTAAGTATACATGTTTGTTTAACAAAATTGGTAGGGATAATGGCCTCGTATCCTACTCACCTAAGTTCAAACCTAAATCAATAAGGATAATGACCTTATATCCTACTTAACCTAGGTTCAAACCATAAATTTAACAAAACTTGTTATTCTAATTTTAATTGTGTTTTTTTTATAAAAAAAAACTATTATAAAATTTATTTTAAACTTCTAAATATGTTGGACCGGCCCCACGTACTATAGAAAAACACTAATTATTTTTTGAGAAGTGACTTAGCTAAATGGCAAAACAGTAGGACAGGGTGGCCCAAACAGCAATTCATCACTATTCCAATTCCAGCCCCTTGACGCAAACAGTCCACATTTTATGGTTTCCTAACTCGAAGACCAACCATGTGAAGTGATCCCTATAACTACTTCAGAATAACAATACTGTTTGTTATAAGTTTTTTTTGGTGGGAATTGTTTGTTATAAGTTAAAAAAAGCAATTTTTATTTTATATTTAATTGTTTAAATTGACTCTTTAATATATTAAAAGTATGAAAAAATTACTACGGAAGAAATTAAACACGAATTCTACTTATGTAATTTGAAATTCTTTCCATTTTTTAACCTTACATTCTTTTATATAGACATAAAGTCCATAAAAAATTACCTAAAGGTTGGTTTTTTTCATTATTTTATGAAATCGAATATAGATCGTTAAAATATGACTTTTCACATAAAATTATAATTTGCCAACAACAAACGTATTGATTATGAATTTTTAAAAAGTTAAAAACTCACAAAAGAAAACAAGAGAAATCCCGATATGGAAATCAAATTTTGAGTTGATTTTTTACAAACACCTCTATATAAATACTTTGAAAGGATTTACAAAGTTTCGTAGCATTCTGACTCCGTCTCAGTTTATTTTAATTTTTCAACCAAAGCTAGTAAATTGCAGTTTTGTTCCGACTATCGTATGTCAAATTTTATTTCTTGATTTTGATGGGACGACCAAAATGCCATAAATACCTTCACTGCAAAATTGTATAGTTTTTAAACGGTGGACGAATCAACTATGAATTGTTCAAGAAAATCATAATTATGGGGATTGAAAATTCATAATTATTTCGTCTCTCGTTTAAAAACACTAAAGTTTAGTGGTGGATGTTCTTATGATGTTATAAACATTCCACCAAAATTATGGAACAAAATTTGACCCTTGAGCATATGCTCACTATGGGAAATTGCAGTTTTGTAAGTTTTAGTTGAAAAATCAAAATAAATCGAGGCATAATCGGTATGCTACGAAACTTTGCAGTTTTACCCTATGTATTTTTGTAGAGGTGCCTGTAAAAAACCAACTCAAAAATCGATTTCTGGATCGGTATTTTCGTTGTTTATTTTAGTTTTTTACGTTTTTAAAATTCATAATTAATTCGTCTCTAGTAAAAAAAAAAATTTTATATTGAAAGTCATATTTTGACGTCCTAAATATCTTGCAAAAAATCATGAAATAATTCAACATCTATGTCACTTTTATGAACTTTATGTCCGCAAACAAAAATATGAGGTCAAAAATAAGAAGAAATTCAAATTAAACAAATAGTCTCTATATTTTTTTTTATTACAAAGTTATCTCTAAAAAATATAAAATTTATTTAGAAATAGTAGAAGTTTTGGGGATCCATTTATCGATTATGTTGTTGTTGAATCATAGGAGAAAATAGAAAGAAAAAAAAAAGTCATTGGAGATTTTTTTTTCTTTGGGAGATTAGAGGGATGATATCAATTTAGCTTCAGAGGTGAAATCTAGAATATAGATTCATCATTTATTAGATAAATTTAGTTTATTGTCCGATTGATGGCTGAATGTAAAATATGTTAATTTAATTTTCGGTTATTATGGTTGGTCGTTTAACCATTTATCTTGTTTGGACATTGGATAACACACTTTTTTTTAAAAAAATCTTTTTTGAATTGTTTGTGCTTTATTTAAAAAACTCTATTAGTTCTCTTTAGTACACCTTGTGTTAAAAGAAACGTTTTTTATTGTTAATATAATTTATTTTGGGTTGATTAAAAAAAGGTTTAGGTATGAGTTTCAGGAGTGTTGATGATCTCGATGATGGAGGAAATTTATTTTAATATATAAGTTAAATAAATATTTCAATAAATCAAGTCGAAATTATGTGGCTAATGACATTGTCAAATCAGTAGTATCATGTAGGTATCACGTATTTAATGAGCAAGCCACATCACATCATCTAAAGAGGGGTGGGATTAAATTTTTTTGTTGATTTTCTAAATAGAGGGACCAAACAATTGGTTTAAGAAAAAACTACAAATTCAAAAATATCTAAATAGGGAGACCAAAAGTTATTTTAAGCCAATTTTTTTTTTATAAAAAATAAATAGAAAAACAGAAGAAGAAATCACTCTATCCATCTCCTTCTTCTTCCTCCATAACCTCCATTATTTTTCACTCTCATGCTACCATATTTACTATCACACTCTCATCCTCACGTTAAAAAATAAAGTTGCATATCAAACTAAAAGAGTTACGTTATGTTTGAAATTAACATCTATAATGTGGACGTAGTTATTTTCACTTGAAGACTTAATGCACAACAACAATGCTTGCAACTTTTCAAGGTATATGGGAATTAAAAGTATACAAAGCATCGCACTATGGCTTAAATTGTTCCAAATATTATCTCAAATACCATCCCAAAGTTGTTGTCTAGTTTTGAGAAAAAAGTTTTGGTGTGCCCTGTTGTTGGCTCCTGTAAGTTAGTATGATCTATTCTCATCTCTACTGATGGTTATCAATTGAGTTACACGTAGACGACTTCTTTAACATGTAATCAATTTATGGATAACTTACTCTATCTATCCCAAGTTATAAGTTGTTTTGACAATTTCACTCATATTAACAAATGTAATCAATTGTGTATTGAAAAAAGAAATTATGAGTAATTTTACAAAATTATCCTCCATTAATAGTATTGAAAAGATAATCTAAAGAATTGAAATAAGAAAGAGTAGTAATAATTAATGGTATAATAGAAAAAATAACATTAATGTTTCGTTGGTATTGTAAAAAGACTTATAATTTAAAATAATTTTGTTTCCAAAACAACTTATAATTTGAGTGAGAGAGTAAAATAGAATGAAATTGATTATATGGAATTTATATTTGGTATTTATAAAAAATAAAATAGATATTTTTATTAAGAGGAAAAATATAGGTCAGGAAAAACAGACTACTTATAATAGAATAGAAATATTACAAGATGAAGAAATTACATATTTTTTTGTTGTTGTTTGTAAACAATGTGACGACTCACAATCATAACCTAAAAACTCACCACACAAACAAGAGATTCCAATTTCGAACAATCTCAACTTTGCAAATTGAATTAGGCCTTACGGACAAAAACTACATATTGAATTTCACTAGTAAATGGAACAAAAGAGCATAGAACATTATACTATTTCGATGAACAATACTTGTCCCGAGCTACCTACTTTTTTTTTAGGGATGCTATACATCCCGAATTTTAAACTCATGAATTTTCACGAAGGCAGTTTTTATGAGTTAAGGGTACCTATGTTTTGGAAATAGTGGAAAACATGCTCAGTGGTATTGAACAACCAATCACTTTTTTTTTTTTTGTCGTAATGTATTCGCAAGTTATTCTCCCGCTATGTTTAGCATTTTTCATTTTTTTTTAAGAGCAGCGCAACCTATTATGTTCACACTTCACACACATAAACTATCTAATATATCGATGCATGTGTATAGAAAATTATATATAAAGATAGACATTCATCTCTTGACTTTATTAGGTACTCATGTTTGGAACTTTTGGTACATCTCATGTTTGGAACTTTATTTTCTCTTTCCAACTAAAACCAACTTTATATATACTCCCTCCCGTTTTTAGGTTGATAGAATAATTAATGAATCTAGTCATATTTATAGACTAAATACATTAGTTATTCAATGAATCTAAAAAATTGTGTTTTGCTTATAAATATGATCGGAGGAAGTATGTAACATAATCATCCCTTTGTTTCAAAATGAGTGTCGCTTTAGCTAATTACAAGGAATTGAATGAAATAATCATTACACATAAAACTTTTATTAAAATGCCCAAAAAAAATACAAATAAAGTTGCATTGAGAATTATGCAAGAGAAAAGTTAAAGCATTTATTGAGGGTAAAGTTGGGAGAAAAAATTAAAATTGTATTAAAAATATAAAGTGACATTCATTTTAAAACAATTTTTTTCACTAAAGCAACACTCATTTTAAAACGGATAACGTAACGTGCATCCATGTACACGTGCATGATCTCAAGGTGCCGGCCTAGTTAATTGGTCATGGATCATTGAAAGCGTTTAAAATATCAAATACTCCCTCCTACTTTTAAGTGGCTACTTTTTAAAACATTTTTCTTCTCCTTTCATTTACTAACGGTTAGTCTATTCATGAAAAAGAAAAAGTTGCATGTCAAAATAGGAGAAAGTCTTTCTTGGACACATACCCAACACCTCAATTTTGGGCACATACTCACATAAAACTTATAAAAACAAATAAAAATTATTTAGTCACATCAATTGATATATTATAATTTTATTTTTCTTTAATTTTTTCTTACTTTTGTGAGTGTGCCCAAAAAAAAATTATTTGGGTTTGTGCCCAAGCAAGTGTACCTCGTCAAAATAGTCTCTTTCAATTTTCAAGATGATTTTAATTATATTTTTTCGAATTGTAACAACTTATAGAAATAATGTGTATCACTTTCAATTCAATATTTTCACTTTATATTAAAAATAAACAATTAATTTAGTCTTTAAACTATCGTTCTCCTATCAATTTGGTCTTTAAACTATTTAAATCAACAAAAATGTTCATAACTATGCTTTCATTCATCAATTTAGTCCTTCAGTAAAGACCAAATTAATGGCTGAAAATATAATTTAGACTATGGATTTTATAAGTTTAAAGACAAAATTAACAAGATACTAATAGTTTAAGGTCTAAGTTGATTGTTTATTCTTACATTTAAGGTACTTGTTGTACATAAATCAATACTCGATGAATGTAATGTGACAAAAGGATCATTTTCTTTTCTTTTTTTCATTTATACTGTTTTTTTTTTAAATTCTTATTAAATTGTCAAATACATTGAATATTGTGGGAAATAAATAGTTATCTATTGTCATTTTTCTAGTTGTCAAACCAGCAGTCGACTTGCCCTATTGCCCCATAGTGTTTAAACAGATTGGACCTCATCAGTTCACGTTCTTATTACACACTGCACCCGTTTACTATATACTCCCTCCGTTTTTAAATATAAGTAAAATTGATTTTTAAGGTTCATTCATTTAATGATGTATGTAGTCCATATTATGAACCACATACATTATTAAATAAATGAATCTAAAAAAGCAAATTTTACTTATATTTAAAGACGGGGAAGTATAAACAAAGAAAATGTTATTTCTTGGGTTAAGACATTTTCTATTAAACAAAGTATATTTCTATTAAATGGAGAAAACATCTAAACACATGTGTGTATATGAACTTCATTTAAAATGTTTTAACTTGACCAATGGTAGTTGTGTTTGTTTGGCCTTTCACACGAGTTTAAAATATCGAGGATTAATAATTACTCCCTCCGTTTTTTAATATAAGCAAATTTTGAGTTTTAGATTCATTCAATTAATGATGTATGTAGTCTATAATGTAGACCACATACATCATTAATTGAATGAACCTAAAAATCAAAATTTATTTATATTAAAAAACAGATGGAGGACATTAAACTAAAACAATCACAAACAAGTTTAAACACCCACTTATGACATTAAGTATTTGAATATATCCATTTTTAACTAACAACTAGTAATAGACCCGTGCTTCTGCACGGGTCGTATAACATTCCAGTAATCATATAAAAAATAATTTCATTATTAATATTGTCAAATGTTTAAAGATATTAAATGAAAATTATCAATATTAATATAATGTTTCGATTGAATTTTCTTCTTCTTTTTATATATAGAAAAATATGTTAAATATTTGAATCGCGTATGTTGTGGATTTTATTTTCTTATGTACGCAAAAACAAAATTTTATATACATATATGAGAGAGTTAGTAAAATAAAGTTTTCAAAACTCATGACTATTTTTCAAAATATCAAAATTAATGTAATGTTTTCTATTAAATAACTTTTTATTTTATATGCAAAACACTATTTAATGTTTGCATCGCATCTGTTGCAAATTTTATGCATTTTATATTCATAAACAAATTTTATGTAAACATATGAGAAAATTGATATGATAAAATTCTGCAAACTCATTAATAGTGTCAAAATATAAATATTAATATAGTGTTTCTATTGAATAACTTTTTATTTTATATGCAAAACTCCGTTCAATGTTTGCACCGCACCCCTTGCAGATTTTATGCGTTTTATCTCTAGAAACAAATTTTTATGTAAATATATGAGAAAATTGATATGATAAAATTGTGGAAACTGATTAATATTTTCAAAATATAAACATTATAATAGTGTTTCTATTTAATAACTTTTTATTTTATATATGCAGAACTTCGTTCAATGTTTGCACCGCACCCGTTGTAGATTTTATGTGCTTACATGCATTAATAAATTTTTATGTCCATATATGAGAAAATCGATATGATCAAATTTTTGAAATTCGATTATTTTCAGAATATCAACATCAATATAGTGTTTTTTTTTTGGTACAAAAGTGGGCCTGAGGCCGAGTGTTTCTACTAAATAACTTTTTATTTTATATTTAAAACATTGTAAATATTTGCACCGCACCCGTTAAGGATTTTATATGCTTATATATGCAGAATGTTTTTATGCAACGATATGTGATAGTCGATATGATAAAATTTGAGAAACTCGTGACCGCACTCATTGTACAATTTATTTTCATAGATATCAAAAATCAAATGAAAAAATAATCGTCCGTAATTATCGTAATAATATATTGGCTTTTAAAAAGGACAATTACGACATTTTGTTGGATTTCGATTTTTGTATATTATTTTTTAAAATACTTTTTTTTTATATATTGTTAGTATATTAAAAAAAACAAATAATATTTTAAAATTAAAAGTATTCTAAAGACTTATTCATTTTGCATCCAAAAAACAAATAAATTTATTATATCCACATATCCGAAGTGCAAATCAGTTACTCCTATTATTATTTTTTTAGAAAAAAAAATAATTGGCTGCAAAATAATTTGCTTAATTCATTTTTTGTAGTTGATGTGCATGATAGTATCTAATGGTTATTATGATTTTTACTTGGATAACATGCCTTAATTAGAACACTAAGAGAAATGCATAACGAGTCTTATGAAAAAAAATGGTATAAGTTTAATTTTCAATGATAAATTTTCTAACCAGTTAATTATGTTAGTATGAAAAATTTAACTTTTACAACAATATTCAATTACATTGTTATTATTTGTTTTAGCTGTGATTTCACAATGGTGATTCTTATTACATATGAGATGAGTTAGTATATCTTGGTTGTTTGAGAGGAAGGTCAGTTTTTGATCTTTGAAAGTTTTTATGCATTGATTTATTTGCATAACAAAGTTTGTTAATTTATTTATGTTGCAATAATTTACAGGTAAAAGTTTTTATATTTGAATCTGTTACAAGAATCAAGGACCAAGAGAGGGAAGGAATCATAGATTTAGATGACGAGGTTTTAATAATACGAAAAATGAGCCTACGAGTGTTGTAGAATACTTATGTTGCGTTCTTTTCAAAGAAGTGTAAGTGTTATTTAGTTATGTTATATTATTAGTGTAGTTTTTTTAATGTCAAAGTCAATTGTGGAATCCGAAATAGTGTAATTTCTGTTTGCATGCGTATTTATCAATTGGTCGCATGAAATTCAATGAAAGATGGATATTTGTAATGTTTCTTTGTATATTTGGTATTTCCTTGACAGTTGATAAATGAATTTTCAAATCCAAAACTTTCTGCTGAATTTTGTTGGAATGAATAAAATAATGCAGGTGAAGTCATCCCAATCCCAATATTATGAAAGATAAAGTGTAAGCATTGTGCATATGTGGAGTAACTTACCTCTTTTTTGAAGGAATTAGTCTAGGTTTGTTTTGATCAAATATGATATAATGTGTTGAAATGTCTTATTTAGGAGTGCGAGTGGATTAAGATTACATGAAAGCAATGACAATAAAGTGGTCTATTCCATGCTATTCATTTTTTTTTAGGATATTCTATGTTATTCATATCAATTAGTAATAAAAATAAATTTTACATGTAATGTAACTCACCCATGATCGACAGGTGTGCGGTCAAGTTGGGTTATGAATGCTAAAGTTAATAAAAAAAAAGATAGGAAATCATATGCTCGAAGGAAATGTGATATCATTGGTGGGAAAAAAATTTATGAGGTTATCTCTAATACTTCAAATACCAATGAAGATAGTGACAATGCTACTATAACTTCAAATACGGTCAAATATATTAATGTTAATTCAAGTATTATATGGTTTATTTAACATTAAAATTTTATATAATATACTTCATTTTTGTATATTACCTTCGATATGACCCGTGTGTTAGCACAAGTCGTTGGTCTAGTAATGTTTTAGAAGTATCCAAAGACTTATTAATTTTGCATCCCAAAAACAAATATGCGTGAAAATTTGTTATATACGTGGATAATTCCAAAGTATTTGTTTTTAAGTTATATTTTAAAAAACAAATAAATTGATTCTATAGTTATCCGTGAAATATTTGTTAGACTTGTGATCATCATTATCCATATTTTTTTAACAAATTAATTAATTTCATAGTTATATGTGGAAAATTGTTACATTGTGATCATCATTCTCCATAATTAATTTCAATTTTTTTTAAAATTAAATTAAATTTTGCAAAATGACCATTATGCATATAAAATTAAGAAGATTATGAGTTTTAAAGAGAATAAAATTTTGATGTAGTTCAACTTTCATATATTGTTAGTAGATTCACAATTAATTATGTAAGGTGGAAAAGGGGAACTAATCCTCTACCGTAAATGAAAGATATAATGAAATTCTAACCTATAAAAATAAAAGATAAAAAACCATTTAATATTTTTTTTTGCTAAGCAGGGAGAAAGGCCGACATCAGGAGGCCACACCGACATCCCAACTAGGTTGGCACCCCGGGAAGCCTCCATCTTATGCCCGTCTAACTCTAAAATTTTATTAAAAAAAAGGGGGAAAAATATACAAGGAGAGGGGGGACTAGGCCAAAACCCTCAAAGAAAAACAAAAGAAAACATAAAAAACGATTACTAAAATCTATAATTGGGCAAGCCAATTCTGTCTTGAAAGAAATATATATGCAACTCCGCTGGAAGCCTGCCTAACCAAACAAAATCATTCATTGGCGGTTTGGAGAAGGTCCCCTAGCACGAGTGTTATAAGGCGGTTTCCCATCAAGAAGTTCTTTACGCATTATTTGTTGTTGCTTCTTTGTCAAAGCCATTATTGTAGGATCCTCAGCCGCTTTTTTATCATATTCCTTGATACGATGCCAAAGGTCCAGATCTTGTTGAAGTCTTGGAGGGACTCGTTGGACAGAAACAACACCATGGGGGGCGCTCCCTATCAAATTAACATCGGTTTCTATAGTTGCTGAAGAGGTAGCCATTGCGGAGCCGACAGTGTCTGTAGGAACTATGACTGGATGTTCTGAGGTCTGATCTGCAATTTGAAGTTGTTTCTTGACTTGTTGCTATTAAAAGTAAGCGAGATAATAATCAAACTCTCTTACTTTATAACATAGTAATTAATTGGAATTTTTTCTATAAATTCCTTTTACGGGATGAGAGATAAACATATTGGAGACAACTAATGTTTCATCGTAGGTTTAAAAATAAAATAAAAATCATTGTAGATCTAATGATACTCAACAGCTTCTATTTAGATATGATATGCATCAACATCTAATCATATATATATCATATATGCTCAATAAATTCCATTCACGTTAGCTTATTCTTTCTCTTGGCTTGATGGATTAGTATCTCTAAAAACGAAAATAACAAAATCTGATGTCAATTTCCTCTAAGATTTGTTTAGAGTTGTGGACAATCAATTTCTAACTAATCACGCTGAGTATAATCTTTAGTAGTATACGCAAGCTAGTAGTTCGGGAAAAATTCTTTGGGTGTACGTACTCCTATATAAATGAAACCACGTTAAAGAGCCAACACTGGTCCCTTCACTTTCTCATTCTCACACTGTCACAAACACTCCCCCCTCGGTTCATGTGGGAATATAGTTCTTTTCACTATTCATTGATATTCACATTCTTTTACCTTGGTTACTGTTTTAGTCATTTTCAATCAGAATATATAGGTGATAGATTAGATGATATCCACTCTCGGTTCATGTGGGCACATAGTTCTTTTCACTACGTATATTAAGAAAATCGTATTGTTTATGTATTTTAGAGCATATATATAAGTTAGCATCACTCTATGTTTTTTTAGGATAAGTTACTGAAAACTAATCTTAATATAGTAGTATGAAATCAAAGAAAAGTACTCCTGTAAAAAAAATACCATGGTTTTAATTGTCAAAAAATATATTATGGTTTGATTTGAGTCTCAAATGTGATTTATTTTGAATGACATGATACTAATACTTGAATTAATAGAGGCTGAGTTAACAAAATAAATATATCAATTTATTTTTTAATTTTTTATGCAATATCAATTTAATTGATAATGTATAAAAGAAAACTATTCTTCGTATTATTGGTTTGCTTGTTACGTCTAGTATACAGTTTTCTACCTTCTATTACTTTGTATGTGTTTGGCATGACATGTAGTCGACGAAATCACAACAAAAATTTATATTAACGTAAAAACTATATTTTGGAGTTTCTCTTTTTTCACGTCTACAAACCACTAAGATGTGACTTGTGAGTTTGCAACACTCACTGTCAAACTAAACATATTGTTTATGTATTTCCTACTTTTTATCACCTATCTTATTTTTTTTAGTCTCCTTATTAAACCAATCTTACAAATTAGGATCTTCTATGTTGAATTAAATATGAAAATCTTATGTGAAAAATACGAAGAAAGAAGAGAGAGTTTGGAATAAAAATAGGGAGAAATTAAAGCTTCATAGAATTAGAAAACATTGATCATGTGCTCTACCCCAATCTTACACATAGTAATATAATCATTATTTTACAATCATCAATCAAAAGTTTGATAATGAAAACAAGGAAGTGGGTGGTTTAACTGAAAAGATGGAGCAATGGCCCCTCCATCATGCATGCATTATCAATTTTTTTCATGATACAAACCAAAGAAGTAAATTTGGCATGCAATAATAGTAACCAGAAAGAAAGGAAAAAAGTTTTGCATGATTAATTTCCTTTTGCAAACATTATTCCATTCAGTTCTATAATCCAACTACACTAGTGATTTTGCTGTTTTCATACAATAGAAAAGGTAATTACATAATCAACCCTAGTGGGTCTCACATACCCTTGAAAGCGCGTGAGTTCAAGGCACCGTCCATTTACTACTGAGTGTTGAATTGAATAGCAGACAAACGTAGACACAACGTTACACAAAAACCCGAACCTCTTTTTCCGTTTCTTGTCTCCATTCAGCAAGTATAAAAATAAAAGGGTAAAATAGTCATCGTAATTTTTAAATGTATAATTATCCGGTAATAAATCAAAATTTCCATAACAATTGTCAGTCTAGTCACTAACGTTACCTTTCAAAAAAAAAAAAAATAGTCACTAACGTAATTTTTTTAGATAATATTGTTATATATGTCATTTGATGTAGTATTTATTTACTATCATATCAATCCCTATAAATATTTATTAACTAACATATCAATCCCTATAAAAAAAATGGTTGCAACATTGAAAAATTGTCTTAACGTTAAATACTGTATTGACTAATAAAGTGCACAACTAAAAACTATTTTAAAATTGGAAAATGTTAACAAGTGTCTCTGGACATTCGTTAAAAGTATTAAATAATAACTTTTTACGATAAATTGCGCATTCAATGCATTGTAAATTGAAATATTTGACTTTTTTAAATAATAATTTTTTAATTTAGGATGCTTAAAGAGTGTCCAGAAGACACCCGTTAACAAGACCCTTTAAAATTTAATACATTGAAAAATTATTGTGACTACTCGTTGCGTATTCATAGCTATTTGTTAAAAAATAAAATGAGATTATAGTAATTTGATACATCTAAAAGTTTTTGGTGAGATTTGGTTTAAGATGGATAAAAAGTAATTTCGAATAAAATATGTTGAAGTTGAAATTATTTATATTTAAATATATAAAAGTGAGTTGAATAAAAAAGTCCAAGGTTAAAATTCAATTATTTGGTTAAAAGTTTCAAATTACAATTCAAAGTTAATTCTATATTTCTTCGTTCAAAATAAAAATAAAAATCAATTCTATATTTCGTAAAAAATAAAATCAATTTTATACTTTTAAAATCCATTTCACCCGCTCCATAAGTTCCACAAAAACACACTAAAATCGTAGTTAAATCACAATCAAACGAATTCTTTCTGGTCATATTTACAAATAAAAAACAATTTTTTAGGTTCATTTATAAGCAAAGTTGAATAAAAAACAACTTATAAAAATTCATCAAACTCATAAAGAAACCTAAATTTCTTTGAAAAAATCATATAAAAAAGGATAACAATCTTGACATTTTATAACATATATAATTAACTCGAAAAAGGGCAAAAATAAAGGACAAAAATGTTATCTAATTATAACATAAAAAAATAAATCAGAATAAAGAAAGATAAATAAAGAAGTGTTACTTAAAATTAAGTTAAACGATAAATTATGTAATTTTGTTTTTCTTAACATACGTAAAATGACAAGACAACCAATAATATAATACGAAATTAAGAAGAAAATATCCTTTCAATAAAAAAAGAATACTAAGGGAATATACGTCCTTAGAGAATACTCTATACGTCTCACAATATTAGTCGTTTAAGGTTTGTGTACGATTATTAAAAAAATGATTAATTATGTTGATTTCAATAGTAAAATTAATAGCATTTACTAATACACCCTTATTAATTACAGTTAATAAAGTAGTTAAGTTTGACGAAATTCAATAAATAAAAATATATTAATAAAAAATAATAATAAATGTTGCATCGATATTTTAAACGACAATTATTTTGAGAAAAAACAAAAATACTAAAGACACAGTATAATTGTGAGAGGCAGGGAATAAGATATAGTAGTAAATAAATAAATAAATAAAATCTGACTAAAGAGAATCTCTACGATTTGACTAAGGAAGGTCATGCATTTGTCATGAACATCGTAAGTTTGTATCGTCTAATAATTATGATTGACACACATAGTGTTGATTATTTTAATTTTTTTTGTTTTGTTCGTTTTTTTTTTTAATAATTCAGCTAGTACGAATGCAGAAATGCAACAATAAATCTTTTGAGAGACTATGTCATCTATTATAATTTCAAAAGATTAATCTTTACGTGAAGATTATACTTATGAACATGAATCCTGATGAAGTATATTATACATCAACACAAAGAATGTACTTATATGAATATTTTGTGTGTTGAGTGTTGACCAATAATACTTAGATGAGCGAAGTTTATGTACTTTTTGTCTCTTTCATTTCACTCACCTTATCTTACTCACTTCTCTGTCACTCTCTACAACCTGCACGCGCCACAAAAAGCAGAAGAAGAAAGAAAGAAAGAGTGAAAAAGCTGTCGTGAGAACATTTTTTTGCAGTATCATAAGTTGCTTTCATACTCAGTGCTGTCGTGAGTAGCACCAGAGGTTTTTGCAGGGTTTGTTTTGGATTACATTATTGTACCTTGTTACCTTAAAGCACTGGTTTTTGGGATTCTTTTCTGTCATTATGGTTACATTTCTGGAAGAAAAAAGATGGTTTTTTTAGGAGGTTGGTGAGGTAATGTGAATTGCAAAGTTTTCAGGGAGTAAAAAGGTCATCAAAAAATTGTTTTTTTTTTTCATGGGGTGGAGGGTTTTTTGGTTTTGTACAATGTAGAGTGAAATTAATTGTTAAGGAAGTTGTTTTTATCTTTTTGGTTTTTTGGAGTGGTTTTTTGTTTTTGGGGTGTGTTGTTGGAAAATTTTGTGAAAATGAGTGAATCTTCTTCTGTGAAGAATTTGGCTATTACGGATAAGGTTCAAAAACCTGGTGGTTGTGTTGGTATTTTCTTTCAGCTTATTGATTGGAAGAGGAGACTTGTTAAGAAAAAGCTCTTTTCCAAGAAACTTTTGACTCCTGGTTAGTCACTTTGTAATTTTATCTATTTTGATATAATTCTCTTATAATAAGATGATTTGGCATGAAAAATTATACTAAGCATTGTTTTGATCTTTGTTGTTGTGTGTATTTCAGGTCGTGCTAAAAAGTTTAGGGGAGATGAAAAAATGCCAAATTCCAAACTTCACTTGGTAAGGCTTTATTATGCTATAAGATATTGTGTTAATTTCTAATTTGGTGTTGTTTGATGCTTATCACTTAATCTTTTTGTTGGATATTGTGGATGTGTTTCAATTGTAGATTGCTAATGAGAATAGTGGAGGTTTTCCGAAAGGTGGGAGTCATGGTGTGGATGTAGAACGAAAGAGTGAAATGCGAGTTCCAAGTTTGGTAGCTAGGTTGATGGGGTTGGATTCTATTCCAGCTGCGCAGCGAGAGAAATCGAAGAAAGCTTTGTATCTTGATAGTTGTGGCGATGGGGAAGATTGTTTGAGCAATCATTGTGAGTTGGATAGACAAGGCAAGGATTTGGAAATGAGAGTTGTAAAGCATGATTCAAGACCTCAGAAGCTTCAAAAAACTGGAGTGTGTGAGAGAAAGGCCGTGACTAGGTTTGGAGCCGAGGCCCTTCATATTAGAAGTGTTTTGTCGCGAGCGAAAAAGCATAACCACCATCATCATCCAAAGCTTGCTTCTCCTTTGAAGAGTCCTAAAATTACTTCTGGAAAAAGTGCTTCTCGAAGCTCAAGGTTAATGGGAGCGGCAGCTAAGATTTTGGAACCCGGACTGCAGGCAAGTAGAGGTAAAGGCACTCTGACGTATACTGCTTCCGCTTGTCCTCATAAGGCTGGCATTGTAAAAGGTGGTGTGGGAAATGCGATAATGCCAAATCATTCCTGTTACGTTTCCAGCGCATCCAAACCTTTAATAGGGCAGACTTCTTGCAAGAATTGTGGCAATTTGCTTGATGTAATTGACTGCAAGGCCGAGGTTAGGGGACCACCCGATGTTCCTCCACCTACTGGTTCAGCTGTGATCACTGCTACCTCAACGGTATCGTCGTGTAGGAAGGGAATGCTGATTACTCCCTCTCATGGACAAGGAAGAGATATTGTACTTCTGAGAAGTCAGGAAAAATTCGCATGTCATGTTACGGACGGAGAGGAGGAAAATTATGCACAACAGTCATGGAATGAACCGTCTACCATAAGAATTCCAATACCCCGCGAAGGTCCGGCTCAACGGAGTTCAAGTTCATCATGCCGACCAATAAGGGCCCAAGAGGATGATGCATCTTCTTTTGCCTACAAACGCAAAGCACAAGAATCAAAATTAAGCGGTGAAAGCTCTTCATCTGGATCTACAATGTGTAGTATGCAAGTAAAAAGAGTATCATCGTGTGCAAACACTGCAAGTGGGACCAAAGACTTTGTTGCTTTGAATAGAAGCATTAGTGGTCAAACGAGGATGAGGTCGCCTACTAAAGTTGACAGTTCCAAATTTGACTTAGAGAAAAAACCTTGTTATAGACAACGTCTTGAGTCCTTGTCTCATGTAAGGACATTAGAGAGGAAAAGGACACCAAATGTCACACGACTCGAAGGCACGACTCCTGCTAATTCAGTTGGTTTGAAACAGAGAAATGTTTGTCGTGAGGCAACTGGTGGAAAACGGAAGGGCTTAAACTCTTCGTCGTTGAACAGTTCCAATATAAAAAATAAAGGTCAAGGAGAACCAGTTAAGGCGAGCCACAATATGAACAATGATGCAGCTTCATTCACATTCAGTTCCCATTTGAAGCAAAAGATAGGAATACATGTTGAAGAGGGAGAGACAAACAGCAACAATGAGAGGAAGGCATACTTCCAAAGACCTCCACCTTTGAAAGCTGATAATTTAGGCGCCTTTCTTGAACAAAAGCTGAAGGAATTAACCTCTCAAGAAAAGTTGGCTACAACTGGTGTACCTCAAAAATCAAGTGCCGTGATTCTTCAAGAGCTGATATCTGCTCTAAGTTCAGAGAATTTGATCTGTCATGATGGTCACATCCATAATGAAGATGCTAGTTTCCTTGTACGTATTCTTCATCACTACCACCTCAGTGTGCCAAAATTTAGAATATTTTCTGCTTTTGTTATCAGTTAGCTGTTTGGCAATTTTCTGTTCCTCATTTTTGTTGAAAACTTGTAGTGCAGCGCTTGAGTCGTCTAAATTTTATCTTTTAAATAATGCTGGATATACTGCGATCCAAAATGCTTTTCTGCCTGATTTCTCTGCTCTTCTATATGTGAACTTTGCTTTTGCTACTGTTTATATTTCACACTTTATACATCTGCATCAAAATATCATCTGGCATCATGCTATCCCGCTAAATTATATATTATTTAGACTTCATCCTGTTGTTTTACCTATTAGACTTCAATGAAATGTTCAGCTGATTAGAAGACGTCAATGTTGAGTAGGTTATAGACAAGTTTAATTTCCCTGCATTCTAGTTGAGTTGAAACCACCTGTCTATGACTCACAGATGAATACTACTGAGTGCTATGCCTGCCCATATAATGGGCGTCAAGTATTGGACTATGATGAACTCAAATAGTGGCCTGAACAATCACGTACATGTAAAATTCAAAGTTGTTTGTTGATTTTGTTCATCTAAAGAACAAAAAATTGGTCATATCATGGCACGTGTCAAACTTTGGAGAAAATCCCTGATACACACATAATATTGGCTGTACTATGTAATTTTGTGATAACTTGCTTGAATGAAAAACAAAGCAATCTGATATTTGTATACATCAAGGTAACAAATTTTGAATGCAATTTACAAAAAGAGTATTAGGTTAATTTGACCCCCTAAGATACATTTAATCTATTCTTCCTCTATTAAATCAATCTATGCTGCTTGGAAAGTGAGATACTAATCATTAAGTAATAAATATATTTTATTTCGAAAACTTTGACTGTATAGGAAGAGGCCTATATCCTCAATAAACAGAATGTTATTTCCTGAAACGAGTGCTTTACACTGTGATTTGTGGAATGTTAGAATTGTGACTGTTATACCTGACATTATCTTTGGTTTCTTTTCTTATTAGTGTGGAGCAAAACAAGAAAGGTTGTTTGGAACCTCTTGCAATGATAATCATCTCAGTCCTGGATCTGTTTTGGAAGCTTCATTTTCTTCTAGTAGTCTAGACGATAGCTCAGGTAAATTGGAACTTGAATAGTTTGTGATCTTGTAAAAGTATTTCATAATTTCAATTTATTTAACCCCTCTATGATTGTTGATTGAATTCCAGGGCGTGGTTTTCACCCTGACTCCATGAATTTCGCATACAGTCTGCCGGAACCATCAGAACATGATGATGAACTTTTAGATTGTGCTGCATCCTTTAATAAAGGAAGTATAGGCAAAATACTAACTGTTATCGTCAACCAAATTCCTATGGCATTACAATGTTTATATTCTTTTGGAACACAATGTACAAGAAACAAGCTAAACAATATGAAGGGTGTTCTCTTGAATGCTGAATTAGTGCTTCGAATTGCAAATGACCATAGCGAGGAAGAAATACCTCAGCTTCTAATTTATCAGTTTCTTCTTAACGAATTGGACGCTATGTCAGATGATGATATGTGGACCGATTTTAATTATTTTGTGGGCTGTGAGGATTCAAAATCAACAAAGACGATCAAGGGATTTGTCTTTGATTGCGTTATGGAATATCTAGAATCAAATTGTTGGCAATATTTTTACACTGGATTCAAGGCCTGGACGAAGCTGCCATTATGCGTAAAAGCCGAGACATTGGCTCGAGAGGTCAAGCGAGAGGTTAATAAGTGGGCGTGTATGGTTGGGATGGTACCTGATGAGATAATCGAATGGGAGATGAGTCATTCCCTCGGGAAATGGAATGACTTTGACATTGAAGCATTTGAGGCTGGTGGTGATATTGATGGAGACATACTTCATAGTTTGGTTGATGAAGTTGTTCAAGACCTTGTTGGTTTGAAGAATAATTCTTATTGCTTATAAAACAATTGTGTATAAATGGGATTATGGTAATCTCTAATGGAGGCTTCTTTAGGCTCTTTGATTTAGTGGACAAATAAAATCCCAGTGACAATACTGCTGTTCTGATATATTATTATTAGAATTGTTACTGTCATATGTTTTTATCTGTGCAAATTAGCCAACAAGTAATCATTAGTATGTTTGTGGTTTCAGCATTTGCTTAGATTTTTTTTAGCTAACTCAGTTTAAGACAGAAGATCATTAAAATGAATTCCACCTTGAAATCTCATTTTAAACAATAATTCTTGAAGAATGTGACAAGCATGTTCCACAATATTATAGGTTCCTTCCTTTTGATTGAATCTGTAACCTTCAATAGCAGATTCATTTTCTGTGGTTTCTCTGATCAAACTAGAAGTTACCAAGGAACCGTGCCTATCACTAAATAGGGAACCGTTGAATACACCAGCTACACCTAACATGTGAAATGGATCTGCACAACCTAAAATACAATCATAAAGTTGTAAGTACCGGAGATTTCTAGAAGCATACCATCTGAAAAGCTTCCTTGACCAATTGGGTAGATCAAGAAAACTACAATAGCAGCTGAATATGCAACAACAATCCAAGGGCGCATACCCGGACGAAAACTTAGACTTTCAAGCTTAATTGAATTCCACAATATTGAAACAACTAATGTAATCAAGTAGTTATTGCGCTTCATTTAATAAAATTGAGAACACCGGAGTGATTGAAACCAAGTTAAGTTAGGTTTTACTTGGTTCTCTCAAGTTCTGAATCACTCGAGTCTCTCTTCTTTAAGTTGAGATTCAAGACAAAAAAAATCCACAAAATATATTCTTTTAAGATAATTGTTGTCTTACCTCTAATCAATGTGATTTAGTTTGTGTAAATATAATTAATGTAAAAGTTCAGTTTTTTCCCCAATAATAATAAGGGTTGTTAGCATTTTCCTAATAATAAATGGCATACTTCAATTAATATACACAGTTTCCACCAATCAATGAAGAAATAAAAAAAAAATTCATTTATTTCATTCAAAATACAACAAACAATTTCCTTCCCAATCAACAGTAGAATATGAAAATAATAATTCTTCTTCTTCTTCCTTCTTCTCACAGTAATGTTGCAGTGACCAACACTCAAATCACACAAAGCTCTACAATACACTTGAACAATACTACTGCAAATCCAATAATCCTCCTTTCCCATTTTTTTTTAATTGTAAACCAAAACCAGAAAAAGATGAACAAATCAAAGCCTCTCAAAACTAAATAAATTGAACAAATCAATCAAATTTGAAGAAACTCAAAGCTCTCTACACCTTAAAACATTTTTGCTATTCTTCCCAACAACTCTACTATTCCTACTCTCACCATTGATAGCATTTGCAGTAGCTGAAGAAAAACTTCTAAGCTCATCAAAATTAGCATAACTTTTCCTTGCCATAAGAATCCCACCACCCTTTCTCTTCTCTGCAGCAGCATTTGCTGATCTACTATTCCCTCTTGAACTTGACAAAACACCACCACCAACACAACCTTTGTTCTTGTTCTTCAAAGGAGGTGTCAAAGTAGTAGTACAAGGTTGTGGTATATTCGTCGGTTTACGATTCTCTTTTCGTAACATTGAAGAGAAATCTGGAACAGATTGAGCTATGAGAGAAGACCCTTTTCTTCCAGTCCCAGAAGCAACACTAGCATGAAACTTGACTTGTTTTGTTGGTGGAGTTGGAATTTTTGTTTCAACTTGTACCTCATTTTCTTCTTGTTGTTGTTGTTGGTATTGTTGTAGTCTTAGGTAGTTGTTTTGAAGCTTTGTTTCTCTTAGTTTAGCGTATGCGTTGTATCTTGGTCCTCTCTCCATATCCATGGTGTTGTTGTTGTGGAGATGGAGGTGAGAAGAAAAAATGGGGGGTTTGGTTTGGAATAGGATGAGGAAAGTGAAAAATAGAGCCGTTACGATATCATTCTCTTCTACTTTTAACCACTTTTTCAACTAAAATAAAACAAAATATGATTAGGGTATTTCAGACTGCAACGGTCTAATTAATCGAGAGAAGATTCTTTTAGTTGTGAAGCTACATTGACATTTACTCACTTTTCTTTATTTTGCACGTGGAATTTTATATTCACTGTGTGGATTATCTCATTAATTTTTTGACTCAACTCATTTTTTATTTTGGTAACTAGATTATCTCATATTCAGTCATAAACAAAGTTTTCAAAATCAAAGATATAAATTATTCTTTTTTTAATTGATGAAATGATAATAATCACTTGAAAATTCACACACACAAGTGAAATATTTCGGGTTCAAATCAGAGTCACGGTGTTCAACTTAATAATTTTAACATTTGTCAGTTGAGTTATAATATGTGAAAATGAAAAGCATAATTAAACTTTGCCTTCCAACCAACAATACTCTTTGAATTAAAAAATGAGAGCTTATAAAATAATTAATAACAAAATTAAGAGTCTTTAAATTCAAGTTAGGCATTTCAATCTTCAGCATAATATTCAAATAAAATCTTGTGCACACAATCTAACTAGGCTTCAACGCATATGCTGAAGCTAACATCATAAGTGGAGTATACCACACATCTACTTGACACCACTATTATATGCTCTTAGACCAAGCACCATACCAAATCAATGGCAACTAATCAACATCAGAGACACCAAATACTATGCTATAAAAAATCATAATTTTAAATTACAAATACGATTATATTTATTTGTACAAAACAAGGATTATATGTATGGATGTATCAAATCCAATCTAACTGATGCCCCATTAACAAACATTACACTACAACAGAGCTCTATGAAGCTCACGTTGTGAAATGTAAAATTTTTAGTTTTGCTTTAGACAACACAAATGCGATTCGTGCAATTCAAGAATAGTAAAGATTTTTTTTGAGAAAAAGAATAGTAAAGATTGTATGTACAATTTATATGAATATTTAGTTTGCCTGGTATCACAAAATACTCAGTAGTTACCAAATTGACAGTTAGTATAGACTGTCCTCTTTCAGTGTCAATTGTTTCACTTACACCACATAAAATACAGCCTCCTCTCTGTATTTATATATTTAGTTTCTACACTCCTACTTCTATGATTGCAAGTATTTTTTTTTTTCAAGTAAAGATGTTCTGATTTTACAGAATGCAAGTCGAAGGGGAGTGAGCATTTGCACGAATGAACATGTTAGGCCATCAATTTTAGGTGAAAATGCCAGTATACACAATGTGGTAACCATGGATTTCATCTATAATAACCAAAAACTAGTGGTACATTTGAGAAAAATTAAACTTTATTGTACTTGTATTTTTGCCCTAAATTGAATCTATTGACATGATGGTTAAACCCATTGAGCACTAAGGTCTTAACAGCTTGAACTCCCTGCTCCAATGACTCATCAACCTGCCATAAAAGAGGCAACAGAAAAATTAAGTGTTGGCATCAAATTTCAAATACAAAAAAAAGATACACTATGTAAAATTCTATCATTTTAGTGATGTTTATTAATCCTCCAACTGCTTTTGAGGTCACACCAACTGTCTAAATATTTGCAATGTCTAACTTCTCATTTTCTTTGCTATATTACCCAATTATGAATTTTAGTAAAACAAAAAATATCTGATCCATTTATTAAGTGCAATTAAGTTTCAAAATTAAAATAAACCTAAATTTTTCTTATCAATGGATAATCATCACTATCACACATGTAGACCACGACTGTGAAGCATTTCACAACTAGCAGAAGCTGAAAAGTTATATTCTATGCAATGAAAAAAGAACTAGATCAATTTACGCATGGTAAAAGACTAGAAGGTGTAACCTGCTTTCTTTCCACCGAACTGAATTTCTGTAGAAGAAATGCTCTTAAATCCATAGTTCCAGGAGGATTTCCAATTCCTACAAACACAGTTTTGAAATGTACTCTGCTGAACAACTGAAGATTACATATAAACTTACGAAGTGAAAATGTAGACAAAGAGCTAACCGATTGCAAGTCGAGGAAAATCACGGGAACCATCCAAATGGCCTATCACATTTTTCAATCTGTAACAACAGTAACACCAGTTATAGACTTCATAATTTTCCAGCAGAGGAGTACATATATAGAGAAATGTCATGCCAGCTCCTAAAGAGGTCAAGAAAACAAGGTTTGCAATATTGGGATGGAAGTATTTGTATTATTGTCCATAACGTCATTCGAATTATGACATAATTCAGACAGATCTTTATCACTAAAAGGAATTAAAAAAAAAAGTAATAAAAAAGTTGAGAGCTAGGATTCTACATGTTACCCGTGACAATATTCAAATAATTATCCTGGTTTAAAGATGATAGCGTCATATTTAGAACACAATAAGAGTCAATCAAATTAAAATTCAGAGAAGAGAAAATAATTCTACGTTGTAGTTCCAGTAATTGGTGTTATAGCTAAGCCTACAAGCCATCCCCTCATTGTTAAGAGTTAAAGGAATTCAAATGGAATTTGTATCGAATGTATATAATACATTAATGCATCTAATTCCTAAAAGCCCAACCTTATCTATGCATGTTATAATCCATTTATTTCTTGCATCAATAAATTTATAGAGATTTTGTTTACTGCCTCACTATTCATAAAGTAAAAAAAATGAATTCGCCAGACTACCAATCCTTGCTTTTGAAATCATACTTAGTTAAGATATACATAAAAATCTTAATGACCATTTTATGAGAAATACAACAAGCATTACCCGTTGTGATGCCCATGTCCACCTTTAGGTTGAAGCTTTAAAACACCGTTTGGAAGGCTAGTTTCATCATAAACCTACATAAAAATTTCCACAAACTTAAAGCCAAGGAAAAATAACAAATTTCAAAACTGTAACTAAACAGGATGGAAGTAAGAAATACGTACAACTAGAATATGGCGCAATGGCACTCGATAATATGCAGCAAGAGGCCCAACCTTTAACAATATTAAAAATGAGACAATTCAATAACAGAAAGATAACATTGAAATTGACGAATCACAATAAGCACAAATAAGGATACACAAATAACTATAAGCACTGAATCAGATAGTTCATCCATGACCAATTTCAGTATGTGTGTGTGTGTGTATTAATCATGAAAAGTCTAGCTATTATATACAACGAAAAACTAACCGATTCCCCACTAAAATTCATGTATGTTTGAGGTTTAGCCAACAAAACTGGTACTTCTCCTATTGAACCTGTACATATCAAATCAAATATTAAATATAAATCAATGTTGCGATTAACCATTGGAAGGTTCGATAGCAAATAAAATTAAAAATCAATGGTAGGAGATGATGTACCTATTCCAATCAAAGCTTTTGACTGTATTGTATTCATGAGAATACCTTCTGATTGAGAAAGACTATCAATTATTTCAAATCCAACCTAACAGATACAAAACCATAAGATTAGAATCACTGCAAACAAAAGAACATTGATTCAAACACTTCAAGTGCACGTTTGGTTCAACTTTTGAGATAGTCAAAATTGATTATAGAGGTGTAGAATTGATTTTGCCTCCAAAATTGGTTCTATTTGAAGCTAGCTTCTGATTATAGAATTGATTTTTACACTAAATTTTTTTGTTCAACTCACGTTTACATGATTGTATCCAAACATAAATCATTTTACCATACCCTCAATTTTAGTCAGAATCAATTTTCCTCACTGCAAATCTAAACATACACAAAGTCAATTCTACTTGAGAACATCCAAACATATCATAATGAATTCTACACCTCTAAAACCAGTTTTATACAGAGAACTAAAAAAGTGAAGAATAGTTACATTGTGTCTAGTGCCATGGTATTTATTTCCAGGGTTACCCAAGCCAACAACAAGCCAAGGAGTATATTCCATTTGATTATCTCCATTGTTATTTGTCTGTGGAACCACCGAACAACGAACGGAAAATGATGATGTTTTAACTGAATAACGAGGATAATGAAAGTTTCTTCTTCTGGGATAGGTTAAAGATAAGGTTGGGGAAGATGCAAGATGCAACATTTATATTATATCTGTTAAGAAATAGAAATGATTAAGAAACACATAACTTCATATAATTCAGTATAAAACATCATTAACAAACACTTACAGAGAACAAACCGAAGGAAAACACAATCTTCTGAACAGTGCCAAGTGAATGGGAGAAGAGAAAGTAAGTGGTTTATAAGTTTAAATGCGAATAAAACACGAAATCGAGATAACAGGGAACACGTGAAAAGGAATATCATCGTTGGTTGGCAAAAAAGAACATCAAACAGTCGTTGTAGTATAGTGGTAAGTATTCCCGCCTGTCACGCGGGTGACCCGGGTTCGATCCCCGGCAACGGCGTTTTTTTTTTTTTTTTTGATGTTGCGAACGAAATTTTTTCTTTTTTTTAATAGAAGCGGATCTACTCCCAATGCAATTTTGGTTGGGTCACTACTTTAAAAATAAAATCAATCAGTATCAATAACCATCTGTCAACGTAAAGCAGCATCTATATTATACAAATTCATCAATATATTTTATAAGAAAATAGAATCCAACAATTTAATTATTGTCTTTGATAAATTTCAATTCATATTGTTAAAATGATTATATTTTAAACAAAAGAGATTGTAAAAACATCATGAGAAAGAAGTGACAACGCAACTATGTTGAAACTTCATCCTTTTCACCAATCATTTACAGCACTCTAATATTACTAAAAACTAAAAAGTACACAAACCTTTGGGGAACTAGACCGAAATTCAAGAGAGTAGTACAAAAACAATTGTCCAAGAATATTATTTATAAAACGAATATGAAGGAAAAAAGAGTGCAATGATAAAACGGAGATTAATCACTTTAGTCCATGAATAGGAAATAAGTCGTCATTTTAATTCATGAATGTAGACTTTGTTAGTCAATTTAGTTCCTGAATGTAGACTCCGTTAGTCAATTTAATCCTTGAAATTAACCAAGAAATCTACATTCAAGGACTGTTTTGCAATTTCTCTATATTCAAAGACTAAAGTGACTAATCATTTCTCATTCAGGGATTAAGGTGACTAATTTCCCAATGATAAACAAACAACAAATCAACAAAATCTGTATATATTAAGATGTTAGATACATGATTGATTTTTATATATTTTAAATTAAACCGACAAATTTCATATGCTATGAAGATTACTTAAAATTTTATAGTCATACTTTAAGAATTACATTGACATTTATAGAGGAAAATCTAACACCAATCTTGAACACTATCATAGATATGTATACTTTTTGTCAAAAACCAGCAATATGATCGAATGACTTTTAAATTTAATCCAACCCCTCTTGATTTCCGTCAAAAAAGAAGATAATTGTATGACGATCCTGTAATATATTTCAATATACATCAGCATGTAGTCAAATTTGTGACGAAGAAGTTTGTGACATTTACAATCATCAATTTTCATGCAACATATACATGTCACGTGAAATATATGTAAATTTAGATAATGTATATGTCACGAGAAACTTGCTCACGAGAGTATCACAACTAAAAAACATGTGTTGAAGTAGAACCCCTTTTACTTTCATCTATTCATGGATTTAGTCAATTAACAAATCCAAACGCTACAATTCATTTGTGATGATTTCACGATGAATACCATGACTCTGTAAATTTAGGAGACAAATGTACGCAAAATTGTGCCAATATGAGGCCTATTTAGATGACTTTTTTTTTAGGGGTTTATGACTTTTGTTTTTGAAGAATAGGGGTTTATGACTTTTATTAGTCGAATATTTTGTTGACTAATGACATTTGTTTTTAAAATATTTCTTTTTTACCCTTCATGTGGTTAGGTTTGTAACTTCTCAAGGATTTTTTTTGTTTATAAGCCTTTCGGACAATATCTTTTAAACGTTATTTTATAGATTTAAAGATCAAATAAAAAGGCCAAAAGAGCAATTATCTTTTTATTTTTATCAAGTAATTTAGTGGTTAGAATTCATCTTTTAAGATAAATAAGTAAAGTGTTCGTGGTTCAAACGTCGACTCCTGCATATTACAATGCATTATCACTAGCACATAAAAATAATTAACTAGTACGTTAAACAAAAAAACAAAATTACTAGTACATTAATTGTAGTGGTAGTTGTTATAGTCCAAGATGCAAATTTAAACCAAACCCTTGTTCACTACTACAATCACCGCCGTTGAATCCACCAAATTTAGAACTGTGGCGACGAGCACTGCCATCAAACGCAGCCGCGGGAGCTAAAAAAGCTCCCGAACCTACTGCATGGGTGGTACATAGCCACGTCGAAGAAGGTGTCTGAGACGGTTGAGCATTGGGGAGGAAATGATTTTGTTGTGGCAGCCACTGCGGTGATGACATGAATCGGTTATGGAAATGTGAAGGAACAAAGGCACGAGCTGCTTGCATTTGAGCACGTTTCAGAAGTTGTCTTTCTTTCTTATGTGCATTTTGGTGTCCTCCTAAGGCTTGTGAATTTGCAAATTCTCTACAACAATATTGACACTCGTATAATTTTCTCCCATTCAAAGGCTCAGATAATTCTGATTGTGATGGTAGAGATTGGTTCAAACAAGCTTCTTGAATGTTGATGCCAAAGAGCTTTAGGGTATTGGTGGAGGTACGGGTAGCTATGGAATTTTCATGGTATTCAACATATGCCATGAGTGATATATGTGAGTGAGATAGATGCACCAAAATATGTGATGTGTGTGTGAGCTACAAAATATGTATGTGAAGGGTTTATATAAGAGGGTAGAAAATTTATGCATAAGCTTGGGAAACGGGATATAGCATATATTATACTATACTATAATTTGTAACACACATGGATTGAATTAATTAGTAGATGATGCTAAGGGGTAGATTAACTTGTTTGTTGTGAAAATTTCAACGGAAAAGAGACCACAATCGAATCAAGAGCTAAAAGCATGGTGTGTTTGGTGGGAATATATTATACCTAAGGTGTTATTTAAACATCAAAATAGAGACATGTATTTAACTACATTTTCTTTTGTTTTATATATTTTTTCAATTTACTCGTATTTTAAAAATAAGCACAAAAATCAAATGACAAAAATCCATTTCTCTATTTTTTTTTGTTTTTGACAATTCTCCAATTTTAATTTCATAAACAAGAAGTGTGACATTATACGCATGACATGATAAATAACATTACGCAAGTTATAAATTATATATTCATAGGAGCAATGCTCTTCTGGGCATCATATCATAAACAGTACAAAACTTTTAAGCGTGAAGAAATATATTTTCTTATTGTGTTTTTGTTTTCTTGTGTTTTTGTTAGAATGAAGATGAAGATGCTCAATTATTTGCCGCAAATTTTAATAATTTATAGAAAGCCACAAGAATCCTATAAATAAATTTATTTTAAAGCATACGTGTATAGAGTGATGGTGGTTTGGGCATAAAAAACAAAAGGGTATATGCTTTTTGGTTTTAAATGCTTGCATATTTGTAATCTAGTGGATCTGACTACTTTTGGCATGGATTTTGGTGTGATTAATTTTAAAATATACAAGAGTTTGTCATTTAAAATAAATTTTTGATGGTTTTTTTTTTTTATGTAATCTTATCCTATACTGAATATTACTGTCATTTTAAAAAATAAATAATTATAATAGTTTTTTTTCTTCTTAAGTTCCCTTGGCATATTTGTAATCTAGCTTGAACTCAAGTGGGCTTATATTGTTGTTACACACAAGCATGTACAATACAAAGTAGATTTTTTAGGAAATTTGTACAAAGTATTAGTACTATACAAAAAGGAAATATTCTTTAAAAAAAAAAAAGGAAATATGTACACAATACTACGTGTTTGTTTGTTTTCACGTCAAAAATCAATTTAACATACGTTTATTTTAATGTTACTTTTTCTAGCTTCTAGATTTCCAGTTAAAATTGTCTAAAGACGTGATAAATGTGAATGAAATGTTGCTCCAACCAGATGCTAAGTATTGAGAGAGGAAGTCAAACCCAGGGAGAAGGGACTAGAGAAATGGTGTGATCAAGTGGAATAAAGGTCACAATGATGTGTAGAGAATGCTAGTTATCTCAAACATGTTTGCGTGATTAACGTTGAGTTAGTCACCTTAATTATTTGGACAAAATCTATTAGAATCTTACTAACTTCCACTTGTTGGTTCAATGTATGATGATATCATATTAGGACTCCATCTCTTCATATTTTTGGTGAAAGAAAGAGCACCAAAGACCCTCACGTTCTTAATCAATTGAATGGTTGATAGAATGAGACAAGTGATCAACGTCTTACATAAACGTGATTAAGACTTTTTCTTTGGATAGAAAAAAAGTGCTTTATTACTTTAATTTTTAATGATGCACCTTAGTTATATATAAAATGTTTTTGGATTTAATTTTGTTACTAAAGTGTTACTAGTATGTGCACCTATGTATATTACCAACAAAAAGAAAAAAGTAGACACCTATATACTGTGGCGGAGCCAGAAATTTTATAGAGTCTGGGTAAAAAAAGTATCGTAAAACGTCACTTCCTTCCTGCGAATAATTTCACATTTCCTACAGATAATTTCACATTTTCTGCGGATAATTTCACGTTTCCTGCGGATATATCTTTCCTGCGGATCCTAAAATTCTAGTATTACCTCACCTGAGAACCTAAATCCATGGCAAAATCTGCAGGAAATGTGTTTTCTGCGGAATTTGCCCAAAAATCCACAGGTAAATCCGCAGAAAAAATTAAAAATTCTAATAATAACTGAACTTTCTAAAAAGAGAGTTGGAGCTGAGCCTGGGCTAGTGCCCATGCTAGCTGGGGGTGGCCCCGCTCCTGCCTATATAGCCATCAAGTAAATAAGTGTTGTTGATAAAATGTAATTTTGGAGAAAACAAAAACCAAATATTAAAAGAGAAATTCTTTTGTGACCCCACAATATCTCTTAGCTCCTCAAATTTTCTTTTTATCTTGAATCTATATGTCTCGTGGATATCTCGTAAAATGTTCGAAGGATAACTATGGGATGGTTAGAGAGATAACTCCTCAAAGTTAGAATGACAGAAAAAAAAAGATTAACAAAAACGAAATGTAAACGAATGTAGTAAGCTTTACCTCCTAATTCTTTAAACCTTGCAATTTTTAGACAATGAGTGAAAGTACAACCAACCAACATGTGACTTGATTGGGCGATTTTTGTGGATTTTTTTTTATCACAATCATCCCAACAAATAAGGTAAATATTCACTCTATATCACAATCATTCCAACAAATAAGGTAAATATTCACTCTATTGCGATCAATTAAGAGTAAGAAGTAAAGCTTACTATCTTTGTTTACATTTCATTTCTGCTAATTTTTTTCTATGTCATTGCAACATCCGAGAGTTATTTCTGTAACTCTTTGAGAGATATCTTTCGAATGTATTGATTAGAGGTAAAAAAAGAATTTTGGGAGGCTAAAAAGAAATTCTCAGCGGATCCAAATAAGAACCCATTGGGCTATTTAGATAGAAGCGCAATTAATAAAAAAAGAATCCTGCTCTATACTTAAACAATTTCGCTCATTCCCAAAGTAAAAGTCGAAAATGCCTCCGCGCAAGTTAATTTGCGCAACGTGAGTTAACTTCTGCAGTGTGAGTTAACTTGCGGTGAGTACTATTTTCGTTCTAAACCCAGCAGGCAACCACAAAGCTTCATTTTTTCTTTTCCTCCACCCCCAAAAACCCAAAAAGTGCGAATTTTTGAGTCAAAATTTTCGTTCCAAATGATTGCAAATCGTCAAGAAACAAGTTTCTACTCTCATCAAGCATCATAGAACAGGTAATGTATCCACAAAACTCATCCCATTTTACCTGGTTTCTGCCTGTTCACGTTATTTTTCGTCAGTAGGCATATGGCTCAACGTGAGTTAACTCATGCTAGGTTTAAGAGCAACGCAAGTTAACTTGCGTAGAAGGATAACACTAGCGTGGGTTAACTCACGCTACTGTGCGCCCAAAATTTGAATTTTTTCGCCACTTTTTTTACTTGCTTTGCTTGCGGCACAAGAGTTGGAAGACATAGATGAAGACGAAGTTATTGCACTATCACTACTCTAGTTAGATAGGTTATGGCGCTTTTGGGTGACGAAGTTATTGCACTATCAATACTCTAGGTAGATAGGTTATGGCGTTTTTGGGTCGGTCGATGTTCGTCCTATTTTTTGGTGGTATTACACCCCGACATATTTTTTGGTGGCCGATTGTGTAATTTGGATATTTATGGTCAATATGTAACTAATATTATATATTATATAAATATATGAAATGATGTTTTTTTGTGGCCGATTATGTCACACCAATTATTGCTCGCACTACGTAGTTTAACAATGAATTTTCGTCATTTTGACCGTTTATGTGAGATTATGTAATTTTATAAATTTATGGACAAATTTGTGTAATTTGGATCATTTACGTGTCATTAAGTGTGTTTAAGTGATTACGGGTCATTATCGGTAAGTTCGTGAAATTTGGACCGTTTTGATCGTTATGTGTGATTACGTGATTGTGAGAAAAACGATGTTTTTGTGTAATTTTGATCGATTATGTCGTATTATCCGATAACTTTGTTAAACTGGCGTAATTCGGTTAAATTATGAATGTGGCGTGATTACATGTCATTTTAAACTTTTTTAATACATGTCCACTACTGAACAACATTTAATGTTGTTTCTGGCTTCTGCTATGAACGTGAGTTGACTCGCGCTTATTTTTTTAAAATTAACACTATGTGACTTAACTCAGTTTAAGTTTACACCAGCGTGACTTAAATCACGTAAAGGCATTTTGGTCATTTCGCTTAGGAATGAACAAATCCTTTTGAGTAAATAGCGGGATTCATAAAAAAAAAATCTGAAGGCTTTAACAAGTCTAAGCTAATACAAAACTATACAATTACTTTAGGGTCCCCCAATTGCTCACATGTCCCTCAAGTTTCCTATAAGTCCCCTTTTTAACAACATCAAAAGTTACAGGTTGATCCTCTCGAGAGTTAGCCTTCGATCCTTTTGGGATTTAGTCTCCGATCCAATATCAGAAGATACAAATCAATACGTCTGGACACAAAGATCTATATGAAAAAAATTAGGAGATGGTGGCATAAATGGCAAAACATGTTCTTTGTGTTCAAAATTATACATTTTACAAAAAAAAATATGTTCATCAGAATGATAAAACATAACAAGATAATATGTTAAAACATATTAAAATTATTTCGATAAATCAATAGTATGTGTTCCATTACCAAAACATTCTAACATTTTGATAAATCACATTAAACGACAAATTCAATAGCGAGAGATTAAAATATCAACAACGTCAGTCATATTTAGAAAAACCAATAGAAAAGAAAAAAATTAATCACTGAAGTACTTCATCAATTACATAGAGCACAAAAATAACATTCACATTCCTAATTAGCATTTCAATACCATATTTTCACTAATTTAAACCATAAACCACATTCACGTTCAACTTGATCAAAAACTACAAATTTCTAAACTACATTGACGTTCACATTCTAATTAATCAGTAACTTAAAAACTTTAACCTTGAACAACATCATAGCGAGAATAAGTTGAGACTTACATCATTTGATCACTAATATAAGCAAAAAAATAATAATTTCTTTTAGGTTCATTGAATAACTAATGTAACTAATCCATATTATAGACCAAATACGTCAGCTATTCAATGAACCTAAAAAGTTTTTTTTTAATAATAGTGACTAGAGGTTGTACTTGTACTAAAATGAAGAAATGTGATAACAAATACAAGGTCTTCTACTTTGGTTAGATGGAAATTATAGATTGAAGTAAGGAGGGTTTTTGAATGTGTCAAGAATTGAGTTTCTGTGTTTTTTCCCCAACAAATATGCACATGTGTACTGACCCATATTGTTATGCTAGTTTGAGGTTGATCGGGTCGTAACTTATGAAATACAACAAACATAAGTTAGGTTTCCATAGGTTTGGTTTGTAACTCCCAAACTGAACAACCATATTGCATTAATATATTTATAGTTAGTTTTTATTTGTTTTAAAACTACTTATTAGTTTAATTTATTTAAAAAAATTATTAGTTTAATTTAATCCCTTTTCACTATTTCAGTTATTTAAAACATAGTCAATCATTATCATTCAATAATATTAATTTGTAATATATTATACGTTAAACTTTGCAATAAATTATTATTTTACCTTGTCTTTATACAATTAATACCAATAAAAAAAACTTTTCAATCTATAACTTAAATATCCAAAAACCAATCTAAATTAAATCTCATTAAATTGAATTGTCATATCAAAGTTTTAAAATCAATCGTTCAAAATCAAATAAAAATGCAAATAATTTTATCTTTAGATCAAAATGAATTTTTATCCCAATATGGATTTAATTCATAGTGCAAATCACACGCTACCCTTACCAACAAGGTCTTTAGTTTTTACCGTGGTAAATACCACCGTGTTATCTTTTTTCGTGGTAAATTCATATGCTTACGTTTGTCAAAATTTTGGAAGTGTCAGTGTTCTACCCTAGCTAGATTCACTTCCCGATTTGGTCGGTTACTGTGTTTTTTCATCCTAACAGTCAACTCCATTCCCGTTTTGCATGTCCCGAATTTTTTCTTTATCGCACAAAATTTACGTTCTTTGACTTTTGGGTATTGGAGTTTTAGATGAGATATGCAATTAGTGTCAACTTTTGACATTGTTGCAATCAAAATCAAAACCAGAAGAGAGTAATGAGTAGCTGCTGTGGTTTGAGGTCTGGTTCAGCCATCATGGAAACTGAGTTGACTAGTAAAGGAAGGGGTTTTGGTAGCATTTTTGGTTCCACTGTTAAGTCTAGACCAACCAGGTTTCAAACTTCTGGTTTGTGTTTTGTTTCTGATATTGACTTTAATTTGTTTCGTTTGTTAGTTATATGGTTGATTTGTCGTTTAGTTCATGCCCTGTTGACTTTTTTCTCATGGCTAGATTTATTAATGTTTTTATTTTTTTATTTTTTTTATATTGGATTGAGTTTATGAATTATAGATTTTATAGTAAAATGTTGTTACATTACAGTTACGTCCAATTATATTTAATGTCTTAGGCAATGATTGTTCAGCAATGTATGGTGAAATATAATTTAACTTTGTGTTATGAAATATAATTGAACATTGTGTCAAATTGATTAACACAATGTTTGTGTCTCCATGTAAAAGTAAACGTGCATTCATGTTTGTGTCTGTTAGGGTTGTTGACATTGGTGATTAAGCCTGTTTTGAAACTAACCAGCATGAAATTTCATCCCAATGCCTTGGAGTTTCCTCAGCAAGACAAAACTGTGGAATCCACATGAATTTTATGGTACTATTGAGGGAGTGTTGATAAGGGTATAAGATTGTGTTGTTAAAACTTTTCCTCTAAGAATAGCCAACTAGTGTAACATGTTTAAGTCAATTTTATTTATCTTTTACAACTGCCTCTTTTTTAATATACATTGATGATGTTAATTTCATGTGTTACAAATGTTTTTTGTTTCCCTGAAATGTTACCGAGTAAAATTGCGTTGCAGATGAAGATGTTGAGGATCTTCTGCCCAATAACTCTCCAGGCAGACTTTCTGGAACTGTTTTTCCCTATGTTGGTGTTGCTTGCCTTGGAGCCTTTTTATTTGGTTATCATCTTGGGTACGAATTTCATCTTCGTTGAGTAGGAAGATCAATGGACTTATAATGCAGACATTCAATATATCTTCTTCTTGATAAATGCTTTATAATACGAATGACAATATAACGAGACCAAGCGAACAAATCTTGTCCACTGAATTTATCTCCACCGCACCATGTTTTCCGCCACATCTCAGTTTTATGTGTTTGTTCACCTTTTTTGTTTTTGTTTTGAAAGAGTTATTCTTGCATTCGTGTATATAACCATTAACCATCGTAATAAATAGCACAGTTCCTTTTTCTTTGAACTTCCATGGAAGTTAACGGAGTAAGCAAAAGACATTTCCTTATGTCTTATGTTGAATTTCACCCGTTATACCACTGATTTTCTTTCTTAGGTGGGCAACTCTGATGATGCCCTGTTTGGTGTAGGGTGGTAAATGGTGCTCTTGAGTACCTTGCCAAGGATCTCGGAATCGCTCAAAATACTGTGCTACAAGGTTTTTTTCTTCTTTTTTCTTTTGGTTGTTTTTAGTTGCAAACTTGCTAATAAGTTTAATCTGCCTGATTGATTTTATCAGCAAAGAAATTGTAGATTGTTTTGCAAATACTCTTTCATCTTCTGTTCAGCATACTTGTGAACATATTTTAAACTTGTTACTGTTACTCTTATATTAATTAGGAATAAACTTTAGTGCTTAACAATAAAATCTGTTCGTTTTTTGAACATGCTCCATTTTTTTTATAGGCGAATATGCTCCATTTGTTATCTCATGGTTTTCATGAGTTAAATTCGTGAACAGGATGCGTTAGAAATTTGAACTCAAAGGATTTGAGGAATATGAGTGAAAAGAGCTTTGAAAGCTTGAATGAGAATAAAATTCATAAGGAATTATTTTGACAGAAGATAGTGAAATGTGTACATAATTGTCCTATTTATAGAGCACAATTGCATTCCTAACTAACCAACTCATACTAACAAAATTAAGATCCTGTAACAGGATGGATTGTCAGCACGTTACTTGCAGGCGCTACTGTCGGTTCATTTACTGGTGGAGCATTGGCTGACAAATTTGGTCGAACCAGGACTTTTCAGTTGGATGCAATCCCTCTAGCAATCGGAGGATTTCTTTGGTCTGTTTATTGTCCCTGATATGAGGATTTACCTTTGATGTATACTTGATACCAGATGTTTTAAATTTTAAATCATTTACAGTGCTACGGCTCAGAGTGTTCAGACAATGATCGTTGGTCGCTCGTTAGCTGGTATAGGAATCGGTATTGCATCTGCTATTGTACCACTATACATATCTGAGGTGGTGCCCTTATAAATTATTTCAACAGTTATGATCGTTTTTACATATGGTATATGGATCTCAGGGTCATGGTGACTTCTGACTTCTTTTAATCGACAGATTTCTCCAACCGAAATTCGTGGGGCACTTGGATCTGTTAATCAGCTTTTTATATGTATTGGGATTCTTGCTGCACTTGTTGCCGGTTTGCCTCTGGAGGGAAATCCTACGTGGTATGTAGTATTGAAATGCTTCATCTCTTGTCACCTGTTTATTTCTTCCTAGGTCAAATGTCAACTAGAGACTAGAGAGCATTTACATTTGAGATGAAAATGACTATATTCAGTGTACAATTTTAGAAGCTAGAAAACTACTTCTATTATAAGGCATTCCAAGAGAAAGAAAATGGAGATATGTTCCATTCATGAATGACAAATAAATCAAGAGGCAATCGAAAATGTCCAGTCCTTTTTGAAGAGAGTTTTGTACACCAATTCCTTCCTTGCTAGAATTCCGATGGAATTTTAATAGACAGCCCTATACTTTTTCTGAAGTATCAGCCCTATACTTTTCCGAGTAATTCCAATGGAATTACTCGGAGGATTTGGAATCATTTATCGGTTTGTTAGTTATTAATATGTAGTTACAATAGAGGTGGTTAAACCTTGAATTTTTTTTTTCCATTGTGAATTCTAAGTTAGTCTCATGTCTAATCTTCATTTCGTTTTTCAGGTGGAGGACAATGTTTGGAATTGCAATAGTTCCATCTATTCTATTAGCGCTTGGAATGGCAATTTGTCCGGAGAGTCCTCGGTGGCTTTATCAGGTTGTCCTGCAACCCTATTCTGTCATTTGTCAAGGAAAATACAGTTATATGTCATGCCAAGTAAACCAGCTATTACAAAACAAACAGCGCAAAATTTATCCCCTCAAGAGCTTACTTTCTTATATAAAATACTACTCTTAGACAACTAAGTGATTAGGCTCTGGTAGTTAATTGGCTTCAGTTAAAGTTGAATTGATCAGGAGCACCCAAGTTCGAACCGTGGCTGGAATAATCTTTAATCATACTTTACTTACCTCGCGACTAAACTCCAGACTACTAGGGCTCATTATTACACAATGAGCAAATAGAGACTATGGAACAAAGCTTAGAGTAATAACTTGTAGTACAAGTTATTACTAGATAGTACAATTAGATTGTGTAGTACATTAGCTTAGCATATATAAACCTGTTGTAGTCCAATTTCATGAATTGAATAGAATGAATATTCCTTTTTACTCAATTCATAATATGGTATCATTTCCCTCTCTCTTAAGAGGTCGTTACGATCCTAACCGTTTTTCCCGCTGCGTTCATCACATTCTTCTTCTTCTTCCTTGATTTTCCTGCGTTTTCTCGCAGTTTCTTGTTGCTTTCTTGGTGATTTCACCATTGTTATCTGTTACAACTTCTTCTTCCTTGCATTTTCTGTATTTTTCGTTCAAATTCTACGCCTTTTCATCATCTTCCTCAATTCTGCATCATCATGCCTCCTCGTCAAAATCCACAGATTCTTCAACAAAATCAAGTTAACACTGATTCAATCTTCTACGTTCATCCAAGCGAAGGTCCAAATTCAGTCACTGTTATGCCTCTTCTCACTGGTTCGAATTACTTAGCTTGGAGTAGATCTATGCAACGCGCTCTTGGAGCGAAGAACAAACTTGTCTTCATCAATGGATCCATACCTATTCCTGATTTTGATGATTTGAATCGCAATGCCCGGGAACGTTGCAATCATCTCATTCACTCTTGGATACTTAATTCTGTTTCTCCTCAAATAGACTATTGTTTTCCATGAAAGAGCCATTGATGTTTGGGAAGAACTCTGAGAACGTTTTGCTTCCCCTAGGAACCGGATGGCTATGACAAAAAGATACTACTCACAGATTCATAACTTTCTGTATATATTAATTTCACGTACCTATCAATTGGATTCTAGTCTCCTATGGTGACAACTTTCCAAATAAACAATTACAACAACAACAACCAAGCCTTATCCCACTAAGTGGGGTCGGCTATAAACAATTAGATTTTATAAATATATTTTAAATCTCTAAAGACACGACGTCCTTAAAGATTTTATATGGGTTGAAATTTTAGATTTACAGTTGCCATTTTGTGTAACCTGATTGCAACGAAACATACATTTATGTGTATGTGATGCCTTGTTTCCTTCGAAGCAAATCGTTACATTAGAAGTTTAGTGCAATTTCATTAATTTTCTAAGGAAATTACATTGTTTGTTTTACAGCAAGGGAAAATCTCCGAAGCTGAAAAGGCTGTTAAAAAATTATATGGAAAAGAAATAGTTGCTTCGGTTATGCAGGACTTGACAGCAGCAAGTCAAGGTTCTTCTGAACCTGAAGCAGGATGGTCTGAACTGTTCAGCAGCCGATATCGGAAAGGTAATGCAAAAATTAAAGTTAAGACTGATTCTAGGTCTGACTATCAATTGTTGAACAGGTTTGTTGTGTATTTAAGTATAATTTTAGCAACAGAGAACTGATACTAATTATATCTTCATCAGTTAATCTTACAAGTTTGTTACCTACAGGTTCTGAAAATTTGGTTATAATTATATTTACTTAGTTTTCTTATTTTGATTCACTGTTCAACTTCATTTTGTTTGTTGTGAAGTTGATTGATGCCTAATGAATTGATGTAGCACTTCTAAACAATATTCTCTGTCACAGTTGTCAGCATTGGCACATCTCTATTCCTGTTGCAGCAATTCGCTGGAATAAATGCTGTGGTTTATTATTCAACTTCGGTCTTTCGCAGTGCTGGAATTTCTTCAGATGTTGCAGCAAGTGCTCTTGTTGGTGCATCAAATGTTTTTGGTTAGTATTTTTCATTCCAAAAATATATTATTATGCCATTTGCACAAAGATTTCATTTTTCATGACTGATGATGATTTTGGTGCAGGCACTGTTATTGCTTCCTCCTTAATGGATAGAAAAGGAAGAAAAAGTCTCCTTATCACAAGCTTTAGTGGGATGGTAATAACAAATATCTATTTTACTTTATGTTTGGCTAAAGTAATACAAATATTCATTCCAAATCAATGGCCTAATTTCCTCTCGCATGTAATTTAACATTTTCTATGTTTTCCAGGCTGCTTCTATGTTGCTTCTTTCTGTGTCTTTTAGTTGGAAAGTCCTTGCACCATACTCGGGCTCCCTTGCGGTCTTCGGGACTGTCCTGTAAGTCATTTAGTTTTTGTCAACAAAATGGATTCCATTTTTTATTTTCATTTCACATTTGACTTTGGTGGCCGTGGCATACGAATTTCAAGCAGTTATGTATTATCCTTCTCTCTTGGTGCTGGTCCTGTGCCCGCCCTTCTTCTACCGGAGATATTTGCATCTAGAATCAGAGCAAAAGCAATTTCTTTGTCATTAGGCACACATTGGGTTAGTGATTTCACTTTACAATCTAATATTACACGATATTCTTTCATCTTGCTGTAAATTTTGAAGTTTCTTTGACCGTTGCGATTATTCATAATTGATTTTGTTGGCTTGCCTAAAAATTATGTTAATGATAAAATGTGGAAATTTGTATTTTTGTTATCAGATTTCCAACTTTGTGATAGGGCTCTATTTCTTGAGTGTTGTTAACAAGATTGGTATCAGCACTGTATACTTGGGGTTCTCAACTGTGTGTCTTCTTGCTGTCTTATACATAGCTGCTAACGTTGTAGAAACAAAGGGTCGCTCATTGGAAGAAATTGAACGTGCTCTTACTCCTACAACTTAGAACTTTTGTACCGCAATAGAAGTACTTTTTTTACCTATTTTCCTCTTGATGAAGTAAGTCTCACCAGTATTTTTATCTTATATACCGATTTATTAAATTTACTTTATAAATTCTTAAAGTCCTTATAGTTTACAAGTTATTAATTAGACGCCATTAAATTTTGAACTGTTGAATATAAATAAGATCTTGAAAGTCATCAGTAGCTAGAAACTTGCAACTATAAATATAATATATGAACATGTTTCGAGGTTCAACCAAAGGATATGGAAAGTTGTCCTCAAATACCAACAACATAAAATTATATTACAATCACATTTTCGCTTTTGTCTTTTTTGAATTTGTCTATAACACATTGCTGGAAGACACATATGCAGTTTGTACTGATGGAATTTTTGGAGAATATAAGAAAGGCTTTGGAGGATATGGCACTGACTCAAGTGGTAATTGTAGCATTTCTATTACTCGATTCATAGATGGTCTATCTAATGGATTCGTTTGAATGCACCATAGACTCACCATAGTAATCTTTCTCACCATATCATTTTCTTCCTCTGAATTTGCTATACCATTCACAAGGTTATTACCTTGCTCAAGATCCTTATAAATCCAATCTGGAAAACACATTTCGGAAGTACATGAACTGCCAGTGTCATAATTCTTTCTTCCTCCAATCATTTCTAGAATTAACATACCATAACTGTATACATCAGACTTGTGAGAAACTCCACCATATGTTCGACTAAACACTTCTGGTGCTATGTATCCTATAGTTCCTCTTGTGCCAAGTAATGACACTATACTATCATTCCTTTGACATATTTTAGCTAGTCCAAAATCAGATATTTTTGGGCAAAAATTTTCATCCAAAAGAATGTTTTGGGGTTTGATATCAAGATGCAAAATCCTTGAAATACATCCTTGATGCAAGTATTCTAGTCCTCGAGCAATGCCGATTGCAATTTTGTACAATGCGTTCCAATCTAAACTGCAAATAGCATCAGGCAACCCACTTTTGAGGATGAACTTATCTACTGATCCTTTGGACATGAATTCATATATTAGTGCTCTTTTGTTCTCATAACAAAACCCTAAAAGTGAAACGATGTTCACATGTGACGTTCTACTAATGCTAGCTACTTCATTTATGAATTCTTCTCCATTTCCCTTTGACTCGTTTATTACTTTCACGGCCACGTCACGACCATCGGGTAAGCTTGCTTTGTAAACAACACCATATCCTCCTTGACCCCCAATTTGTCTCGAAATGAGTTTGTCATTTTTTTCACTTCTGAATATCTATATTGCTTAATTGGCACCGACAAGTTATAATTTTGCATGAAATCCTCCAAACTGTGATCATTAGATTTTATTGTTTTCTTGAAGATCCATCTATGTACAAATATATGGTACCTCTTACGTTTACAAATAATCAACACAAGTATGACAAATCCAACACTTAAAATCGATGTCCCTGCATGCTTGTAAAAGGGTGAATGATCAGTATAAACTATAGTTATCTTATTTTATTATCATAAAGTAAAAGAGGTTAGCAGTGAAGATTAAATAAGTAACTTAAACTTGCAAGTCTAAACATACTATTTTTTTTACCAAAAAATCTAAATATACAATTATTTATTTATCTATTCTATTCCATTGAGAAATTTATTTTCTTCAAATATTTGGCTATATCTTTAAAAAAAAATTACCTTAACTCCTTGGTTCTTAGAAGAAATGACTCTAATAATTTGATGTTTAGACGACAAGTGTACAAAGTTTGATCAAAGATTATTTGGGTTGAGGTTCAAAGACTTTACTTCTGATCAATTTGACCTTGATTGAAGTTCATTAGCCACTTGAAAGTATTTAACTTTCTCACATTAATTTAAAAAAGATAGCGCATTTGTTTTTTCTTTTTGGTTATAAAGTAAGTGTATTTGTTTCATGTAAATAAAAACAGTAGTTGAAAAAAAAGAATCTATATTAATTAGAGAGCTATTTCTTTTGGTAATTAGAGAATATTTTATCCAGAAATCCTAGCTCAACTGGCAAAATGCCGAAATTGTTAGGTCGGATGCCATGACCGAGGTTTGAACCCCGGTACTTCCACTTGTGTGTGAGTTTATAATGACTTTGTCATTTTGTCAATCTAAAAAAAAAAGAGAGTATTTTAAGAATAAAGGTCTTGTTAACGAGTGCCTTAAGGGCACTCTTTAAGGATACTTAATTAAAAAACTATTTATGGGAAAGACTTAATATTTCAATTTCTGATGCATTGAATGCACAAGTTTCTATAAAATTTTACTATTTAAAGTCCTTAAAAGTACCCTTAGGACACTCGTTAACATTTCCCTAAGAATAATATAATAGAATTAAAACACAATATAATTAGTTTAATTTACTTATGATTCAAATTAAAAAATATAACTTTTTATTGTTGATATTTGAGATGGGAAGAAATATATAACATGAATAGCCAACATTGACAAAATAAAACAATACTCCCTCTATTACAAAATATAAACAAAAGTGAGTCAAATAAATTTGATATATTTTTGTTTATATTTTGTGACAACAGAGAGAGGGAGTATTGAAATATATAATGGGCATAGAAACATACCTACAATCCAAATTGGAAACCAAATGTTCACAGTTGTATGAGTAGTTGCATTTTCACCTCTAGGTTGTTCAGACATATTGTGACCAAGCAAATCATTGCCCGTGATATTTAACTTAACGTTGGACGAAAATTTAGGAATTTGTCCAGACATATTATTATCAGAAATATCAAGAAGATGAATTTGAGGCAAAGTTGTAAGACTCTGTGGGATTGAACCTGTTAAATTATTGTTAGCAAGAGTCAAGTTCACTAAACTTGATAATTTGGAAAATGCAGGAGAGATAGATCCACTTGAAAGCCTATTCCGCAAATCAATACTCACAATCTTTCCTCTTTGACACCTGATCCATGCCTCGATCGATGTCCAGTCACTCAATTCCCCGGAACAAGCGTCATTCCCTTTGCTCGAAAAAAGTCCAAGAGGCTCGGAAGCTTCAAAAATTTCAAATAAAATCATAACCTGTGGATCACAAGGTCCTGCATCACTTCTACAAAAATTATTTCCATCCCAAGTTGCCTTAACACCTTTTTGAAACTCAGGTATTGGTCCTTGAAGATTATTGTGTCCCAAAGAGATGCTCTTCAAGCTAGATAGAGAGAGCAACGAAGGTGGAACCAAACCAATTAAGAAATTTGACTGAAGCTGTAAATCAAACAAATGAGTGCAATTGGACATGTTTTGTATTGGACCAGTGAATGCGTTGTTCTGAAGCCATGCCTGCGACAAATTACCCATGGATGATATAACATCAATCGTACCCGAAAACCCATAGGTCTTCTTCCGGTCATTGAGCCGTAAATACTTAACTCCAGATTGCCCAAGTGACACAGGCAAATCTCCGGTGATTTTGTTGTGTGAAAGATAACAAGTATGCAAATATGGAAACCAATCGAACATGTCTGATGGTAATATACCCTTCATATTTGTAGCTTCGAAATCAAGGGTGTGCAAAACCGTCGAATCAGACAACTTAGTCATAGGAAATTCCCATATCAAGAGATTCAAGTTATTGCTTAGGTTGAAGGTTTTTATATTTCGTAACATTTGAAAAGAACACTCTCGGACATAGGTGAAGTTATTGTGACCAAGATACACCGTTTCGAGTGACTCGAGATTACACAAACAAGGCAAAGGACCAGTGAGTGAATTGTTGCGGTGATCGATGTGGGTGAGACTATATAGATAGTTGAGGTAGGTAGGGAGCGTACCAGTGAGTGAACTTGATGGGAGCTTGATAGCAACAACTCCAGTAGATTGATCACAAACAACACCGTTCCATTTGCAGTAGTGAGTGTTGTTAGACCAGCCTGTGGGAGTTGGGGTTAGTGCTTTCAAAAGTTTGGACATATAATTTGCCTCTAGGTCTCGTGCATTAATAGTGATAACTAAGAGAATGGAAAACAAAAGAGATAGTTGAAATGATGTTGATATCTTCATGCTTAATGTAATTCTAAGTAGTAGTTACCAGCAGCAGAGGAAGTAATGTATATTTTATAGCATAAAAAAAGAAAGAAAGAGTAAGTAATGTATATATTGATAAATGATGATACACGAGTCCTAGACTAATCGGGGAAATAATAATGCTTTCCCAAAGTTGAATTGAATTCATTCATTCAATGAATGTAACGAAGAACATTATGTTATAAAATTGAGTTTTATTAAATATCGTTTTTAGTTGTAATACAAAAAAAGAAAAAAATATCACATGCAAAAATAAAATAAAATTCTAGCCAATGTATTACACATAAAATGGTTAGAATTCGAACTCCAAACATCTCATTTATTCACTTTAAGAGATAAATTTTTAGTCACTAGACTTGACCAAAAAATATAAAATATCATTTTTAGTTCTTATAAATCTTAAAATTTCATTTGTAAAAAAAAAAAAAACTCTTTCGCATAATGATAAAAGAATCAAAATTCCACTATTTCTCTCTAATGTTCTTTCAACATTTAATCTTCACAATATTTTTATGTTGGCATTTTTTGTTTTTATAAAAATTAAAATATATAAGGCTTTATCATTCATGGTGCATTTATGATGGGAAATGTTAATCCTTTCCCACCATAGAAAATGTGATTTTTTGCCTCCAAATGGAGGGAAAAAAGTTTGCAAGAGGTTTTTTTTTTTTGTTGGTTCACACAAACAAAATTGAATGGAATATTAAATTGAACTTTGATATTACACCTCCCATGTAAAAAAACACTAATATCTACACCACTAAAAATCAAAACAACTTCAAATGATAGAACAAGAAACTCAGTTTCGATCAAACTCATTTTACTTTGACATTTTTTTTTGAAGCAATAACATTGGAATATGAATAGGGTTTTCATTTCCTTTCACATGAAATGTCAACAAAATGAAACCGTTCTTTTAAATTCTCAATCAACAATCAAGGCAGTTAATTTATCAACACAATAATTGAACAAAATTATATTGATAAGTTAATGCTGTAAGTGAATTACACTTGCTTTTATTTTGTAATTGAACCAGGTGTCTTACTCTTTTTGATTCTGAAACTTGAAGAACTGTGAAAAATTGGAAGTGTGTTTTTCTAGTTTCTAAATGAAAAATTGGGGGTTTTAATTTCTGGGTATTGGAGAATTTGAAGAGAGAAAGAAGAGGGTGATGGTGAATTTGGAAGTTTTTTTTTTATTTTTTTTATTTTTTTTATTTTTAAGTATTGAATTTAGAAGTTCTTTCAATGAATATGAACATACACGAAGAAGGCCCATTAAAAAAAAACAGCTTAAATATGTGTTTATTCGATGCACTTTCAATCAATTTTGGCATTAGTTCCTGCGCTTTTTGTTTGTTTGGCATTAGTTCCTGCACTTTGTAAAACTTTTGACTTTAGTCCTTCTGTTAACTCTCACTTAAAAAAAAAACAAGTTTAGTCGCTGCACTTTCAATCAATTTTGACATTAGTTCCTGCGTTTTTTTTTGTTTGACATTAGTCTCACTACTTTGTAAAACTTTTGGCTTTAGTCCTTCTGTTAACTCTCAGTTAAAAAAAACCAAAACTAACAGTGTGTCACATGTGCCAATCATGACACGCCACGTGGCACACTAAAAGACAAAAAAAATCAAATTTTTAATTATTATTTTATTCATTATTTTTTTACTTAAAAATATCATTAGTCCCTGCACTTTTAGCATTTTTTGATATTAGTCCATGCATTTTGGTATTGGTCCTTGATTTTTTTTTTTAAATTTTCAATAAAATTATTATGTTTTAATTATTGTTTTGTTCATTATTTTTATTGAGAATAATCATAAAATGGTAATTTTATATTTAATTATTTTATTCAATTTTTATATGAAAAATCCAAAACAATCTGCATTCAAATAATGTTACTCAAAGCATAAGACTGCCAAAAAAATAGTAAATGTTACTACAAAACATTTAGGCGAAAATTTTAATATAAAACATTTAATGAACAAAATAATAATTAAAACATAATAATTTTATTGAAAGTTTTTTTTTTTAAAAAAAAAGAAGTTTAGGGACCAATTCCAAAGTGCAGGGACTAATGAAAACTATTGCAGCTCCAAAATAATTTGTTGAGTGAGAAGGTAGAGTGAAAAGGATAAGTATGTAAAATAGAGAACGCCCAGTTATAAAACAATAAATCAATTGTGATGAATTTCCACCGTGAATGCAAAAGCTACCCATAGCAGCTTCAACTGGAATCACTTTTGAGTATCAAACTCAATTTTAAAAATAGCTACCCAAACACCATTTTTTTTTGCAAGGAAGATATGTGTCACTTTCAAAATAAAATAAGAGAGGACATTGTCACCTTGTAAAAATAAGAGAGGTCAGTGTCACCTTGTAAAATGGAGGGGGTATGAGGGACTATTAGGAAAGGGTTGGTTCCTTTTAGAAGGGATTCATGGTGCGGAAAACACATGATAGGGTGAGAGGTTGGTATGCAACTAGCATGAATCTAGGGTTTACCAAAATAGGAGAATTTTAGGAAATCAAATGTTAAGTAAGGGTTGGTTCCTTTTGAGGATATATTCGAGAGTTGAGAAATAATTGTAAACAAATATTAGGTAGTGAAATCATGAGTCACTTAGTCACGAAAAAAGATACGAGAAAATGGTAGAATTTAGTTAGTTATTTAATAACTACTATTATTAATATACATGTTGTAGTTAACTAATTATTATTATTAATCTACATGTTGTAGTTAGTTATTTTTACTTATAATTAAGCTCGAATGAATGAATTAACTTGTTTGAACAGTTGATAAGATAAGAGTGCTAGCTTCTGCTCAATGAGGTTGAAGAAGATGAAAGTAACTAGTTTATCAACTATCAGTCATCAGCTATAAGCTATCAGCTAGCTTATAAGCTATCCGCTATTTTTACCAAACAGAGTCCTAAGTAGATTTTCATTTTTTACTTTATATCCCGATCTTATTTTACATGGGGTATGACAAAGGTCAAATTAAATAGCAGCCAAATGAGTACATGCATCACACATTTTCTGTTTGATAGCCGTAATTTAGGGAAACACAACAATCAACAATTTGAATTTCAATTTAGACATATAAGTGGAGGGAAATTTTTTAGGGTTAAGTGACTAATAACAATTAATGCTAGATAATTAGAGGGAAATATTAAGTTTAGTGATAGCATGACCTAATAAGCATTTAGAGTAAGGGATATGATGTTAATATCGATGTTTTTATTTTACAGAATCAATGTTCTTTTTTTTAAGGGAGAATCAATGTTCTTTTATGTACAACGAAGAAAATGAGATTTTAAAACATCAATATAGTTGAAAATGTTTTACTTTCTTTTGAGTTAAAGGTTATCTTCTAAGATCAATTAATCTCAATTTAAAATACATCTTCTACAACTAATCATTCATCCTATTTTTCTATCTACAGTAAAAGGTAAGTCGATTAAAGCCACAATTGTGAAATCTACCTTCTTTTTTCAGGTTGTGTAAGGAAGAATTATCTCCAAGAATGTGATCCACCATCCTAAATTCACTCATGACTACAAAACATGATTGAGTCAAAAGAAAGGCCATGTTATCATGGGTTATGTGCAAAGAATATTGTACCCCCTTTGCACTTTCCAGTCATTGTTATCCTCTTTCCACAAATGAAGTTGGGTCCACAAATTAAGATTGTCCAACTGATTAGTTATTATAGGAGCACCAAAATATAATATAAAAATAAGACATCTTTAAAATAAGACATTTTTTTTTTTATATTATATTTATAATGGAAGGAATCTTTACCTATTAAAAGTGGGCTGGTTGGTGCATTAATGTTTTTGTGGTTAGTATTGCACTAGTATTTTTCATTCCTAAAATTCATTATTATGCAATCACCACACATTACGTTTTTCTTGACTGATGTTTGATTCTAGTGCATATATTGTTGTTGCTTCCTTACATAAAAGGCTTAAAGCAAGGTGTTTGAGTCTTTTATTTTGATTCTTTATGTAAAAAAACACGGCTCTTCTTCTATCAAATATCTCTGAAAAATTATTGTTATCCGATGACAGTCCGTCGTCATTCTATATTTTTAGAGTCTTTTTAGTTAAGTTTTTAGTCTATTTTATTAGTTTAGTATTTTATTTAGAGTCTTTTTGAATAAATTATCATTTTCTTATTTATTGAGTCAAGAAGTGTATTATTACCTATTATTACTATGGATCAATGACTACATAACAAAGGTATGGCATCATACAATTTATTCATGGAATAAAGGCTGCATATTTGCCCTAGAAATCCCTTTGCAATCAATACCCATTTACAACTTATATTCTTTGGCGGGAGAACATAACAATATGAAATTTAATGCAAAATTTACTTTCTTACCCTTTTGTGGAAAAACTGAAAAAGCACTGAATTCACAAACACATAATTAGCCAATAGAAGATGATGGTCGGTTTTCAAGTCTGAAACTTCTTCTTCTCTTCCTTTCTTTTCTTCCGAACATCTTTTCTTCTTCCTCTTTCTCCTCAACAAGTTATCTTCCTTGGAAATTAAGAAGTAAAAACGACAATACAAAGATATAAAAGGAGGCTTACGGTTTTGGGAAAAGAGGGGATTCAGGCATCACGTTTTGGAAGGAAGGCGCGCCCTATACAAGAAACAAAGGGGAGAAGCACATGAGAGAGGAAAACCACTTCACCGATTGAAAAGAAACTGTAGAGCAACGTCGGCAATGACGAAATGCTATCGGTTTATTTTCTTTATTATGTTGTTTATCTTTTTTTTTTTATTTTTTTTTATCATGTTTAGCTAATTTTCTTTGATTAGGTCTGAGATGAATCTGTGTAACCCTAATTGAAACATGTTGATGTGAAACTCTATCTATTGTGAATGACAATCTAGTTTTATTCAATTCAATTGTTCTTAATGCTTTTATATCCTGATCAAATATAAACATGATTCAGTGACAATGACAATCTAGTTTTATTCAATTCAATCGTTCTTAATCCTTTTATATCTTGATCAAATATAAACATGATTCAGTGACAATGAATGGATAATCATTTATTAGTGATAATAGGTCTGAAATATGAGAAGAGGGTCCTAAGTCAAGGGATTGATTAGAGCTATTTTGTTAATCATCGTGAAACTAGAGAATCTTTCATAAGAAATAGGTGCAGTATACCAATTATGAGAAACAGAAGATTCGAAAGACCTAATCTCATCTCTTTCTATATTTTCCAAACAAATCTTTATTTTCTGTTATTTAATTTTATGCAATCAAATCTACTTCCTCAGACATCAAAATAATTTATACATCATAAATATTAACCTTATTGTTAAATTGAGATTAACACAGTCACAATCCTCATGGATACAAACTTATTTTTATTATTTCGATGCATTTTTAGTACACTTACTAAAAGTCTATCATTACCATCCCACTAAAGCTTTGATAAGGAGACTTTTCCTTCTATTTATGTCCATCAAGGAGAAGAAGGGACAGTCATATGAGCATATACTGATAAATTAAGGGTGTTGCATGTCACATAAAACAAATCGATGAAAAAATAAACCACATTAAGTTTTGGACTGTTGAGTATATTGAATCAAAGTCATTAATAGCTAGAAATTTACCAACTAAATACAAAAACAGGTTTTGAAATTCAACCAAAGGATATGCAAAGTTGTACTCGAATACCAACAATATATAGTTACATTACAATCACATATGCAAAGTTGTATTCAAATACCAACAATATATAGTTACATTACAATCACATTTTCATTTTTGTCTTTGCTGGACTTACCTGGTTTTATGGAACCATTCTTCAATAGGGATGCTGAATTTGTCTCTAACAAATTGTTGGAAGACAAATATGAAGTTTGCAATGATGGCATTTCAGAAGAATATAAGAAAGGCTTTGGAGGATATGCCACCGATTGAAGTGGTCCTTGTAGCATTTCTATTACTTTACTCATCGATGGTCTATCGGCTGGATTTGTTTGAATGCACCATAGACTCACCATTGTAATCATTCTTACCATATCATTTTCTTCATTTGAGTTTGCTAAACAATTCCCAAGGTTATTACCTTGCTCAAGATCCTTATAAATCCAATCTGGAAAACACATTTCAGAAGTACATGACCCTCCAGTGTCATAATTCTTTCTTCCCCCAACCATTTCAAGAATTAACATCCCATAACTATATACATCAGATTTATGAGAAACTCCACCATATGATCGGCTGAATACTTCTGGTGCTATATATCCTATAGTTCCTCTTGTGCCAAGTAAAGACACAACACTATCATTTCTTTGGCATACTTTAGCTAGTCCAAAATCAGAGATTTTGGGGCAAAAATTTTCATCCAAAAGAATGTTTTGTGGTTTGATATCAAGATGCAAAATTCTTGAAATACATCCTTGATGCAAGTATTCTAGTCCTCGAGCAATTCCGATTGCAATTTGGTACAATGTGTTCCAATCCAAACTACAAATAGCATCAGGAAATCCACTTTTAAGAATGAACTTATCTAATGATCCTTTGGGCAAGAACTCATATATTAGTGCTCTTTTGTTCTCATAACAAAATCCCAAAAGTGAGACGATGTTCACATGCGACGTTCTACTAATGCTAGCAACTTCATTTATGAAATCTTCTCCATTTCCCTTAGACTCATTTATAATTTTCACTGCTACTTGACGACCATCAGGTAAGTTTGCTTTGTAAACAACACCATATCCTCCTTGACCTAATTTATCTCGGAACGAGTTTGTCATTCTTTTCACTTCTGCATATCTATATTGCTTTATTGGCACAGACAAATTATATCTCTGTATAAAATCCTCCACATTGTTGTCAATAGATTTTGTTGTTTTCCTCAAGATCCACCTTTGTACTAGAATATGATATCTCTTACGTTTACAAAGAATCACAATTAGTGTTACCAACCCAACGCTAAACAAGGATGCCCCTGCACCACAGGAAAAAGCAAAGGATAATTATGAACAATAATTATTTTATTATCACAAACGGAAAAACAATAAGTTATAGTAAAGATAAAATAACTAACATAAATTTAATTAATCATATTTTTAAATGTGATTAATCATGTGTCATATATAGAGAAAAGAGGTGTCTGATCATCACTACCTGCAAAAAACTATTCTTCTGTACGAACACTAGGATTAAAAAGAAATGTGAGCTTCAGCTACTTGAATTCAATGGAATTATGTACATATTCAAAGCGAAAGATCAGTTGAAATAACAAAATAAGCAACTAAGCACAAGACTAACTAATATATATATAATAATAGGTATGTATACATACCAACAATCCAAGCAGGTGCAATTGTTGTCTTAGATGAGCCTCCATAACGAGAAGCAGTTGTGTTTTCTCCTCCACCTAATTGTTGGGAAATATTTAGCCCAAGCAAAGGATTGCCACTTGTAATTAACTTAACATTTGAAGAAAATTTGGGAATTGGTCCAGACAAATTATTATCAGAAACATTAAGAAGTCGAAGTTGAGACAAAGTTGTAAGACTATGTGGTATTGAACCCGTTAAATTATTGCTAGCAAGAGTCAAGTTCACTAAACTTGATAAACCAGAAAACGCTGGAGAGATTGTTCCACCTAGTTGCAGACCGTCCAAATCAAAGACCACAATCTTCCCTTTTGAACACTTTAAATATTCGTCTCCTGAACAAGGATCATTTTTGTTCCCTTCATAAGTTGACTCAAAAGGAGGATACCCAACAGCTCCAAGGATCTCCAGCAAAATTGTAACTTGGGGATCACAAGGTCCAACATCATTTCGACAAAAGTAATTTCCTTCCCAACTTGCATTAACACCCTCGTGAAACACAGGTATCGGTCCTTGAAGAACATTGTTGTCCAAAGAGACTTTCTTCAAGCTAGAGAGAGTGCATAGCGAATGTGGAACCAAACCAACTAAGTTATTGGACTGAAGCTGAAGATCAAACAAATTAGTGGAACTAGACATGTTAGGAATTGGACCTGTGAACTCGTTGTTGTTAAGCCACGCCTGAGACAAGAACCTCATAGATGATATAACATCAATTGTACCGGTAAACCCTCTAAACCTCCCTTGGTTGTTGAGTTGTAGATACCTTATTGAAGATTCCCCAAGAGAAGGGGGAAGAGTTCCACTTAAGTTGTTGTGAGAAAGAAAAACAGTATGCAAACGCGGAAGCCATGCGAACACTTCTGATGGTAATGAACCTATGAGATTTGTTGCTTCAAGATCGAGGGTATGCATCAACGGGGACATGGATATTTCTTGAGGAAATAACCATGGCATGAGATTCAAGTTATTGCTAAGGTTGAGGGTTGTTAGATTTAGTAGGCCTCCAAAGCAAAAGTCTGGGATTGAAGTGAAGTTATTGTAACCAAGGTTCGCGGTTTGGAGCACGTTTAGGAAAGCCAAATCAGGCAAAGGACCGGTAAGCGAGTTGTTATGAAGATCAATGTCAGTGAGATTATTGAGCGAGTTGAAATTCTCAGGGATTGTCCCTGTGAGTGAACTTGATGGAAGCTTGATGGCCGTGACAACTTGATTAGATTCGTCGCACATGACGCCGTTCCATTTGCAGTAGTGAGTGTTGTTAGACCAGCCTGTAGGAGTTGGGGTCAGTGCTTTCATAAGTTGGGACATGTAATCTGCATCTTTCTCTCCATTAGTAATAGTAACCGTGACAATGATGAGAGTGGAAAAATAGTACAAAACTAATTGTTGGGGCAATGTTTTCATGCTTATTAATTTAGTCACTAACAGAGTACTAAATTTTGTATATTGATCGATGATAGATGAATCTCTTCAGGGTAGAAGAAGGAATAACACTCCCTATCACAGATGAATTCAATTACTATACACGTTTTCATTAAAAAACATTGTGCACTCATGAGTCATGACAGCCTAATTGTCGTCAACCATGGTGAGCCACCCGTGTTTTCTCATTAGAAAATGAATTGAAAAAGAGAAATTCTAATATGATCATAGGATCAAATAAAAAATGTTTGGTCACACCTACGTAAAGAAATATTTTTTTAATATTCAAGAGGAAATTGATAAAAAAAGTGATTGAATTAATATTTTTAAATTTTTTTTTATGTGTGTGTCTAAACACTATTGATTTGGTCATATGATCATGAAATAATAGCTCATTGAAAAATTGCCTATAATATACGTGTTCGTGGTCTTCTAATTATTACAAAGTGGACAAAGAAAGCGACACTTGTTTTAGCTTTTAGTATAATTTTAATATTTTTTTTACCAAAAAGTAATTGACATGTGAAGCACCTTAACATTATTAAATACAAAAAATAACATAATCCGTTAAAAAGGAATACAATAAAATAAACATTGATTAAAAGTACTCTCCATGATCAACGGATTGGGTCTAGTGGATCTCTCCCATTAGGATACTCACAATTTCTTCAATTTAAAGAGATAAAAATAGATAAATATACTTTTTCGTTTTTGAAATTGTATAAATCGATCAATTTCTTCTCTAAATAGTTATTCCGTCAAGTCTCGCGGTTAACGATGTTGACGTGGAGTTTTAAGTCAGCTTTCATCTGTACCGGAACAAATTTGATAAAACTTTTGATTTTTTAAAAAAATGAAAGACATTATAAATTGTTACACAGTCAAATCGACCTCTGAATTATTTTTAAAGTCAAGTTGACCCCTGAATTATGTCACTCATTATCAAATCGATCTTTGAATTAATCCAAGAACGAATCTTGATTAAACCATCAATCACAAAGAAAACAACACTTTGAAAGAGATTCATGTGTTCACCTCTTGAAATGTCTAGGAGAACATCATCAAAAATAGATCACGAGTGTCACTCGAATGACAACGCCTCTATTCATTCTAGATGAATAGAGCTTCACTTAGAGATCTAGTTAATTTAAATGAAGGCTTGAAGCGATAGAGAGGGTGCGATTTTAGGTTTAAAAAACTAGGGTTTGTAAAAATGTGAATTAGGTTAAAAGGTATGAAAAGCTTCAACACAAGGGTTATATTTATAGAACTACTTTTGTGGTCAACAAACTAAGCACTTAAGCACATTATGCACCATATTTCACTTAAATGCATTGTACCTTACGGTGGATCGCGTTTCTCTATTTTTGTAAATCAAATAATAAGTTCTACTTAATAATTTAATTACTAGTTTTTCTTAAATTAAATAATAAGTTCAACTTAATAATTTAATTACTAGTAAGTTCCACTTATTATTTTACAAATAAGTCTTACTTATTTATCTCATCTATATGTCATATGTGTGTGAACATTTAGGTTCTCCTAACTTTGATAATAATATTAAATCACATCGTAATATTATGAACAATGAGCGACATATAACAATACATCTCTGCTATCCAAGTGACTAAAATGTCATGTGATCTGACAAAATCTTTATGTGATAATTATTATGTGAATAATAAGCCTTTTTCCATCATGTATATATTGAAGACAAGAGCAAGTTCAATATAGGTCACCCTTGTCCAATTTAGTATTGGACCCATAGACATTTCTCCTGTTATGTAGGAAAGACGAGTTCAATCTAGCTCACTCATATCCTTCAATATAATTCGTGGAGTGTCAATTAACCGACTTTATAGGCATCCTTTTACGGACAATATTTGAACGACAACAAAGTACTTGACTTTGATATCTAGGATACACAATGGTTTCAAGTTGAAATGTGAAATACACAACCATTACTATAAGAATATATTATGACACTTTCATAATATAACTCTCACTATATAATACTCTCATGCCGGATCAACTCAAAAAATATTATGCTTAATATTTATAATCCAACAACCTCCGAATACTGCCGCTATAGAAGATTGCACATGAAGTTTTAAGAACAACAATTTATTCCCTTGAAGCACCAAACATTCAAAATTTAAAAGGAAAGTTACGAAAGAAGTTTCTATCGCAAGTTAGAGGACCCATGGCGCAAATGCAATAACTAGTTTATTTTTCCTATCTATATAATCTAAACTCACAATCTCAAACTCCATAGGAAAGAGTTTATTTCTCTTAGACAAAACTGTTGGGTTTGATTGTCAAGTTTCTTGAATAAAGAAGGAGTTAGAAAATATTAGTTATTGGTGATTATGTTCCACATCGCTTAGTTTAGTGAAGCAAGAGGAAGACCAAGGATATATATTGAACCTAGTTTCTTTGTTGTTAGATGCACCAGTCAGTAGCACTTTAAGCTTATATCTGACTTAGTTTAAATATTTGTTTTGTGAGAGTGTGGGTGTACTGGGGCATTGGGGTGAGAGTTAGAGAAGTCTATGTGTTGTAAAATTTTTCACATAGTAATAATTCTCTGGTTGTCGGTTTAGACAACGGTTGTGGTTTTTTCTCCAGTTTTGGAGTTTCCACGTTATATTCTTGTGTTATGATTGTTGTTTATTTTTCTTTCTTTAGCCCTGTTATTTCCTAACAAAAACTACACATACTAAAAACACATCCGTTCTTACAGGCAACATTTAATGAACAATATATGAAACAAGAGCACTTCTATTTATCTAGAGAGTTTTTATCAAGAATTTATTAAAAAAATGTCTCAACCAATTAAATTTGTTATTTGTCGGAAATAAAAAGAGGTAATGGTGTGTAATTAAGGAAAAACGTTAGCAAATACACTATCTTAAAATTTTCTTGATACATTTTGTCACTAATGTATCTATCATTTTCCATGAAACAAACTTAGGTTAATAGATTTTTTCTCACACTCGTGCCTGTACTTTTTCTTTATATTTTTTTCCTTTTCATATATTTAAAAGCTCACATTTCTTTGATTTACAACTTTAGTCTTGTTACACCTACATCTGTCAAGTAAGAACCCTTCATACAAACTTAACTCTTTTCTTAGATTGATCGTCGAGTTCATTTATTGTGGAGAAAACATTTCAAATCAACAACGATATATATTGTTTTTGGATAAGAGTGCATTAAACTTATTTCTTTTGGAAATGGAACACAGTTACCTACACTTCGTTCGTCTCCACTGCAAACATCACAGATCAACCATGAATGAAGGAAAAGACTAAAGCAATGTTTTCCAGCACCCACTCAAACAAATTTAGCATGAACACAATCAAGAATGGCATGAAGCTTTTACTTCCACACCATACACAGGGAACGAAGCATATTGAGATAAGTGTCATTTATGACGAATCTCTTTTGTTACAAGAGATCCTTTTACTTCCTCGAGGGGTCTTACCCTTCATAATAAATTAAGAACAAAATAAATATCAACTTAATACATACATTTTGATTCCGATTCAAAAGTAGAAAAACAGATAAAATCAATTGATTGAAAAAAATGCACTACCCACAATAAACTGATAAAAAAACATGGATATATAGATCAAGTTCTTGGAAATACTATAAAACGTTTGAAGAGAATAGCAAGTAAAAGTCTACCTTATTATAAGCTCCCTACTAATTAAGTTTTCTGCTTACAAAACAACAATGTATTAAGTTTTCTGTTTGATTCTCAAGTCACTGAGGTATCTTCTATATATAACCGTGGTCCGTGGATATAGCAGTTTTGTACTCATGTTGTTTATTAAAATGATTAATTAAAGTAACCCTTCAGGACTCCTCCCTCCATTTTTGTTTTAACAAACGATATTCGTTTATTTAAATTGTTCGAGAGTATTGATAGAACATAAAGTCAAAGTTGTTAAAAAAAAACGAATGAATTTGTAAATAAACTTACATCATTCAAATTAATAGTATACAACAACATATTATATAAACCTACAAATATGACTATATTTAAATGTTTAAAAATTCATGCATTCAGATTGACGACGTCAAAATTATTGATTGAATCTGCACTAGATCAAAATTTATATTTCAATCTAAATTAAATAAACATAGCGCTAAGACGAAAAATTAAGTAACATTGCACGAAAACGATAAATCAAAACCAACGCCGTGCTAAGAAGATAAAATCACAAAAACATACGAGAAAAGACTAAAAATTTGTAAAAGTCACTTAAATGAAATAAAAAATATTTTACATGAGTGATTTCAAACCAAAATTGGCCATAAGCCACTCTTTTTTAGACGTAGAAGAAAAGTGGTGACTTCCTCCGTTCTTATTTCTATAATCATTTACACTTTTTATGCATGCTTATTAAGAAAAGTTAATACTACAATGTATAACTAAGAAAACTTGCTGTTAAATGTCTTGAGAAGCAGTCATGGTTGTAATACTAGTTACTAGAGGAATAGTACTAACACATATTTTAACAAACATTTTTCAACACATTTTATTTGATAATTTACATGAATTCCACAAAAAAATTGTGTTAAATATTATGTGTTAAAATGTGTGCCATTAGTGTTCCTCATATACTAATCTATTATTTTGTTTTTCAATTGTGTTTGTTAAAAATAAAAAAGTAGTCTCTATCAAGGTGGTACTACTACTACCAATAAGTCACATGATTTTTTTTGTTGTTGATATCGTTGAGTGATTAGGGTCCACACGGATAAAGAAAATTGAATGGAAAGGATATGAAACCACATCTTTGTTAAACATCGTCTAGTCTCTCCCTCCATCTGAAATGAAAAATAGGACAGAATTAGTAAAAGGGAAAAGTAATTATTGGAAATAAAAAAAAAATGGTTCTGCTTTTTATAGTAAGGAGAACCACAAGAATTTAATGTTTTTTTTCTTTCTAGAACGACAAAAACTTAATGGTTTTCTATTTAAAAAAAAAAACTTAATGGTTGTCCTTGCTCTTGCATTTTACACAAGAAAAGGGGTAACATAAAAAGTACCAATTAACAACGCAACACGAATAATGGTTCTGCATGCTTTTTAGCAAGAAGTAATATAACGTTGAAGGAAATTGGAGGAAGAGTTGTTACAATAATTATGTGATTTTTATTTTTTGATAGGAAGGAAGTTTCCCCACTAATACTAATACTAAATGCACACACTCTAAAATACTAAATGTTAAGTGAAAGCCATTTTTATATCGGTTTATGTTCTTGTTTTATTTCTATTTTTTCTACATACGCCATGGTAACACAATACTTTAAATATTTTCAAACGTACATTTATCTTATTGTTCAACTAAATACTTCTGGTGCTATTTATCTTATTGTGCCAATTACATACAAAATACTAACATTCCTTTGGCATATTTTGCCGGTAAAAAATATTAGATTTTTGGGCAAATATCATCATCCAAAAGAATGCTATTGGGTTTGATATCAAGATACACAATCATTGAAGTACATCCTTGATATGCAAGTATTTTAGTCTAAGAGGAATGCCTATTGCAATTTGGTACATTGTGTCCCAATCTAAACTACATATACCATCATAAAATTCACTTTTGATATGATCTTATAAATTAGCAAGTGTACTAAATAATCACCAAGTAGTAAAATTTATAAGTTCATATCCACGTGGATTGTAAAACTTCAACTTAAGGAAACAAATGAAAGATAATCACGATAATCCGCCAGCCAACCCCCACCCTACTGTGGCACTTGCAAGGACAACCAACCAAGAGGTGTCTATGATTAGGCAACAATTGGAAAAAGATAATCACGATATGATGTTGAGGATGATACAATAAGAGGCTACTATTCCCATCCAAATGTACGAGACAATTGAGTTCTTAAGCCAATTGTCGAGTCAATAGTAACTAACTAAAGGCCCTCAAAGGACAAACCAAGACCATCCTTCCAAGGGTTAGGTTCAAGGTTTGATTTGAAGACGCATCTCCTTTCTTAACGAAGCTAACAAATGACAATACACTTTTGGCCTCCTTTCCTCTGTATGAGCCTTTTCGCTAATATGCTCGAAAAGTCAGGGTATCTTACTTGTGGAGTTCCTTCTTGGATTGAGGGGATATGGAACCATGCCCAAAGTTATCTCCCATTAAGTTAAGCAATTTTGAAATTCATTCAAGGCTTGCTTTTAGAGTAATGAAGCTGAAAGATAAATTGAGAAGATCCAAGGAGAACTAATGAGCTATGTTTCCCAATATTTTCACAACGGTCAAGGACGTGCGTTGGTTCCTGAACGATGCGAAGTGTGATGAGGCTGGAAATGGCATATTTCCTTCAGGTTGCGCGACACATAGCTTAAAGTGCACATCACGAGTTGGGCCGCAACTGATCATGCATTTTTTTACTCCTGTCTAATTTCTTCTCACCACAACGTCTTTAACAACTACACACCAATAATTAACATGATAAAACTTGTAATAAAAAATATAGTACAATCACAAAGTTGTTTGATATGAGTGGTTTTTTTTTTTTTTTTTTATGGTTTCATGGCTATTTTCCAATTATTGTTCTATTATGACTTTTTATAAATCATTTACAAAATTCTACAAAAATACAAATAAACTTGCTAGTTGAACTAAAACGATAATAAAAACCATATGGGATTTCCAGTCATAGAAAATACTAAAGGAGTTTTGTAAAGAAAAAAAATCTCATAAGGTTCTTATTATTAGAACTCTATTTTAATAACTTTGAAAAAGTAAATCAAAGGATACAAACTAATTTTGTTAACGAGTTAAGAGAAATTTTTTGTTAAAGAGTGTAAATGTTTTTTGTCGCTAATACATGAGATGAGAGGAAGAAATGTATTGTAAGTTGTATCTAAACTGCTTCACATGCCGATCATTTATTTATTTATTTTTTGAATTGAAATATGTGCCACTTGCTTTGTTTGTAGTCTGTGATAATTAGATCGAGATTATCAAGTATAAGATCGAGATTATCAAGTATAATTTTGTAAAGAAAAATGTTAACAAGACATTGTTTAAGCATTTAGAAATAACAACTTTTGTATTGTAAATTGTACGGTTTTGATTTTAACAAATGTTTGACTTGTATTTTCAAGATATAATTTCCTTATATGAGTTCCTTAAATAATGTCCTTAAGATACTCGTTAACCACATCATTTTTTAAATAACTAAAGTTTTTCTTTTTCTAAGATTAAATAACTAAAGTTGAAACATGTGTTGCTTGCTTTTTTATATTTTACTTTTAATATTTTTTTAATAAAAGCTCGGTGGCGCGCATGACTTGGTTGACGGCAATTAGATCGAGATAATCACGGGTACACACTTGAGAAGCAATTTAATAAACAAACAAGTCCATTACATTCATTCAACTGTGGTCTAATACTATAGGGAATTCATGCATCATTAATCAAAATCATATTGCATCATTAAGCATGAAGATATTAGCATCACTCCAACTATGTCTTTTGTTTTCCATTCTCTTATTTGTCACTATTAATGCAGTAGAAAACCCAGAGGTAAATTATATGTCCCAACTTTTGAAAGCATTGACCCCAACTCCTTTTGGCTGGTCTAACAACACTCATCACTGCAAATGGAATGGCATTGTTTGCCAATCTAACAGAGTTGTGGCCATCAAGCTCCCATCAAGCTCACTTAGTGGGACACTTCCTCCAAATCTCAACGCACTCGCTAGTCTCACCTACATTGATCTCCACAACAACTCACTCACCGGTCCTTTACCTTCTATATCTGCTTCCTTGGTGCTCGAAACCGTGTACCTTGGTCACAATAACTTCACCTCTGTCCCGGGTCATTGCTTTCAATTGTTAGTATCCATAAAAACTCTCAACCTTAGTAATAACTTGAATCTCACGCCATGGTTATTTCCTGAGGATTTACTTTCTTCCGAGTTTGTGCACACCCTTGATCTTGAAGCTACAAATATCTTAGGTCCATTACCATCAGACATGTTCGATCAGTTTCCAAGATTGCATACTGTTTTTCTTTCTCACAACAACATGCGTGGGACACTTCCCCCGTCTCTTGGAAAATCTGAAGTAAGGTATTTACGACTCAACAACCAAGACACATCGAATGGGTTTACAGGTACAATTGAAGTGATATCGTCTATGAGATTTTTGTCTCAAGCGTGGCTGAACAACAACGCGTTCACCGGTCCAATTCCTAACATGTCTAATTCCACTCATTTGTTTGATCTGCAACTTCACTCAAATCAGTTAACAGGTTTGGTTCCATCTTCGTTGTTCTCTCTCCCTAGCTTGACCAACATCTCTTTGGACAACAATAATTTTAAAGGACCAATACCTGTGTTTCACAAGGACGTTAAGGCAACTTGGGAAGCAAATAACTTTTGCCGTAGCAATGTTGGACCTTGTGATCCCCAGGTTATGGTGGTGCTTGAAATATTTGCAGCTCTTGGGTATCCTGAATTTGCCTCAATGAGTAATAATAATGATATTTGCAACAACGGGGTGCTCATTACGTGTCAAAAGGGGAAGATTGTGAGCGTTGATTTTGGGGGTCAACAATTAAGTGGAACTATCTCTCCAGCATTTTCTAATTTAACAAGTATAGTGAACTTGACTCTTGCTGACAATAACTTGACTGGTTCAATACCAAAGAGTCTTACGACTTTGCCTCAACTTAAGTTTCTTGATGTTTCTTATAATAATCTATATGGACAAGTTCCTGAATTTCCATCGATGGTCAAGTTGATTACCAGAGGAAATGTTGCTTTTCTCAAGCTAAATGTTTCTCAACAAGGTGGAGGAGAAAATGCAGCTGCTTCTCGTGATGGAGGACCATCTAAAACAAAAGTACTTATAGCTGTTGGGATTGTAGGTATGTATTACCCATTATATATTTGAGTAAATTACACTTCCCTCCCCTCAAAGATGCTTGAAATACACCCCCCTCTCCTTTTATGTTAAAATATACAATTTTCTCCCTTGAAAAGTAAAATTTACACTCCCCTCCCTTATAAGATGGTTGAATTACAACCCCCTCCCTTGATAATTAAATATGCACTACACTTTAATCTATTTTAACATAAATAAATATTTTTATGATATATACTAATTTTGAACCACCACTTCAGAAAAATAGATTCATTTCTTTATAATTTAAATGTCAATGATAATTAAATTTAAATATTTTGCTATTGATTTTATAATTTAGAGTTTAAAATTAACTTTTAAATAACCATGATTTATTGTCGTTAGTAATTTTTCACATATTTTAATTTTATTTTGGCTTGTTTCATATTTTATAATAGGGTTTAAAACTACATGTTAATGAAATTGTGAATAAAAAATAGCAAAAAAATATGTATTCAATTTTTTATTATGTTAAAATAGACCTGCAATACTGTTTTTTTCGAAGTGTATTAGATTATTTTTTTTTTGCTAGATTATTAAAAATAAAAAAATATATATTGAGGGAGTAAAGTGTAGATTTTAATATAAGAGGAGAGGGGAATGTAATTCAAGCTTTTCTTAGGGTAGGGGAATGAAATTTTTTCTAATATGTTTTGAATAAGAGGGGAGGGGAATGTATATTTTAACATAAGAGGGGAGAGGAGTGTAATTCAAGCATCTTTGAGAGGAGGGGAGTGTAATTTACTCTATATATTTCAATATTATTTTGTTTTTGTTCTAATGTTGCTCATTAATTCGGTCATGTGCAAATATATATATATTTAAAACCTAATGAACAAGCTAATATAAATTTTTCCTTTTAAAAAAAAGCTAATTTTTATTTTTATTTTTTGTTAAAAAAAACGCTATTTTTTGTGTGTAGATAATTACAACTTTCACAATGTGCATATTTTAAAATGATGTTAGAATTGCTGGTTGAAGCCATTCTTCTATGAATAAGATTAACATAACACATTAAGCTTCACAATTTAGTGCTTAAACATTTAATTGCTGTCGAAATTTGTAGATTTAAAGTCGAACAAAAAAATCAACACAAACACTTGATTATTTCTAGTCCTATTGTAAGTTAAGGGAATAAGGAACTAGGCAATTCAAGACGATCCCTAAAACAATATTTCTTAAAAACAAAGGAGTTTCCTCTTTGTTGGTTATAGCAAGGTTTAACGTGAAGAGAATATGTTTTGTGAACAACATAAAAGGTATGTTATTATTGAATGATAACCATATGAATTTATACATAGAGAAAAGCCTAAAATAATGCATAAAGAAACTGCTATTTGAAAACTAAATTCCTAAAAACTAGTAACAAATAGAACATATCAGAGAGTTCCTAACAAATAACATAAAGATAATGGATCTTAACAATTAGTAACAACTTAAAAAAGTAGTTTCATGAGTCATCCATTCAACACTCCCCCTTGACTCTGAAACTACTTACACCAAGCATTTGTGTCAAGAATTCATATCTAGCTTTGGTTTGTATCCATGCCATACTTGAAATGGAGTCTTTTTTTGCAAAACTTTTGTTGACAATCTGTTTAGCAAAAACACCGATGTGTTTACAGCTTCAGCCCAAGATTTATTTGGCAGCCCTTTTTCATGGAGTAAGCACCTTTTCATTTCCATAATTATTCTATTTTTCCTTTCCACTACTCCATTATGTTGTGGAGTGTATGGTGTTGTAAATTGATGTTCAATGCCTGCATTTCCATTCAATGATGGTGTTTTCATAGGTCCTCCAACATCTGTGTGTACTAGTTGCAGCTTTTGTGAAGCCCTCCAAGCCTTGTTTTGTGGAAAGGGGAGTTTGTTTTGCTTTCCATATTGGCAAGCAGCACATTGTGGGGGCATATCGTCTAATTCAGGCAAGTCATTCACCATGTTATTCTTCTTCATGAAAAGTATAGCAGGATGATGAAAGTGTCCTAATCTCTTGTGCCGAATCATTGTATTGTCATCTTCCTTGTGTACAAAAGCCTGTTGTTCCTCATTCATCAAATCCAAGGCAAAGCTCTTGCCTTTCATTTGAACATTGATCATTTCTATGTTGTTTGCATCTTTAATCACACATTTTTTATCCTCAAACATCACCTTATAACCTTTCTCTAGCAGCTGAGTAACACTCAAAAGGTTGCGATTAATTTCAGGAACATATAAGACATCAGAAATTAGTTTCAAACCTGAAAGGCTTTCAATTGCAACCGTTCCCTTTCCTTTTACTTCGATAAGTGTGTCATTTCCAATTCTGACTTTGAAAATAGTTGTCTCGTCCAGATCTTTAAAGAGCTCACAGTCATAAGTCATGTGGTTTGTGCAACCACTATCTATAAGCCAACTCTCCGGGGTGGTGTTGGTGGCAAAGCATGATGCTACAAAGAGTTGCTTATCCAAAATCTCATCTTCAGCAGCCTTAGCTTCTACCTGATGTTGAGTTTTGCATATTCTTTCCACATGTCCTAACTGGCCACACTTGTGACATTTTACATCTGGTCTCCACCAACATTTGTTTGGTGGATGATTATTTTTTTTGCAGTATGGACAGGGTGAAAAGAGACTTGTATTGCTGCTTTGGTCATCTGTATTACTACTCTGGTTTCTTTTCTCATTCCTTCCACCTTTGTAGTTCTGAAATTTGGCTTGAAAAGCTCCCTCAATTGTTCTTTCTTGTCTCATAAGCCTCCTTTGTTCTTGTGCTTGCAGTGCATTTATCAATTCTGCCAAGGTAATGCTTGATAGATCCCTTGAGTTCTCAAGAGATGCAATTGTAGCTTCAAATTTTTCAGGTAAAGTGACAATTTTTTTTTGAACAATTTGAGAATCAGGAAAGTATGATGTACCAAGAATCCTTATATTGTTGACTATGCCAAGAAGCCTGTTGGAATATTCTTGAATTGTTTATGATTCCTTCATCCTTTGCATCTCAAATTCTCGAATCAAATTCAGCACCTGCATCCCTTTAACCCTCTCATTTCCATCATACTCCTTCTTGAAAAAAAACCAAATCTCATGAGCTGTTTTCAGTGTCATTATTCTGGTAAAAACATTGGATGATACTGCTGCAAATAAGGTTGCTCTTGCTTTTGATTTTCTCTGCTTCATCTCTTTGCTATTTTTAATTTGAGCCATAGTAGGGTTGTCAGGAAGGGGTAGGACATCATACTCTTCTTCAACATCTTCCCACAAATCACTAGCTTCAAGATATGCTTCCATTCTAACAACCCACATATGATAATTTTGACCATCAAACACTCGAAGGGAAATTGGATTAAACGAACCATCTAGTTTCATTATGCACAGGTTTAGATGGTGTATTTAGGTTTAGGAATTGTGGATGGAATTTCTTAGTGTGTCTCATAGATCCTTTGAAAGAATAGCTCTTGATACCAATTTGTTGGTTATAGCAAGGTTTAACGTGAACATAATATGTTTTGTGAATAGCATAAAAGGTATGTTATTATTGAATGATAACCATTTGAATTTATACATAGAGAAAAGCCTAAAATAATGCATAAAGAAACTACTATTTGAAAACTAAATTCCTAAAAAATGATAACAAATAGAACATATCAGAGAGTTCCTAACAAATAGCATAAAGATAATGGATCCTAACAATTAGTAACAACTTAAAAAAGTAGTTTCATGAGTCATCCATTCAACACTCTTCCATCGAATTTTCCCAAACCATAACATCCTCAGTCGAGAAGAAGGAATGCAACACCCTTATTATTGCTCCAAAAGTGAAACTTCATGAACAATGTTTGATATGCTCACCTTTGTATTAGGTATTGTGTTTGATATTTCCAATTTTGGACTTCATCTTCTTTCAGTGACTCTTCGAAGTTTAAGGTGTGAAACTTGTAGGCTAAAGTGCATGTTTGGCCCCCTATCTTTCAAAAGGTTGCGATTTTGGCCCCCTATGAAAAAAAATGACAAAAGTGACCCCCTATGTTTAAGGAAATATGCTCTTTTGACCTCCTAACATAAGGAAAATATGATCTTTTGACCCTTTATCTTTTCAAAAAGTTGCGATTATGACCCCTTTTTTGGGACACGTGGCGTCTTCTCAGCAATTTTGGAACGAAAGGGGCCAAAATTGTAATTTTTTTAAATAGGGGGCCAAAATCACAACTTTTTGAAACTTAAGGGGTGAAAAGTGCACTTTAGCCAAACTTGTATTATCAGGATTCTCTCCGGCATTTTTGTAGTCAAAAAACTTCCTAAATAATTGCAAGGCTTTTTTGAGCAACACTACTTAAAATTGGATGTGTTGGTGATACTTTCGGCGGCGTCTCCGATACAATTTATGTTTTATAAATTACAAGCACTTTCGGTCTTGGTTAGTTTTATAAATTACAAGTACTTTCTGTCTTAGTTAGTTTGGTGGTTGGTTATTCCGTTACTCCATCTGTTTTTAATAACATACTAAACTACTTTTACTTATATGATGATGATGATAGGATATAGTTATTATTGTTTATACTTATCATTCACTTTTTTGTTCTCATATTGCAGGGGCATTCTTATTTAGTGTTGGATTTGTAATATTTATTGTAGTTATTTGTAAATATAAGAGGCATCCTATTTTGGTAAAGAGGTGGTGGATCTTCAAGAAAGCAATAAAATCTATTGACCACAATGTGGAGGCTTTCATACAAAGTTATAATTTGTCGGTGCCTATCAAACAATATGGATATGCAGAAGTGAAAAGAATGACAAACTCATTTCGAGATAAATTAGGTCAAGGAGGATATGGTGTCGTGTACAAAGCAAATTTACCTGATGGCCGTCAAGTGGCAGTTAAAGTAATAAACGAATCAAAGGGAAATGGAGAAGAATTCATAAATGAAGTTGCTAGTATTAGTAGAACATCACATGTGAACATCGTCTCACTTTTGGGTTTTTGTTATGAGAATAAAAGAGCTCTAATATATGAATTCATGCCGAATGGTTCATGTCATACCCCATTTTTGGCCGTTTTGTTTTCTTTTACTCGGCATCTAAAGTCGTTGTACCGGGTTATTTCCTCAAATTTCTACGTTTTTATTTCGCGATATTTCATCAGTTTTTTTAGCATTCCACATGTATATATCTCAGCATTTTTATCTGTACGCTTTGCAAACATTTTACTCGTCTTTTCTCAAACTTTTATCCGTTTAAATTTCGTCTTTTTGTCTATTCGTTTTACAGCGTGTCGCTGCTATTTTCTCATTTTTATTCGCTTTTATAGTCTGAGAAGTCTCGTCATTTCGGACGAAATTTCGGCAGAGAGGTTACTTTGAAGTACCTCATTTGGTTCTGAAGGGACATTTTTTTTATTTTATCTTTTAGTTACTATTTTTATTTTTATCTTGTTTCTTTATTACCTTTTATTTTGCCCTTTTATTTTATTCTATTTTATATTTTCGTTTTCCTTTTATTTATTATTGTTATTATTTACTTTTATTAGTGTGTTATTTTTTTAGTCCATTATTTCAGTCCAGGCCCATGTATCAGTCCAGCCAAGGGCATTTTCGTCCAATTTTTTTTCTCAGCCCCAACCTAGTGGTCACTATTTAAAGAGCTGTCTAATCATTAAATAAGGATTCACACAGCCCAAGAATCACTGTAGCCGCAGCAGTCACATCACAAACCCTAAACCACAAATTTCTTTTTTTTACAAAATCAAATACACAAAAATAACCAAAAAAATTGATGAACATGATGAACCCTACACCATGAATCACGAATTTCCAGCAACCCATTTCCAGCAACCCATCTTCCCTTCATAAACACAGGAACCAAACACCACAACAGTTCCGAAATCGAACCAAACACATAACAATACCACAGAACCGATCCAACACAACAACAACAACACAAGAACCGAACCAAACACTCCCTTTTTCTACTCGGATTCGCACAACCAGCAACACAACACAACATAACCGAACCAAAACGAAGCCAAACGCACAAAAATCCCAGCAACAACAACAACACTAAGAAATCCGAACGGCAACAACAACAACACGAAGTAGAAACAGCGCCGTATTCAAAAAGAGAAGAAAGAAAGAGGTAGTTTTTTTTAAAAAAAGTCCGAACCTTTGACTGTAGATCTAGCCTTGTTGTTAAGTTTTTTTTGAAAACCAACGACAGAATGTGAAAGAGGAGGGAGAGACGGAACTTTTAGTGTAAAAATTTCAAAAAAAAAAAAGAAAAAGTCTCGGACGCGGCGGCGCTAGGACCGGCCACCGCGCCGGAGCTCGTCGCCACCGCCCTCCTCCTCCTTCTCCGGCCGACTGGTTCTAGAGAGAAGGGAGAGCTTCTCTCTCTTCTTTCTTCTTATGTTTTGTTTAGAGAGAGGAAGAAAATGGAATAATGAAAAACCGGACCCCCTTTTTCCTTTTAAAGGTGTACGAGAACCGGCCGGTTCTCCTGAACCGGACCGGTTTATTTCATTTTCTCTCCTTTCCTCCTCCACCTTCTGATCCTGATCCTGTGGCTGCTGTGCATTCTATTTTTTTATTCCATGCTTTATTATGTAATAAGTAGTCATGTGACCTCAAAACTAGGCCGTTGGATCCTAGATCCAACGGCCCAGGATGATTTTGGGTGGATTCATGTGTTTTAAATTTATTTGGTTACTTGTTATGTCCTATCTTTTGTACCTTTAGATTTATTGAAAGGCTGTGATCACATCTCATGATTAAATTAGAGCCTCATGATTAATCTCACGGCTCAGATTTAATCTGGACATTTGAGCCATTTTTTATTTATTTCATTATTTAGCTCTTTTAAATATTTTTTTAGTTTCTATAACTTTGTTTTTATTTCTATATTTTTTCTAAAAAACACAAAAATTATTATTATTTGTTTATGTCTTTTATTTTGATATATGTGTATGTTTTTTTGTTAACCATAACATTTTTAGTTCTTTTTTTATTATTGTATTTATCTTGCATATTTATTTTTGCTATGTTTGCATACATATTTATTTATTTTTCATCATTCATGGTTTATTTATCTTTTTCATTTTAATTGAAGTATTTAGGATTAGAGGTAATTTAATTTCTCTCCGCATATTTATTTTCCGCAAGATCTTAGCATGTATATAGGGACCATGTAAATTATGCAATAAAATATGCACCGACACACACACCGACACTATCACACACTTTATTTATTTATTTTTTTACCGCTTTATGTCATGACCGTGATCGAGGACCCAAAAATGAATTAGTAACAAATTAGGTTAATAATTGGACTTTAATTATTTTCTTAAAATCAAACTATTAGTAATTTTAGGTTCATTTTAAACTTGAGGATTTGCTTAGGATCCAATGTCCTTTGTAAATTTCTCGCTTTTTTTATTACTTCACGCCGTTACGTATAGTTTTTTTAGTTTACGCTTAACTTAGAAAAAATCAAATTTCCAAAAAATCAAATAATCAAAACTTCAAAAATATTTTCTTAACAAACCTTGGAAACAAACCAAGTGATCTTTTTCCTTTTACTTTCTTAATCAAATGCTTAATGAATTTAATTCTCATTTTAGACTTTATTTTCATAATTAAAAGTGAACCAACCTCACATTATTTTTCTTTCTCATGCCTTGAGGCCTCTAATCTCCTTCTTAAAACCTTTTTTTCAAAATAATTAAAATTAACCCAACTCACCAAAAGAAATTTTTGAGGTGAACTACATGATTTTGATCCCTTTTTCTTTAAGGGTATGTAGGCAAAGGATTTATCCTTCCAAATCAATAAAAATAACAAAAACATACATCTTCTCCCCCCATTCTTACACTTAGATTTTAGGCAACATTTTTTCATAAATAATTAAGCGAATAATTAGCACAAGTTTAGTTTAGGTGAGAGGCTCCTTCGGAGTACCGAAGTCGATTAGGGTGCTTAACACCTTCCCTAGTCGGAACCAACCCCCGGACCTTAATCTCTAAAAAAGGGTTTTTTACTCATTTTTTCCCTTCCCGCGGATAAAAATTGAGAGTTCAAAGATTGACGGTTCAAAACCAACCAATGGATTGACACCCGAAAATCACGAGCACAGATATGGCGACTTCACTGGGGAACAAATTTCCTAAGTGGGTTAAGCCCACCTTACCTTTCTTTACTTGTGCTTTATTTTTTGCTTATATCCCTTGTATATACATACTTGTTTATTTTCAAACGTGAGTGGTGAGATAAGTCCTACACCCGGGCTTGAGTGAAATGTAAGATAGGACGGGGTACGATTATAGTGCCATACCAGGAGCGGTCCTGCGCTATGTGTGCATGTAATGTAACCCCACTCAACGGAGGATTCTTAAAATAATATGACGTCGTCATGAGCAGTCGTGATTGGCTCTATTATTTTCAAAATCCGTCAAACGTTGAGAACCTTTAGGTCACCCTTAACCCATCTTGGCCTTTTTTAGGATGTAGCGTGGTGACTAAACCAAGAGCGGTCTTGAATTTAGTTCATACACAATGCTACACTCAAACTAGACCTCCTTGTGAATAAGTATTTGACTAGGAGCAGTCCTGAGCACCGATACATTCATAAGGGTGGTTGTAAGTTGGGGACCTTGGTAGAACCCGTAATACAGGTACATGTGAAACCATAGTCCTTACTAAATGGCGTTGTTACCCTTGAGCTCCAACATTGTGGGACTTAACCTCACCATGTTTTCTATATTCTTTAGCATAATCACGCATACATGCATCCATTCATGAAAACCTTTTTTCTCATCGAAGGACTTAGACAAGTTTTTTAAACATCACGGATGAACAAACCTTGTAAGAAAGAACACCAAGAAATACAACTTCAAAAAATCTTAACTAAGCTTTAGCTTGTGTTATGAACCTTTTCCTTGGTTTCGTTCTTACCTTTTGAAAAAGGACCTTATTTTAATATCTGTACAATTTTCAAATGAAACCACGTTCCTCTACAATGTTTACAATTCACTTTGCTAAGTCCTTCAAAACAAAAAATTCACATTTTTTTTGCATAAACATATCATGCATCATTTTGCATTCATAGTTTCTAGTCCGTGTCTCACATTGTGTCTTCTCAATAAAAGGTTAATTCGTCAGTCGAATCGCATCTACAACACTCGAGCAAGTCAGGAAAAAGAAAATGGAACATCTTGAGCAAGAGAACAAGGAACTCCGTGAAAATTTGGCATCCATGCAATTTGAGATAGAGAAACTAACTACCATGGTGGCTACTCTGATGGCCGCTCAGAGTCAGACATCGGTCTCTCAGCCGATTAGCACCACTTTGGAGCCAGTTGTGTCTGCTATTCCCTTTTCAACTGTGCTTACCAGTGCTCCTCAACGCACCATGCCAGGAGCTTACCCATGGGGCATGCCGTATATGCTGGGTAAAGGTCGTCACCCCGTTGTCACTGAAGTTCCAACTCCTTTTGTGTCGCATCTTCAGCTAGGTGCACCTGCTCCTCAAGCTGTTATGAGTTATTCAACACCGTTTGTTCATACAGTTCAGCAAGGCTATGAGCCCATTTTCCATTCTGATAGTGTTGAAGCATCTGACAGAGTAGAGGCTTTGCAGGACACAATTCATGAAATGAAGCGAGAGATGAAAGCTCTTCGTGGAAAGGAAGCATTTGGACAGAATGTGTATGAACTTTGTTTGGTTCCTAATGTGGTGGTGCCACCCAAATTTAAGGTCCCAGACTTCGATAAGTACAAGGGGAATACTTGTCCTAGGATTCATTTGACAATGTACGTGAGGAAGATGTCCACCCAAGCATACAATGATAAGATGCTTGTCCATTTCTTCCAAGACAGTCTGGCAGGGGCGGCTCAAAAATGGTACATGAGCCTAGACAGTGCCAGAGTCTGTACTTTCAATGACTTGGCAAATGCTTTTATTCATCAGTACAGCTACAATTCAGATGTGGTTCCAGATAGAGAGCAGCTTAGGGCAATGACTCAAGGGGATAAGGAAACTTTCATGGAATATGCCCAAAGATGGAGAGGGTTTGCCGCTCAGATCATTCCGCCACTACAGGACAAGGAATTGACGAGGATCTTTCTCAAAACCCTTAGTCCATTCTTCTATAAGAAGATGATCGCCAGTGCACCAGGTAATTTCGCCGAAATGGTAGGTATGGGTACGCGTCTTGAAGAAGGGGTCCGAGAAGGACGGCTAGTCAATGAAAGTGTTTCCACTGACGATTCTGAAGAAGAAGATCAGGAAGGGAGTATGGTGAAAGGTTGGCCTCAACAACAGTATCAACAACTTACCGATTGGGTATTAATCTGATCTCTCTTGTGCCTTCCATCAAGGGGCACCCGACCATGACATCGAGCACTGTTGCGCTTTGAAAGCCGAAGTCCAGAAGCTGATTGAAGCCAGTATCTTGCTTTTCTAAGATTGAATTCAGACGTACAAGTTAATCCGCTACCGGATCATGGTACTTAATGGCAACACTTGGAATGGTTAGCTGTGCTTGGGTTGCTGTTGACGTTCTTTCTACTACTCTTTTTTCCAAATAATATGTCTGTTTGTTGTTTTCTGTTTTTCAAAAAAAAAATCCTTTCGTCCCACCCAAGACAGAAGCGAACTTGTTTAGGGCTTTTTGCTTTACGTATTTTCATCTTTAATAAAGAGGTCGTCTCGATCCCGACTTCGTTATATTTTATTTTGTGTTTTTTCTGGAAAATTGGTAATACAAAAAACCAAAAAAATATAATTTTCTTTTTTTAATGTCTGCATAGTCATAACATTTATTTATTTGTCAAAATCATGCATTAATAAACCCGTTGAATACTTTAACCCTGTGCTCTCTCCCAATTTTGAGTTCCTTGCATATGAGGCTGAAGGAGAGGAAAATGAAAGTATTCCCGATGAGAGTTCTTGTCTACTGGGGCATCTTAGCCGTCAAAGGTACAAACAAAGACACCAAGAAGATTGTCCAAAAAGGGCATTCACTTACAAGGACTGGCATGAGATGCTAACATCGGCTTTGCACGAAGTGTCATACATCAAGTGCATATCAACAGGGGCAACCCCCCCTCCATCCCTCAACATGCAACATGAAGACTGTGTCCACCACAAAGGTCAAGGTCCCATCAATGAAAGGTTCTCCCGGACAGTCATAACAAAAAATGAAACAAGCTTCCAACAAGAAGGTTTGTCCCTATGAATTTCAAGGAGACCTTATGCTCAAAAGTCACTATCTTTCAATCAGAATCCAGGGGCAAAGAAATGCCTAATCACAAAAGATTGGGACAAACTCACACGTCATATTGAACACTGATGCAGTCAAGAAATACATTGTCAAAAAAAACGGCTCGCTAAGTCGAAAACCTGAAAAGGCGGCTTAGGCAAAAATGAGCGTCTCGGTGGACTGAAAACCCGAAAGGGCAGTCCAGGCAAAAGTTAGAGACATACAAAAAATGATGAAAATAATTACCCTGATAGATTGAAAACCCGCAAGGGCGATCTATGCAAAAGTTAAGGGTTGTGACAAAGTAACTGCATCAGACTGGACGTGACTCATTTGGGGCACTTCAATTGTCAAAAGGGCCTACATTAAGTCAGATATGACTCACTTGGGGTATTTCAGCAGTCAGAAGACATCCATTTTGAAGTTGCTGCAAATCAAAGACTTGAAACAGTGGAATTCAAAGTTGTCAGGGAGAATAGCGGTTATTGTGTTCAATGTACCTTTCCCATATGATTACCATTTTCCAAACTTTTTAAAAAAATTCGTGGAGCCACGCCTTTGGCGGGTCACCACTCTTTCAAATTACTTTGAGCTTGTGCCCTTTATTTCAAATCCTCATTTATTTCTACTTGCATAATTTCTTCTATTTTTGATGTTAATACTTAAAGCAAAATTATTTCAGATTTCTTTTTCTAACTTCTTCATGTCTTTTGAAAAAAATTTAAACAACAAACACACTTTCTTTGAACTCTTGAGTAGGTGAGACGTGCGTCAACATTCGCCTCGAGAACAGTTAACCTCTGCAGGATGAACATAGTCATTGCTTAAAAAAAAAAAAAAAAAAAAAAAGAAGAAAAAACAAAAAAAGAAGAGCTCGCTAAGTCGAAAACCTGAAAAGGCGACTTAGGCAAAAATGAGCGTCCCGGTGGATTGAAAACCCGAAAGGGCGGTCCAGGCAAAAATTAGGGGCATACAAAAAAGATACATTCCCGGTGGATTGAAAACCCGAAAGGGCGGTCCAGGCAAAAGTTAGGGATTCAAAAAAAGAAGCAAAAACACAATTCAAAAGAAAAGCATGACTAGTGAAGTGTACCCACGAGAAAGCACTCTGGGGCGTTTTACAAATGGCGACTTCTGCCAGACTCTTGCTTAACGGATTTTTATTCCCACGAGGATGTTTACTTCATACTGGGCTTCACCCTGGCGATGACTTGATCTCTCTCCAGCGTTACTATCTTTAAGGAAGTTTGCCGAGTGTTGTGTTTGCGACTTGGGTCCGACATTCACCCCGACCGTCCAATTTTGTCACATCAAGTTATCTACAATCACATATATGCATACATACATACATTTATACACATACATACATACATTTATATACATACGTACATACATACATACATTTATACACATACACTCACATATTCATACAAATCATAAATACATACACATATACATACATACATACATTTGTGCACATGCGTGCACGTATTCAAGCATATACACTTTCATGCACATACATACATACAGAAGTCATCTACACAATTGCATTGACTACTCTGAGTCTTGCTTCAACACAATCCAAAAAAAACAAACAAAACAACAAAAATGTCATCCCCAGTGTATCTAACCCTAAGATATCACCAAGTATACACTTCCACAAACCGTCAGTTTACAAAATACATTTCTTTTTCCCCAGCATTTTATCAAGTTTTACCTCTACAACCCTACATTTACTGCTTTTTATCCGTGTCTTGCTCTCCAACAATGACAGCAAGCACAACCCTACATTTACTGCTTTTTTACCCGTGTATTGCTCTCCAACAATGACAGCAAACACAACACTACATTTACTGCTTTTTTACCCGTGTATTGCTCTCCAACAATGACAGCAAACACAACCCTACATTTACTGCTTTTTATCCGTGTCTTGCTCTCCAACAATGACAGCAAGCACAACCCTACATTTACTGCTTTTTATCCGTGTCTTGCTCTCCAACAATGACAGCAAACACAACACTACATTTACTGCTTTTTTACCCGTGTATTGCTCTCCAACAATGACAGCAAACACAACCCTACATTTACTGCTTTTTATCCGTGTCTTGCTCTCCAACAATGACAGCAAGCACAACACTACATTTACCGCTTTTCCCTGTGTCTTGCTCTCCAACAATGACAGCAAACACAACACTACATTTACCGCTTTTCCCTGTGTCTTGCTCTCCAACAATGACAGCAAACACCAACATTGCATTTACCTTTACCATTTTCAAGCTTTTATTTTCCAGTGAACTTTGGTCCCCAGTCAGGTCATCGTCACCATATTGCATTCATAACACTGCACTTAACATTACACTCACAACATCGCGCGCATCAACATAGCATTCATAGCATTTTACAGTTGATACGGATCAAAAATGGTATACTCTGATATTTAAGTCTCCTCGACCCATCAATTTGAAACTTTCGTTTTCAAACCTCTGTGGCGAAGAAACTTAAATAGGGGCATCTGTCATACCCCATTTTTGGCCGTTTTGTTTTCTTTTACTCGGCATCTAAAGTCGTTGTACCGGGTTATTTCCTCAAATTTCTACGTTTTTATTTCGCGATATTTCATCAGTTTTTTTAGCATTCCACATGTATATATCTCAGCATTTTTATCTGTACGCTTTGCAAACATTTTACTCGTCTTTTCTCAAACTTTTATCCGTTTAAATTTCGTCTTTTTGTCTATTCGTTTTACAGCGTGTCGCTGCTATTTTCTCATTTTTATTCGCTTTTATAGTCTGAGAAGTCTCGTCATTTCGGACGAAATTTCGGCAGAGAGGTTACTTTGAAGTACCTCATTTGGTTCTGAAGGGACATTTTTTTTATTTTATCTTTTAGTTACTATTTTTATTTTTATCTTGTTTCTTTATTACCTTTTATTTTGCCCTTTTATTTTATTCTATTTTATATTTTCGTTTTCCTTTTATTTATTATTGTTATTATTTACTTTTATTAGTGTGTTATTTTTTTAGTCCATTATTTCAGTCCAGGCCCATGTATCAGTCCAGCCAAGGGCATTTTCGTCCAATTTTTTTTCTCAGCCCCAACCTAGTGGTCACTATTTAAAGAGCTGTCTAATCATTAAATAAGGATTCACACAGCCCAAGAATCACTGTAGCCGCAGCAGTCACATCACAAACCCTAAACCACAAATTTCTTTTTTTTACAAAATCAAATACACAAAAATAACCAAAAAAATTGATGAACATGATGAACCCTACACCATGAATCACGAATTTCCAGCAACCCATTTCCAGCAACCCATCTTCCCTTCATAAACACAGGAACCAAACACCACAACAGTTCCGAAATCGAACCAAACACATAACAATACCACAGAACCGATCCAACACAACAACAACAACACAAGAACCGAACCAAACACTCCCTTTTTCTACTCGGATTCGCACAACCAGCAACACAACACAACATAACCGAACCAAAACGAAGCCAAACGCACAAAAATCCCAGCAACAACAACAACACTAAGAAATCCGAACGGCAACAACAACAACACGAAGTAGAAACAGCGCCGTATTCAAAAAGAGAAGAAAGAAAGAGGTAGTTTTTTTTAAAAAAAGTCCGAACCTTTGACTGTAGATCTAGCCTTGTTGTTAAGTTTTTTTTGAAAACCAACGACAGAATGTGAAAGAGGAGGGAGAGACGGAACTTTTAGTGTAAAAATTTCAAAAAAAAAAAGAAAAAGTCTCGGACGCGGCGGCGCTAGGACCGGCCACCGCGCCGGAGCTCGTCGCCACCGCCCTCCTCCTCCTTCTCCGGCCGACTGGTTCTAGAGAGAAGGGAGAGCTTCTCTCTCTTCTTTCTTCTTATGTTTTGTTTAGAGAGAGGAAGAAAATGGAATAATGAAAAACCGGACCCCCTTTTTCCTTTTAAAGGTGTACGAGAACCGACCGGTTCTCCTGAACCGGACCGGTTTATTTCATTTTCTCTCCTTTCCTCCTCCACCTTCTGATCCTGATCCTGTGGCTGCTGTGCATTCTATTTTTTTATTCCATGCTTTATTATGTAATAAGTAGTCATGTGACCTCAAAACTAGGCCGTTGGATCCTAGATCCAACGGCCCAGGATGATTTTGGGTGGATTCATGTGTTTTAAATTTATTTGGTTACTTGTTATGTCCTATCTTTTGTACCTTTAGATTTATTGAAAGGCTGTGATCACATCTCATGATTAAATTAGAGCCTCATGATTAATCTCACGGCTCAGATTTAATCTGGACATTTGAGCCATTTTTTATTTATTTCATTATTTAGCTCTTTTAAATATTTTTTTAGTTTCTATAACTTTGTTTTTATTTCTATATTTTTTCTAAAAAACACAAAAATTATTATTATTTGTTTATGTCTTTTATTTTGATATATGTGTATGTTTTTTTGTTAACCATAACATTTTTAGTTCTTTTTTTATTATTGTATTTATCTTGCATATTTATTTTTGCTATGTTTGCATACATATTTATTTATTTTTCATCATTCATGGTTTATTTATCTTTTTCATTTTAATTGAAGTATTTAGGATTAGAGGTAATTTAATTTCTCTCCGCATATTTATTTTCCGCAAGATCTTAGCATGTATATAGGGACCATGTAAATTATGCAATAAAATATGCACCGACACACACACCGACACTATCACACACTTTATTTATTTATTTTTTTACCGCTTTATGTCATGACCGTGATCGAGGACCCAAAAATGAATTAGTAACAAATTAGGTTAATAATTGGACTTTAATTATTTTCTTAAAATCAAACTATTAGTAATTTTAGGTTCATTTTAAACTTGAGGATTTGCTTAGGATCCAATGTCCTTTGTAAATTTCTCGCTTTTTTTATTACTTCACGCCGTTACGTATAGTTTTTTTAGTTTACGCTTAACTTAGAAAAAATCAAATTTCCAAAAAATCAAATAATCAAAACTTCAAAAATATTTTCTTAACAAACCTTGGAAACAAACCAAGTGATCTTTTTCCTTTTACTTTCTTAATCAAATGCTTAATGAATTTAATTCTCATTTTAGACTTTATTTTCATAATTAAAAGTGAACCAACCTCACATTATTTTTCTTTCTCATGCCTTGAGGCCTCTAATCTCCTTCTTAAAACCTTTTTTTCAAAATAATTAAAATTAACCCAACTCACCAAAAGAAATTTTTGAGGTGAACTACATGATTTTGATCCCTTTTTCTTTAAGGGTATGTAGGCAAAGGATTTATCCTTCCAAATCAATAAAAATAACAAAAACATACATCTTCTCCCCCCATTCTTACACTTAGATTTTAGGCAACATTTTTTCATAAATAATTAAGCGAATAATTAGCACAAGTTTAGTTTAGGTGAGAGGCTCCTTCGGAGTACCGAAGTCGATTAGGGTGCTTAACACCTTCCCTAGTCGGAACCAACCCCCGGACCTTAATCTCTAAAAAAGGGTTTTTTACTCATTTTTTCCCTTCCCGCGGATAAAAATTGAGAGTTCAAAGATTGACGGTTCAAAACCAACCAATGGATTGACACCCGAAAATCACGAGCACAGTTCACTAGACAAGTTCATCTTTAAAAGTGGATTTCCTAATGCTCTTTGTAATTTGGATTGGAACACGTTATACCGAATTGCAATAGGCATAGCTCGGGGACTTGAATACTTGCATCAAGGATGTATTTCAAGGATTTTGCATCTTGATATAAAACCCCAAAACATTCTTTTGGATGAAGATTTTTGCCCTAAAATCTCTGATTTTGGACTAGCTCAAGTTTGCCAAAGGAAGGATAGTATTGTGTCCATACTTGGCACAAGGGGAACTATAGGATACATAGCTCCTGAAGTATTTAGCCGAATGTTTGGTGGAGTTTCTCACAAGTCTGATGTATATAGTTATGGTATGTTAATTTTAGAAATGATTGGTGGAAGAAAGAACTATGACACAGGAGGGTCATGTACTTCTGAAATGTACTTTGCAGATTGGATTTATAATGATCTTGAGCTAAGTAATAACTTTGTGAATGGTTTAGCAAACTCCGAGGAAGAAGCTGATATGGTAAGAAAGATAACTATGGTTAGTCTATGGGGCATTCAAACAAACCCATTAGACAGACCATCAATGAGTAAAGTAATAGAAATGCTACAAGGACCACTTGATTCAGTGCCATACCCTCCAAAGCCTTTTCTATATTCTCCTAAAATTCCATCATTACAAAGTTCATATGCGTCTTCCAGCAATTTGTTAGAGAAAAGTTCAATAACATTATTGCAGAATGGTTCCATAAAATCAGGTAAGTTCGACAATGATATTAGTGGAAATGTGATTGTAATGTAATTATCTTGTTGGTATAACTTGAGTACAACATTGTGAATCCTTTTGTTGAACAACAAAACTATTCATACATTTATAGTTGGTAAATTTTTAACCACTAATCATGACTTTGAAGATATGTATAGATTCAAATATTAAAAAAAATTGTCGACTATTTCTTTGAGACGAGAGAAGTGAATTGATGTTTTGTTCATCTTTATAAGGTGTATTTATACAATGAATTGTTGCAAAGAAATAATGGCTTGAGACAAGGACCATTATAAGTAATAATTGACAGAATAAAATAAAGTATTAACTAAACAAATATATGATAACATGACATTAACGATTGGTTGAGGGAGAGATGGTTGCATGATTTGTGCATTGGCTTGATATGTGTACGTTACTTGTTGGATAGTGGTTTGGCGAGGAAGTCAGCTAGCTGATCAACTGTGCTAACATGATGAATTTTAGGTTTATGTTGTTGTACCAAATCACGAATAAAGTGAATATCAATAGAGATGTATATGTTTCATGCGAGTGTGGTACACATGATTATGTGTAAGATATGTATACCTCAAATTATCACAAAGAATAGACGGTGTGGGTGAAGAAGATACATCTAATTCTGTTAGAAGAGAGCTGATCTAGGATAGTTCTGCTGCATTATTGGCTAAGGCTCGATGCTCAGCTCCAGTGGATGATCTTGCTACTAATCTTTGTTTGATGATTTCTATGAGATGAGGTTGGAGCCATATTGAAAAAGGTGAGATGATGTAGATGTGTAATCATCTTTATTTACAGCCCAATCAGCGTCACTATATGCAATGAGACCATGAAAGATTGTACAAGATCCTTTTAAGAGAAAACAAATGAGTGGTAGTGGGTCTTTACATGAACTAAGCAAGATTATTAACAGAGAATGCAATGTCAGGTTGTGTCATGGTTTGAGGCTGCCTGCCTATAGTGTTGTGATAAATTTGTAGCGTCAGTGCTTGGAGAACCATCATCATTGGTTAATGAAATGGTTGTTGATAATGGAGTGATCGAGGACTGTTTTAGCATCCGTCTTTTCTGTTCTTTCAAGCATCTCAACATTGTATTTATGTTGGGAGAGGAATAAGCCTTTAGTGGTTTAAATGACTCTAACACCAAGGAAGACATGCAATGAGCCTAAATCTTTTATGGAGAATGAATTTGCAAGACTTGTCATGCACTCATTAATTTTATCAGTGGAGTTTCCTGTGACAATAATGTCATCAACATACACAAGAGTGTATATCACTATTTTTTTTGTCTTTGAGAATGAATAGAGATGAATCATATATTTTGAATTTACAAAACCATAGTGACAAAGGAACTTGCACAAAGCTTGGTACCAAGCACATGGTTCTTGTTTGAGGTTGTATATTGACTTGTTGAGGTGATAAACATGACGCAGCTTATCTGGATCATCAAACATGGATGTTGTTGCATGTAGACTTCTTCGTATAGAGAACTGTGTAAGAATGAATTGTTCATATCTAGTTGACCTAGTGGCCACTTATGTTGTAAGGCTAAGGAAATAGCCAACCTCATTGTTATAGGTTTAAGTTTAACTACTGGGCAGAATGTTTAAGTATAGTCGAGTCCATGTCTTTGGTGGAACCCATTGGCCACTAATATGGCTTTGTATCTGTAATTATCACCGTTTGCTCTCCTCTTGACTCGCTAAATCCATTTGCACCATATAAGATATTTTATGCTCGGTCGAGGCACGAGATCCCATGTGTGTTGTTTGATTAAGGCATCAAATTCTTTGATCATAGCATCTCCCCATTCAATTGTTGAGTGCTTGGCTTACACATGCGGGTTCAAATGAGTTAGGATCAAGGTGTGAGTGTCGAAGAACCATATGTTCAGGAGGCCATATTGACGCGTGTGAGTCCATGTGTAGTGATGATTCTATAGGGGTGTGTCGAGGGGGAATGGTCAACTGCTGGAGAGAATTATGTGTGTGTGGGGTGGAGGAATATGTGTTTGAAGTTGCTGAAGAATTAATGGGTGGCTAGATATGCGTGAGGGATAACTTGAACGTGTGTTGAGGTTGTAGGGTTAGACACATAAAAGTTTGAATTGAAAGGGAAGATTGACTCATGAAAAACCACATGTCTTAGAGATATAATTTGTTTGATTGTGTATGTCAAATGAATTTTGGAAGTATGATATTTCAAGACAACACTAGTAGTTCTACTGGTCAATATATTGGGTTCTACATAATTTAGTTTTGTTCGACTATTTTCGCAGATAATGTTTCATTTTCCTGTTGATGAGTATGCATCTCATGTTTCACTTAATCTTCCTTCCTTCGTGACAATTTTGTTTCCTCTATCCACACATGTATCCTCACCTTAGATTGAGTTTATAAATCTACCGTTAATTTTTTTTATTTTTTTTATAAATCCCATCTTGCTCACTCTCATGTCTTAATATGCAATCAACCTGTAACCCAAAAAAAAATGCAATCAACCAACTCACCAAAAAAAAAAATCAACCAACCAACGTGCGCCACATAACTTTTTATAGTTAAGGATTTACATTTTTTTTTTTGACAAAATCAAGCAAGTTTTTTATGCAAGTCTTTTTTTTTCACCAATAATTTTTTTTAGAGTTATGCTGACTTATGTCTTAGGAGCACATGTTAAACAACTCAGAAGAGAAATATTCTTTTAAGTTTTGTGCATTTAATTTAAGCAAAATTGCACCTACCTCCCTTAAAGTCTTTACAAATGACACAAACATCCCCTCTAATTTTAAAATAGGCACCAACCTCCCCTTAGTTCTATTTTAATAAACAAAGACCTCCCTCTTCTTCTAACGCTGTTTGTTTTCTTTGTTAAGGTAAAAAAAAAAAAAAAACTTATTCCATTGTTGAAGCCATTCTTATGTGCCATTGACAACACCTATCAGTACCATTGACAACATATTGACAACACCTATTAGTAAAATCGCAATAGCCAAATTAGTCATTGTAAATTGCAATATAGATCAATTACGTTAAGTCCTCCATTGAGTGACCTAGTTTCTTGTTGTACACATTGTCGCCTCCATTTGTTGTGATCCCTCACTTGAAACATATTTACCAAACAAATTAATTGGAACTGAAAATATGTTTTCAACTTTTAACTTGCAAATGGAGAAAATGATAAGGGATATTGAACAAAATTAATTAAGTACCCTAAATGAAAAACATGTTTAAAGGGATTTCGAGCCTACACAAGAGCCAAACTCAAAAGAGATAGATAACATTAAGGTATCCTTTGAAGTTTGAATTAATTTACAAAAAAGGGTATACTTTGAATTAGCCAACTAATAAACAACTTTGGGTTGGAATTACAATCCAACTCAATAAACTAAATAAGCGGTTTTATAACTGAACACGTCTTCACGCAACTCTGTACATATAGAGCATGACCTACTTGATAGTACTAGTCTAACGAATTTTGAAAAAACTATAATAACATATTAGAATTTGGATCGAGTCTAACTCAATTCTTATAAATTCAATTTGTGATTTAGGGAATGCCTCACTTATAAACATGTGTTCATATATCTCATTAGTCATCCAATGTGGGAATGTTAGTGAAATGAAATTGTATGAATGAAAGGGAATATGAAGCAATACACATATCTAAATGTTTTTATTTTTTAAATGGAAAATGTTATTAATTAGTTGTCAGAACAATTTTTTCTCTTTTATTGGGTGAAGAAACAAAGCAGTTGAAAATATGAGAAAGAATGGTCTAATTAGATACGACAATATTTAAGGATCAAGGATGTTATGCGGTCAATATGTCTCTAAGAGGGAGTCGAGGGGAGTTCATTGGAGCGAAGACAACTTGGTACAAAGGTCTCTCAAAGCCTAAAGAAGTTGAAACAAGAGGTCTAAAAGAAGCGATAAAGTGGCTCGATACTTTGTGGTTTCCTTCGGTGTCTATCGAAATTGATTTGAAACAAGTTGACATCTCTAGCAACTTCAACACCAAATCCATGTTCGACGTGATTCTGAACACTTGTAAAGCTTCACTTATAAATCATCACAACTTTAAGCTAAGTTTCATTAAGAGACAAACAAATAATATTGTTCATATATTAGTTAGGGCGTCATTATTTTATGCTAGTTCTTAAGTTCATGATTATATTCGTATATAATGTCGTCCATATATAATATCCATTTTGTCAAAATCAAATAAAAATTTGTGGACCGTGCCGTCCTATCTATCACAATTCACACAACGTTTGAGAAGGGTTTTGGTAATATTTTCAAACCAAATATTACATATGTTACATCAGTGAATGTTCAATAAATATGCAACGCTGCAGGACATGCACGGGGAATTTGTTTATGGTTAGTAGCTCACCTAATTCCACAATTGAATCTAAGCACAAAACCTTTTGAATCTAAGGTTAGCTAATTAATACAGATTAGTAGTTGGAACGGTTTGGTCGGTAGATTTCATGTTATTATTGGTTGTTCTAATTAATAGTATCCGTAACTATTAATTAATGAATATGAATTTAAAATATAAAAATATAAATCTGCTACTATAAAAAGCATTCAAACTCTAGTGGACACTACAAGAATCATCTTCCAATAGTTGGGAAAAATCATCTTCCATGGCTTCAATTGGCAAAAGGTAACTATATTGTGGAGTAGAGTACTATTGAATTCTTTCAACTATATATAGTATATTTTTACGAATAAAATCTGAAATCTCTCTTTGTGCAGGCTTGAAGATAAAGTAGCAATAATCACAGGAGGTGCCAGTGGAATTGGTGCTGCTACTGCTAAACTATTCGTTCAACATGGTGCTAAAGTTGTCATTGCAGATATTCAAGATGAATTAGGTCAATCCCTTTGCAATGAACTTGGCACAAAGAACATTCTCTATGTTCACTGCAATGTAACTATTGAATCAGACATAAAAAATGTGGTTGATACCGCAGTTTCGAATTATGGTAAGCTTGACATCATGTTTAACAATGCTGGTATCTTTGATGACAAAAATAGAGAAATATTGAATTATGATAGTGAAGCTTTCAAAAGGGTATTTGATGTTAATGTTTATGGAGCTTTCTTGGGTGCTAAGCATGCTGCTAGGGTAATGATCCCAAACAAAAAAGGTGTTATTCTTTTTACTGCAAGTGTTGCTACAAAAACTGCCGGTGAAACAACACATGCTTATTCTTCTTCAAAGCATGCATCAGTGGGACTTATGAAGAATTTGTGTGTAGAATTAGGACAATATGGGATTAAAGTGAATTGTATCTCACCAGGAGCTATTCCTACTCCAATTCTAACCAATGCATTGAATATGAACAAGAGTGAAATGGAGAAAGTTTTGTCCTCAATTGGTGTGTTGAAAGAGGCTATTCTTGAAGTTGAGGATATAGCTGAGGCAGCACTTTATTTGAGCAGTGACGCTTCAAAATTTGTGAATGGAGTCAACTTTGTTTTGGATGGAGGTTATAGCACCACCAATATGTCATTCACTTCTGCAATTATAAAATGTTTGATGAATGGCACCACCAACCACATTGATCAGTAGTAAGAATTTGGATTAAGATCCTCGACAACTGCACTATTATGAGGATGGCAGCGCTCTTGAATTTATGCATAGTTCTATATATATATATATATATATATATATATATATATATATATATATATATATATATATATATGACTTAATAGTATTTTTTGAGCTATTTGAAGAATAAAAGAAGTTCAATTTTAAAAATGGTACACCACTTTTATTAAAGTGATAAAATAAAACCAAAAGTGCAATGAAGCATTTTTACTATGCTTTCCCTCTGATTTGTAACTAAAGTGTAGAATTTGTGGCTACTTTTATGCATTATCATAAAATTAATAATTAAATAAGAATCTATGAATTTAGGCGGTTTCTACAAAATTTTGTATGCTTTTGCCTCTGTCTCTCTCTACATATATATGACATATTTTGATTTTTTTTTTTATAACAAAGACTAAAGAACCTTGTCATAATTGTGACTTTTCTAATTAATGAGCTAAGTTATAAATAATTTTTTGACAAACTAACTGGAATATAAACTTTATAAAAAACCACTTACACGAAAACCTTTACAAAAACCCTTACAAGAAAAGAAATGTTAAGATATATTACAATGATCACTAATATAAAAATAAATTATGAACAAAATAAAGATAAGCAATGAAAGAAAATATGTATTTTAGAGGAAAAATAAAATATGTTTTTTCTAACAAAAGCAAAACGATATTCATTCATTTAAATTTATAGAATACATCAGATATAATAACATGATAACATCGCTAAAAACGTAAAGGGTGAATGTGCGAACAAACTCACAACACCCAAGTTAATAGCATACAACGGCAAAATAACTAAAATTAATATGATAAAATCTAAATCACCAGAATATTCATGCTTCCGAATTTGCAACGTTGACGTCCAAATCATTGATTGAATCTGTGACTGACTGAAGTTATTTTTCAATAGGAACCAAACGAACACCGCAACAAGACGCGAAATCAAACGCCGCACAAGACGATGAACAACACAACGCCCCACTCATATGACGGAATCACGAAGAAAAAACACTTAAAAAACTTGATATATGTGGAAATCACTTATTTAGATTGAAAGAAATGTGAAAATGAGGCACATGGGTAATTCTAGGTCAAAAAATGACTTAAAATTAGGTGTGACAAAAATAACCATGTCTGCAGGTAAAATCCGTCACAAGCACGAGACAGGTAGCTAAACGGGTATCCACAAGTATACTAAATGGGTATTTGACTACCCATTATTTTTTAGATATAGACATAAATTTGATGATACTCGTGCCCACATGTACCATATCCAATAATAAATTAATAAATTACTAAATATCCTTGTGTATGTATATATATATTTATATATAATAAGAGTTTGAGGTCTCAAAAAAATCTAGTTTAGATTGTGTTTAATAAAATAGCTAAAAAAAAGTTCGAAGTTTGATGAAAGAATAGATGAGTTAAACTAGCATATAAAATGAGTTTAATTGTGACAAATCACTGTGACCTAGCAAGTAGCAACGTGAGTTTTTATTTTACTATTTTTACCAAAAACAAAGTGATTAGGATGTGAAGCAGGTTAACATTACAATATTATTATTTTTGGTTTTTAGTGAGTTAAGTTTATGTCTCCTAAACTTTTTTTTAAATAAATAAATTTTAGCTTATATAAAAAAATGTAAAAAACAATATATTTTTTTGGTATAATAAAAAACAAGACATTATACTTGTCAAAAAATATACATTATAAAAAATAACCACACGTTCTTGTACGGTGCACTTAGGGACTTATACAAGCATGGGCAAAAATTGAAATAGCAAAATTATTGTACTGTGAGCTTTGTCATGTCATTATTGTGTTGTACATTTACTTATGCATGCATTTCTCGCAATCAAAAACAAAAAGTGAAGTAACAAATATTATGGTACAAAAACTTAGGCAAGTAGGGACATATTGTACAAGATACACATGCTAGACCTAGTACGTGCCACACATTACAATGCTATGTCACTATTATTGTCTCACCTAATTGATTTACCTTCATGTGAAAAAAAAAATGTGTGTCTGGTTTGTCGTAGTAAAATTGTTTTTGAGTGAATTGATTTTATATTTGACTTTAATTAAAAATAAGTTAAATGTAAGTAGCCAATGTTTGAATATTGCCGTTGAACTTAAAAGTTACTCGAAGTATCGTCTAATTCATAGTTTTCAAATGTGATTCATTTTATGTTTCAAATAATTACGTTGAGGAAGGAACTTTGATACTTGGTCATGGGTTTCTTAACTCGTTCAATGAATATTAATTAATTATGAAGTTGAATATGATTCTTTGTTTCAAACGATTATGTTGAGGAAGAGTCTTTGACGTATAATGACCATATCCATACACTTAAATCAGAGAATATACACTGATACAAAGGAATCAAGTTCCCATTTTTTAAGCCTCCATAAACATCATTCTTTCATCAACTTCAACCGTAAAAGTAATAGACCTTTATTCAAAGTTTTCCTCTTTTTTGTTTTTCCATTGAAATACTGAAATTACAATTGAAAGTGCATGTATGAAATCATAATGACTTGGACAAAATCATGTCAGCACTGTGATTTCACATCGTGATTCTACCAAACTCGTGAATCCAAATATGCGTAAAGTCACAAAATCAAGTCTTAAATCTCAAATTTTCTGGAGACGGCTCAATTTATTCAAAATTAATCAGATGCAATATCACAAATTATGAATTGGGAAAAATGACCAAGACTAATTTATACAAGAGAAACCCTAACTAAAACATCTAAAAAGAATGAAACTAACTAAAGTTAATAACGAATTCAGATACACACAGTAACTTCATTTTTGAGAACTGTTTTCTGCACCTTGGTCATTCTCGTGTGAACTACTTCCTCAACTCTCCTAAAGATGGCTCTCACATTCATTTCACTCCTCTTTCGCCCACCCATAGTAACGGTTTATTGGATGAAAGAATAGATGAGTTAAACTCTCACAGAATGAAGCATATAAAATGAGTTTAATTGTGACAAGCCATTGTGTCATAGAAACAGGTGTTTTTATTTTACATCAATAAAATTTGATGTATTTGGTTCATAATATAGAAAAAATACATCAATTTGGGTCCACTAGAGTCTTCAAAAAGATTTGATATCATTCAAAATGATGTAAGGTGTTTTAAAAAAAGTCAAAGAATACTGTGCTTCTCATTATTGTACTCCATTCTCACTACTTAGAGTTGTCAATTTGTTAAGGCATTCAATTGCTTGATCCAGACAAAAAAAATTGTAAATGAAAGGATTTTAAATGAAGCATTTGAATTCCATTGAATTTCAAATCCGCTTGGAATTCAAATTTCCTCTTCCCATTTCGTAACACACTCTTATAGTTCATTTCAAGTTGAATATTTTGCTACAATATACTCAATGTATTTATTGCATGGACGAAGTTAATTAATTTTTATTTGATTATCATTGTGCAGCCTATTTTCATTTCATATTCTAAGTACTCCTTAATATTCAATAACGAAACAAACATGTGAGGAAAAAGAGGTTGATGCAGAAATACTAGTTTGTGATGCTTTCTTATGTTCTAGGTTAACATGTAAACAATCGTGCATTAAGTGCTAGAAATTTCTAGTGTTTTGATTTCTACAAATAGTTGAATCATTTAGGGGACTAAATTGAGAAGGGGAAGGAATCTAGAAGGGGTGTGAACTATGTTATAACACTACAAGAAAATATAAGATTTGCTACCATGAGTGTGCTAGGAAATTTAATGGTAGTAAATATCAACATAATTAACTACCATTTGACTAATTGGTATAGTCTCTTAATTACAGGAGAAATAAGAACGCCTCCTAAGAAAACAATGGACTAAATTCTCATTGATTGCATAATTGAAGTCACTTACAGGTGCAACTATAATTGAATTCTTACTGTTAAAATTTGAAATTAATCTCAATGCCACCACTGCACACAAAAAGAAAACACTAATAATAACGTTTTATTACTCATGGCTTCTTTCTTGAGAAGAAGCTAACCCTCAACAAATTTTCAAGCAAGTTGTTGCTGGATAATATGGACATTGCAAATCTTACTAAAAAGCAGTGAGGATATGCATGCTGTTTTCATGAGATGTAAGATCTTTAACATCATTGAAAAAATTATTATATAAAATTGGTTTTGATTTTGAAGCTCAAAACAACGATTACAAAGCTGTATGCCAGAACCATTATTGAAGTAACAATTAAATTTAAAGATAGAGCAATTAATTTGATACAGTAGTTGAATTTGTGCCATACCAATCGGATGAAGATATATGCGGCAGTTGTAGTGGTGGCCTTTCAGAAGAAAATAAGACGGGATTTGGAGGATATGACATTGACGAAAGTGGTCCTTGCAACATTTCTATTACTTTATCCATCGGTGGTCTGTCGGATGGATTTGTTTGAATGCACCATAGACTCACCAACGTAATCTTTCTAACCATATCATTGTCTTCCTCTGAGATTGTCAAACAATTAAAAAGGTTATTATTCCCTTGCTCAAGATCCTTATAAATCCAATCTGGAAAATACATTTCAGAAGTACACGACGCTCCAGTGTCATAGTTGTTTTTTCCTCCGATCATTTCAAGAATCAACATGCCATAGCTATATATATCAGATTTGTAAGAAACACCACCAAATGCTCTGCTAAATACTTCTGGCGCCATATATCCTATTGTTCCTCTTGTGCCAAGCATTGACACAGTACTATCCTTCCTTTGACAAATTTTAGCTAGTCCAAAATCAGAAATTTTCGGACAAAAGTCTTCATCCAAAAGAATGTTTTGAGGTTTGATATCAAGATGCAGAATCCTTGAACTACATCCTTGATGCAAGTACTCTAGTCCTCTAGCAATGCCAAGTGTAATTTGGAACAAAGTGTTCCAATTAAAATCACAAACAGCTTCAGGAAATCCACTTTTATAGATGAACTTGTCTAGTGATCCTTTGGGCATGAATTCATATATTAGTGCTCTTTTATTTAGCTCGTAACAATAACCTAAAAGTGACACAATGTTCATGTGTGATGTTCTACTAATGCTAGCAACTTCATTTATGAACTCTTCCCCATTTCCTTTTGACTCGTTTATTACTTTCACTGCCACTTGACGACCATCATGTAAACTTGCCTTGTATACAACACCATATCCTCCTTGGCCTAATTTATCTCGAAATGAGTTTGTGATCCTTTTTACTTCGGTATAACTATACCTTCTTGGCATTGATAAATTATAACTTTGCATGAAATTCTCCACATGTTGGTCCACAGGTTTTCTTCTTTTCCAGAAAATGATCTTATATTGTCTACCAATCCCCCTTTTAAGGTGACAACTAATGAAAATAATTACGAGCATTGTTACCCCAAATCCAACAAGCGAAGCACCTGAATTTATGAAAAGAACAAATAAATAATTTTCATCGGTTTTTTCATAAAGTAAATGCCACCTCAGTGTGGGATGAGAAACCCTGATCGATCTTAGGAAGTTATATTTGTTTGTTATTCTTACCAATCACAATAAGTCTCCACTTCCATTTTGAACCTACAATAAAAAATTCAAATTAGATAGAACATATTATAAGCAATGCATTGTCTCTTGGAGAGAAATTATGGTAATTTCTTTTCCCGTTGCTTTGTATTTTCCTGCAGCAATGACGAGAAATGGTGTCCAAAAATATGTGCATGCTGATAATTTTAGGGGCCTAAAAGTTTGGGTCACAGTCCTTCTGTTAAAAGGGTTTAAAAAAGATAGGAGTATAAGAAAAACCATCTCAAAGGATCGAAGCTAAACAAAATTTAAAGACTATTATTTTTCCCATCCTCCTCTGCTCTCGCGAGCCCTATAAAAAAGACATAAAAAGCTCAGGTCCGGATTATGTAATCCAGACCAGATTGTTAGAGTATTTCGGATTACAAAATTCGGACAATCTCGAAATGTATTTTTTGTGTTTTCTTTGATGTCAAAAAGCTATGTTGACCGTTATATAACCCCCGCATCAGCTGCAAAGCAATTGCAAGGGTTATATGAACAGTACCATAACACCACAAACACTCCTAAAAACCTAATTTTTTTTTTTTGAAGAAAATGTAAGAAAAGAGGTGAAGTGAAGAATGTAGGAAATTGTTGAAGATCAAAGCCTTTTTACAGCCTTAAACTAGTCATAGGTCATAAGTACAGTCAAATAAAATGTGTTCCACATTCAAACCGTCCAAAAATGCATTAAACACTCCACTAACCGGCCAAACCTTTGGTGAAACGCCACCGTCCAAAAGAAACTGAGGGTTTTCGGATTATATAATCCGAAAATCACTAAGACAATTCAGATTATATAATCCGAACAACACCATAATGCCTATTTGGAGGTTTTTTTTAGAGAGTTTTCATGGAATATGACATAGAAAATAATTAATAAATGCATAAAACAACAAGTAAACAACATAAAACAACATAAAAAGAAAAATATTCTAGGATGGTGTTCGAAGAGGTGCTTTTGAACTCGATCCAGCTGGCCTGTCAACTGACATATTTCTATCGGCAGACCAACTAGATCGAGTTCATAAAAACCTTTTTGGATTCAGATCTGCAACATAACGATGAAAGACAAGGTGTTTCAAGATAATTGTTTTGAGTTAGATCTTGTTGCCTTGCCAACTGAGATTTTTATATCGCCAAGGCAGCAAGATCTAGCTCATAGCAACCTCTTGGTATTCAAATAGAGAGCAACATCTTTGTATCTATCTATCTATCTATATATTTTTGACAGCATGTTGAGGATTTTCATCATGTTGTTAAATAGAGAGCAATCTATTTAAAATAGCATGAGAAAGATCCTCAACACAATGACAAAAATTTCCATGGTTTCTTTGGTGTGTCTGTCTGTGTTTTGCTGGAAATGAAGATGAAAACCAGAAACACTTATTTATAGAGGTATCTGGACGTTGTGGACCACACAAACTGTCGGTGCAACGTGGTCCGTACAAAAGAATCATATTTTGAAGGAATTCAAATTATGTAATCCGAACTTCACTTACACCTTATAAAATTTAGTTGAACTCGGATTATTTTAACGTTTAAATGAACATCTTTGACGTAAAGTAACACATAATGAAAATTTAGATAATATATATTATTTAAAGCATAATAAAACATCTTAGTTGAACAACATATAACTAACACGTAATTAAATAAAACATAAAACACGTAATTAAATAAAACATAAAAGATCATCACATATCATCTAAAATAATGTCTTCGTCTGGTGCGTCCATTAGTGCCCTGATCTCTTCGTAAAACTCCTTTGAAACACGTTTTTGACTCAGCATTAAGTGTAGATACACTCTGTGCAACCATTCTCCCTATAAATAGTCTCTAAACCTTCACATTTCTCACACCATCATCTCACACCCTCTCCTCCTCTCTTCCTCTACCTTCTATGCACAATGTGTTTTCATCATTGGCCTTTCATAAAAAGAGGCTCCTTTGAAAACTCAGGGATTATATGAACGGTAACGGGGAAGGCAACGCGCTGCAAATAAGCCCGATTTGTCTGGGTGCAAGTTTGATCTGTTTGGGTGCAAGGTTGACCATCAATGTCTCTTTCGCCCAGGAAACAAACCATACCCCAGTAGCCTCCCCCCCCCCCCCCCCCAACATCAATGATCTGTCTGAGGCGATTTTTTCACTTGGTCTGTTTTCTCGCTCGCCAAGTCTTACGGGCCCCAAGACTATTACTTAAAGTCAGGCCCGTCCCTTGGGAGGAGCAAGCAGCTCAATGGAACTGGGCCTCCTCAAAGTATGGGCCTCAATAATTTTTTTTTATAGTTCAATACTACAACCCCCACTAAAAAAAATCCATATTCTCATTTCTCTGATACGCGTGTTTCAGACTTTCCTTCTTCTCGTTTTAGTGACTGAAAGGTTGATAAATGTATTTGCATGAACTTGTAGTTTTATATTATTTATTATAATGTGGATTTTTTTTGTGTGTGTTAGTTACAATGATGAATATTTCTTATGTTTACGGATTTCATTTTCAATTTAAATAGAACATTGCTCTTTTAAAAAAATGCGTTTTTATTTTATTACGAGTCTCTTTTTATTTACAGAGCCGAGCCTCCGGATTGATAGGAACGACCATGCTTAAAGCGCAAGGCAAACAAATTGTCTATATATACAAGACACTATTTTTTTTGGGTTCAAAAATAAGGTGGGAGTGAGTTAATCTCAACAAGACAAAGTAGGGTGAAACTAAAGAAAATGTGTTCTTTTGCAGACAAGAAAATGTCATCTATATATAGGCTTGAAACTAAAGACATTTTCTTGTTTAGATGACATTTTCTTGCTTACAGCGCAAGGCAAACAAATTGTCTATATATACAAGAACACATTTTCTTGAAACTAAAGACCTGAACATATTACGTGTACACATGTTTAATTTTTTTTTTTTGTTGAAGAAAATGAAATTATATTATGAAATTGAGAGGAAAGAGATGGAATAGAAAAAAAATTACGAAAAGTGTATTAAGGAAAGAGTGTAAATGATGTCCTTACTAATTACTATTAAGGGAAGAGTGTGAATATGTCATCTATATAGGCAAGAAAATGTCATCTAAACAAGAAAATGTGTTCTTGTATATATAGACAATTTGTTTGCCTTGCGCTTTAGGCTTGAAACTAAAGACATTTTCTTGTCTATATATACAAGGCTTGAAATTAAAGACGTGTGTACACGTAATATTTCCTCTCAATTTCATAATATGTTCGGTTCAAGAAAAATTAAACATGTGTCCTCCAACGTAATCTAAACAAGAAAATGTCTTTAGTTTCAAGCCTTACACAAGAGCCAAACTCAATAGAGATAGATAACATTAAGGTATGCTTTGAAGTTTGAATTAATTTACAAAAAAGGGTCTACTTTGAATTAGCCAACTAATAAACAACTTTGGGATGGAATTACAATCCAACTCAATAAACGAAGCACGTGGTTGTCCTAAGTCTTCACGCAAAACTGTACATCTAGAGCATGACCTACTTTTTTTTTTTTAAAGGAATTCTTTCTTAGAGCATGACCTACTTGATAATGCTAGTCTAACGAATTTTGAAAAAACTAAAATAATATACTAAAATTTGGGTAGATTATAACTCAATTCTCATAAAATCAATTTATTATTGAATAATTGATTGTTGACAAAGAAAAATATATTCGACAATAATCAAAATGATGAAATAAACAATTGTTTTAAAATATAAAGTCAATAGAGAAATACATTTCATAGATATTTAAGTATATTCAATTTGTTGATATAAAATGACATAATTTTTGTAGTCTCTGTTTTTTTTAGTGATAATAATATCACTTATTTTCCTTAAAAAAAGATAATATCACTTTTTTTTTACAAGAAAAATAATGTCACTTATGTATTAGTAGATTTTTCATATGTAAATTATTATACTTGATTTCTGCAACAAAAAAAATTAATATATGATTTTGCCCACGCTTAACAATATTGTTGGATCCGTCCCTGTTGTCATCTGATGTGGGATTGTTAGTGTCTATGAATAAGGACCAAATAAACTATAAAATGTAATATATATATATATATATATATATATATATTCATATTAGATTATCATTAATAAAAACTTCAATTAGCAAAAATCTTTAGACGTACCTGGAGGTGGAGATTCCTGAGATTGTGGAGCTTGATTAGAACAAGATTGGTCTTTGCAGTAGCAGGTTGTTTGCTTTGAAGTCCAGTTATAGCCACAAAATCCACCTGATTTTTGACACTTCTCACAATCTTCAATACCAGCTATCCATCTCACCACAAATCCATCTCTGATTGCACTTTGTACTTTAGTCAAATCACTAACATCAATCAATGATTGAGTGACCAGAACAACCATGCTTTCTTGGCATGACAAAGCTTGAGAACCAATGTTAGAACCAAACCAAGTATAAACATATTCATCAGAAGAACCATTTGAAGGACATAGAAAGCGTCCACTAGGCGAAGGGAAAGTAATTGAAGGTGGACAACCATAGAAGAGTGTGAGATTGTTGTTTAAACCATAAACAAAGAGGTCAGTGTCTAATGTTGTGTTGAAATGTTTTGATGAACATAGTCCTTCCTGCAAATAGTCCTCTCTCGTAATTCTCATAACATGTAAATTAGGGCTTGCCTCCAAAACCAGATACTTGACTTCATTGATTGTTATGTAGCTGGTTTTGTTTCTGCAATTGATATTCAACAATGGATGGCCACACTCTTTTGGTCGATCCCCTCCCCAGAAAGGAAAACCAATTTGTTTTATAGTTCCACAATTAAACAGATTCTCACAACCTTCATTTGAGCTCGAATATAAAGGTATCTGAATCAGTTTCAAGAGGATTATGGATTGAAGAATATGGAAAGTAGGGAGGATATTACACATGGAAGCCATTCTGAGAGATCAAAGAACCCGAGAAATGAAGGATTACAAAATGTCAAAAGAAAAATGCATTTAAGAAAATACACGGTGATAGTGACTTGTATAAAAAATTCGGTAATGTAGTTAAGATGGTCCCAGCAAAAAACACAAGGAACTGATTTATTTATTGACCAAAAGAACTGATGGAATTTCAAACTGTTTAAGGATTGAAAGAAAAAGTTATTACTATTGTCGTGCTGATGAGAAAAAGAAAATAATAACGGAAGAATAATGACGAAGCAGAGATTTCTTTCTTGCGCCAGAACAAAGTAGAACAAGTGTGAGTGAATTATAGGATTGGCGTCCGTGATATAAACATAAAATATTGATTTAGTCAGCTTAAAATTAATAATTATAATGAGAGTTGATTCAAATCTACTTTCACTTTCATGTTTATATTATGAAAAATCAATTTCATCTTTCAATGCATCATAATTTCCATACTTTGTGTAGTTTCTAGAAAACTGAAATTTCGAATTTGATACTAATCGATGATCGTTGGATATGTCTTAAAATCTCTTCAAAGAAAGATTGGAAGACCGGAGGTTCTGCCCTGCCTTCTAGGCACCCAGTAGGGGCTGCGAGGCAGGAGTGTTCACGTTGCAAGGTCGACTTTTTTCTCTGCTTAACGGTCTTGTGGGCGTGAGGTGGCCTGGGGCATCCTCTAGGCAGGGTCTCTATTTCTGAACCATATTTAAGCATTCTTTCACTCATTTGTTGAGTGATCTTAAGAGACAAAAAACATATGAGGGAAAACCCCCCTAAAAAAAAATTAACAATAACATGTGAGGGAAAAGATGTTTATTAAGAAATACAAGTTTGTGATGTTCTCTTATGTGCTATGCTAACACGTACATACACTATGTTGCATTGAACATGGAGAATTCTGCTATTTTTATTTTTATAAATAGTAGAATGATTCGGGGGGACCATCGTGGGAAGGGAAAGGAATCTGCAAGGGGTGTGAACTGTGAACTCCCTTATAATCATTGGCATTCAGATTAGTACTAATAATTTGAGTCTTTTATAAGTTAGTGTTGCGTTAGACACTGTTACAAACACTAACATCAACGCGTAACTGACACATGTCGACACTGATACAAATTTGAAAAAATGAATTGTTGAACCCAATCACATATGCCGTGTCGGTGTTATAGACATCGAACACACTTTTAACGGTAACGGTGGTGTTGGTACCACATATATAGGTGACTACATGTTTTAAGAGAGGTTAAACCATTTTGTTGTTCTTGCTAGAAATAATGTCCGAATGGGACATGCACAAAGCTGTTACTATAGGAGCACCATTGGATTAGAGTATAAAAAATCATTAAGGTCTCATTTTGGGTGTTCAATTGGCATAGTTATAGGGGAAAGAAGGCCTCCTTAGGAAAGAATGGACTAAATCTTACTAAAAGAAGCGAGGATATTCATGTTTTCATGAGATGTAAGATCTTTAAAATGATTGATAAAACTATGTAAAATTGGTTTTGAAGCTCAGAAAATGATTCACAAAGGTGTATGCCAGACCCAGTTTTGACAAGTTACAACTATTTCATTTTGGTACCAACTGAACTAATAATTTGATTTATAGATAGACCTATTAATTTGATATTGTAATTGAATTTGTCTCATCCCAGTCGGTTGAAGACATATGTGACATTTGTAGTGGTGGCCTTTCAGGAGAAAATAAGACGGGCTTTGGAGGATATGGCACTGATGAAAGTGGTCCTTGCAACATTTCTATTACTTAATTCATTGGTGGTTTGTCTGAAGGATTCGTTTGAATGCACCATAGACTTACCATAGTAATCTTTCTAACCATGTCATTTTCTTCCTCGGAGATTGTCAAACAATTTAAAAGAGGTTCATTACCTTGTTCAAGATCCTTGTAAATCCAATCTGAAAAGTACATTTCAGAAGCACATGACCCTCCCGTGTCATAGTTCTTCCTATCTCCGATGATTTCTAGAATCAGCATGCCATAACTATACACATCAGACTTGTGAGAAACTCCACCGAAGGCTCTACTAAATACTTCTGGTGCCATATATCCTATAGTTCCTCTTGCCCCTAGCATTGACACAGTACTATCCTTCTTTCGGCATATTTTTGCTAGTCCAAAATCAGATATTTTTGGACAAAAATCTTCATCCAAAAGAATATTTTGGGGTTTGATATCAAGATGCAGAATCCTTGAACTACATCCTTGATGCAGGTACTCTAGTCCTCTAGCAATGCCAATTGCAATTTAGAACAAAGTGTTCCAATCAAAATCACATATAGCATTAGGAAATTGGCTTGTATAGTCCTCTAACTTATCCAATGATCCTTTGGACATGAATTCATATATCAATGCTCTTTTGTTCACTTCATAGCAAAAGCCTAAAAGTGACACAGTGTTGATGTGTGATGTTTTACTAATGCTAGCAACTTCATTTATAAATTCTTCTCCATTTTCCTTTGACACGTTGATTACTTTCACCGCCACTTGTCGACCATCACTTAAACTTGCTTTGTACAGAACACCATATCCTCCTTGACCTAATTTATCTCGAAATGAGTTTGTGATCCTTTTTATTTCTGTATAACTATATCTTCTTGGCATTGATAACTTATAACTTTGCATGAAAACCTCCACATTGTGGTCAACCGGTTTTCTTTTTTTTTTTTTGAAAATATTGAGTGGAATAAGGCTTTGTTGTCTACCTTTACCCTTTTTAAAGAGACAGCTAATCGTACTGATTATGAACACGGTTACTCCAAACCCAGCAACTGAAGCACCTGAATTTATGCAAAGAACAGACAAATAATTTTCATAAGCCCCCATAACGCGGGATGAGAAACACTGATCCTAGAAATTGATATTGTTAATTATTCTTACCTATTACAAGCCCCCTGTCAGTGGCGGAGCTTAATAGGGGTTAATAGGGGTCGAGGTGGGCCACGGCCCACCCCCAAAAAAAAAATTAATTTTTTTTCTATAGGGAAATTATGTAAAAACCCTCAGTATAATTTATTTTTCTCAAGTGGCCCACCTAGCCTTTTCCTCTTCCTATATTTCACGTAGTTTACTTTTTTGATTAAACTTGGTGCTTAACGTTTATTACAACCGAAAAATTTATGTTTATATATTAGAGTATATTTTGCTGGCCCACCCCCGATATTTTTTCTAGCTCCGCCACTACCCCGGTTTCGTTTTGAACCTACAATTCAAAAATTAAATTAGATAGAACTTATAATAATCACGCTCAATCATTATCTGGAAGAGAAATTGTCATTTATTTTCTTACTGCTTTGTATTTTTGCAGTAGAAATGAAGAGAAATTGCCTTCAAGTTTGTTTGCATGATGATGCTAGTGCACGCTTTGATGAAGAACATTTTTGGAGTAAAAACAATATTGAGCAATACACACTCATGTTAATTTTGATGGAGAGAACAGAGTGAGCAATGCACCTTGAAGAGATTATCTCTTCCATTCCATTTTTATTTCATTTACCTTTCAATTATTTTAATTAATATTACATTGAATATTAATAAAGTTAATTATTGTGAGACAAAACAAATAAATCACTTGTTGTGGGATGGACAAAATAATAGAAAACAGTTGGTTTTGAATTTTGATGTCGAATAATTACTTAACTCTACTAGTAAACAGCACATTAGTGACCCGTAAGTTGCAATATTACAACTAATTAATTGTAGAAACAAACATAACAGTTTGAGAAAGTGATAGCTAGTATTATTAACTTACTTAAGGATGAGACTATAGGTGAATTGCATGTTGTTGTATGAAGTCCATCCTTGCAGAAACATCTAAATTCAGGTCTTCCATCGTTCCCACAAACTCCACCAGAATCAACGCAATTCTGGCACTCTCCATAGTTTCCGGTCCATATTAATTAAATGGTATAATTGAAAAAATATAATTAACATGTGATATTCATCTCATTCGTTCTATAATCAAATTCAACTTATTATTAATTATGAGTATCGTGGGACTCACCAACATAATAAATAAAAACGATTGGTTTTGATGTCAAATAACTACTCACCTCTACTATTTTCTCTATTTTAAAATGAATGTCAGTCTAAAAAAAAATGTTTCAAAATAAATGTTACTTTCAATTTTCACACAATATCAGTTACATCTTTCCAATTATACTCTTATATACACTACTCTCAAAATAGTATTTTTATTTTGTATTTATGATAGTAAAAACAACACCAATATAGTTGATAAGGATAGTTTGGTAGAATGACTATTCTCTTTCTTCTAATCATTGTATTTATTAATACGTGCATAAAAATCTTAAACGACATTCATTGACATTCATTTTAAATCTGAGAGAGTAATAAATAACTCATTAGTGACCGGTAATAAATAACTTAATGGTAGAAACAGACAAAGATAAGAGTTTGAGAAAGTAATACTCCCTCCGTTTTAAAATACATGTCCATTTTGGTGATTAATTTTGTTTCATAATACTTGTCCATTTCAAGTTTCAATGCAAAATTAATTATTGTCTTGTCAATAATACCCTTATATATTTATTATAGAGAGAGAAAAAATAGAATGAAATAATAAATGGTTAAGGGTAATATAGAAAACATACACATAATTTCATAAAAAATAACAAAATTTATTTGGTTTCTTGGTTACAACAATTTCTCCAAAATGGACATGTATTTTGAAACAGATGGAGTATTATTAACTTACTTGAGTCAGTGTTGTATCGTCCCATTCAAGAATACGGTATTTGACCCTATTGATTGTTATCTTTGGGACCCTTTCTTCGCATGTTAGATTCATATTAGAGTTAGCAACAGCGCCGCAATAACTTTCTCTGTTTTCTCCGCAGAATGGATACTTCAGGTTTCTGATATTGCTTTCACAGTAAAAAGCGTTGATACGGAGAAAAGGGAAATAATGACAGAAGAAGAATGGCTAAGAAGAGGTTTCATTCTTGCACTAGAGCCTAGAACAGATATATGAAATAGTAGAAGAAATGTGAATAGTAGGATTGGTTCTGGTGAGATGAAGATAAAGACTTGATTTATTATTTTATTTTATTTTAACAAAATAAAATTTAGTAAGCTTAAAAATGAATTTAAATTTTGAAGTAGAAATGTCACAAGTGTGGAAATTACTATGCATTGAATCAATTACAGTCATTGTCTTTAAATGAATTGACTTCTATTATTACTTACATAATGTTGGATCATTAAGGGGTTCAGGGATCATCACATTGGCCCTTGAACAACTTTGAGCAATCATACAAGTAGGAGAAATACGACACTTTAACTCAAAACATTAAATATATTACTCACGCTTGATATACCAACACACTTTTATTACAACGTTAACATATCGCCTTCTCCGGTATCCTTCTTCCTTTATTTATTTACATCCAACAAATTGTAGTCCCTTTACTTGCATTCCACGGGACTTAAATATGGTTCATAAAATAATTAAGGGTCTTGTTAACTTTAACTACACAAGTTTAAAGATACTTATATTATATTTAGTTTTCTTAACTAGTGTCCCAGGACACCGGTTAACATTTCCAATAATTAATTACCGGTCCCAACAAAAATGTGTCTTAGGCTCTATATATAATTATATCAAGATTGGAATGACATTAACTATTACTGTTACCAGCGAAGCGAATAGTAGTTAACTATCAATGATATTTTGATCAGTTTAAGATGTTTGAGTGCAAACTATGGATGTAAAAGCAATTTTCGTGAGTAATTACTTGCTTCAATTTAGGGGTAACAAACAAAAGAAAAGTTATCGGAACACAGCTCAACAAACAATTAACACAATTTTGGTCCATATGATTTTGAAAGTCGTCCCTAACATATTTGTGGGTGTGACTTTGAGATAGCCAACAAACATGACATCTGTGTATATAGTGATATGTGTGCCACGAGACAATTAACATGACACCATGGACACGCTGGCTACATGTTAAATGACCAAGACTTTCTTCTTTGAGAATTAAATGGACCAAGGCTTAACCCGCATTTGAAGTGTAACTTATGGAATTCAGGGGTACCTACAGATAAATTAATAGTGTAACTTAGAGGTCAGTCTGCCATTTGATTTGCCGGTAAATGTGAGGGTTTTTTTTTTTTTTTTTTTATTACCATGATATTGGTACAAAAAGTCACTACTTAACAAAGACCAATCTTCATCGGGGAACTTGTGAAGAACACAAGGTATATTCTGGACTTCCATATGTTCTCCTCTTTTAACAGTATTTTTTTCATACGCATGAACCATATAAATTGAACCCTTCACCACATACACATAAACAATTCGGTTCAGTCGCATGGTTAATTTGACCAATGACACAATGGTTCCATCATTAATCCAGTACGCTACCAAATCAATCACCGAGTCAAATTTTAAAAATTGATCAATGTCTTTTTATAAATTTAAAAGTGTGAGTAATTTAATCTTCTTAAATTTATAAAGTTCATACAACTAAACATTTCATTTGCCATTTTCTATATTTAGACGTTCAGTAGTGTATATGATAATAGTTCAAGTCATAAACACCCAATGCCACTTATTTTCGACCTAAGAATAGGAAATAATTGTAGCAGGTACTGATTGGAATGATTTTGGAAATTCCAAGCAAGTCTGACTCGAGAATTGCCACTTAATAGCATTCTATATTAACGTCCAAATCGAATGTGGTCATTCCAAGCAAATTGCATATTACCAAAGTTAATCATTTTTCACGGGACACCTTTTATGTTTTTTCATTATCATACATCGTCTCAATAGTTGTTTAGAAAATGATACTCTACCTTAAGTAAGGAATCTACATTTTGATTTTACTCCTAGAAAGTAATGAGAATGAGTAGGTTTTCAAGAAGTTTAAAAAACCTTAGGGACCGAGTATCAATCTCAAGCCAATATCATCAAACTAATCGAAGTGGATTTCCAAAGTTAATATTATCAAATAAGTATAAAAAGAAATAACATGCACTAATGGAGTTGTTTTCGTCGTTGTTTCATTGAGTTAATATCATCAATTTTCATATTTGAGGTAAATTTTTCATAGAATTGTGTGACAATAATGTTTCCTCAGTATTGTAAAGTTATATATAATTTGGGACTAAGTTTTTTCCCGGCCTATAATCCGGGACAAAGGGAGTAATAAATAACCCATCGGTGTCCACTAAGAGTCAATATTACAACTTAATTGTAGAAACAAACATAAATAAGAGTTTGAGGAAGTGATATTATTAACTTACTTGAGGATGGGGCCATTGATGAATGACATGTAGTGGTATAAGTTCCATTCTTACAGAAACATCTGAATTGGGTTCTTCCATCGTTGCCACACGCACCACCAGAGTCAATACACCTCTGACACTCCTCATAATGTCCATTCCACTTCAAATTAAAACCGTCTTGCAGTGCTTGTTTTATACCATTGTGAGTCAGAAGTTGTGCAGTTTGAGTTTCCGAAACCGGAAGCACAACGGTAACACTTGGAATACATGTGACCGAAGGACTGTCCCAAACTGTATATAGAACAGATTTATTATCACCGCAGGTTGTACTATAAATCATATCTGGTAGATTTTTTTGATCGCAATTGTATAACAGATTTACTGTAGTAGAAATTGAAGGTTTAAACATGGTGTTATCAAATGTGCTGTTTTTGTAATTGTTTTTCACAGCACAAACATCACCGCCTGAGTAATCATCTCTGGCGACTGTGAGTTTCTGTGCTGTATAATTCCATTCAAGAATCCGGTATTTAACTAAATTAGAGCGAGTGTGAGTGAATAATAGAATTGGTTTTGGTAGATAAACATAAAATATTGATTTAGTAAGCTTAATAAAATTAATAATGAAGAGAGTTGATTCATTCAACTCCCCTTTCACTTTCAATGTTTCATTTTTTTAATGAAAATTTACTTTTATGTTTCAAAACTTGCCGTTCACAACAAAAGAGTACGACAATTGCCATACATTAACTTAGTGTTGTGTTGTAGACTTGTAGTCAATAATGATAGTATTTTTTATTTTATTTTTATTAATGAAGTTTGAATTTTTCAAAACAGACTTCCTAAAGTTTGATTAATGGAGTATATACTAAGAAAAAAAATATTCCCTATATTTCATGAGTGTTACAATTGTCAAAAATATTGCAAGCCAAATTTAAGTCTTTTCCGATTTTCAATCATTCTTCTTCCATTTGCATTTCTTTTCACATTAATGTCATGTGATTTGTTCCATAAAATCAAATAAGTTCAGCAAAGTGAAAATGTTATAATTATATATTAAATTGCTGGCACTTCAGTACAACTTTGCAAATCCTTTGGTTGAGTTGAACTTCCAAACCTATTAGATAAGAACAATTAATTAATTAAAACTAATAACTTAAAAAAAAAATTATGATAGAAGAAAATTAATAATTATATATAGAGAAGAAATTTAATGAATGAAGGGAATTCAATTACTTTGTCCGGATAACAAATTTTACTGTCAGTATTTCGTAACTCAGTTGTTAATATGAATTTCAAATGGTATTTGTCATTTCATCTACAAATTAAATAAAAAAAGAACAAATTTTACAAAGTAAAGGAATTCAATTACTTGATCCAAACAACAAATTTTGTTAATGAAAGTATTTTAAATGAAGCATTTGAATTCCATTGAATTTCAAACCCACTTACAATTCAAATTTCCTCTTCCTAACTCGTGACACACTCTTATAGTTCATTTCAAGTTGAATATTTTGCTACAACATAGTCAATATATTTATTGCATGGACAAAATTAATTTTTATTTGATTATCATTGTGCAGCCTATTTTCATATTCTAAGTACTCCTCAGAATTCAATAACCAAACAAACATGTGAGGAAAAAGAAGTTGATGCAGAAATACTAGTTTGTGGTTTTCTTATGTGCAAGGTTAACAGGTAAACTATCAAGCATTAAGTGCAAGAAATTTCTAGTGTTTTGATTTCTACAAATAGTTGAATGATCTAGGGTACTATATTGAGAAGGGGAAGGAATCTAGAAGGGGTGTGAACTATGTTATAATTAGCATTCAGATACCATTCAGATTAGTGCCAATAATTTGAGATTTTTATAAATTATTACCATTTTCTTGATAACTTCAGGTTTTTAGAAAGCTTAAATCATTTGTTGATCTTGCCAGAAATATTGGTGGTTGGGTGTCCAATTGGTATAGTCTCTTAATTACAGGAGAAATAAGAAGGCCTCCTAAGAAAACAATGGACTAAATTCTCATTGATTGCATAATTGAAGTCACATACAGGTGCACAATGGTATGGAGTTTGATTACTACAACAGAATTCTTACTGTTAAAATTTGAAATTAATCTCAATACCACCAATTCACACAAAAAGAAAACACTAATAATAACATTTTATCACTCATGGCTTCTTTATTGAGAAGATGCAAGCCCTCAACAAATTTTCAAGCAAGTTGTTGCTGCATAATATGGACATTGCAAATCTTACAAAAAAGCAGTGAGGATATGCATGTTTTCATGAGTTGTAAGATCTTTAACATCATTGAAAAAATTATTATATAAAATTGGTTTTGAAGCACAAAACAACGAAAACCAAAGCTGTATGCCAGAACCATTATTTGACAGGTTACAATTATTTCATTTTGGCAATTATTGAACTAACAATTTAATTTAAAGATAGAACAATTAATTTGATACAGTGATAGAATTTGTCTCATACGAATCGGATGAAGATATATGCGGCACTTGTAGTGGTGGCCTTTCAGGAGAAAATAAGACGGGTTTTGGAGGATATGACACCGATGAAAGTGGTCCTTGCAACATTTCTATTACTTTATTCATCGGTGGCCTGTCCAATGGTTTAGTTTGAATGCACCATAGACTCACCAAAGTAATCTTTCTAACCATATCATTTTCTTCCTCTGATGATGTCATACAATTAAAAAGGTTATCGTTACCTTGCTCAAGATCCTTATAAATCCAATCTGGAAAATACATTTCAGAAGTACATGACCCTCCAGTGTCGAAGTTCTTTTTTCCTCCGATCATTTCAAGAATCAACATGCCATAGCTATATATATCAGATTTGTAAGAAACACCACCAAATGCTCTGCTAAATACTTCTGGCGCCATATATCCTATAGTTCCTCTTGTACCAAGTATTGACACAGTACTATCCTTCCTTTGACAAATTTTTGCTAGTCCAAAATCTGAAATTTTTGGACAAAAATCTTCATCCAAAAGAATGTTTTGAGGTTTGATATCAAGATGCAGAATCCTTGAACTACATCCTTGATGCAAGTACTCTAGTCCTCTAGCAATGCCAAGTGTAATTTGGAAAAAAGTGTTCCAATTAAAATCACAAACTGCTTCAGGAAATCCACTTTTATAGATGAACTTATCCAATGATCCTTGGGGCATGAACTCATATATTAATGCTCTTTTGTTCCCCTCATAACAATAGCCTAAAAGGGACACAATGTTCATGTGTGATGTTCTACTAATGCTAGCAACTTCATTTATGAACTCTTCCCCATTTCCTTTTGACTCGTTTATTACTTTCACTGCCACTTGACGACCATTGGATAAACTTGCTTTGTATACAACACCATATCCACCTTGGCCTAATTTATCCCGAAATGAGTTTGTGATCCTTTTTACTTCTGTATACCTATACCTTCTTGGCATTGTTAAATTATAACTCTGCATGAAAATCTCCACATTATTGTCCACAAGTTTTCTTCTTTTCCAGAAAATGATCTTATGTTGTGTACCTATACCCATTTTAAGGTGACTACTAACCAAAATAATTAAGAGCATTGTTACTCCAAATGCAACAAGCGAAGCACCTGAATTTATGCAAAGAACAAATAAATAATTTTTATAAAGCTAAGCACCTGATCAAACGAAACACTGATCTTAGAAAGTGAAATTTGTTTATTTTTCTTACCTATCACAATAAGTCTCCACTTCCGTTTTGAACCTACAATCAAAAATTCAAATTAGATAGAACATATTATAAGCATGCATTGTCTCTTGAACAGAATCAATGGTCATTTCTTTTCTCGTTGCTTTGTATTTGCCTGCAGCAATGAAGAGAAGTGGTGTCTGAAAATACGTGCATGCTGCTAATTTAGGGGTATAAAAGTTCGGGTCTCAATCCACATGTTAAAAGGGCTTAAACAACTGATTGTTCAACAGGTCTCTAAAAAAATATCATTACCCACTTATTTTAGATAAATTTATGTATCTCGATCATTTTTTTGAAACCAAGCAAAATAAGTGGCAAAATGACTTGCATTTTTTAGGTTAATAAAGTAGTCGAAGTAGTTAATGAATTTCATGTAAAAAAATGGTTAACAACATACATTTTTATAATTCACGAAGTTTTTTTTTTTTTGACAAAGTGATTCACGAAGTTGTAAAGTGGTTAATAACACAACTCAAATTTTATGTTACAAAAACCCTCCTCTATAATTAAAAAAGTTTGCTTTTTTTTCAAAAATAAGTACAGTGACAAAAACAACACGGTTCACTCTAAATTTCTATTATGAATATTTGGAAAATTATATGAAGTGAATTGATGAAAATTTATAATGAACATATTTGTAATAAGGAACTTCCTTTAAAATTCCACTTGAATTACTTTAAATGATAATCACCTTTACAAATTGAAATAAAATAAAACAACAAAATTTCTATTTTTGACATTCGATGTGATCCGACTTCAACTTAAAGGCATTGAAGGCCTCGTGAGTAATTCAGATACTCCTAAGACTTCTAATGTACAATGTCACTAGTTTTAACTATTTTTATTTAAGAGAAACAAACACTCTAAGAAATGTTTACCTAATTCGGTCCAAATTGACCTACTCCGAGGGAGACATTGATCTCTCCAATCCACTATCGACGACTTCTTTACAAAGAGATATAAAAGGGTGACAAGAAATTAACATCAACAAACTCACAAAGAACAAACCCTAAATTCCACCCTTTTTGCAATCTCTCCAATGAACAAGACACTCAATGATTTTCACTCAACCAAGGTGTTTACAAATGTTTCCCAACCCAAGAGAACCCTCAACCCTAAAGTTACAAAATTTGATTTCCCATGTTTCGATCTCTTGAAGCCTTACTCAAAAAATGAACAATGAATGTTTATATAATGTCCAAAACCTCTCAAAAATCATGTCACGATGGTCATAATCGTGTCACGATAAGTCTCGTACACAGTACAATACTACAACCTTATCCAAAAATCGTGTCACGATTCTTACAATTCCAAAAATCCAATTTTGTGGCACATTCAACGTTTCTCGATATGAACTAAATTGGTGATGATGTCAATTTAACCATCAACCACCTTGCTCATTTTCCCTGAGTTCAACTACACCATGTAGCTCCACAAGCTTCCACCCTTGCCTCTTCAACCCTCGGAATGCCTTTCGCCCTCTTAAAGATCCTTGCATCCAACTGCATTAGTATTTTAGGTAGTTCCACAGTTCTACACCATACCCTCTTCAACCATGAAAATTCTCCCGTCTTTTTGAAGACCCCCTTGCTTTCGATTACTCTTGGTCTTTTAATCCCACAAGTCACGCCATACATTCTACAAACCCCGGAATGTTTTCTGTTCTCTTGAAGAGTTCTCTTGCTCACAACTAAAGCATAACACCCAAGGTCACCATAGTCATACCATTTTGGTGTCACCAACTCCACCTCAAGCTGAGCTTTCTCTACCTCAACTTTCAAATGCGTATATCCAATATGACTTTCACCTTGCAATTCTACCTCAAATGTTGATCATGAGTATTCTTACCTTCGCCTCTCTATACTGAACTTGAGTATTCTTCTCACTGCCTCTTCAGGCTGATGTTGAGTGTTTAACGTCTCCCCCAACAAGACACCACCAAAACACCCGCATCCTCATAATCCTCATAAACAACTTGCGCGGAGTTATCATTGTCCTAAGGACAATCCCTCTTGAAGTGACTCATCTTGTGACACTTAAAGCACTTATATTTTGACTTGTTACCGCTCTTTGAGCTTCCTCGGTTACCTCTACCTCCACCATTCCCTCTTGAAATACTTAGGTCTTCACTGTTTTCATCAGCTCTCAAGTCCTTGGACTTGGTTAACTCATTAGCTCTCAAAGCCGCTTGGACTTCCTCCAATGTGACAATGCCTTATTTTCCATAGAACATGGTATTCAAATGATCTCGGTAGAGCACACAACAAGAGTATAACTTTGTCTTCATCCTCAAGATGCACCTCAATGTTCTCCAAATCATCAAGGATTTTGTTGAATTGTGTTAGTTGCTCCATGACGGCCTTTGACTCTACCATCTTAAATGATTAAATTGTTGTTTTAGGAATTGTCTATAAGCCAAAGACTTGGTCATATACAATAACTCCAACTTTGACCACGTCAATGCCACAGTAGGTTCCTTCACGACATCCCTCAAAACTTTATCCCTGAGGCACAAGACAATAACACTCTTTGCCTTGTCCACCATCTCCGTCTTCTCTGCTTGTGACATGGTGACTGGCAACACACCTTCACCCTTCAATGCTTTCTCACAGTTTTGTTGTATCAAAACGGCTTGCATCTTTACCTTCCATAACCCAAAATCAATATCTCTGATAAATTTTTCGAGATCCCACTTTGAACCCATGGTACTCACTTAACCAAATCACCCCTTTGCCCCACGGTGGGCGCCAATTGCTGTGAATTGAAACTCAAATCTTACATAAATAAACTTAGATATGTGGAGCAATGGAAAATAGTAACCAATATCAAAGTAACCTCTAGTGAAAAGCACAAAATCACAAGCAAAATATAAAAGAGAAAAGAGAAACAAACACACCAAAAAATGTTTACACAGTTCAATGCAAATTGACCTACTCTGGGGGAGAGATTGATCTCTCCAATCCACTATCAATAAGTTCTTTACAAAGAGATATAAAAGAGTTATAAAAAATTAGCTTCAACAAGCTCACAAAGAACAAACTCTAATTTCTACCATTATTTTCTATATAATATTAATAAAAACTGATCCCTCTTCAAAAAAAAAAAAAAAACTGATCCAAACCAAACCATAAATGATTTCATTTTAGATCGAATATATTTTATTTTAAGACCGACGTAAACCGCACACCAAACATGCTCTCTCAGATAATTGCTCAAAAAAAAATGCTCTCTCAGATAAATTCACCTTCTTTTTTTTTTCAAGAAATAACTTCAACTTTACATTCATGATAACATGATAACATGAATGCATGTACTTAATTAGATTAATTATTAATCCAAAAAAAATAGTACTCCCTCTGTTTCAAAATAAAAGTCTATTTTGGAGATTAATTTTGTTTCACAATACTTGTCCATTTTAAGTTTCAATGCAACATTAATTATTGTCTTGTCAATAATACCCTTATATATTTATTATAGAGAGAAAATAATAAATGGTTAAGGGTATTATAGAAAACACACACATAATTTCATCAAAAGTAACAAAATTTATTTGACTTCTTGGTTACAGCAATTTTTCGAAAATAAACATGTATTTTAAAACTGATGGAGTAATTAGTAATTACTACATTATTTTTTGTACCAAAAAATAAAGTACTACATTATTCACACTCGTTGTCTCGTTCCTTATTACACTTTTCTTATGGTCAATGAACTATTTTGAATTTTCTATTCCATCATTTCCTCTATAAAAAAAAAATTAAAAAAATAAACACGTGTACACGTACTGTGTTCATGTCTTTAGACAAAGTAAACTATTGAAGTCCTCCAGACGTCATTAAAACAAGAGGAAATACTTTGAAGTTTGAATTAATTTACAAGAAAAAGGGTATACTTTGAATCAGGCACCAAATAAACAACTTCCGGTTGGATTCACAATCCAACTCAATAAACGAAACCAGTACTTGTTTTCTCACTAAATTAGTTTTCAAGCATAACTGCACATCTAATGGGTTTTGGATTGGCTATAATAGCATATTAGAATTTCGGTTGAGTCTAACTCAGTCCTTATAAAATCAATTTGTAAGTTAAGGATTGCCTTATTTATAAACATACGTTCATATATCTCATTAGTCATTAATAAAGAAATGCAAATAGCAAAAATCTTTAGACATACCTGAAGATGGAGATTCTTGAGATTGTTGAGATTGATTAGAACAAGGTTGGTCTCCACAGTTACAGGTTGGTTGCCTTGAAGTCCAGTTATAACCACAAAATCCACCTGATTTTTTACACTTCTCACAATCTTCAATACCAGCTATCCATTTCACCACAAATCCACCTCCTAGTGCACTTTGTATTCTAGTCAAATCACGAACATCAATCAACGAATTCAAGACCGGAACAGCCATACTTTCTCGGCATGAAAAAGCTTGAGGACCAAAATTAGACCCAAACCAAGTATAAACATATTCATTAGAATATCCATTTGAAGGACATGGAAAGCGCCCGTTTGAAGGGACGCTAATTGAAGGTGGACAACCATAGAAGAGTGTAAGATTATTGTAGTCAGAACCATAAACAAAGAGGCCAGTGTCTAATGTTGTGTTGACAAGTTTTGTAGGACACAGTCCTTGCAAATAGTCCTCTTTGGTGATTCTCAAAGTATGTTCATCAGGGTTGGCTTCTAAAACATGATACTTGACTTCATTGAGTGTTATGTAGCTGATGTTGTTTGTGCAATTGAGATTCAACAAAGGGTGGCCACACTCTTTTGGTCGATCTCCTCCCCAGAAAGGAAAGCCAATTTCGGTTATATTTCCACAACTAAACAGATTCTCACAATCTTCATTTGAGCTCAAATATAAGGGTATGTGAATCAGTTTCAAGAGAATTATGAATTGAAGAATATGGAAAGTAGGGAGGATATTAAACATGGAAGCCATTCTGAGAGATCAAAGAACTAAAAGGAACTGGTTTATGTATTGACCAAATGGAGTGATGGAGCAGAGGTTTCTTTCTTGTGGAACAAAGTGTGAGTGAATAATAGGATTGGCGTTCTAGAGATAGACATAAAATCTTGATTTAGTCAGCTTAAATTTAATTTGATTTTAACTCCCCTTTCACTTTCATGTTTATATTATGAAAAATCAATTTCATGTTTCAATGCATCATAATTTCCACACTTTGTGAAGTTTCTAGGAAACTGAAATGTAGAGTTTGATACATTAACTTATTGTGGTAGTCGATGATAGTTGGATATGTCTTAAAATCTCATCAAAGAAAGATTGGAAGACCGGTGAAAGACCGTGGTTCTGCCTTGTCCTCTAGGCACTCAGTAGGCAAGGCAGACACACCATGCTAAAATTATGAGTGCTATGCTTTCTATTGTAGGATTGTTTTCATTTGTCTAGAAACATGTCCTACATGATCTTAAATATTTTTAGGAAAGGAAATTGTTGTACTCATAAAATTTCTAATATTGGTTTATTTGTTATTAGTTTCACTCGGTGGGGCAATCTTCCAAATGTTATTACGAAGGAAGATTTTACTAATGTTTAAATAAGTTAGGATTACCTAAATATAGATTTTACTAATTTGATGTTGAATCATGTTTTACTTTGCACTTTTTTCCTTTCTCCTATGTTTTATTTATTTGGATTTTTCTTGGGAAGGTTTCTAACGATGCAGAGATTAGCATTCACCTTGTGTATTGCTTTGGGTTCTAGTTCGTCTAAGTTTGTGCATTTTTTACTTTTATTAATGATTTTTTAGCGTGCTCAATTAATCAGTGACAGTTTTGGGGTGCTAACATATAGTTGGGTACTAACACACTCTTCCGGTTAATTTTGAGTTGAATAATTAATAAAACATACTCAATAGATTAATGGGATTTATTCTACGGACTCAACTTAAGTTTTATTTGATTATCATTGTGCAGTCTATTTTCAAATTTTAGATTCATAATTAAATACTACTCAAAATTCAATAACGAAACAAACATGTGAGGGAAAATATGTTGATTAAGAAATACAAGTTTGTGATGTTCTCTTATGTGCTATGCTAACACGTACATACACTATGTTGCATTGAACATGGAGAATTCTGCTATTTTGATTTTTATAAATAGTAGAATGATTCGGGGGTACCATCGTGGAAAGGGAAAGGAATCTGCAAGGGGTGTGAACTGTGAACTCTATAATCATTGGCATTCAGATTAGTATTAATAATTTGCGTCTTTTATAAGTTAGTGTTGCTTTAAACACTGTTACAAACACTAACATCAATGCGTAACTAACACATGTCGACACCGATACAAATTTGAAAAAATTAATTGTTGAACCCAATCACATATGTCGAGTTGGTGTTAGACATTAGACACACTTTTAACGGTGACCAGTGGCGGAACTTAATAGGGGTTGAGGTGGGCCACGGCCCACCCACAATTTTTTTTCTATAGGGAAATTACGAAAAAACCCTCAATATATTTTATTTTTTTCAAGTGGCCCACCTAGCCTTTTTCCCTTCCTCTATTACACGTACAGAAAGCAAAACTTCTTTCCCCTTCTTCTATGTAGTTTACTTTTTTGATTAAACTTGGTGCTTACTGTTTATTACAACTGAAAAATTTATGTTTATATATTAGAGTATATTTTGCTGGTCCACCCCCGATATTTTTTTCTAGCTCCGCCACTGACGGTGACGGTAATGTTGCTAGAAATAACGTCCGAATGGGACATGCAGAAAGCTGTTATTATAGGAGCACCAATGGATTAGAGTGTAAAAAATCATTAAGGTCTAATTTTGGGTGTTCAATTGGCATAGTCTCTTAGTTACAGGGGAAAGAAGGCCTCCTTAGGAAAGAATGGACAAAATATTGTTAGAAGTCTTGTTTTGGGGGTCTGCTGCAATAATTTGATCAAGAAGATGATGACGATGAACATTATGAAGTGTGTATATAAATTTCAAAGATTGTTGGGAAGATGCTACTGCACTTAAAACCTGAAAAGTTGAATGATTATGCATGTAAAACTCAAAGCGCATGGGGTTGCCATACTAACCTTTAGGTTCGATTCGCCCTCACCAATAACTGTATATTGGATGCAATAAGGAATGACCAGCGAATCCCCTTCAGGATACTATGAGTTCCTTGACGCGTATCTCCTAACAGTATTTTATAGATTTATGGTTCCAGCAATTCACTCATGCATTAAAGAATTGATGGATGATTTAGAGTAAGAGAATGATGGAGAATTATGTTGTTAATGCAACAAAATTCTTGTTTTTATTTTCTTTGTGTGTTGTAGTATGTCCAACTAATGCCCAAATGCCAAACATTTATAGTGCATTATATGACCCTTCACATGTAAAAAGAAATAACATGCACTAATGGAGTTGTTTTCGTCGTTGTTTCATTGAGTTAATATCATCAATTTTCATATCTGAGGTAAAATTTTCAATAATTCCATCTTCAATAGGATAATATCTAACAAAACCATCTTTCATCTTATTTTGTAGCCCTGTTTTTACGATTTCATTGTAGAAAATGCACATTTTCTGGTTGTTTCTGTTGACATTGAAAGAGTCAACACAATTCATTGCACTTTGCCAATCAATGGATGATAATTTGATTTACTGATCTCAACTAGTTTTTGACATAATTCATCAAATGTGGACAACATATAAATATTGGTACATCAAATTCTCATAGTGTTGCAATTCATACTCCAATTGAGTCTTTTCTTGAATAAATCAAATATAAAAATTTAAATTGTAAAATTTCCCAACAAGATTGCATGACTTGAATGCCTAGTTTAGATTTACAGTTTTACATGAACTCAATTGTTTGCTCACTAATTTACTATTCAACTCATGTAAGTGATAATCTATGACAGCATTAAATAAGTCTACATCGTGATGATGCCCAACTGTCAGATAGTAATTTTTTGACCAAGAGACCGAATTAAATCATACTATTGATCAGGGACCGTGGCCTCTATTGGTCCCTCTTCTAGTTCTGTCTCTGCTGTAGTTGAATTCGTCTCTTGCCAATCTGATGAAGACATATTTGAGAGTTGCAGTGGTGGCCTTTTAGGAGAAAATAAGACAGGCTTTGGAGGAAATGCGACTGATGAAAGTGGTCCTTGTAGCATTTCAATTACTTTATTCATCGGTGGTCTGTCTAATGGATTTGTTTGAATACACCATAGGCTCACCATAGTAATCTTTTTAACCGTATCATTTTCTTCCTCTGAAATTGTCAAAGAATTTAAAAGATCATTACCTTGCTCAAGATCCTTATAAATCCAATCTGGAAAGTACATTTCAGAAGTACACGATCCTCCAGTTTGATAGTTCTTTCTTCCTCCAATCATTTCAAGAATCAACATGCCATAACTATATACATCAGATTTGTAAGAAACACCACCAAATGCTCTACTAAATACTTCTGGCGCCATATATCCTATAGTTCCTCTCGTCCCCGGTATTGACACAATACTATCATTCATTTGACATATTTTTGCTAGTCCAAAATCAGAGATTTTTGGGCAAAAATTTTCATCCAAAAGAATGTTTTGAGGTTTGATATCAAGATGCAGTATCCTTGAACTACATCCTTGATGCAAGTACTCTAAACCTCTAGCAATGCCAATAGTAATTTGGAACAAAGTGTTTGAATCAAAATCACAAACAGCGTCAGGAAATTCACTTTTATAGATGAACTTGTCCAGTGACCCTTTGGGCATGAATTCATATATTAGTGCTCTTTTATTTACCTCATAACAATAACCTAAAAGTGACACAATGTTCATGTGTGATGTTCTACTAATGCTAGCAACTTCATTTATGAACTCTTCCCCATTTCCTTTTGACTCGTTTATTACTTTCACGGCCACTTGACGACCATCCGTTAAACTTGCTTTGTACACAACACCATATCCTCCGTGGCCTAATTTATCTCGGAATGAGTTTGTGATCCTTTTTACTTCTGCATAACTGTATCTTCTCGCAATCGATAAATTGTAACTTTGCATGAAAACCTCCACATTGTTGTCAACAGGTTTTCTTCTTTTCCTGAAAATAGTCATTTGCGGTCTACGTATACCCTTTTTATAGTAACAAGTGATGAAAATAATAAAGAACATTGTTACTCCAAATCCAGCAACTGAAGCGCCTGAATTTATGCAACAGATAAATAATTTTTATCAGTTCCTTTTATAAAACAATTAACCCCACCTGAAAGTGGGATGAGAAACACAGATTATAGAAAGTGATATTGTTTATTATACTTACCAATCACAATTAACCTCCTGTCCCTTTTTGACCCTACAATTCAAAAATCAAATTAGATAGAACTTATACATGCATTGTTTAGTAGAGAAATGCACATTTATTCTCTTATTGCTTTGCATTTTGTAGCAGCAAAGAAGAGAAATAGCCTCCAAATTTTTTTCACATGCCACTATTGTAGGCTTTGATGAAGAACAAATTTAGGATGTTTTTGGGATAAAAGCAATGTTGAACAACACATTCATGTTGATTTTGATAGGGATAACAGAAAAGAAAGACTGCATCCTTTGGACAATACACAACCTATAGAAACATATAAGTACTCTGATTCTATGTTATATTGTCATTTCTAAAATGACACTCAATCAAGATAAGTTTTATTTTCGATGACTCTTCCATTTATATTAAACAAGCTCTCATAAGAATACTTTAGAAAATACACTTACTTTTTATGAGATTAGCAAAATTAATTTCACTTAACTATATTTTCTAATAAGTGAGTAGTTAGTTATTTCTGCTTATTATCAAAAACAGAGCGGGTATGACTCAATTTTATGTATGTGTGTCCAAATCAATTTTATTTGATGTTGTGATCGAGCAATTGCTCCCGATCATAAGGACCAAAAAGTAATGTCTAATTACTACTTAACTCTACTTATAAGCCATTGAGCAGTGCTATATCTCGCGATACAAAAGATTCGCGAAAGCCTTTGAAACACGGGTGTCTATATGTAAGAACAAAATAAAGAAACTTTCAGGATGATACCTTTCACTATACATTAATCAATATTTCCTAACATATTGGGGGGTCTGTTGCAATATTACAACTTAGTTGTAGAAACAAAAAAATGTAGGAAGTGATATTATTTACTTACTTGAGGATAAGGGCAATGTTGAACTGCATGTAGTGGTAGAAGTTCCATTCTTACAGAAACATTTGAATTCAGTTCCTCCATCGTTGCCACACACTCCACCGGAATTAACACACTTCTGACACACTCCATAATTCCCCGTCCATTTCAACTCAAAACCCTTTTCTAATGCTTGGTTTACATCATTAACCGTTGCAATTTTCGCAGCTTGGGTTTCCAAAATCGGAATCTCAACAACACTCCTCGGTAAACTTGTATTATAATTATATAACAAAGTTACTTTAGACGAAGTATTACCATAACGTTGAAAAAGAGTGTTATTGAACGTGCTATTCTTATGATTGTCACTCAAGGCACAGATATTACTCCAGTAATCATCTCTTGCAACTCTGAGTCTCTGTGTTGCATTGTTCCATTCAAGAATACGATACTTCACGAAATTTATCGTTATCTTCGGGACTTTTCCTTCGCATGTAAGCCTCATATTAGGATCAGAAACACCGCAAAACTTTCCTCTATTTTCTCCCCAGAACGGATATTCAAGATTTGTTATGTTGCTTTCACAGTTAAAAGTTTTGCTACAGTTCATGTATTGGCTATTATCATCACAGAGACACTTTGGAATATTGAAGATTGAGATCATCAATATGGAGTAAAAGAAAATAACAATCGAACAAGAATGATGAAGAGTTTTCATTCTTGAGCTAGAACAAAGAAGTATGTGGTGGAACAAGTGTGAGTGATAAGATTGGTTTTGATGTGATAAAATATAGACTTGACTTGGTCAACTTAAAATTAATAATAGAGTTGATTCATTCAACTCATCTCCTTATTAATTCAATGCATGATAATTTCCACAGTTTCTTCTCTGATTTTTCTACAAAACCGAATAGAAACTACAATGTAGTATTGAAGTCAATGATGATGGTAACTCTCTTCACATTGTGAAGTGTTACAATCTAATTGAAGAAACAAAAATAAAAGAAATTGAATAACTCTTTTTACGAAATTAACCTTATTAGTAATTGAGAAATGAACTTTTTTATTAATTAAAATGGCGCTAATAATATTTTACAATAATCTTTGGGAAAATTTAACCTCTTCTATATTAAGGTTACAAGACTAAACAAGCTAACACCTCAAATGTACAGCTTATCAAATATTGATGTTATTCATCATTATCATCAAATTAAAGCAGATAATATTGACTTCAAATCAAAATAATATACAAATATTAATTAGAATATATTTGTCTCTTTCTTTACCCACGTGGTCCTTTACATTTGTAGGCCTTAAGGCCTCCACGTTAGCTTATTTGTGTGGTTTTGATAACGATAATGGACACAACTGTCAATTTGTGGTCAAACGAATGACTCCAAAAATGTATAGCTCTACTGTTTCAAGGCTCAATTCCATTGTAGCTGATTATATCATACATGGAAGACATCAAGAACATGATTATTTCAACTTGTTCAATTCAAGACACTAGAGTTTGAGATCAGTCCAAATCTAAAAAGCTGATCTTAAAGATATTTAGCAGATCAAGCCTCTTAATTAGAGTTTCTTGGGGCAAATTCATTCTAAAAAAATTTGACATGCAGTGACGGAATGGACATTGATTTAGATATACCCACGGAAATTTACTATCGTCTATCGCTATAGCCTATAGATACGGTGGTTTTGGGATGTTGGTAAAATCTCAAAGCTATTGAATTGCTTTAACCACCAAACTTTGCCGTTGGTATAGGTTTGGGAACTGTTACAATTTTTTTACTCAACCAAATTTATTTTTTAATAATGAAAATTTGCTATAATTATGAGCCCATAATGTATTGAAAAACATGTTGAGTCATAACAATCTTATTAAAAAGTTACAAAAAAATCATATGATTTTTCCAAAATTCTGAACTTTAGTCCATCAAGATAAAATTAGCTTATAATTGTCCACAAATACAGCATAAACATCCAGACCAATTACAAAGAGATTGAGACTTGACTTACTTAGCTAGTATAAGGTTAATTAACCCTTATAGCTTGATCCTTGTGAAGTTTCTTTATAAGTTATAGTTCCTTTGTGTATCTGCTCCGCACAAGAGCAACAATCACTACCAACTCTAAGTCAAAATCAACAACATTTTCAGTGCAATATGTATATTAAATGGCAAAGAAGAAACTGAAGATATAGTCATATTCTGATTGCTACAAACACGTGAAGCACCTAATAACTTAATGATAGATAATCTCCAAATATTTGCAAGTTTTCCACTGCATTTTCTTAAAAGAAGAGAGGTTTCCATGATGTTTTGGCTACTGATGAGAATTTGAGGAAGAGAGGTTTGACTATGATTTCATGTTGTTTCTTGTGTGACAAACATTATATGAGTATGTTAACCATCTTTTCCTTCAGTGTTATTTTGTATCTACTTTATAGAATTGGTTTACTAATATTTTGTAGGTGCAAACAAATTTGAGCTCTATCAATGAGCTTCTCAATATGTGTAGCCAAAATTGGAGCAAACATATCAAAATTGGATGATGTTTGAATTTATCAAATCATATAAAAAAAATTACAAATCATCTCCATTAATTCTCTATTACTTTTACCATAGTTTTAGAATCTCCTTTTCTATAAAATTGAGTTTTTTTTTTAATAAAAATTGAGTCTTTTTAAATGAAGAGGAATAAAACAAATGTTTCATTTAATTGAAGATAATATTCCATTATGTTTATAAGGATGACATCACCCCATTCACATCAGTTTCTTAAGAGCGTTGCTATATAAAGCGAACGTCCCTTTCACAAACTAATCGTGAACATAATGTCACCGTTGTATACAGTGTCGTGATGCCATCAGGATACAATCGTTGTAATATGTAGCATTTGCCGTTTCTTAAATATCCATATAATAAAATATTTTTCATTTCATTCTAATATTCCATCACATAAATTAAGACATATTATTAGGATATGTTTTGATTAAGGGATTTGGATAGGAGGGAAGAGAAAAACTTACTTTTTTTTAAGAAATTAAATATGGGTTTAAATGTAATTTTGACTCTCAAGTTTTACAATTATTTAATTTTAATCCCCTTAAGTTTTAATTGTTTGATTTTGACCTCTCAAATTTATCTCATTTGCATATGATCGTCATCTAGTAACATTTTAACGGGAAATACTAACGTGACATTTCGTTTACAAGTGTTTGATTTTGATTGGTCAAGTTGAAAATGCAAACATTTATTTAAAATAAACATTAAATAGTGTCACATATGCATGACTTATATTTTTATAAAAATTAATATTTAATTTGTTTGTTATTTTGAAATTAAGGTAATGAATCCGGGGTTTTGAGTCACGAAAAGCATAAAATGGAAAGAAGGAAATGGGAAGAAAGAAGACAAAGACTGAGAATGGTGGTCGTTCACAGCGAAGGATGGACGTTTAATGGCGGTCGTAGAGAGTATGATGAAAGAAAAGAATAAGAAAGAAAGAAAGAAAAAAAAAAAAAAAAAAAGAGGAATAAACTTGTTTTAATGGAGATAGAGAAAAGAAAGTTCCAACCGTCAGACATATGGTAAAAGTGGTCACATGTTGGTCATTTTTTTTTTTCAGAACAATATTTTTTAGTCAAAATGTTAGCTGGGAAGTAAATGGGTAAACTTTGAAAGCTACAATAGAGCGATTCAAATATGAAATGCTAAAATCGAACAAATGTGAAATTTTGGGACTAGAAATTAAATTTAATGGGTCAAATTTAGACAACTATGAAACTTAAAACTGCATTTAAACCTTAAATATATTCTAAAATTTATGTATTTATAAATGAATTAAGAGTAATTGAGATATTAATTATATGATTATTTAATGTATTGTTCTTAAAAAAAAAATTAATTATCAAAATACTCCCAAACTCTTCTCTCTAAACACGTTGAACCTCCAAAATACCTTGTGAGTGAAACACAGGGCCGGCCCAAAGCAGGAGCATCCAGGCCCATGGCATAGGGCCTCCAAATTTTGGGGCCCAAAATTTATTTTTTACTTATAAAGCCTTAATAAATTCAATATATTTTAATTGCGTAAATAAAGTTAATGTATTGGTGCGTTGGTTTAGTGGTTGAGGAAAGCACTAGTGGATGTGCTGACCTGTGTTCAACACCCAACAATTTCTCTTTTTTGTATAATTTTCTTTATTTTTTTTAACATGGGAGAAAATTTGAATTTGAGGCCTAATTTGCTCTTGATTTTAGGCCTAATTCTCCTCTAATTTAACCTCTCAAAAAAATATTATTATTTTTCTTTAAATTACAGCAGGGCCTCTGAATTGTTGAAGACGGCCCTGGTGAAACACCTTTCTTGCTTTAATCAAAAGTTTAGAGCAACCATAATTGTGTTATATTTTCTGTTGTCCTTTCTTTTATTGTATAGTGGGGAAAGGAGAAATATTCCTCCTAACGTGTCAAAAAGTACTTGAGGTCGAAGGCAAGCGATATAACGATTTCCAGCCTCACTTTTGGCAAATAGAAGCACAGAATAATCCAAACTTGACTAGACTCCTAATTTAAATTATAAAATAAAAATAATGTATTGTTAAATGACAGAATCATGAATAGGTCAGATATTTTTCCAAAAAGAATAGGAATAAAATAATACATTGTCAAAAAAAAATTAATAGGCCAGTTATACATCTAGTTATTATTATTTCCCTATAAAGTATTTATTATCATTTTATTTATTTTTTTTAAAAAAAAAAGAAGAAAATACTAAAAAACATAAAAACCAATACTGTTATTTATTTTTATTTTTTTTTAAGAGAATACGATTATTAATTCTTAATGCCAATTTAACATATAAGGCATTTTTTAAGCAGACATAGGCATGTTAGACAATAACAATTAGAGGAAATTACACTCAGCTCCCTTAAGTTTTCTTAAATAGCACTCACACCCTCTTTAGTTTTAAAACTTATATTAACCTCCCTTGATTATTTAACAAAGCTGCATAAACCTCCCTTGAATAATAACACCGTTACTACTCTGTTAAAAAAACTATGAAGAAGACTGAGAGAGTATTAAATAGAGGAATATAGTATGTACAATGCAATAATCCATGTATAGAGGTGGTTATGCTAATTAACTATGGTTACTTGACTAGCAAGTAAACCCTATGATCAAGTTAATCTCTAACTGATTAACTAATGTCAACTAGCCAATAACTGTCAACTAACTAATATCTAATAACTTGTGATAATCTATTGTCTATACATCATAACGACTGGACACTACTAATTAACCATCGCATCCTCTGTGGTGCATCCTCTACGGTGATCTGCAAGGGTGTTGACCCTATGGACTTATATGATCCTTTGGACTCATAGTTTGAATTATACAACCAATAACCCACACCGTCCTTTCGAAACCTTGCTAAGTTACTCTATATTGACACCATTAAATTGAGTGTTCAAATATCATGGTTTTTAAAAATCTATCGCCGTCTCCACCACCATAAATAATTTTGATGTAATGATTCATTTTACTTTAAGGTATTGAGTATATGATCACATCTTTTGTATATACTTCATTTATATTATTCCTAATTGACGTGAGACTAATCACTCGCACTAGAATTCCTATCTATGCCATCTCATTTCTAACAATATTAGAACATAAAAAAAGAGTGGTCAAAGTTAGATACCACTATTTTATAAAGAAGAAAGACAAATTAACTAGGTATAGTATAGTATAAATACTCTAGTAATTGCATTTGCACATAAAAACAATGAAAAAAATGAGTATTAGAAGAAATTAACCGTAACAAATTCTCTTCAATTTTTTATAGAGATTTTAGTCTTTGGTGTTTAGAGACCGTGGGTTCAAATAATTTCCATGCATAATTTGGTGTTTTAAGTTTACGGTTCAAGTATCAGGAACATGTTTGCATTGCAAGCTGCGATTTTTTCAAAAATCTGAGTTTCAAGGTGTTTTCTGCAGATTTATCTTTGAATTCAGGAAGCTTTAAATCAAATGATACATTTCCAATTGGTGCAAGTTTCAATGCTCATGAAACACTATCATAAGTGCAAGTTTAGACAAGTATGGTGCATGACTTGAATTCACAACAGAAATAATAAGATTGATATATAAAATGATAAAAACAGTCAATGGCCAGTTTAGTGCCAGTAATAAAGCCACTACAATACTATAATTTGTACAAAATGGACTGTGAAGTTCAACAAATTAATACCATATTTGTATGCCAGAAATAGTTACACAAGTTAATTAGTCCATTTGATTTATAGAAAGAACAATTATTTTGATTCTGTTATTGATATTGTCTCATACAGATCGGATGAAGACATATCTGACACTTGTAATTGTGGCCTTTCAGGTGAATATAAGACGGGCTTTGGAGGATATGACACCGATGAAAGTGGTCCTTGCAACATTTCTATTACTTTATTCATCGGTGGTCTGTCTGATGGTTTAGTTTGAATGCACCATAGACTCACCAAAGTAATCTTTCTAGTCATGTCATTTTCTTCCTCCGAGATTGTGGAACAATTTAAAAGAGTATTCCCTTGCTCAAGATCCTTATAAATCCAATCTGGAAAGTACATTTCAGAAGTACATGACCCTCTAGTGTCATAATTCTTTCTTCCTCCGATCATTTCAAGAATCAACATGCCATAACTATATACATCAGATTTGTAAGAAACTCCACCAAACGATCTACTAAATGCTTCTGGTGCCATATATCCTATGGTTCCTCTCACCCCTAATATTGACACAATACTATCCTTCTTTTGGCATATTTTCGCTAGTCCAAAATCAGAGATTTTTGGGCAAAAATCTTCATCCAAAAGAATGTTTTGAGGTTTTATATCAAGATGCAGAATCCTTGAATTACATCCTTGATGCAAGTACTCTAGACCTCTCGCGATGCCAATTGAAATTTGGAACAAAGTGTTCCAATCAAAATCACAAATTGCATTAGGAAATTCACTTTTATAGATGAACTTATCCAATGATCCATTGGGCATGAATTCATATATTAGCGCTCTTTTATTCTCCTCATAACAAAAGCCTAAAAGGGACACAATGTTCATGTGTGATGTTCGACTAATGCTAGCAACTTCATTTATGAATTCTTCTCCATTTCCCTTTGACTCGTTGATTACTTTCACCGCCACTTGACGACCATCAATTAAAATTGCTTTGTATACAACACCATATCCTCCTTGGCCTAATTTATCTCGGAAAGAGTTTGTTATCCTTTTTACTTCTGTATAACTATATCTTCTTGGCATAGATGAATTATAATTTTGCATGAAAACCTCTACATTGAGGTCGACAACTTTTCTTCTTATCCTGAAAATACTCATATTAGCTCTCCCTATACCCTTATTAAGGTAACAACTGATCATAATAATAATTGTTACTCCAAATCCAGCAACTACAGCACCTGAATTTATGCAAAGAACATGTAAATAGTTTTCATCAAATTGTATCTATAAAAGAAATTAATACCACCTCTGAATGTGGGATGAGAAACACTTATCATAGAAAGTGATATTGTTGATCCTTCTTACCTATCACAGTACGACTCCAGTTCCGTTTTGTACCTACAATTCAAAAATCAAATTAGATAGAACTTATTTTAATTAATAATCCTGCTCATGCATTGTCTCTAAGAGAAATGGTCATTTATTTTCTCATGTGTAGTTTGTAGCAGCAATGAGGAGAAATGGACTCTGAAAATTTTCTGCGTACTCCTATTTAGGCTTTGATGAATAACAATTTTGGATTTTTTCCTGGGAGAAAAACAATGTTGAACAATACACTCCTGTTGATTTTGATGGGGGAAAACATAGAAAAAAGACTGCAGCATTTGGAAAAATGCACAACCTATAGCAAACATATGATTCAGCCTACTTATACTGACCAAAACATGATGTCTAATAACTACTGAACTCTACCATATTATGCACATTAATTTAGGAGGTAAGTTGCAATTTACCATTTAGTTAAAATAAAAACATTTATAGGAATTTGAGTAGGTAAAGTATACATACTATTGTTTGATGTTAAGACCTTTTGTGAAGTACATGAAGTTGTATGAGATCCATCTTTACAGAAACATCTAAACTCATTTCCTCCATCGTTGCTGCCACATACACCATCAGAATCAACGCACTTTTGACACTCTCCATAATTTCCTGTCCATTTCAAATCAAAACCGCCTTGCAATGCTTCGTTTATATCATTGAGATCTGCAATTTGTGCAGCTTGAGTTACCGAAATTGGAATCTCTACAATAACACTTGGAGTACATGAGAGTGATACTGAACGAGGATCCGAGAGGGTGTACACAACTTCAATGTTACCTCTGCAGGTAGTACTAAAAACCACATTCGGTATACTTGTATCACAATTATATAATAGATTTACTTGAGAAGAAACACCACCATCATCAAGTTGAAACTGAGTGTTCTCAAATGTGCTGTTCTTAAGATTGTCACTCACATTCACAGCACAAATACCACTCCAGTAATCGTCTCTGGCGACTGTGAGTTTCTGTATTGTATCGTTCCAATCAAGAATACGGTATTTGACGTCATTGATGGTTATCTTTGGAACACTTTCTTCGCATGTAAGATCCATATAAGGATCAGAAGAAACACCACCACAATATTTTACTCTATTTTCTCCCCAGAATGGATACTTGATGTTTGGGATGCTGCTTCCACAGTTAAAAGCGTTGTTGCAGTTTGTGTATTGGTCATCATCATCGCACATACACGTTGGAATATTGATGATGAAGATCATCAAAAGTGTGAAGGAGAAAAAGAAAATAATAATGGAAGAAAATGGTTGATGAAGAAAAGGTTTCATTCTCGTGCTAGAACAAAGAAGTAATAGTGGAACAAGTGTAAATAATAAGATAAGATTGGTTTGGGTTAGATAAACTTAACATCTTGATTTAGTCAGCTTAAAATTAAAAATTATAATGAGAGTTGATTCAACTCTACTTTCACTTTCATGTTTCTTTCTTTTTATGAAAATTCCCTTTCATGTTTCAATGCATCATAATTTTATATACTTTGTGAAGTTTCTAGGAAACTACATTGTTGAATTCAATACATTAAGTTACTGTTGTAGTAAAAAATGATGATACTATACTCCAACTATCTTTAACTATAGGAGTCTGTAACAAAAACAATGAGTATTAAATTTCATTTTTGAAGTGATGGAAATAATATTAGTTTTAGTATATTGTATGTAAAATATGTTTTTTCTTTACCAACCAATGCCCATTTTTTCACCTCCAAATTGTGTTAACATTTTATGCAGATCGTTGTCGGCATTCACTTTAGTCACCGTATTTGTTTGTAATTTGGCATATTGCATCTGCACATGAAAAAAAAAAAAGTATTATATGATATTCGGCAAAAGGGGCCGTCAATCCGTGGCTGTTGATCAAAAATCACCCCCACATTAAAACTTGTGGTGGAGCTCTTCACTCTTCGTAACCATCACAGGTTAACCTCTATTTTTAAATTTTAGTAGTTGGTATTTAGAGACAGTGGGTTTAAATATTTTCCATACATGATTTGGTGTTTTATGTTTATGGTGATACAGAAACACCACTATCAGGAATAAGTTTGCATCGCGGGCTGCCATTGTTTAAAAAATCTGAGTTTCACAGTGTGTTATATATGCAGATCATCTTTGAGTTCAGGAAGCGTTAAATCGAAAGATACATTTACAGTTGATTCCTTCTGTATGAAATAAATTAGCAGAAGCTTGGAAAAGCATCATAAGTGCAAGTTTCAATGCTTATGAAACACTATCATAAGTGGAAAGTTTAGGCAAGTATGGTGCATGACTTGAATTCACAACAGAAATAGTAAGATTGATATATAAGAAAACAAAAACAGTAAGTGGTAAGTTTAGTGCAGATAATTTAGCCGCTAAAATCACTATAAATTGTAGAAAAATGGATTTTGAAGTTCAACAAAATAATTAATCCATTTGATTTACAGATAGAGCAATTATTTTGACACTTAAATTGAATTTGTCTCGTATAAATCAGATGAAGACATATATGACAATTTTAGTGGTGGCCTTTCTTGAGAAAATAAGACAGGCTTTGGAGGATATGACACTGATGACAGCGGTCCTTGCATCATTTTCTATTACTTTATTCATTGGAGGTCTATCTGATGGACTCGTTTGAATGCACCGTAGACTCACTATAGTAATCTTTCTAACCATATCATTTTCTTCCTCTGAGATTGTCGAACAATTTAAAAGAGTATGGTTACCTTGCTCAAGATCCTTATAAATCCAGTCTGGAAAGTACATTTCAGAACTACATGACCCTCCATTGTCATAGTTCTTTCTTCCTCCAATCATTTCAAGAATCAACGTGCCATAACTATATACATCAGATTTGTAAGAAACTCCACCAAATGCTCTACTAAATACTTCTGGCGCCATTTATCCTATAGTTCCTCGTGTCCCCAATATTGACACAGTTCTGCCCTTCCTTTGACATACTTTAGCAAGTCCAAAATCAGATATTTTTGGACAAAAATCTTCATCCAAAAAATGTTTTGAGGCTTTATATCAAGATGTAGAATCCTTGAACTACATCCTTGATGCAAGTACTCTAGACCTTTAGCAATGCCAATTGCAATTTGGAACAAAGTGTTCCAATCAAAACCACATATAGCATTAGGAAATTCGCTTTTATAGATGAACTTATCAAATGATCCATTGGGCAGGCAGCGGTTATGGTGCATAAGGAAATCCTTATGCACCCTGCATAAATCCAGAAATGGTTTTGGAGTACAACTTACAGAAATCATTAAGTACATCTAATGGTTTTGGAGTACAACTCACAGAAACGGGTCCTTAGTTTTTTTCACCTGCTGGAAACCATTAAGTACATCTAATGGTTTTGGAGTACAACTCACAAAAACCATTTCTGAATTTATGCAGGGTGCAGAAGGATTTCCTTATGCACCATAACTGCACCCCATTGGGCATGAATTCATATATTAATACTCTTTTATTCACCTCATAACAATAGCCTAAAAGGGACACAATGTTCATGTGTGATGTTCGACTAATGCTAGCAACTTCATTTATGAACTCTTCCCCGTTTCCTTTTGACTCGTTAATGACTTTCACGGCCACTTGACGACCATCGGTTAAACTTGCTTTGTACACAACACTATATCCTCCTTGGCCTAATATATCACAGAATGAGTTTGTTATTCTTTTAACTTCTGTATAAGTGTATCTTCTTGGCATTGATAAATTGTAACTTTGCATGAAAACCTCCACATTGCGGTCAACAAGTTTTCTACTTTTCCCGGAAATAGTCATTTGTTGTCTACCTATACCCCTTTTAAAGTGACGACTAATCAGAATAATAAAGACCATTGTTACTCCAAATCCAGCAACTGAAGCGCCTGAATATATGTAAACAAGTATAAAGAACAGGTGAATATTTTTTTATCTTTTATACTATTTTTAAAAAATAATAGGCTTAATTGCACTTTTGGACCCCTATCTTTCCAAAAGTTGCGGTTATGGACCCCTAACTAATTTAAATACAAAACAGACCCTTATGTTTTGATTCTTTGACAGTTTTGGACCTCCACCCCATTGTTGACTTAGTCGTTGCTGACGTGGCATCTACATCCCATTAGTGAGGTGCCACGTGGCTGACGTGGATGAATTAAAAAAAGTAAAAAAATAAAAATAATACATGTGGCACCTCACTAATAGGATGTGGGTGCCACGTCAGCAACGACCAAGTCAACAATGGGGTGGGGGTCCAAAACTGCCAAAGAATCAAAACATAAGGGTCTGTTTTGTATTTAAATTAGTTAGAGGTCCATAACCGCAACTTTTGGAAAGATAGGGGTCCAAAAGTGCAATTAAGCCAAAATAATAACACCACCACCAATGTGGGATGAGAAACACCGATTATAGAAAATGATACTGTTTATTCATCTTACCAATCACAATGAGATTCCTGTTCCGTTTTGAACCTACAATTCAAAAAGCAAATTAGATAGAACAAAAACAGAGAAATGACCATTTATTTTCCCATTTATATGCATGCCGATAATTTAGGTTTTGATGAAGAACAATTTTGGAATGTTGATTTTGATGGGAAAAACAGAGAAGAAAGTCCAAAGCCTTTGGACAATGTACAGCCAATAGAATTTAGGGTATGGCAAGGGTTGAACCCTAACAAATTTACCTACTTTGATTCTGTTTTATATTTACTTTTCTAAAAGGTCCCTTAATTAATATAAATTTTAATTTTCAATGACTCTTTCATTTATATGAACAAGTTCTCATGAAAATACTTTTGAAAATACACTTATTTTTTTAATGTGATTAACAAAATTAATTTCCCTTAATTCAGAAAAAACAAAATTAAATTCAGAGTACAAAATTTTTAATAAGCACCGAGTGAGTTATTTTTACTTATAATCAAAATCAAAATGAGAGAGTATGGCTCTAGGCACCAATAAAGACCAAAGCATGAGGTCTAATACTACTTAACCATACACATATTATCCATCCACATTAGTTTATGGCAAATTCTATGGTACACCCAAAAATTTGAGTGTATCGGTACACCAAATCGTTAAATTAATGATGCAATATTACAACTTACAGTAGTTATAGAAGGAAACGTATATAGGAGTATGAGAAAGTGATATTATATACATATTTGAGGATGGGGACTTTTGTGAATCACATGTAGTTGTATAATGTCCATCTTTGCAGAAACATTTGAATCCAGATTTTCCATCGTTGCCACAAACTCCGCCAGAATCAACGCACCTCTGGCACTCTCCATAATTTCCCGTCCATTTCAACTCAAAACCATCTTGTAATGCCTGGCTTATATCATTGAGAGTTGGAGTTGCAATTTGTGCTGCTTGGGTTTCCATAATTGGAATCTCAACGATAACAGTTGGAGTACATGAGAATAAGACCGGACCAGGATCCACAAAGGTGTACACAGCTTTAGTATTACCGCAGTAGCACTATAAAACATACTCGGTAGATTTGTATCGCAATTGTATAACAGGGTTATTTTATAAGAAACATCACTATAACGTTGAAACTGAGTGTTATCGAATGTGCTATTCGTATGACTATCACTCATACCAGCACAAATACCACTCCAGTAATCATCTCTGGCAACTGTAAATTTCTGCGTTGTATTCTCCCATTCAAAAATACAGTATTTGACGTTATTGATTGTTATCTTTGGAACATTTTCTTCGCATGTGAGTTCTGTATTAGGATCAGCAGAAACACCACAATAATGTGCTCTATTTCCTCCCCAGAACGGATACTTCAGGTTTGTGACGTTGTTTCCGCAGTTAAAAGCGTTGTCGTTGCAGTTTGTGTACTGCTTATCAACCTCACAAAAACATGTTGGAATATTGGTAATTGAGATCATTAAAAGTGTTATAGCAAAGAAGTTCATAATTGGCTAACAAAGAAGTAATGGTGGAAGAAGTGTGAATAGGATTCGTTTTGGTGAGATGAAGATAAATAATTCATTTAGTCTACTTAAAATTAATAACATTCAACTCCCCTTTCACTTTCATGTTTAATTCAATGTATGACAATTTCCACACTCTGAAGTTTCTACGAAACTGGATTGAAGAATCTACTGCAATATAGAATTTAATACACGAAAAACTTAGTTTAGTCGTAGTATTGAAGTCAATGATGATGATAATATGTACTGATCTCAACCATCAAACATGAGACAGAAAGCGAGAATTAAAGTATAAAAAAAGTTGTTGTTGTATTTTATTGGTAGAGATTGAAAATGGAGAAAACTTAGAGAATTTTTAATGGAGAAAATTCAAATCTTTCAGGTTGTATTAACCTAATGTTGTCGGCATTTACTTTACTCAAAGTGTTTGCATGTAGTTTGGTCTAAGACTCCACATAATAAAAAAAAAATTAAATATTTAAATAATTTTTTTAGCAAAAGTGAGTAGACTGACGAAAGAAATTGTTCTGAAACTTATTAGTAAGAGAGAATTGTTTCAGGGAAAAGAATTCAAAATAAATACTCCCAAATGTTTTAAACGATTATGCCATATTTAATAAAGGAGATAGACCAACTGGTTATAATATAGTATAAATACTCTAGTAGTTACATAATCTGCACATAAAAACACTAAAAATGAATAGTACAGGAAATTAGGCAATATGAGGCCGTCAATCTATCTGCGGCAGTTTGTCAAAAATCACCCCACATTAAAAGTTGTGGTGGTGGAGCTCTTTACTCTTGGAAACTAGGTTGACTTCTATTTTTTTTAGAAATTTTAGTGTTTGGTGTTTACAGACCGTGGGTTTAAATATTTTCCATACATGATTTGGTGTTTTATGTTTATGGGATTACAGAAACACCACAATCGGTAACAGATTTGATATCGCAGTCTACCATTGTTTCAAAATTCTGAGTTCCAAGGTGTTTTCTGCAGATTATCTATGAATTCAGAAAGTATTAAATCAAATGGAACACTAAGAACTTATTCCTTCGTTTCGTGGAATAAAATAGAATATGGGGAAAGCATTATAAGTGCAAGATTCAATGCTCATGAAACATTATGCAAGTATTTTCTTCTAAATGCGTTTTAGACAAGTATGGTGCATGACTTGAATTCACAACAGAAATAATAAGATTGATATATGAAGACAAAAAAACAGTATGCCGGAAGTTTAGTGCCAGTAATTTAGCCACTACGATCACTATAATTATACAAGTTAATTATAGAAAGAACAATTATTTTGACAGTAGCTGAACAAGTTATACAAGTTAATTGATCCATTTTGGTAGTAGTTGAACCAAAATTTTGATTTATAGAAATAACAACTATTTTGATACTGTAATTGAATTTGTCTCGTACAGATCGGATGAAGACATATACACTTGTAGTTGTGGTCTTTCAGGTGAACATAAGACGGGCTTTGGAGGATATGACACTGACGAAAGTGGCCCTTGCAACATTTCTATTACTTTATTCATCGGTGGTCTGTCTGATGGTTTCATTTGAATGCACCATAGACTCACCAAAGTAATCTTTCTAACCATATCATTTACTTCATCCGAGATTGTGGAACAATTTAAAAGAGTATCCCCTTGCTCAAGATCCTTATAAATCCAATCTGGAAAGTACATTTCTGAAGTACATGACCCGCCAGTGTCGTAGTTCTTCCTTCCTCCTATCATTTCAAGAATCAACATGCCATAACTATATACATCAGATTTGTAAGAAACCCCACCAAAAGCTCTATTAACTACTTCTGGTGCCATATATCCTATAGTTCCTCTTGTCCCCAATATTGATACAATACTATCCTTCCTTTGGCATATTTTCGCTAGTCCAAAATCAGAGATTTTTGGGCAAAAATCTTCATCCAAAAGAATGTTTTGAGGTTTTATATCAAGATGCAGAATCCTTGAACTGCATCCTTGATGCAAGTACTCTAGACCTCTTGCAATGCCAATTGCAATTTCGAACAAAGTGTTCCAATCAAAATCACATATAGCATTAGGAAATTCGCTTTTATATATGAACTTATCTAATGATCCTTTGGGCATGAGTTCATATATTAGTGCTCTTTTGTTCACCTCGTAACAAAAGCCTAAAAGGGACACAATGTTCATGTGTGATGTTCGACTAATGCTGGCAACTTCATTTATGAATTCTTCTCCATTTCCCTTTGACTTGTTTATTACTTTCACCGCCACTTGACGACCATCAGTTAAACTTGCTTTGTACACAACACCATATCCTCCTTGGCCTAATTTATCTCGGAATGAGTTTGTTATCCTTTTAACTTCTGTATAACTATATCTTCTTGGCATGGATAAGTTATAACTTTGCATGTAAACCTCTACATTGTGGTCAACAAGATTTCTTCTTTTCCTGAAAATACTCATATTTTGTCTACCCATACCCCTTTTAAGGTAACAACTGATCATAATAATAAAGAACATTGTTACTCCAAATCCAGCAATAACAGCACCTGAATTTATGCAAAGAACATGTAAATAATTTTCATCTTTTTTTATCTATAAAAGAAATTACTAGTACCTCTGAACGTGGTATGAGAAACACTTAACATAGAAAGTGATATTTGTTATTATTCTTACCTATCACTCTCCCACGGTTGGATGAACCACTACCTACAATTCAAAATTCAAATTAGATAGAAATTATTATAATTAATAATCATGCTCATGCATTGTCTCCAAGAGAAATCATCATTTATTTTGTTAGTGCTATTGCATGTTTTGATGAACATTAATTCTTATTTTTTATTTTGGGATAAAAACAATGCTGAACAACACAGTCATGTTGATTTTGATGGGGGAAAACAGAAAAAAAAGACTGCAGCCTTTGAAAAAATGCACAACCTATCTTAATAATGTCTTTATCTTAATTAATAGTATACACCCATTGAACCTCAAATAGGCAACATTGCTTATGTGCCATCTTCTAACATAACCCTTGCCAAATTAGCAAACAAAGATCATCAAACATCATTTTCAACCATTTTTTTGAATTTTGAAAAGTCAATCCTTCATATAAAAATTATATATATATATTTTATCCCTGTGAAAAAGAAAAAGAAAAACCTATGAAAATTGTGACACAATCATCAACCAAATTTTATAGTAGATTTTTTGTATCAGCAAAAGTAAATTTTGGTAGTAATTGTACTAAAAGTTAGTTGTGGTAGTAATTGTTATCTATTAAAGTAAAGAATGAACTTCCATTCAATCTTCTTGTTACTTTACTCCTTAACCCCCAATCCAATATAGTATTTCCTTGATTTTATGGAAGTGTTACTTTATCATAATTTTTGTAAATATGCATCTTAACAAACATCTACTAATAAAAAAAATTTCAGGAGAAAAAAATTTCCTGGTAAAATCGGATTAAGTGAACTTGTAAAAACTTTAAACCCTTGTTGGATTAGGATTATCTTTAAACTGTATTATTACTATTACTAGTTGTGGAAACAAACTTAGGAGTTAATTGTATAGAAAGTGAACGACATACTTGAGGTTGGTGCCCTTTGTGAACCGCATGTATCTCTATAAGCTCCATCATTGCAGAAACATCTGAATTCAGTTCCTCCATCGTTGCTGCCACACACGCCACCAGAACCAACACACCTCTGGCAATCTGCATAACTTCCCGTCCATCTCAAATCAAAACCGCCTTTTAATGCATCGTTTATATCATCGAGATTTGCAATTTGTGCAGCTTGGGTTACCGAAACCGGAATCTCAACAATAATACTCGGAGTACATGGGAGAGAGAACGAACGAGAATCCGAAAAGGTGTACACAACTTCAATATTACCTCCACAGGAGGGATTATAAACCCCACCCATAGTTGTATCACAATTGTATAACAGATTTACTTGGGACAAAACACCACCATCACGCTGAAACTGAGCGCTCTCAAATGTGCTGTTATTAGGCTTGTCATTCACACTCACACTCACAGTACAAATACCACCCCAGTAATCGTCTCTAGCAACTGTGAGTTTCTGTGTTGTGTCGCCCCATTCAAGAATACGGTATTTCACGCCATTGATTGTTATCTTTGGAACATTTCTTTCGCATGTAACCTCCGTATTAGGATCAGAAAAACCACACTCCTTTCCTCTGTTTTCTCCCCAGAATGGATACTTGAGGTTTGTGACGCTGCTACTTCCGCATTCAAAAGCTTTGTTGCACTCCGTGTATTCATCATCGCACATACACGTTTGAATATTGATGATTGAATTTGAGATTATCAAAATGGTGAAAGAGAAAAATGAAATAATAATGGAAGAAGATGGATAATGAAGCAAAGGTTTCATTCTTTCTTGCACACTAGACCAAAGATGCAATAATGGAACAAGTGTGAATAATAGGATTGATTTTGGTGAGATAAAGATAAATAATTCATTTTGTCAGCTTAAAATTTAAAATATTCAAACTCCCCTTTCATTTTCAAGTTTAATTCAATGCATGATAATATTCACTTTCTTTGAAGTTTCGACGAGACAGGACCGAACCTACTGCAAATGTGGAATTTAATACACGAAGAACTTGGTTTAGTCGTAGTATTGAAGTCAATAATGGTGATAATATGTACTCTCTTCACATTTGTAATATTACATTGAAAATTGAGGATTTTGGAGAAAAGAAGAGGGTAATGCTTACTTTTTATTTTTCAATTAAGGATACTATAAAATCTATTTAAAGATAAATTAACCGTGATTAAGATATCAAATGATCTTTATTATATTTTTCTTTCAAATAAACTTTTAAGAATAGGCAACAAAGGATTTGTTCTAAAAAAATATTATATTTGTCCCTAATTATAAGAGACCTTTTTAAGAAATTTTTTTGTCTCTTTTTATAAGACATTTTTGTTATTTTCAACTATATTAATTTCCTTATCAATATACTCTTATTTATTTTTCATATTTTTCTTAAAAGATATAATTGTCAAAACAATGTTTATTACAAACAAATTTAATACTACTATTCTTTCAAAAACAATTAATACTACTACCAATTTTTTTTAATTCATGTGATTTGACTAAAGCAGTCTTCTGTATTTTAGGAATGAGGAATAGGCAACCGAGGACTTCTTACTTTTCATTTTCTTTTGCCTCGTGTTTTAATCTTGATTTATGATTAAGGCTTGAAAATTGAACTACAAAATATACATTGTCAGTAAAACACTTAATTGCTTGCTTTATCCAAAAGTTTAGAGCAACCGATTTCATTTTTTGGGTATCTTTTTCTTTTATTGTGGTTATATTGTCGGGAAGCATAGAATAATCCAAACTTGACTTTGTATCTGTTTAGTTCAGCTTCTACACCCTTTAAAAGCATTTTTGGTAGCTTCAAAAGTGAAAACTAGCAATTCCAACATGTTTGGTTCAGCTTCGCAAAATTAATTCTCATCTCCAGAAGTAATTCTGGATGAAGCTACAATTCCTAGCTTTTAAGTTAACTAGAATCAATTCTCCAATAAATTTTATATTTTGATTATTACTACCTATTATTTTTCTATATTGCTCTTTATCAATTCTCCTTCTTTTTGCTTTGTATTTAATTTGATAAACCAAATTTAATCAGAAAACTTAACGAACCAAATTAACCCCCATAAAATATTTATGGTCATGAGTTACCAAGTTTTTTTTTCTTTTTTTTTCCTCCCTAAAAAAAATGGATTTTCCTTTACGGTGTTTTCATTCAAATTTACTGTATTTTTTTTTAACATTTCTTGTACGCTATATTTACCATTTTTTTTGACAATATATTTATCATTTTTGACAACTAACTATAGTATTATTTAACTTAAATATATTTTATCAAAAAATATAAAATATATGAACAAATATTATGCAAAAAAAACTGGTTTAATGATCGTATTTATCATTTTTCAAATTAATATATATATAATTTATTTATTTAGAATAAATAATATATATTTAGTATTGTTCTACGTATACATTCATCTATGTCCATTTATTTGTATTTAACTATGTTCATTTTAGTAATTATACATTCAAAAATAATTTTGATCAAAACTATCCAAACAACTTTCAATCTGTTTAATAAATTCTGCATTATTGAATCCAAACATAAATCAATTCTCTCAAAATCAATTATATCAAAATATTATATAAGAATCAATTCAGTCAAAATCAATTCTATCTAAAATTGAACCAAACACACACGATCTTTAGCAAATAGAAACATAGAATAGTCCAAACTTGACTAGACTCCTAAATATGGTGCTAAATGATAGTATAATCAAGAATAGGTCAGAGGTGTTGTAAAAAAATATATAGGTCATATATTTTGTGAAGAGAAAAAAACATCAATATCTTACATTGACTTCCTCTAAAAAAATCATAGATTAACAAAAAACTAATATTAAAAGTAGTGATTCAAATTGCCTATGCCTTTCGATATTTGTGTCCAATCTTATTAATTTTATCATTATTATAAAATAGTATCATATTTTGTACAATATTAATCAATTTAGTCCTCTGTCTAGGAGAGGGAACAACTTTTTCATCATGAAAAAGTTCATTTCTAGCCATAGATATAATGATCAATTTTGGCCTATGCAGTTTGAATTTTCGAATTATAGAATCTAAATGGAATAAACACCCTATAAAAATCTTCAAAACACGTTAAAACATTTAGGATAAAAATAACAGTCTAAATATTTTTGATAAAAATGATTTATTTTACTTGGATCCACTCGGATCATAGCAAATTACTAACAAAAATTGTAAAATTTTAAAAAATGCTAATAAATGTTCTTAAAACATTGTTTAAGAAACTAAAAAAGATAAACTTTTGAATAGAAAATGATATAATTATCATTTTGACAATTCTTTGACTTGTAATATCAAGATATGATTCCTTTTATGTATTTCTTAAACAATAACTTTAGTACACCTAATAGCATGACTCACTTATAATACGAGTTACATATCTATTATCTATCATATTTTCATTTATAGTTCATTCGTATGTGAGACTAAATACTCACACTTGAATTTCAACATACACCATCTCCTCTCTAATAATATTAGAACTTAAAAAGAACAATTCGCATAGTCAAAATTATATGGAGTACTTTTTTTTTTTTTAGGGATTATATAGAGTGCTGTTTTATAAAGGAGAAAGACCAACTAGTTATATTATACTCCGTTAATAGTTTAGTACAAATACTCTGTCCATTTATGATTCACACAAGGGAGGAAAGATTTGGGTTCTGTACGACAAGAAAAGTATATCCTTATTTCGGTCATAACAAGAAATGTATACCTTACGCCATAAATGGAGAGAAGTACACTGTTCCAATTGTCTTTGATCTTTTTCTTTTTTTGAGTAATCTTTGATCTTAGTTATGATGTTTAAAATCATCCCACATCACCCTAAGCCTAAAGTGTATTAAAATCTAAAAAGTATATTTGAGAGAAATTATATTCAATAATGCACGTATAAACACCTTAAATAAATAGAGAGCATCACAGCGATATGCACTTCTTGAGAGGACTTAAACAAGACAATGCAAATAAAACGACCGAACAGTTTGGCCGTTATCCTAAGCTACGGTTCTGACATTGTCAACAAAAGCAATGCTAACTTACAATTAATAATGATTGGAGCTTTGCTTTCTTTGGTTCCAATCATGGTTCTATTGTTTACCGTAAACATTCCTAAGTACAAATTAATTTCATAATCTCTGCGCAATTAGTTCAGCCACTTGATCCAAAATTAATATGCCATCACTCTTTCTAAACTATGAGTGTAAAAACATTGTACATAAGTCCCGTTTGATTTGAGCTTATGAAAAATAGATTATGTAAATAAATAAATTTTTATTTTAATTTATAAGCTCTCACTAACAAAAACCGTATCTTCATAAACTACCTTAAAAAATTATAAATAATACATAAAAACTTATTTGTTTGTATAAACCATTTTATATAAGCTCTAAAATAAGTTAATTCAAACGGACCCATAGTCACAAATAAAAGAACCACATCAAAAAATTATGTATAGAGGAAAACATAAGCGTGTTGATTGCTAAGTGTATGTTTGTTCCACTTTTACAAGGAACATAATTGATTTTGGAGGTGTCTAATGAATTTTGATATGTTTGGTTGTTCTCGAGTTAAATTGATTATGTTTCTATAATTGATTCTACTTAAAGTTAGAAATTATAGATTTAAATTCTAAAATTGATTTTCACAGACAAATTTATAGTTCACGTGAATGCATCAATACATTTTATCAAAATCAATTATTCAATTATATAAAAATCAATTATATCCACCATACCACCAAACACACTCCATGTATCTTAAATCTAACAAGCGGTGTGTCAGTGCAAAACTAGAACTTGAATAATCTACGAAAAAGTCATCTCAGAAAAAACACATGGAAACAGCAAGCAAATAGAGACACTCTTGTAAGGTATCATCGATTCCTACAAAGCACAATCCAATTCCAAGTAGAAAACTCATATTCTAATCCTACCAACTATTCTATTTATCAATCACTTTATTAATCAGTACATTTCTTCTATTCATTAATAATTCTTCTATTTAACTAAATACTTTGACCCCATTAAACGACGTCGCACATTATTAAAGCGCCTCCATTACCGATAAACGTTAGTTTCGTTAACTATTTTACCAGAAACATTTCCGCGCACGTTAGCAGAAAAAACTAAACGTGATTATTTATTCATTTAGTTACAACTAAACGTGATTATTAATATTTTTTACTATTACTATTTCTAATAAAAATAAACATTAAAAAAAAATCTGAATTGAACCGTACAGTTATCACAGTAGAGAGAAACTGTAACCGTTACTCAGGAATAGTGAACAATACCGGCCGCCACGCTCTTCTCAGTAGCCTGTAACGAAACGCCGATGACACCGGCCGGAGAGCCGCAACGGCGGAAGATCGACGGAACGGAGATCCAGTTCGGAATCGAACACCGACGGTGGAGCTATCTTTCTGATCGTAATTCTGCTGTTGTTGTTGCTGTTGAGAGATGTTCTTCTCGTCTTGCAGAATTGTCGGCGGAGACGGAAGAGACGGCGGAGACGGCGAGGAGACGAAGAGGTCTTTGAGCTTGTGACGGACTTTGACCTCATCGGAGGAAGGAGGAGGTGGATCTAAGGGAGGAGGATGGAAACGACGGCGGTCGTGAGGACGAGTGAGGAACATGCGGAGGGTTTTGCGGCGGCGGAGGTGGATGACGGGACTGTTGGTGGGACTGCGTGTGGGACTGTTGGCGATGGCGCATTGTGTGGCTAAGAGCTTGAATTTGTGGAGATTGGGCATAGTGTGTGCATTTATGGATAGAATTGAATGAATTTGGGTTTTTTTTTTTGTTTTATTTGTAAAGAGAGATGAAGGTTAGATAGATCTGAGAAGGATTAGGATGGTGTTTGGAATTAGAAAGTAGAATGAGAATGATTGGGTTGAGTATTATCGGGGGAATATTAAAGCTGTCTTTTCTTCTATTGCCCCTATCTCCTACTCTATTCTAGTCCTACTACTTTCTACATACTACTACTAGGAGTACATCGCATAATGTGAGGAATTTATATTTAAGCTATGTTTGCCAAGAAACATTTTTGAGTTATAACTTATTTCGTATAAGTTCATTTAATTAAAAATGATTCTTGTTATAATTGTCATATTCTTACGAGTTTATAATTTTTTTTATTGAATTATAGTGTTTTTTTATAAGATAACTTAAGTAGTTTATAGCTTATCATTTTTCATCATTATTTTATCCTTGCAATTTTAATTGGAAAAAATTTAAATATTAATGACTTTTTTTTTTCTTCATATTTATAAGTAAGTTTAACCGATAATTTTATCAAAAGCTACAAATTTAATCAATTGACTTATCCGTTATAGTTATAATTAGTTTATCAGCTACTGGTAGCCACAGATAGTGTTGGTTATTACCTTTGAATTATCCCTAAAATCAAAATGATGTCTTGAGTGATTGCATGGCCTTAATCTTATGATCCGTGTCTATTTAGGATTTTATAAATTTATTTAAATTTAGTTATTTGGAACAACTGATGCTTGTTGTGGTTGGTTGTATGAACAAGTTATTTGTTTGATGCGAAGCTGTAGAAAGATGTAGCGTTGGAGGCAGGAGATGTGTCGTTGTAGGACCGTCAATACGTGTGGTACAATTGTAAAAATGTGGATCCAACAATGGTGAACCTTAGAGACGAAGTTTGATGAATCGCCAATGATTTTTAGTAAGAGGAAGGATAATGAATATGTTGATTTCTAATAGATAAGAAACAACAACCGCACATACAAAATCATCAAAGGGCGCGTATTGGATAGAGACAAGACTTGTGCTATAAAAGGACAATGTCAATGTTGTGCCAAGGGTCTAAAATCTTCATCCAATTTCATCGGTGGTTTCTAGATACGGATAGCAGCCACTTGAGATCTCACATCGTATCCCTTATATTGACAAGCATGAGAGGTAGCTCTTAGATTGTTTGAGTTTTAGAAATATTTGAGTGAGTAATACAAAGAGTTCACTACTCTCTTTCATGGATTGTAATCTTCATTTGTAAACAATAAACTCTTCTATTAATTATTGCAATTATGTTTTCATTTATTTCTTCTCTTATTTCTATTTTTCTGCTTAAACTCATCATGACCTAACCCTGTTGTGATTATGACATGATGAGACTATGATTATGTTTGCATAAGTTTAGTTTGTTGCATACTCAAGCTTCTTTTAAACAAGTTGTAATAAGTATAATCTTTAAAGTAAAACTTGATCACTATTATCTTTAATGTCAAATTCCTGAGCTCGGAAGAGGATGAGAATGAAACTACTTGTTTAGTATGAGATACGTTTTTATGCTTGAAAATGATAAAGACCTTGAAAGGTTGTTTGAATGTCTATCTAGATTTATTGTCATAGGAAAAAAAATCAACCCTCCTAAGAAGGAAACAGTTGGGATCTAATCTTAACAATATTTCATGGTTAACTTGTCAGTTGCGAAACTCGAAAGAGCTAAAGCAATTATGATTTATTCACTAGGAAGCTATATGAAGTTGCAACTCTCTACATGTTCATAATTTATTCATTGTTCTTAACCATGCTTTGTCATATGAGATCTTTAAGTGTCAATTTGCTTTCACTATTTTTATTGCTTTAAGAATATATTTTAAGTGTTTTTACTTTGAATGATTTATTTTAATTTTATGCAAACAAGTTACCGAATTGAAAAACTGCATAAAGCTACATCGCCATATTCCCTTTGGGTTCAATCTTTTTATATTATTATTTGAGACAATTCTTAGAGAATATCACATTTTGTCTGATGTGACTTGTGAGACTCTTTAATACACCCCGATACGACTAACACTATTGGGCTTAGTTCGTGGACATAAATGGTGGATGATCCAATAACGAAAACCTAATAACAGGTGATCCAATGAATATTGGAGGTGACTGATACCATCTTAGAGAACATGTTCAAGCCATATTTTGTTCGATATAGGACTCTTTATTGCTCATTGGCTAGTATGGATCAAAATTTATTGGGATACATTTTCATGCCAATCGCATCGACTGTTTTTTTTTTTTTGAAGCGCAAAACAAACCTTTGATTTCTAATTCCACAACGAACAATGAGTTTGAATCTTGTTTTGAGGTTATATAATAAGGTTTATGGATTAAGAGTTTCATTTCTACATTAAAAGTTGTGGTTTCAATTTTTAAACTATTGAAGATGTAACGTGACAACTTGCCTGTAATTTTAATCACTAAATATAACAACACCGCTAGTTGAAGCAAGTTGTCAATATTAAGTAATTGGTTATAAGAGAGGGCGTTAAAGATTTTAAAAAAAAAAAAACTTATTTAACATATCAACATTGAATTGATTATTACTAAGGAATGCCAACGATATTCACTTTTGAACACTCTCTTTGACATTCACTATTTTATTGGATGGAATTAACGCATGTTCCACCATATTATTTGGGTTCTATTTCTAAAGTATATATTCACAATGATTTAAACCAATAAGAGAATAAGTATTAGAGAAAATGTTCAAAAGTAAGTGTCGCTAGCATTCCTCAAACATGAGCATATTAACAACTATCTCAACTAACAAACTTATATAATCATTTTTTCAACTAACAAAATTATATAATCATATTAACAACTATTTCAACTAATTATGATCAGCAAGGAGCCACTGTGTTGTTTAGTAATAATTAGTACAACTCCTGAATAACATGGCCTAAATATTCACCACTTGATGTATGTGGATATGTATCATTTACAATATCTTACAAAATTCACCTTCCAAAGTATATCTGAATCCTGACCTACAACTCTGGCCATTCACATGTGTGGTTAATCTCTTCATCTTAGCATTCCCCTCGTCTGAAATAAGATAATGAAAATTCAGCAGTTGTATGTACTCAGTTTATTATTTTCCTATAGTCCTTTCATTTAAATCCTAACTTATGTATATAATATATATTTCAAATACATCAAACCAATTAAAATATTGGAATATTTACACAAGTTTATATTATTTCTAACTCTGAGACAGCTACTACTATTAGCATACATGCAAAAAATAATACTGTAAAAACAGATAAGCTTTTAGAAGAAAAAATATTTGAAGACCAAAATGACTTCTGAACTAGGTCATTGAAACCAGTAGAGTAGTTTTACTTTTTACCATCTAAAAATCTAAGTCCTCACCAAAAGAAAAATGAAATCTTAGAACCTATGAAGAAGTAGATGTAGAAGAGCCGCTAACCCATTTGTCAGCCACAGAATCTGGAGAAGTTGGGCAAGGACCCTTCTTCAGAAGTACAAGTTCATCTGTTCTAACAACAACATCCAATACTTTTGATTCATGTGTTTCAAGTTCATCACTCTTGATTGCTCTCAATATCTCCACAATCTCATCCATTGAAGGTCGTAAGTCTCTTTGTTGCTGCAAACACCTAAATGCCAATTCAGCCACTGCTGTTGTCATCCTCCTTACAGAATTGTCCTTTTCATATCCAAGATTAGGATCAACCAAATCATACAATTCTTGGCTCTGAATTTTATTGACGGCCATGTTAGCCAAGTTCACATCGTTGCGATGCCTGGTAATATCCACGGCTTGTAATGATGATATTAGCTCGACCAAGACTACGCCGAAGCTATAAACATCACTTTTGTCTGTGAGTTGGTAACACTGATAATATTCAGGATCAACATAACCAGGTGTTCCTTGTGGTGCAGTTGATACATGTGTGACATCGTTCGGAAACAACCTTGAAAGACCAAAATCAGCAACCTTAACATGGAATTTTTCGTCTAGGAGAATGTTATTGGATTTAACATCGCGGTGCATGACATCCGATGCATGGAGATAGGCTAGTGCCTCAGCCGTTTCTAATGCAATGTTCAATCTTACAGCCCAAGGAAGCAAAGTGGAGTTTGATCGGTCCCCATGAAGATGATCAGCTACTGTTCCATTTGGTATGTATTCATAAACAAGGAGAAGCTCTCTGCTATGTTTCGAGGTACATCCATAGAGTGTCACCAGGTTCTTATGCCTTAAGCGTGCTAGAATCTCAACTTCATTCATGAATTGCGCTACACGTTTAAAATTGCTTTCGTAATGACGTTTCACTGCAACTACACGTCCATCTTTGAGATCACCTGATCAACAATCAGAGGATATATAGTTTATAAGAAAACTATAAAGCAAAGGGAAATCAATTCTGTGAGAAAATGTATACTGGAAAGTAGAAATTATATTGTTAATTACCTTTGTAAACAGTGCCGAAACCTCCTTCTCCAAGTTCTTTAGAAGTGTGGAAATTGTTGGTAGCTTCTTCTAGTTCTTCATAGGTAAATACCTGGACACCAAAGTAGAAACTCTTCGGCATTGTAGTGGACTTAGAAGAGGGGTAAGAAGGAATACTCTGAGATGAATTAGTAGTGGAGGTTAGAGTGCCGGTGTTTGTGCCTGAGGTAGTGCTTGAAGGAGGCATGAATTGGTCATTGCTTATTGATTTCTTGGCATTTTTCCTCCTTCGCCTCACCACAAAGCATGCAAAGCCAAGAATGCAAATAAGGACTGCTGCAACTCCTGCAACTACGCCGCCTGAAGATAATGCTAGACATTAGTAAAATTTTACTTCTAAGATCTAAATTCAATCCATCTATTAACAAAATGGAATTTACCTATTATAGCACCCGTGCTTCCTGAGCCGCTACCTGCAAAATAAAATAAAAAATGATGTCAGAACAAAGAATCAGACAAGGATAGAAAAGGGGTGGGTAAAAAAAACTAGCATGTTTTGTTGTTCCAATAACAGTAAAACATTTCGAGTCTAATTAGTACACACTAAAGCAAATGATTATTAAGATCATGGTTTTATATTTCAGAATACAACTTTAAGGTAAAGATTTTAGAGGTCTCCGCAACGACATCTCTGCTGCAGTTGTGGTTGCTTAAGCTACATTAATCTGCAATTTTTTTGCAACATATAAAATCACAACGTAACCACAATTTAAAGTCAATCTTAAAACCATTAGTACTGCATGAAATAAAACTCATCATCAAATACCAAACACAACACAACAATCTACCAAAAGAAAAGCTAAAATACCTGAAGGACACAACCCATTACCACAAATACAAATAGGTTCATTATCATCAGAATCAAACCCACATTGTTGGCCACCAGAACTAATACACTCAAAACAATCATTCTCAAAAGGGTTGCTATAATTAACATTAAACCCTTTCATCAAAACCTCCTTAAGCAAAGAACGATTTCCTACAAACCTAGTAGCTTGCTCTTCAAGAATTGGCACCCCAACACCTTCATCACATTGAGCCAATCTAAGAACAGGGTCATAAGGAAATGGACCAATCAAAGTATATGAATTGTTCTTATAACCATTACTCTCGCAGTAAAACAAATTCTCTGGTGCTTTGGTGAATTCTGAAGTGGGTTTGCACTCGTAAAACAAAGTAAGGTTACGGTTTCCTGAACCGTAGCTAAAGCTAGTTCCATCGAAAGTTGAGTTAACATAATGATGCGTACATGTTTCATTCCAAAGGTCTAATCTTGCTAAGGTGAGAGAATGAGTCAATGAATTGATATGAAGAACTCGATAACTCACTGAGGAAATATTCAACTCTGGAAAACCACTGTGGCAGTTTAGGTGAAACTGTGGTGGCCCACAGTAGGAAGGACGGTCGCCACCGGTGAAAGGGTAGGAAAGGTCGGTTATGGTGCCACAGTTGAAGGTGGTGTTGTTGCAGCTAGAGAGTGATGCATGAGAGGGTAAAGAAGTTGTATGGTGGAGATAGAAGATGAAGAAGAGGATGAAGGTGGTGATGGGAGAAAAGAGGGACAAGGAAAACATAGTTTTGTTTCCTTAATTTGGTTTTGTTGAAATTTACAAGCATAGAAGAGTTGTTTTGTTACTTGTTGGGTTAGTATTATTATGAGAAAATAATTATCTAATAGTTTGGACTAAAGAACAAAAAAGAAAGAATAGAAAACATGAAGATGAGTTTTGTTGACTTGGACTTTGATGTCATGTGAACAATATATAATCTATAAACTGAGATTTTTTAAGCATTGTTTAGCAGCCAAATGAGCCTTTTTATATTCATTTTTTGTCCTGTTTGTATTTTTTAAAAACAATTGGCTGGTGGTATAGTATGTGAAATTGAAAGGTATAGTATTTTATGGTCAAGTAACAGTCTCTTATTTGGTTGAACGGAGGCTGTTCAAAATCTAGAACTATATGGTTGAAAGGTATTGGTCAATATGGAACACATGGATTGGAAGTTTTGGCAGGTTCAGGTGGTGGAAGTGTCTGCTTGATTTTTTTATTTGTATTTTTATGGAGAGAAAGGGAAGAAGGGTTAGTTGGACTTGGTTATATTAGTTAAATTGAACAGATACATGTAGTGACATCATTTGACAGGAATAGTAGAACATTTTTAATGACAGTGGCAACTCAGTTTTTTAGATATTGAATATTTGGAGAATTTAATATGTATAAAGTCATCAATTCTAAAGTTTCATTTTCAGAAAATGTAAGAGTAGGACCACAAATGGAATTAACTATAGTCATTATGATTAACTTTCCCAAATCCATTCCATTTGTATGTTCCAAATTATTCATCTGGATTGAGTTAGGTCAGTCCAACCTATATGTTTAGAGGGTATAAAAGTCTATTTAAGATTTTTGGATCATCCGTTAATGTTATTGAGCCGCTCGGATCATGCTGCAGTTATCCAATCTTAGACGACATGAGGGGTGTGTTGAAAGTCCTGCATTAAATGAGATATAACCTAAACTGTGTTTATGATGGGAAGCATCTCTCATCCTATCAGCTGGTTTTGTAGAACTGATAAGTTCCTACCCAAATTCTAAGAGTTTTGATTAGAATGGTTGATTTCTTTACCACCCCAATTTGTGAGTTTTTCTTATAAAATCAATAACTATGTACTAAACTAATTGACATGGGTTTATGTATCTAGAGGTGATAAACAGGTATAGAAGAAACTAAAACAGACATGCCATGGAACTCAAATACTGCATTAGAATTTCCTTTCCTCTAAGTTATCTCATTCTAATTATCTCATTCATGCGTCTTAAAATTATGTCATTATATGTATCAAATCTCTTCCATTTAAATTCCAAAAGTTTTTTGGTTTCCTATATCTTAAAAGAGAGATAAAAATCTGAACAAACTACTAGAAGGGGTACCTACCATTTTTCATTTTTAGCAATATTTTCTAGAAATGTCAAATTACCTGATCTACATGAATGTGGAAAGGATCCATCCTTGCAAAAGCAAGTGAATTCCCTTGAACTTGACTCATAACCACAGTGTCCACCAGAGCTTTGACACTCATGACACAAACTATTATTTGCATTCCACTCCACCCCAAAACCAATATCAATAACATCCTTCAAATTTTCCACACTGGAATTTGTCGCAACCCTTTCAGCCTCTGACTCCAAAATTGGAACAACCACTCTAGATTTGCATGTTCCCAGTGTCTCACTAAACGAATCCAAACTCTCACCATTCTCAAGATTACTCTCCAACATAAAATAGTTAACCATTTGAGTTCCATTTATACTACAATTAAACTGCGGGGAAAAGCTATCTGGCATAGGAAATGGGGTGTAAGGGCAATCATAGTAGAGTGTCAAGTTATGAGAATCCGAACCATAATCGAAGAAAGTGCAATCTAAAGTTGTGTTTTTAAGGCTGGTGGGACAAACATTGTTCCAATAATCGGTTCTTACAACTTTGAGTCTATGATCAGAATCACTGACTTCAAGAATTCTATAATTTTGTGACATAATGGTAATGCTTGCAAATTCATCTTTGCATTGTAGCTCAAAAGAAGGGTGGCCACAATATTGTGGTCTACTTGATCCCCAAAAAGGATATCTCAAGTTTCTAAGATTTGCACAATCAAATAAAGAACTGCATTTTTTGTACTGCTGCAAATTATCAGCACAAGATGATGTTTGGATTTGGATTAGGATTATGGTTGTGATCAAGAATGAAAAGATGCTTGGATGAAGAAGTTGCATCTTTAGAAAGAAAAGAAAAAGATTAACAAAGGATTTTGACACTGAAATAGGATTTTTCCAAGTTGATGTGAGTTTGATAAGTTTTAAAGTATACTAGTAGTATTGAATTGATGCAAATGAAAATTTAGGTCACCTATAGTACTAATAATATTTGTATTTTCTGTTGGAAATTAGTATTACTTTACCTAACACTAGTAGAAATGAGAGGAACTGTAAGAATTGATGCCTGGAGTCAAACAATAAATCAGTTTTCAAATTACTATGTCTAACAACTCTAAACTACTCAAGCCTACCAAATACTTATGATTCATGAATTAATCAAAAGTCAAAAGTGGTGGGACAGTGACACGTTTCAACTTTCAACCAACAATAAAAAAATAAAAGTAAAAAGTAATCTTATAAAAAAAAATGTTATAAGTATCAAAACATTGATAAAAGTCCCAAGTTTAATAAGATATGACATGAAAATGTGTTTATAAGTGTGGTCAATCATCACTAAAGTTGAGTTACGCTCAACTCAAAATTCTAAGATGGTATCATAAATCTATCTAAAATCACATGCTATCATGTCAGCACTATCGAGTCACTCAGATCACGCTTCAGGTGTCCAGTTATGAGCGAGAGGAGATTACCAAGGATTTTAATCCAGCAAAGGAGACACTTTGACACGGTCATAGCATATAGATGGTGCCAAAATTAGGCCACATAATAATCCAAATAAAAGAATATTACTAAAGTTGGACCAATTAAAACTCTAGGATTTGCAAAGATGTGAAAACGTAATGGTTTGGTGAAAATTATGTAGGAAATGGTCAAGAGGAAAAATTGTACGTATCCGTAAAAGTCAAACAACTTAGTTCTGATGGTAACAGGCAATCTCTGACACATTCTTCTTCAGGGGCCGTGGTGAAGAATCAGTAAGAAGAAAATTACCGATGTTATACATACTTATAGTCTTTTAATCTGATTTTGTTAATTATAAATTTTAAGAATTATCTATATTTTAAGCCTATGAAAAGTTGTGACACAATCATCAACCAAATTTTAGGATGACCTTTAAACTGTATTATTACTATTACTAGTTGTGGAAACAAACTTAGGAGTTAATTGTATAGAAAGTGAACGACATACTTGAGGTTGGTGCCCTTTGTGAACCGCATGTATCTCTATAAGCTCCATCATTGCAGAAACATCTGAATTCAGTTCCTCCATCGTTGCTGCCACACACGCCACCAGAACCAACACACCTCTGGCACTCTCCATATTCTACAGTCCATTTCAAATCAAAACCGCCCTGTAATGCTTGGTTTATATCATTGAGATTTGCAATTTTTGCAGCTTGGGTTACCGAAACCGGAATCTCAACAATAATACTCGGAGTACATGGGAGTGAGAACGAACGAGAATCCGAAAAGGTGTACACAACTTCAATATTACCTCCACAGGAGGGATTAAAAACCCCACTCATAGTTGTATCACAATTGTATAACAGATTTACTTGAGAAAAAACACCATCACGTTGAAACTGAGCGCTCTCAAATGTGCTGTTATTAGGCTTGTCACTCGCACTCACACTCACAGTACAAATACCATCCCAGTAATCGTCTCTAGCAACTGTGAGTTTCTGTGTTGTGTTGCCCCATTCAAGAATACGATATTTCACGCCATTGATTGTTATCTTTGGAACATTTCTTTCGCATGTAAGCTCCATATTAGGATCAGAAAAACCACACTCCTTTCCTCTGTTTTCTCCCCAGAATGGATACTTGAGGTTTGTGACGCTGCTACTTCCGCATTCAAAAGCTTTGTTGCACTCCGTGTATTCATCATCACACATACACGTTTGAATATTGATGATGAATATCATCAAAAGTATCCCAGAGAAAAAGGGAAAAGAAGATGGATGAAGAAGAGGTTTCATTCTTACAGCCAAAGAAAGAAAGAAAGAATAGGTTTGGTTGAAAAGAGGCACAGCAAAAAATGGGATATAAATCAAAGACTGAAATAAACAAACTACGCGTCGATGATTATATTCAATAATAACTTAGTCGTGTTTCACTTTCAATGGGTGGAAATTTTAAAATTCAAGAGTAAGTTTCTAGGAAGCTTGAGGGTAACGGCAAATGCAGAATTTATTACCTCAGCTTACTGTAGTCGTATAATATAATGTTGTATACACACCACTAGACCAGTATTTTATATTTCAAAGTTCCATGCTTCCAGAAGGGTAGTAGTAGTCATTTGTTGACCACCTTTATATTAGTCTTTTCATAAATTGATTAAGGGCGTGGAATACGTGTTTACTTCCTCTATTATCTTATTAAGTCTTTATAAATATAAATTTATAACATGATAATGAATAAATATATTTTATATATTTACAGGATAAAACTAAGTATAGTTGTACTTGGGTGGATTTATTTTATTTGAGTGCTTCATATTTTATGTAACAACATATAGTTTTGCTAGATTCCTAGTTATCAAATCAAATACAAGACAATTGTTAAAAAATGACAAGTGTGAAAAGGTGCGCAGACAAATGTAATTCCGAAACTTCACATATTTTATGGGAAAAAATATCTCTCTATTATATATTTTCATTTCATAAAATAAACGTGTAAAATGGAAATAAAATAAAAATAATAAAAATTTATTCATGTAGGAAGTAACAGGATGGCAATGGCAAATAAGCAAGTATAAGGTTTTCGCGAGTAATATGTAAGTATCTTTATAAGTATTTTTTTAGTCTTAAGATACGTCTGTCTCTGGTGAACCTCTGAAACTCAACTCACCTAAATTTTGTCTTATAAAAAAGAAACAAGCAAGTAGTAAAAGAAAATCTCCCACATACACGGGAGCAAGGGTGACAAATACATTAAGAGTTCTACATTGAAGAATTTCGTATTGATGTTTAAAAGTTTAATGATTTTCATATCTAATAAGCTAGTTTTTTTAATTGGACTCTCTTTAGTCATATGCTCTAACATTGGGGCATTCATCTCCAAAAGATTCTGATCGATGTAAGATCCTAATGAGATAAAGTTGAGTAAAGTGCTAGTAAGCATTTAACAAATCTTTCCATGGCACTGACGCATGTTAGGTGAACTATCTAATTTGTTGCCCTGCAAATTCCCTAGTAGAAAAGCATTTGAAAACAAGAAAGTATGAGAAGTGCAATCAATCACACTATGTTTGGATGAGTGGTGTGACATTGCGATTTTGTTTAAGCTCTTTAGTGTAGTTTTAACCGAAATCACATTGGCTCGATGTGGTGAAGTGAAAGTTATTAAGAACGATGACTCTTGAACGCTGAGTGAAATGACACTATATCAATGTTACGAAGTGAAAGTCGATGAGGATGCCTACTCTCAAACGATGGAACATTGTTAGGAGTTTTACCAAAGAAACCTCCCATAAAAAATATATAAAAAAAAAACTTACAAACCAATGGACTCTCTCACCTAATAAATTACGCTCAATTGCACTTTTAATCGCCCTATTTTATAAAAAAATACCCCTTATAATTGAACTTTTTATCCCTCGAGTATCACACTCGTTTCAATTTTGGTTCAACCTAGATTTTCTGCCCCAAAAGCAATGACGTGGCCAGTTACAAAAAGGAAAAGTTATGAATCCTAATTGCCAACTCTAGACTATTCAAAACAAAATGAAGAAAGAATAAGAGGCCAAGGGAAGGGAGTGCTTCGAAAAAAAATAATAAGCAGAAGCTAATAAAGTTGATTCTCGATGGATCAAAAGAACTTAGTTAATATAATAAGGTGTTGCAACTTATTAATCATACATTCAACATAATAAACTACAATTTTAAACGTTATTAACCATTATTTTTTCGTGTTCCCACATGCATACACACATACTAATTTATGTTCGAATATACATGATTTTTTTTTTGAAATATATATACATGATATTTTTTTAAACATACATAAAATTTATGATTAATGAGTTCAAAATTATGATTAATTGTATTGAGTTGTTAATAAGTTGTAACACATTATGGTTAATTTAACCGTCTAATATATTTATGTCAATTTTGTGTCAAAATATACGTCTCATTTTAAGATGTAGTCCACGTAGGCAAAAATGTGATAAATTCCTAAATTTCAATTTAAAACAAAAAATCATCACTTATTTATTTTTCATTCACTAAATGTGGAGAAAAAAAGGTTTAAGGACAACACAAACTATTTTCTACTATTGTTCAATTGACAGGAAGAGCTAATTTTCAACAAATTGTAAATTGCGAGGATGGCCACTAAGGAGTAAAGGAGTACATGAAAAGAAAATCTTCCACTAAATTACAAGACAAGACAAGACAACAAGAGCTAGGACTACTTCCACCAAAATAGCAGTATACGACCGATTCACATTGATGAGATCATATAATCTGGGACCCCATTTGATAGTTAAATAGTTAAATAAAAGAAGGAAATGCACACAAATATATTTAATCCAAAATATATATGCAAGCAAATTAATCTTATTGACTACATACTTCTTTAACCAGGAAAAGGAATTATATTTTCAGGAAAACCAGCAAAACACAATTTTTCAATTATATTGACTGCAACAAAAAAATCTAGCAGTAATTAATAGTAATATTCATGCCGTGAAAGGAGGGCAGAGTACATTCAAGTCTAGCATCTAGAGAATGACATCTTTTTATAGAGTGACCATGTATATAACATTTGACCATAAAAATTATTCATACATCCAAGTTCTATTATATGGACCACCTTGGTAAATAGGATTGGTATTTAAAAATTGCTCAAAACATCATTGATGGATGACACCGCCGTCTAAAGTAGAAATTTACAACTGAGACGATGACTTAATTGATGTTAATTTGACAAAACAAGGGAAAATAAATATGAATTGAGTTTTGAGGCATATAGTTAGAAAAAGAGTAATTAATTCATCTAAGAATTTGTATATGATCTTATGTTTAGGGACAATTTTTTTTTTTTTTAAATTACTCCTATAAAAGAGGACGGAGGGAGGATATTAATACATAGAGTATGGGATCATTAGAAATAGATGAAAGTTGTATATATTTTTTTTAAAAAAAAGAGAGAAGACTAAGAAACTAACAATTTAGGTTTCTTTCATACAATTTAAGACTTCGCAAGCATTATAATTAGTCAAGATGACTTTTTTCATAAATGATGTACGCTTTGTCTCACTTTAACATCAATGACATCTCTCAAAAAAAAAAACATCAATGACACTTTCAAAATTTCGAGGAAATAGGTTACCCCATAAGAAATAGAATTTTCAACCACGTAATTAACGGGTAAGTATACCATTCATTTCTCATGTTTGAGAGAAAAATGAGGTACTACAAGACAATTGTGGAATGCCTTTACATCACAACTTAACTTGGGAGGGCAAGTGTTAAAAAAAAAATTCTATTATATCTATTTACTCGCAATTTTATCTCAGCATAATTTAATTTTCTCTAAAAAATTCTAAACATATGTAGCCTAACTGTGTTCAGATCTTTAGACTAATTCAACTATTAAAGTCCTCAAAATGTCATTTAAACAAGAATATGTCTTTAGTTTCAAAACTACACAAGCCAAAATCTAAAGGGATAACATTAAGTTATACTTTGAATTAGCCAACTGATAAACAACTTTATGTTGGCATTAAGTCGATCTCAATAAACAAAACAAGTGGATTTGGCACTAAATAACAGTTACTGTTTACGAATAAGGACTGAGTAAAAGGATCGGTATTCCCATCCGTTGGGAAATCTCGCATACTGTCACACTTTGCAGAGCATCCGATCAAGATCAAACGGCTCAAATTTCAATCATATTTTCTTACTATAATTATGCAGTTGAAATATGAGTCATTCGATCTTTAATCAGACGCTTTGCAATACGTGGCTGTGGCAAATGGGATTTCCCAACGGTGGAAAATCCAAATCCGTAAGTAAGCTATAATGTAACACAAGTTAATTAATTGTTCATTTAGATAATCATTTTATAGAGAACAGAAAATCCAATTAGCAATTAGCAAAAATCTTTAGACATACCTGAAGATGGAGATTCTTGAGACTTTGGAGGTTGACTAGAACAGGTTGGTTGCCTTGAAGTCCAGTTATAACCACAAAATCCACCTGATTTTTTACACTTCTCGCAATCTTCAATACCAGCTATCCATTTCACCACAAATCCACCTCCGGTTTCACTTTGTATGCTAGGCCAATCACGAACATCAATCAACGAATTCAAGACTGGAACAACCATACTTTCTCGGCATGAAAAAGCTTGAGGACCAAAATTAGACCCAAACCAAGAATAAACATATTCATTAGAATATCCATTTGAAGGACATGGAAAGCGCCCGTTTGAAGGGAAAGTAATTGACGGTGGACAACCATAGAAGAGTATAAGATTATTGTAGTCAGAACCATAAACAAAGAGGTCGGTGTCTAATGTCGTGTTGACAAGTTTTGTAGGACACAGTCCTTGCAAATAGTCCTCTTTGGTGATTCTCAAAGTATGTTCATCAGGGTTGGCTTCTAAAACATGATACTTGACTTCATTGAGTGTTATGTAGCTGATGTTGTTTGTGCAAATGAGATTCAACAAAGGGTGGCCACACTCTTTTGGTCGATCCCCTCCCCAGAAAGGAAAACCAATTTGTTGTATAGTTCCACAATTAAACAGATTCTCACAACCTTCATTTGTGCTCAAATATAAAGGTATCTGAATCAGTTTCATGAGGATTATGAATTGAAGAATATGGAGGATAATAAACAAGGAAGGCATTCTGAGAGAGCATAGAACTAAAATTCCTGCAACAACAACGTTGAATATGCAAGTATAAGACTCAAATGAAGTATGTAATACAAAATGTAAACAACATGCATTTAAGAAAATTCACGGTGATTGTGACCTGTAGAAAAAATTTGGTGATGTGGTTGACTTATGCAGAGTATTTAATTAATTAGAATAACATCAGCTAGTTTCCATAGATAATTTAATTTTTTTTAGTGTGGGATTTGCCCCCTTTATGTGAGGAAAGCAACCTTTCTTTCCAAGCTATTAATGACAACTAAACTGCCAAAACAAATCTTTAATCTCAAGAGTGTAGAAAGGAGAAGGATCAATAGGGAGAAACTTTCTCCGCTCTATAATGACATCGGATGTACATATCTATAAAAAAAAAAAAAAAAAAAAAAAAGGAAAATTTTATACCATTTAGAAGTATACTTATGAACAAATTATGTTGTCTGAAAGCACACTTTCAGAATCATGTATGGTTTTTAGAAATGTGAGGAGTTTGAAAAGTAGCCCTCTGATCAATGTCAATCTCTCTGATGTGTGCAGTTCTTTACATCTGAGTTGTTTTGTTCCGGAACAACTTATAACTTGTGGGCCTGAAGATCCATTAGACGTCCCATAGTCCTTTTGGGCACACTACAAGGAAACACCACTCAAACTCAATTGTTACAAGGTTATGCCTTTGTAATTGTGAAGGAAGGCTACTGCAAAAATGACTAAAATCTCTCAAAAGCAAATAGGGAAGATGCTAGAGGTCTATTTAGGGGATATGACATTTAAAATTATCTCAGGAGTCTCAACATACATGTTGTGGTATCTTGTTAAGGTTTACCGATAATTGAGGAAGTGTAATATGTGTGTGAATCTAAATATATGATGGGACCACAACAAGTGTATCAGATCATAGTAAACAATAAAATGGTAAATACCTAATATAGTTTTCAGTGATCAAGAGTCAAGTACCAATTTACAAAATCAACTAAGTAGTGAACTCACAAGTAAAATAAAAATTAACAAAAGGAATACAATGTTCGTTTATATGAAAGAAAAAATGGATTTCGCTCCTTTAAAGTGAGTTTTTAGGAAAGTGAGAAAATCATTGTTTCATATTGTAATCACCAATGATTTGTTATGCATGTGCATATATTCAATGGTTAAGATTACCCACTTTACTCTCTAAAGTAAATTATATTGCTCATTTTAGAGGAGTCTTGTCCAAAGAAAATTAAGAACAAAATCAAATCAGATAATCAATTCAGTTACTGAAAAGTGAAAACACCAGGGCTAAGCTTCTTTTGAATTCATGCACGGTCGGTGATAGTCAAGCATCTGCTAATCCTCTCTTTGCCGTTCATCAAGATCTTCTGTCAAGATTTTGGAACTGTCTAGAAATATGTTTGACTAGCTTTGATAAACGGAATAAAGGCATAACTCATAAGATCCCGGATGCTAGACCGCCAACTTATGGGCCTCAATATGATCGTCCAGCAATGAACCGACTTTTAGCGGCCACAACGATGCACAAGACAACTTTTCCCAATTTATTTTGACCTTTCACTTTTCAGTTTTTGAATTCCATTTGTTCTCTTCATTCCCCTGAAACAAAAAATAGAATAAATGAGACACAACCATTTAAATACTACCAAACCCTAGCAATTGTAAGGAAGAAATCAGTTTATACCATCAAAACAAAACAAGGATTTTCCAGAGGAAAACAATGTTAAAAGATGGGATTAAATGGATCAAATCCACTCAAAAAATAATAGAAAACTAATAGTCTGGAGGATTATTGCCACATAAAACCTAAGACTTTATTTGTCCTCATGCAAAATATAATCATTTCTCTTGAAAATAATCAAAAACTCAAGAAAAATAATATGAACAAAGTTTCCCGTTATACTGACACTACTCGGTTTAGGCATGTTTGTGTGTGTGATACATGTCAGATACTGACACTTGTACGACACATGTCAAACACCTCAAGTGTCTAAAAACAATTCTTCATCTTGACACACATCTGACACTCAGTGAACACAACTATGTATTTTAATTAGTGGACAATTGATAAGTTCTCACATGTATGCTCGTCTTCCAGCATGCACAGATCTTCTTCTTTCTTTCCTGGTTTTCCTTTTCGATCTCCTATTTCATCTATTATGTTCTTTGTCTTCATTAAGTCTTGTTGGTCATCTTGATTCACAATTTTGATATTTATCCATGATTCTAATATTTAATTCCTTTTAATTAATATATTTGGACATCAACATTGTCCAATTGTTGGTGTTCGTGTTGTATTTGGTGCTACTGTCATGTATGTGTCTGTGCTTTCTAAAAAAATAATCATTCAAGCATTCCTAAGGCCTATAACCTTTATCTGTGCAGCCTGAAATTCAAAGACAACCAAAAGCAAAAATTGTAACAATTATCTACTAATCAACCACGGCATTCAAGAGTTAAAGAACGTGACACAGAATGTATAGCAATTGGTATCACCAACTCTTTTTTGAAAAAATTGACACTTCCGCTCTTGAGTTTGTGTTCCACTCAGTCAACACAATGTGTTTTCCACACTCCAAAACGAAATATGTTGTTTTTTATCTCAGTCATTCGTGCACAAAACTTAATCAACAAAAGAATCCAGAGGGTCTAACACAAACTAAAATATGATAGAGGCAGAGGGTATCTAAGAATATAGAAAATTAAGTCCATACTCAAGAATGAATGATCATAAGTATGAAGCAGTTGAAAGTCTCCTGAAATACTCAAAGTATATTTATGTCCCAACTACCAATTTATAATTAACATACTCCAACAACTTGCTGCACAACTTTAGGCTTGGACCTAGCTAGGACAAGAAAAAGTCAGTAGACAGAAGCTGAGTTTGTGTGCATGGCCAATTAAATAAAACTAAAACTATACTTTCTATCGCCTACCACTGATTTAATCTGAAATAAAATAAATCACTACATCCAACTAGCTAATTGAACATTGTTAATTGTGTGCCAGTAATCTAGTCTTCCTTTGTATTTTTAATATCCCATGAGTGCACTTGCTTAATTTTATTGCTGCCTTCGTTTTCATGATGGTGCCTTTTAATCACCTTGCCTCTATTCTCATGACCACCTCGTTATTTTTTATCATACATTCCCAAAATCTTCCCACTGTGCTCCAAGTCCAACGAATACACTGTTAACATAAGATTAACGTACAATGATCTATAAAGCAAATAAAGTAGTTCCCTCCAGTAAAAATTTAGATCGTTTACCTACCTATCTTTTGGGGTAGACTCTCTCCTTGCATGCATACCTGTTCTGTCAATCAGCAAAACAAATTTCACTTTGTCGAGCAGTTACTGTTATTCAAAATTAATCACTAATGAAATAAATAAATAGAAGACAAAGCTTTCAGATATTCTAAAAATAGAGCAAACAAAAAATGCTTGAAGGGTAAAGGTAGGTACTGGATAACAACTAGGAACATAATAACCAAAAAGATTAGAACATGCTTAAATTTAACATGTCAAATCCAGAAATTATTGGGAAATCTATATAAGCAAGATAGTGATTATAATCAATTACATCTCATTTCAGTATGATCTAACTGCATAGAACTGCTAACCTACCAATACCCGGTGAAGAAAGCCTTTTGACATAGATTAGCCAAGCCTTGAGATACCATCAGTGATGTAATTCTACAGCAAACCGCCACCAATGTTTACTGAGCTGGAATTTTCTTAAACAACATGAAATTAGTCTACAGGTGGATTATTTCATCCTGTATATGGCATTCAATGTATTCCCATTCATGCCAGCCTCAAGGCAACACTAGTTGATGTCAGTGTGTATCGACGATGTCTTTTCCCTTTTGTGTTTTGCCAACATGATAATTGTCAGTTATTAAGGATGAATGAATAGATAGAAGTCAAATGGGAGAGATTTTACTTTGTTAATGGAACAGAATCCATATCATTTTTTTTAAGTTTCTCTCCCAGTCACTCCACAGAAAGATGTCTATTATTCTGCTGTAATTATGGTCTTAACAACGACAATGAGCATTAACACACTTTCAAGAAATTTTGCAAAGTACATATTGCTCGCATTGCTTCTGGAATTTCCTGTCATCCACAAAAGATGTTTCACTGACCAGAAAGCAATTTTTCTCTGTTTCTGCCCCTGCGAAAAATGCAAGTCAATGCTGAAAATGCTGGAAAGCGCTGACATTGAAATCATTGTGAAATCCAAATATTTTCCTCCTCAGACATCTGAAACTGAAGGCTTAAACCACTCATGTGGTCTACCAGACTATCCATTATCAAAAGAATGTCATTCATTCTGCTGTTTGACTTGTCTTGAGATTCAAATCTATGGACTTTGTTTTTAACTTCAATCCAACTACAACCAGGATTTGGTTTTAGACCCTTGTCTTTCATCAATTGTCGCACTCTTGCAACTTGATTCCACCAACCAACACTAGCATACAGATTTGCCAGCTGTAGAAGTGTCGATGAGCACCCTGGTTCCAACGATAACCTGCTCTCGGCTGCTCGGATGCCAATCCAAACATTTCCATGAAGTCTAGAGGAAGAAAGTAGGGAACCCCATATCACAGCGTTAGGACAAACAGGCATATTTTGGATGAAATCAAGAGCCTCAAGAAGCAAACCGGCCCGACCAAGAAGATCTACAATACAAGAATAATGATCTAGTTCTGGCTGCAAACCATGATCAGCCATGGAACTGAAGTAAACTTGACCTTCATTAACAAGACCTCCATGCCGACACGAGGATAAGATGCCAAGGAAAGTCACAGCATCTGGATTAACACCTTGCTTTATCATCTCATCAAAGAGACTAAATGCCTCTTCTGCAAGCCCATGATGCGCATACCCAACAATCATAGAATTCCACGTCACAACATCCTTACTCACCATGTTTTCAAATATGTACAAAGCATCATCAATTACCCCACATTTGGAATACATAGCAATAAGAGCATTTTCAACATGAAGATAACAATGATAACCCATTTGAATTATCTGACAATGAACACCTCTTCCGTGACCAAGTGCTCCACTACTCATACAAGCACTAAGCAGACTCGTATAAGTAAAATAATTCGGCTTCAATTCAAAACCCCTCATCCGACGAAACAGCTCCAAACACATATCAACACGCCATTCCTGCGCAAACCCAGCAATAATCGCAGTCCACGAAACCACATTTCTCACAGACATTTCATCAAACACACGGTACGCATCACCCAACAAACCACATCTACTATACAAACTAATCAAAGAGCTTCCAACATAAACATTAGCAATAAACCCAATTCTTATTGCCAAACAATGATACTGAATACCGCCATAAAAATCACGCTTCGACCCACATGAACTCAAAGCATGAGACAAAAAACACACGTCAATTCCAAACCCTTGTTCCATTTCTAGAACAGGGGATTCAATTATGGTTTCAGTAACAGCATTCAAAGTAGAATTTTTTGCATTGTTGTCTAAAATGTCTTCAAGTAATCGAAGATGACTTCGACGATTTTCGGTATCAGTGACAGTTTTTTGGGGAGAAACGAGTTTAAGGATTCTTAGAGCATTGGTTAAGTCCTTGTTTGGTTTTTTGGGTCCTAATTTGTGGATAGAGAAAGGTCTAAAAAATTGATTTTTATGATGAAATGTTGGGATTACGTTCCTTGCAAGGAATGAGAGTGTTGTGGACATTCTAAAGGGATACATAGATCATGTATGTGTGAAACTTGAGACAGAAACAGAGCATGACACTATTAAACATTATTTCAAATGGTTGACATTGATTCAGACAGTTCTAGTTGGAGGGAGATCTGATTGTCTTAGAATCTCAGAATTTTAAACAAGTCATTTTTTTATTTTGTACAAAAGTGGGCAAGAGGCCAAAAAGGAAACAAAAACTACTCCTTCGTTTCAAATTATGGGTCTGTATGATTAGTTAAACGGTATGTATGTACTGGAACAACACAACACAAAAGATTTCAAGAATCCGGAGAGATGCTAAAATTTGCTAACCAATCAGCACATTTGTTGTCTTCGCACCAAGTGTGAATAACCTAAGTATGTCAATTCTGTTGAAGAAGTTATTGTATACGTCAAATCAATGAAGGGAAGGTTTCATTGATCTTGCAAATTTTTGTTACCATATCAATAAGCACTTTCAAGTAACTTTCAACAATTAGGTGAGATAGACCTTCTCTTCGAGTCATATCAAGTCCCAGATAAAGACCCCATATCTCTACATGTAATGCATCACAAACTCCAATTTTTCGACTAAATCTCATAAGTCACCTACCATCTGAATTGCGAAAAAGCCATCCACATCCCACAATCTCTTCATTGCTTGTACACGCTCTGTAACAATTAATCTTCACTCAATTATCATTTAGTCTCTTCTAGCCAATAAACATAGTTTCCATCATAATAAAGTTTTGTTTTTGAGAGGAATTAAATAAGAAACTTAGTTTAAAATAAAATAGAAGATGCATTGTCGCCCTAAAATAAGTTACATTAATATTCAATATCATCATTTTGTATTTCGTCAAATCACAAAAGTCTATGTTTAAATCCTAATAGTAAGAAAACTAACGTAACAATTAACATATTAGGATTTGTTATTCAAAAAAGAGTTGTATGACATGACATATTGATGGTTTTTCTATTAGATGACAATCAATATCTGTGCCTATTAAACATGTTTAAAATGTATTTAAGAGATAGTCTAAATTTATAAGCCAGTGTAAAACCACAAATGTCTAATTAGATTTATCCTTTTTTACATTTGTGCAGCTTTGTTTATGGTGGTATTTGTTAGTTTTTAACTCAAGTTATAGTTGAGATAAATTCAAAGTTGGATAAGATAGAAAGATGTTGCATGGTTTGTTATGAATGTTAGCTACTTTTAAGCAAAGTTAGTTGGTTTTGTTTTGATTCCTTAGTAAGCAAGTAATGTGAATAAGTTGTCTATAAGAAGTTGTAAACACTCTTTCATTACTAATGAAAATAACAAGTTTACAATCAATATACATTGATTGTAAGCAAGTTGTAAACACTTTTTCATAATATATTGTTTTGATTGCTTAGCAAGCAAGTATTGTGAATAAGTTGTATATACGCAAGTTTATTGATGAGAATAACAAGTTTACAAGTTGTACTGGACACGAGTTAATTAAAAGGTATGGACCAAAAGTAGTGATGAAAATTTTAAGGAACTAAAAATCTAACAAAAATTTTAAAGAGGCTAAAACAAAAAAGTTAAATATATTTATAAGGACCAAAAAGGAAGGGAAAAAAAACACTTGATCCTTAATTTTATTTTATTTTTGGTCAAGTGAATAAATCGGGTGTCTAGGGTCCGAACCCGACCCTTTCATATAACAATGCATGTCCCTGTCAACTGAACTATACTTACGGAGACTTAATCCTTAAATTAATAACGTCGTTTATGACAAAATGGGTATGTTATGTTTGTTTGTCTTATCATTATTGAGTGAATCATCATTTTAATATATAAAATTATAGATCGACAAACTAAATTAAACTCCTAAATTTATGAAATGACATAATGGCATTAGAATTAATTTAAAGTTTAATGTTGTAATAATATATCATAATCTAAAAATGTGTGTTAACATGTTGTATGTGAAACCTTTTGAAAAAAAATGTGGTTTGTGAATTGTGAAATACAATTACATCTATAGTTAATGTTACAAGACTTGGCCTTTGTTTAAATAATTGATCAAACTTGAATAATTTGTTTATTTGATTAAACAAATGATCGTTTATCAAGCACTCCTTGAACCTCAATTTTATAAAATAATACCTTTTTTTCACTGTTATGTAGATTTAGTTTCGCTATTTTAAAATATGTTTAGTTTTTCTCTCTGCATCATAGCCTAATATTTTAAATGATGTTGTATATGATTTGATAGAAATACTAAAGCCGTCAAATTTTAAAATAGAGAAATGTTATGAATACTTTCATTTTTAACTCTCACTCTAACACTTAATCGTGTGAATCTCATCACTTTATATGAAACCCATTTTTATTTTATTTTTTTGGTAATAAAAGAGGGCTGACGCCCAGAAAACGAAAAGAACTACAGAGTTACATCAATGTTTCTAGGCATGCTAGCCCCAGAAATGTCATCAAAAAGGAGACTAGAGACCTCACTAGGAGGAGTATCCATAACATGAATGCTAAAAGAGTCCATAGTAAAACTAAGATTGTCTAGCCAATCAGCACTCATGTTTCATTCTCGCCATGAATGATTGAAATGCACCTCCCAATTCAACTTTAAGAGCTCCTGTATACGACGCACCAAGGTGGACGAATTGTCATTGATATTGATTTTCCCCGTGATCATGTCAACCAGAGTTTTTGAGTCACTTTCCACTTGAAGATGGTGGAAACCACTTTTAAACTGTGATAATTACATGAATTTCACTCTATAAGAAAATGACTGTTAAAGAGTGTTAGAAAGAAAGTGTCAACAACATTGGTAGTTACAATATTTTTCTTGCAAGTCACAAAATAGAGATAATATTTTTCTTGCAAGTCAGAAAATAGAGATGACATAATATTAAGTAGTCAATTTAAAACATAAAGGACTACTAATAAAAGAACAAAAATCACTCGTTCACACATCACACTCTGAGCCACTTATATATTGCAAGTGACAGAACATACATATGTACATCTGATTTATGAAATGGATAAAGTGGGTGATAAAATAAGAAAGAGACTGTTACAAAAACGAGCACACTCTTACCAAATAAAGAAAGAAATAATACGAAAGTACTAGGACGTACTGAATCATATCCCATGTGTAGCACATCAAACTTGGTACAAATACTACACATATGGACATGGTCAACAAAAGACAAAGAGGTAGGACACAAAATCATAAACTAACGTCATTGACAATGTCATGTATCTTTTTCTCCAAAACTTCAGAACAAATCTGTCCCATAGTGTGATAGAAAGACAAGAGTTCTGATAACTGTTCCATTGACATTTTTCCCATCACACTTCTTGCCATTTTTTCTTTTTCCTCATTCTGCTTCAGTCTCTCTATGTATGATCCTGCATTCCTAACTGTTGCACCCATTTGCTTTAACCTTTTTTCTTGCTGCACACTCAAGGCTGTATTTGACTGCAAATTGAATACACATAAATATTTCAATACATTGAAGAGTTTATGTGAAATATAATTGATGGAGGAACTAAAATCGGTCGGAAAATCTAGAGGGGCTGAAATAGCATAACTCTAACTACAGACACTAAAAGTGTAATTAAACCTAAAAACCATCACATCCCTATGATGCAGCACACCATGAATTAACTTATAAAGTACTAATGCAGACACCAAACACAACAATGACACGTTCAGATACTAGACACACGTTCTATCAGAAGTGTCGGTGCGACATAAACAAATGAGAAATTGTAGTAGTGCATCACCTCTAGAAACTCTGCCCCTTCTTGAAGCTCAGATTCTTTGGTGGAGTTCATACCAAGGCCATGATTGTAGAGGTCTTTTGCAAGTGAGAAACTACGCACTATACTTTTCCTTTTGTTTTCCATTTCCTTATTAAGTTTTAGAGGCTTTTGAACAGAGGTATTCAGCCTCTTCTGATAAGAAACAACTGCCTTTACAAATTCCTGCAGTTTTTCATGAATTTTGAAATGTTAATTTACTTAACTAGTCAATAATAATGTATTAGCATCAAAATATATTTTGAAAGAAAACAACTTTGAATAATAAATCATCAATTTCTTTTCAAAATTTAAACCATTTCTCCTACATTGTCCCTCCAATAAATGAAAATAGTACTATAGTGAAAAAAATCAATTGAGGCCATATTAGAATGCTACTAAACTTTGCAAATTTCCACGTTTTGGTCAAAAAATCAAGTTCATTCTTTGACTATGGTTTTGCCATATAGTAGACAAGAACAATAGAAATCTCATTAATCTTGTGACATTCGTTCCAGTAGGACTATAAAGAAACAAGTGTGACAAAATGTTAGATACGAGCTACTTATTATTTTTATTTACTAGAAAGACAAAGTAAAATTAATATAGTGTAAGTTCAGAAACTAAATTGATAGTTTATTCCAGGTTTCGAATTACCTGATAAGCAAACGGGCATCCCGGATAATCAAATTCATCTGAATCAGCTTTCCTCATACGCTCAGGATGAAACTGCAATCCCATGATAAACTTACCCTCTTCTGGATTATAAGCATCAGGGTCATAAAACCCTTCAATCAAACCATCAGGAGCAAAAGCCATTGGAACAAAACGTTGTGCAAGTCTCTTGACACCTTGATGATGATAGCTATTAACCAAAATGTCCATTTTATCATCTTCCAAAGAATCCTTAAACCAATGATGCAAAGGTGTATTTTCAACAACTTTTACCTCATGTCTATGACCATCATAATCATCATAGTTAATATGCATCACAATTTCACTCTCTTCTAAACCCTTGTTTGAAAGCTCTTTCCCTATATCTTGATATAAAGTACCTCCACATGCCACATTTAGGAGTTGTGACCCTCTACAAATTCCCAAGTAAGGAATGTTTCTTTCAAGACAAAGTTTGGCAAGTGCTAATTCAATTGAATCTTTTTCTTTGTCAATTGATGTGTCACTCACATGTAGTCTTCTTATTTCTTCTAATTCCTCTTGAGAAAGACATGATGTGTCTTCCTCGTACCATGATGGATCAATGTCTTCTCCTTCACATAGAAGAACACCATGGATTGGTTCAAAGCTATCTAACAACATATGGACCCCGGAAACACGTGGAACTATGACGGGTACTGCGCCATAGCCAACTATAAGATCAAGGTGATATTCACCTAAAAACAATAATCATGTAATAGTTAATAACAATATTGATAAAAAAAAAAGAGGTATGTGACACATGCATGCTTATTGTTACAAACCACATAATCAAATAGATGAAGATTCATCTCATAGAAACAATAAGTTTGAGAGCTTGATAGAAAATAAAAATTTCCTTAGAATTATATTGAATGTTTAAGAAATTTGAACTACAAATCAATCGAAGAACACAAGTTTTGATAAGGATTTGCATGTTTAGGTTGAATTCATATGGAAGCATTATGAGAAATGAAACTTACCAACAAAATCAACGAACTTGTTCTTGCGAAGGGTTCGTCTAGAAACTATTAGAACACGAGGGAGAATGCCGGAGAGGTCGGAAGACATATTGTACGTGATTGAAATTTGATATGGAAGAAAACCAAGTTATGAAGAAATGTTGGTGTAATAAAAATGTGGAAGAAAATTTGATATTGTATTGTGTATGTTATTCTAATGAAACTATCTTCTCTATAATATTTATAGGATTATAAAATTTGGATAAGGATTAGGGATTCGTTAGAGATGAGATCCATTGTTTTGTGAGCTCACATTAATCTAGGGAATGGATGTTATTGAAATTACACGTCATTTGAATATTTTTTGCTATCACTTTGTAGTCGGTTAGTAGTATCAAACGTTATCAAAATGTACATTATAGTTTCATACAGCTGGTTATGAATTTAATGAAAAATATATTTATTATGGTGTAGCGTTCAATTTTTTAAATTATCATTGCTTTTTTTACGCAATAATCAAGGTATTTGAGTTTTAAATTTTAACAAATTTACATTTGACTTCTTTAAAAAAAAAAAACAAAACAAAAAACAAATTTGCATTTTACTTGTTTGTTGAGAAAGAGAAAAAAATGGACGCTGATTTAAACGAGACACAAGGCACGGTCAAAGTCTAACAGAGACAACAACGTTGGAGGCGAAGAAGAAACAGAAAAACAAGGTAACATTGTGGTGGCGCCGCGTATGCATGCTTCAACTTTCTCATGTGTATTTTATTTATTTTTAGTCAAAAACCCAAAAAAGTAAACACTTTCAAAAGTCTTTCTAGGTAAATAGTGAGTCAAAGCACAACAAAGAAACACTAAATTGAAACAAGCTACTACTAATTAAGGAGCAACAAGTCATCGTATAATAAAAGAGCAAAGCTTGACCTTGACCAAAAGAAAAACAAGGCTTGCCTTCGTGAGGGGTTTAGAGTATCTCTACTTAAGATTTTCTCTATTTCTTCTTTTATTTAGAGAAATATTTACTAGGATAAAATATGGATCATATATTTTTTTAATGAGATAATCTCTATTACTAATATTTCCTTTCTCATTTTAACAAATTAACAAATATTACCTAGCTACAAAGATGTCTAGTGTAAATGAAGAATTGAAGATAATAGAGATATGAATATTGTCATTTATCATTGAGAAATAAACATTTATCTTAAAATAGCTAGATCGCCTATCATTAAAAAGGTAAAGTAAGTTTTTTTTTTAATAGAAGAAATGATAAATACTATTATAAACTCTCATATAGAAGTGGAAATATCAAGTTCAAACCTAAAATAACACGAAAGATATTCAATTTAACAATATTGATATCATTGATTATGTTAGGAATAAAGAAAGGTCAAAGCTTAAAACAAAAATGATTTCAATTTTATCAAGTACTTGTGACAAAATGGATAGTTTTGACTTTTTTTTACAAAAGGTGAAACCAATTATATATTAGAACAAATAATCAAAAAATAATAGAATACTTCATAAAGACACCAAAACAAGCCGCCATCAAACTAAAAAGTAAAAAGTGAAAAATCAAATAACAGATAGATCCACTCCTAAATATCTAAGAGGTTGAGTGTTTCCCTGATAAAGATCATATGAAAATCATTTAGCTTTGCACTTAATCCATGCCCATACAAAAAAAATTAGCCATGTTCGTAGGTGTCCATGTTAAACGATCTTGTTATAATTATGCTGGTTCAAAATATATCACATATATGTGCCATCCAAATTGCATGAATCATTCATTCATTTTCTTACGATGAGAAACCAGTTCTACAAACTAAACTTCGTGACAAAAACAATTATTTAACGATAAAATAAATAAATAAATAGTTGATTCATTCAAACTACATTCAGCCACATATGAAGGCGATGCTAAATTATTCATCCCATTGCTAAATTATTTTTAGTTGAAATACAATTAAGTAATTATCTCTAAACAAACAACGATATCTTAGTTAAAATCAGACTTTTCCATTTACTATTATACAAATTAAATGTGAATATATTTCTTCAAAATTAGATATTAATTCATAAACTTCTTTAACCGAAAATAACCATCGAAATAGGATCCCAAATCCATATGTCCTACTTATCCTGTAAGGAAATATTAGACAATAAAATTCTACACTCTTCCATCAACTCGATCTGAATCTCTAACAAACAAATTTCTTCTCCAGCTCTAACAACCTCTCTTCATACTTACTTCCTAACATCATATTCCTGACAAAACATTTTTTTCCAAACGCTAAATTAAACAACCAACTTAAATGAAATGGATACATGCAAATTGCAAAGCAAGACGCATGGTTGGTCGTAATCATCATCATTAATTTAATTGTAAGACAGTAACGAGGGTTCAAACAGTTTGGATTAGAATGGCATATTCGAATTGTTTGGTGTATCACTTATCGTTTTGCCGGCTGGTTCTAACAAAACGCCCTCAAGTCTTTGCATTGTTTATTTCTGTTTCAACAATAGTATATTTTATTTATCAAATTTTCAGAAGAAGAAAAATGTATATTTTTTGAACACATTAACCACACTACATTGACCAGTACATATTTTATAATGAAAAAAACATATTAAAACACACGTTGCTCAATTATTCCAAATTAATGCGATTCAGAATAAAGGATATGCCTTGCTTCGTCACTGCCTATGCACTAAGTTTTTTTTTTGGTATACTCCTATTCACTAAGTTAATCCTGTTAGTGATTAATTTCATAAAGAATTTTCTAGTTAAAGATACGTATAATTATTAATGACAATCAACTTGTCAAAAAAAGACAATGTACTAACTTATTAAAATATATTTTTATGACAAAATTTTTTAAAGGTTTCTATCACAATGTTAGTAATTATTGTTAGCATTTTTTTTTCTCCTGTCGAATTTGAACCTTAGACATTTAACATTTTTATCCCTCGAAACATTTTAAAGGTTTCTATCATAAATGTTAGTAACTGTTGTTGGCATTTTTTTCTTCTGTCGAATTTGAACCCTAGACATTTAACATTTTATGTAACTCCTCAAAACATTTGATCTTTTAATTCAAATCAGTTGAGCTACTCAGTTCCACAACTTATCAAAATATTGTTTTTTTGAAAGAACTTATTAAAATAATTGTAAAGGCAAAAAATAATTTATGTTCTTTTTAGTATGCTCATTTATAACTGTGAGAACAATTTTGATCTTAATTAAGTGAGTTTTTTAAAGTGAATCTTTGAGATAACTTGAATCTTCAAATATCACTTACTATTGTTATCACTTACTAGTGTTAAGGAAAGTTCTTATCATAATGAGATAACTTGAATCTTCAAATATCACTTACTATTGTTAAGGAATAAAAGTTCTTATCATAACGTCAATCTTTTAGCTCCATGTGCTTAAACAAGTCTCGCGTCTTATTTTATAATTAATATTAAACAAACATTCACTATCTTCCGTCCAACACCTCAAAAAAATTATTAAATGGATCTCGAGAATAACTATATATCATTATTCGGACATCATTAAGCAGAATGTGATCAAAGCAGTTCTTCAATTTTTCAATAGTGGATGGATTATTTCAAATTATAATGCTAACACCATTGTTTTGATTTAAAATACACCTAATGCAGACTCTATTGACCAGTATAAGCATATTGCTCTAGCAGATTTCAAGCATAAAATCATAATAAGATCTTGACAGATAGGTATCTTAAATTCTTCTCTCAATAATATCTCAAGAACAAAGAGCTTCCATTCATGGCAAAAACATTAGAGATCGTATCTAACTTACTTCTAAGGCAGACAATCTTCTTCATAACAAAAGCTTTAGAGGTAATGTGACAATGGAGATTGATATATCAAAGGCTTTTGACACTCTTAACGGAAGTTTATTCTCAAGGTGCTAAGTTCATTTGGCTTCAGCAACAAGTTTTGTCGTTGGATAAATGCAGTTCTCGATTCTGCTTATTTATAAGAGTAAATTACACTCCCCTCCCCTCAAAGATGCTTGAATTACACTCCCCTCCCCTCTTATGTTAAAATATACATTCCCCTCCCCTCTTATTCAAAACATATTAGAGAAAAATACATTTCCCTCCCCTAAGAAAAGCTTGAATTACATCCCCCTCCCCTCTTATGTTAAAATCTACACTTTACTCCCTCAATATATATTTTTTTATTTTTAATAATCTAGCAAAATAATAATAATCTAATACACTTCGAAAATAACAGTATTGCAGGTCTATTTTAACATAATAAAAAATTGAATACATATTTTTTTGCTATTTTTTATTCACAATTTCATTAACATGTAGTTTTAAACCCTATTATAAAATATGAAACAAGCTAAAATAAAATTAAAATATGTGAAAAATTACTAACGACAATAAACCATGGTTATTTAAAAGTTAATTTTAAACTCTAAATTATCATTAACATTTAAATTATAAAGAAATGAATTAATTTTTCTTAAAAGGTGGTTTAAAATTAATATATATCATAAAAATATTTATTTATGTTAAAATAGATTAAAGTGTAATGTATATTTAATTATCAAGGGAGTGGGTTGTAATTCAAGCATCTTATAAGGGAGGGGAGTGTAAATTTTATTTTTCAAGGGAGGAAATTGTATATTTTAACATAAGAGGGGAGGGGAGTGTATTTCAAGCATCTTTGAGGGGAGGGGAGTGTAATTTACTCTATTTATAACAAGCAAAGAGGATATTTTCTTTGAGAGAAATAATATTTATACAATTATTTTGTGACAACTTTCTCTCTCATACTCACATTATGTTTTTACTTTCTCTCATTTGTTTTGGTTCCGTGGCAATATTTACTTTTCTTTATAAATTTATGGTTGTCTCAAACGTTGTCACACAAATTGTTGTTGAAATAGCATATCTATTTTCTTGTAAGAGGGGGCGAGGAAGGAATCCCCCCTTTATCCGTTGTTATTTTGCATAGTTGAAGATGTTCTCAACAAAGGTTTAACAAAACCTTGATTTCCACCACTTCCTTTTCTCTCAAGAGAGTTATAAAAGTTAACAAAAGTTATTCTCAATTGTTCACCAAAAGTAATCCCTAATTTATTTCATTTTCCTCTCTATGCCCTCAATGACTTTCACTCAGGAACTCACTAGAGGAAGTTTCAATTGCTTCCCTAATGATTCATAACCACACAAAGTGTTCAAAATGTGTTTCCCAACTCTTGAACCTCGCCAAAACGCTCACGACACAAATACTCTAATCTACGTTCAAGGGTTCTCCTTTCTGGCTCCGTTAGAATGTGTTCCAGCAACTCTATTGTTATAGAAAAATAGGCATGATTCTAATCAAACTTCTAGTCCATAAACCATAATTCAAATAACAGTAAGCAGAAAGTGACATGATACAAACTTTACTACATGATTCGAATCACACATGAACCTATTTCGAATCACATACTCCAAAAGCTTAAAAACAATGATTTTAACTTCTTAAGGCACATTCTCCATAATAATAATAATAATAATAATTAACGATAGTGTAGGGAATAGTAAATTGTTCAAACCTCGGGAAAAAAATATCCACACCTTTCTAGACATTAGTTTATGCTAAATGTAAAAAACTTTAAATATAAAATAACTAAGGTAAGCTTACAACAAAGCATGGTTCAATTCCTTTCCTGGGATTCTTTTTTCTGAATAAAAAACAAACAAATATTAAAATGTCTGAGCCCAGGTTCGAACTGGGGACCTTTAGTGTGTGAGACTAACGTGATAACCAACTACACCACCCAGACAATTGATGTTATGGTTTTGATTATAATACATCTATAATGAACTAGATAATTATCACACAACATGGTTTTGAATGTTTTATATTTAGGGGTGGAAAAAAAATCAATGCCCACGGATATCTACGGATAAAATCCGTCATGGGCATGGGGTAAGTAGCTAAATGGGTACTCATGGGTATATTACACGGGTATTTAACTACCCGTTACTTTACGGACATGGACACGGATTTAATGATACCTGTGTTCGTAGATATCCATACCCGTTAATAAATTACGTAAATTACTAAAATATATATATATATATATATATATATATATATATATATATATATATAAGAGTGTGGTGTCTAAAAAAATCTGTAGTTTACTATACGGCTTTTAGTTTTCTCTATTCTTTCTCTCAAGATCGTCAAAAATTTCTCTTCATCTCTTTTCTTTTCTTCTTCTCTTTAGAATGATTACTTGTTTATGATTTTAGAATTTAGGCCTTTTTAATGTTAGAGGAATAAAATAATTTTAGGGCTTTCTAATTGTTTTATGGTATTTAATCTTTTTTGGTATGATGAATTTGTTTGGCATTATGTGAGAATCCTTATTTTTGTTGGATTATAGTTTGGATTATGAAATTCGAATGGAATATGTTATGTATATGGATCTTTAAAAGTTGAATTTTATAGATAATTAAAAATTGAATTTTACTTTGTACAAAAAAAAAAAAAAAATCCATGGGTACCCGCGGATATCTAAATACCTGTGGATTACCCGTATAGAGATACTCGCACGGATATAGGGATGGGTACAGGTACCATATTTATCCAATGGGACAGGGGCGGATATCATACTAGTTGTACCTACGGATATCCATTAACATCCCTATTTCCATTCCCTGTGAAACTTCACTATTTTCTTGGAGATTTTTATTCGGTCAAAAGAAAAAGTATTTTGTCATTAAAATATTATTAAATTTTACGGTTATTAAATTCTACACCTTAAAGATTACTAGAAAAGTGAATTTAATGATAAAATTATCCACATAATTTCTCTATGTTAATTTTTTTTACGTAAGATAATCGAAATTCGTTTATTTTATAAAATAAATTATGTGATATTTTTAATTTTTCAATACAACATTTTCTTTAATTTCAAATCAAATTTTATTCTCAATAAAATAGTGGGTACCATCAAAGGTTGTCTTTTCTTACGGATAGTTCAATGAGAGGATAGGGGTGGCAAAAACACTCATGTCCACGGATACCCGTGGGTAAAATATGTCACGGGCACGCGGCGGATAGCTAAACGGGTATTCACAGATATAATAAACGGGTATTTGACTACCCATTATTATATGGACACGGACACAGATTTGATTGTATCCATACCTATGAGTACCATACCCGATAATAAATTAAGTAAATTACAAAAATATCTTTATATATCTTATCTTATTACTTAAAGTTGTTACCTTATTGAAGAAAATTTTACCAGCCCACCTAAAATTTCTCAATAATAACCTATTTTTATTTTAAATTTGGTTAATTCGTCTGATTAAGTTCACCGTTTCCACTTCATTCACATCATAAAACATATGGATTATATAAGAATCATGAATTTTCTATGGATTATGTATGATTTATGAAATTTTGAATGGATTATGTATGGATGTTTAAAAGTTGAAGTTTATTAGTAATTAAAAAAAGTTATTATTTGTACCAAAAAATAAATAAATTCAAAACCCCGTGGATACCCATGAATACCCATGGATACTTCAATACCCACGGATACCCGCATAGTGGGTATCCACGAAGGTGCGAAGCGGACACGGATATCATATTTATCCAACAGGGTGGGGACGGATATCATACTATCCGTATCCATGAATACTCATTGACATCCCTAGAGGAGATCCTCTCATATGACATTTTCCTAAAGTAATATCTCATCAACTATTTTTCTTTTGACAATTGCAGTTTTATTTATTAAAAGATATAACTAATAAAGGTGGATTTGGACACCGGACTCTCTCAGGTAAATAGTTACACGGGAGAGTATGTTTTTCTGATGACCAATTCCTAAAGGATTTTAGTTTTTTTGTCTTTTCTTTTTGTTTGGGTTTGACCCCTTTCTACTAGTTAGTTTACTTTGACTTTTGTTGATTTTGGTGATTTAAGTGTATTTTGATGAGAGAAAATAATTGGTTAGGAGATATATAAAGACAAAGTCATAAATGCCAACAAAACTCAAAATCACTCAAGTGGAACCCTTTTTTTTTTTTTTAATAGACGAAATGACAAAACTATTATAAACGCACACACTAGTGGAGGTACCGGGATTCAAACTTCAGTCGTAGCATCCGACCTAATAAAAGTGGAACCCCTTTTTACTATATAGTCTACTATAAGAGACATTATTTATAAAGGGTTTATTTCGTCCAATATTTTTGGTTCGGTGTATTTATAAAGTGTTGGCTAAGGTTTTGGCAAACATGTTGGAATAGGATACTGGTAAGGTGATTTCATAAAGTCAATCAAAGTTAGTTAAAAGAAGACAAATTATGGGCAATATCTTAATTGCAATTGAGGTAGTTGATGAGGCGAAGAAACGTAAGAAATAATCGACTATATTTAAGGCCACAAAATTGATTTTATATAAATATTATGTTAAAAAATTAATAATTTTAAAGGTCATATTAAAAAAATTATTTTAAGCCTCTTAATTTGTAACGTCGGCCCTGATTATAAAGAGTTGAAGGTGAAACCAGGTTAAAAACCTAAATTAATCACCAAACAACATTCACATATAAAATATATCAGAGTTTATTTGTTCGAGAAGATTAATATCACTCTGAATATAGATAATATAATAACACCATCACTTTATTATTATTTATTATTGTGAAGTACATATCACAGGATCAAGTGAAGTACATATCACAGGATCAAAGCTACAATACATCTCTCTCACACACACACACATATATATATATATATAGAGGGGGGTTATTTTGACTCCAAGAGTAAGTGTAATAACTTACTCCAAATCTTGACCTTTAATTCCAATTTTGATTTTGATTAATGGTTTAGATTAATTGATATGGTATGCTTTAATTCCATTTTCTATTGTAGTCAACACTTATTACTACAAAATATCAAAGCAATAAATGTCTTTTAATTGTTTATTTTTTTCTTCTCTCATTGCTTTTTTTGGTCTTAACACAAATTTATTTATTTTTATACAAGTATTGTAAATGAATTGGATATAAGAAAAGATCAAGGTTACTTCCTCTATTTATTTTTCGTGACAGATTAGTACAAAAATGTGTGTTTACAAAAAATATAAGAAAATATCAGGATTATAATTAAGAAACTAAATAAAATATGTCGTATGAAGAAATAGCAACGGGAGTAGAACAAATATGCAATTCTTTAAATTTTACAATTGTTTTCTTTAAAAAAGATAAATATGCAATTTTTTTTAGCGTAATAAAAAGTAAAGGGAGAAGAAAAAAAATCAATGGGAGAAGAAAAAAATTCTTTTAGCGTAAAAAAATATATGCAAATATTTTCTTATGCAATTTTTTTGAAGGAATAGCAAAAAATTTCTTATTCAATTTATTTCAAGGAAAGAATTTTTTTCCTTTGCAAATTCTTTTATCGTGAAACCAAAAAAAGCAATGGGAGAAGGAAAAAAAATCAAATAATTAAAAGACATTTATTGTTTTGATATTTTGTGGTAATAAGTGTTGATTACAATAGAAAATGGAATTAAAGCATACCATATCAATTAATCTAAACCATTAATCAAAATTGGAATTAAAGGTCAAGATTTGGAGTAAGTTATTACCCTTACTCTTGGAGTCAAAATAACCCCCCTCATATATATATATATATATATATGAGTTCTGCTAAAAGATACCTTTTATAAAGGTGTCTTTTATCAAGTTATTCTATAGACATTTGTTAAAAGACACCAACTAATATTTATGAAGGTGTCTTTTAGCAAGTTTATAACTAAAAAGTAGAAATCATATCTTGAGGTGTGAGTTGCTAAAAGACACCTTCATAGATGGCTTTTAGCATACCCTATATATATATATATATATATATATATATATATATATATATATATATATATATATATATATATATATATATATATATATATATTGATCAAGCTTTTTTATTTAAGAAATACAATACCTTATGGATGGTCATATATAGAAAATGATGGGTTTAGTTTATTTGAATTTAACAATTAGTTGGGACGACAACATTACAAGCACTAGCAACCCTTCTAGCATCAGGAGAGTGAACATATTGACTGTAACTTGGGTTTCTGATGTATTCACAGAAGCATGGGGTTTGCTCCCTCAAATTGGAGCAACAATCATCTGAAGGTGAAAGATTGAGAGTAATTGCGGGGGTACATGGGCTCAATCCATCTGGATTACAATCCTGAGCCTCAGCAATGGTAGCCACTTCAACCATAAGCATCAATGCACACACAACCTTCATCTTCATCATTTTCACTACTTGATTTCTAATTAGCAAGTAATTGAACAAATTTTAGAGTGAAGTATACTTGAATACGGCTATGTATTTATATGCATGGAAAATTACAATGGCTATATGGTTTGTTAATTGCGCCTTAAATGAATTATTTAGAGTGAAGAATTAATTTACATGAAATATTTTAACTTTTTGAGAAATAAACTAACACCATTTTTAACGTAAAATTTCTATGTTTAGTACATTAACATGTACCTTAAAGGCACAAATTAACATTTTCTTTTTTTATTTTTAATATTTTTAATTACTTATTAACAAAATTTTTAAAAAACTGATATTATGAAAATATTTATCGAAAAAAATCACACAACATTTTATATTAGTAGAAAAATTTAGTCAAAATATGTAATATGAATAGCATATTTCATTCCATATTATTCATTTAGGACGAAGGGAGTATTTTTAAAAATAAAACTATTGTACCATCCTTCTTCTTATGTAATATCATAGGTTAATCATGTGAGTTAACCGAGATTACTACCTCCGTCCTTTTTTATAAACACCCTTTGACATTTTTCATATATGTTAAAAAAAAATTGATAATGTAATTAGTGTTTGCATCTTATATATTACTTTTACTAAATTAACCTTTGCGTATAGATATATGTATTTACAATTGACTTTTCATATTTGAAAAAATATACTACTATTGATTGAGTTGTGTTTGAAAAAAAATATATATCTAGTAGCTTGAAAATGACTTATATTTAAGGGTAATATCTCTCTCTCTCCCTTCCTCTGTGTGTTTATAATTAGTAACCGAAATAATATTTAAAAGGTTAATCTTTCTTATTGAGGGTGCTAGATTTGAACAGAGTACCACAATATTGAAAAGTGATTTATTAACCAAGTTGGCGATTCAGAAAACTGCCTTTAAGAGTATATATATATATATATATATATATATATATATATATATATATATATATATATATATATATATATATATATATATATATTTGCATGTACCAGTGATCGTCCCTTGATCACATAAATTTCATCTCTAGGTCATCAATTCAAAATGAGAAGTTAAAAACCTGCCAAACTTGTATTTAAATTAAGGTCTTGTTAATCAATGCCCTTATGACACTAATTAAAAATTCAAAAATAGAAGTAATTTATAAGATTTATGTGAATAAAGTTACTTTTTGAACTTTTAATGTGTTGAATACATCATTTCCAAGACAAAATTTTCTCTTTAAACTTCTTAAAAACTGCCTCAAGGGCACTTGTTAACATTTCCCTTTAAATTATATGGAATGTATAATGATTTTTCAAATTATAAATACGTTTTTCTATGAAATGTTAAATATAAACATGGAACTGTGTAACTCTTCTTCTTTTTCGGCCTACCACCACCTCTGTAACTCTTTTTTCCCCTTTCAAAATCCAAACAAAGACAGCAACCATGTAGACGTAGGTGTTGGTGGTGCGACCAACTGTTTCTTCACGGTGTCACCACCCCCTGGTCCCTCTTGGGGCTGTGATAGCAACCGTCGGCATCCTCATCGTCGCGGCTTGCTATGTGCTCTTTCAAAACCTCCATGGTAGTTCTCCTCATCTTTGGTTCTCAGATATGGGTCAAAGGCAGTTGTAACTTCTGTTGGTTCTGATTTCAACGGCGGTGGTTGAGCAGTCTATCGCCATCGCAGTCGGGTTTTGTGTTATGGTTTATGAAACCTTTGGTTGGTGGCTGCTGCTTGTCTGATTTCTGAATTGTCCAAATCCGTTGAGATCTGTAACTTTCATGATGCTTGGGTTGCCGTCATTGTACCACTGGTTCTGATGTTACTAAGACTCTTCGTTGTCGTTCACTGCGAAGAGAGTTTGTTGTGCTCAAAAGAGTCGTGATGCTTGTTCTCTTTTCTTGGATGGGCATGTGGTCAGTGAATATGTCTGTGTTGGCGGCAATTCATACGCCACAAAAAAAAAAAAAAGACGAGTTTGAATTTTCCGTCTTTTACACGTCGCTTTCTTTTGCAATTTGATTTCGTGTCTCGCGTCAGGTTCGCTAGATTGTGCAGATGTGTATTTATCTGTAAAACATTTGTTTTTATACCATTTTTGCAATACCATTCATGGGTGGATTATGTGGTTGTTGGGTCAGGTTTACGCCTCCTCAGCTTTTGTATTTTCTTTATATATATATATATATATATATATATATATATATATATATATTTTTTTTTCTTTCGCTTAAAAAAATGTGAAACCGAATGCATTTCCATTTCTTGAAAATGAAAAAAATTGGTAGGTTTTTCCTTTTGAATTGATGACCTAGAGATGAAACTTTTGAGAAGGTTTTGGTTTCATCCCCCATTTCTTTCTTGTACTCTTTTTATTTGAAATGAACCGATGCACTTGCATCATTATCTAAAAATATAAAAAGGAAAAAGAAAATTTAATAAAAAAATTAATTCAACATTTTTTTTAGTTTTCAATGGAGTTAATCTTATTCGAGTTATATCGAACACTGAATAAAGATACTTCTCTAAGCTGGGATAATTATAAATATTTTCATCTAGAAAATTTTATTTTACTTATAGCCTAACTATAAATACTTGTAAAACAAATTACTTTTAAAAATAATTTAAATATTTTTTCTCGGACCGAACAATACAATCATGTTTAACTATCATATATATTTTTTAAAATAATTATAATATTAAATTAGTTAGTAAGGACATTGTATAATATAGACAGGTGTCGACATTTTAAACCCAGACATCCATTTATTCATTTTAAAAATGAATTTCTAAACACTAGATTACTTTATAAAAAAAATAAAAAATTTATATCAATATATTTTTTAGGGTTAAATATGTTATTGACCTTTATAAATATACCAACTTTATGTTTTAGTCCCTCTAAAAAATTTCTTCGATTTTTAGTCCCTCAAAAGTTTTCCATCTTCATTTTTGATCACTCCTTTTGAGTAAACTCGTATGTAGAATTCATATATTTTTTTAATAAAATTTTGTAGAAAAATTTATAATATTATAAGAATCTATCCAAAAAAAATAGAATTTTTTAACAAAACATGAATTAAATATGAATTTTTATACTTCTGGTGGTTAAAAAAAAATCATATTTAATTCATATTTTGTTGAAAAATTCTAATTGTTTTGAGAGATTATTCCTATATATTACACAATTTAGTTTAAAAGAATACAAACATTATACATGAGTTGACTTAAAAATAAAAACTAAAAATGGTGATTAAATTTTTTATAGAAATTAAAAGTTAAAGATAATTTTAAAAAAACTAAAATAAAAAGTTGATATCTTTATTGAGACCTGATACGTCTTTAACCAAATTTTTTATATCACGTTGGTTTTAGCACGTTTGTTTGACAATGTTTAAAATAGTATAGCTATAATATAGCTACTCTTAAACGTACATAAATTATAGCCACTTCTAAACTCACATAAATTTACATTATTTGCTATTATTACTCCTATATAACTATATAGGTTACCTCCTTAGTCGTTATTATAAGTAAAAATTAACATTTTAGATTTATTTAATTAATAATACGTATAAATTTTATTATAAACATATCATATATTATTTAATGAATGAATTTAAAATGTTGATTTTTAATTATAATAGTAACCAAATGATATATAATCGATGTTACTTTGAGTTTGGTTTGAGTTGACTTGCATAGCTCTAGAAAATAGAGTTACTTTGAGAGTAGGTTGAGAGTCATATGGCCCCACGTTACTTTGAGTTTGGTTTGAGTTAACTTGCATAGCTCTAGAAAATAGAGAGTAAAATAAAAGAATTCTCTTTAACTAACTAGCTAGACAAATGTACCTAACTTTTATGTGTTAATAAAACACTATTTGTTTTAAAATAAGGGTTTGTTAACATGTGTCCTAAGAGTATTGTTTAAGGAACCCACAAAAAAAAATTATGTCTTAAAAATACAATTCAAACATTTGTTAAAGTCATAACCGTACAATTTTCAATGCAAAAGTTGCTACTTTTAGATGTTTAAACAATGTCCTTAGGGCGTTTGTTAACATTTTCCTTAAAATAATAGTCGTTTGAGATTTATATATGATTTTTAAAGAAATGATTAGTTGTGTTGAATTCATTGGTAAAATTAATATAATTTACTAAAATACTTTTATTAATAATAGTTAGTAGAGTAGTTAAATTAGATAAATTTTAATAAATAATGGTATAATTGTAGGAAAAAAATATAAATACTATATTGATATTTCAAGGTGACAATTATTTAAACACAAAGAAAAAAAAATGCTAAAAAGACAATTATTTTAAAACAGATGGAGTACATAAATAACATTAATTAACAGTTGTATTTATAAAATATAGAGTTGTTCAATAAAATTCATATCACGTGGTATTAACTATATATAATGCATAAATTTTATTAGTATCAATTTTGTCGACCTATAAACAAAAAAACTATTTAGAGTTGAAAAGAATACAAATGAATTAAAATTAAAGGTATTAAAATATATATACTAAATCATAATAAATTTTTATTATGTAGTAAATAATAAAAAAAAGCATCTTTGGTTTAGAACTTTTGCTGCTTGTTACGGGCTTACGGCCAAGTGAGGGGGCGGTTATCAGATGGGGGAGTGAGGGATCGGTGTGGTGGAAGGTTATTGTTGGCATCAAGGATGGTGGAGGTGCATTTGGTAACTGGTTTCCTTGATAACTTACAGCATCATGTAGGTAATGGTGCTAACACAATATTTTGGTTAGATAGGTGGTTTGGTGATGTTGCCCTTAGCGCCCATTTTTGTAGGTTATATGATTTATGCGATGAAAAATTGCGTACGGTGGCGCAAATGTTTGCTAGGGACTAGGAGGTAGGGGATGAGGCTTGGAAGTGGCGGCGGAGACTGTGGGTTTAGGAGGATGGGTTGTTAGTGGAGTGTAGGAATTTGTAATTGTCTGTTGTGTTACAGGTTGGCTGTAATGACGTGTGGCGGTAGATTCCAGATCCAGCTGAGGGGTACACAATAAGGGGGGCGTACAGGCTCCTTACTCCCGTTGCTTGTGTCCCGGAGTCTCTTTTGTGGAGGAAGGATATTCTGTTATAGGTTACTGTGTTCTCTTAGCGTCTGTTTCGATAACTAATTTGTATCGTAGAGGCGTTATCCCTTTAGAGGCTCAGATGTGTGTAGCAGGTTGCGGTTTTCTGGAAACAGAGAACCATCTTTTTCTGTCTTGTCCCTTGTTTGATCAGATTTGGCAATTGGTTCGAAATTGGCTTTGTGTTTATTCCGCGGATCATTATAATATTGTTGATCATTTTTACCAGTTTGGTACAATTTTTGGTGGTGCTAAATCTAGGCGCTCTCATGCATTTGTTTTGGCTCGCTTGTGTCTGGGTGATTTGGAAGGAAAAAAACGATAGGATTTTTAGTTGTAAAGAGAACTATCCATTACAACTCTTGAAAAAAGTCAAATTATTATCCTTTTGGTGGTTTAAAGCTTATGCTGTATTTTTTCATTATTTCATCGTTGGTGCCAAAACTCATTCATATGTGCGGGTTGTTGCTAATTTTTTATTTTTGTTGTTGAGATACTCTTGTAATTTTTGGCTTTCTTCTCTGGTACACCTTGTGCCGGAAGGATAGTCGTTTGGTTTTATATATCATTTTGATTTCTAAAAAAAAATGTATAGTTAATTTTTATTAGTATCAATTTATATTTATCAATGTCAAATTCTTCATCCGTGTTTTTTTATATTTATTAATGGTATGCATTCTATCTTTACATAAAAAATAATTTTTCATAAATACTAGTACTCCATATTATTATTTTATAAGAAAAATGTCAAAACACATTCCGTATAAAAGAAAGAAAGCACATTTTTTGTGGTGAATTAACCTCATTTTTTGTGATTGGAAATTAATTACAGAAGGTAAGCCTAGCTTTTAGCCTTTTTGACTTTACTAACATAGCCTATGTACAACTACCGAGTACTTCTTCCATTTTAAAATGAGTGTCACTTTAATTAAAAAAAATTGTTTTAAAATGAATGTCATTTTATATTTCTAATACAACTTTAATTTTTTTCTCCCAACTTTACCCTCAATAAATTCGCCAACTTTTTTCTTGCACAATTTTCAATGCAACTTTAAATTTGTCTTTTTCTTGGGCAGTTTAGTAAAAGTGTTATGTCTAATGATTATTTCATTTCATTTCTTAATTTGTATGCAATTGGCTAAAACGACACTTATTTTGAAACAGAAGGAATAATCATTAATGATGTGGAATTTTCCCAGAGGTTTTTCTTCTTTTTATAATAGATTTACAATTGTGCTATAGTTGAAAACGCTACTCCCTCCGTCCCTCAATAGTGACTAGTTGACAATATACATTATTGACTTAACAAACTTTCACTATATTTTTCTACTAATTCACAAAGATAAATAATATTATGTAAGATGTTGTTGGATTTGTTTCGATGTATATTTTTGAAATATTAAATTTTCATAATGTTTTTTAGTAGAGAATTGAAGATATCAAAGATAAAACATATGCATTGGTACGTGTGTATGAGTCAACTAGATCATCTAATATGGAACGAAGGGAGTATTATTTTCAATTTTCTAGCGTTTTTGGGAAATCGTTTCATGAAGAAATGTTTTCCAAAAAGTGAAACAAACATATTTTCTCCCTCATCTTGTGTTTTAAGTGGAAATGAAAACGAAAAACTGCACAAGTAAACATCCCCTCGGTTTGTTTTTCCTATTTTTATTTTTTTTTGCTTTCTTGATTTTGTTTATCGTTGTAATTGTTTATACTTTTGTTCTTTCTTTTTTTACACGTCTTGTGCTGAAAGGAATTATCGTTGTTGACTAATATAGTATAATTTTGGCTTAAAAAAACTAATTATTTTATAAAAATAAAAGGATCATACAAAATCTTCTTATCATAAAAGCTTATTAGGTTAAGCTTTTGTCTCTCTCAAAAAAAGGTTAAACTTTTGCCTAACCCTAATCGCATGCTTTTTTTACCCTCTTTTGCAAGGCTTCATTTTTTTTTCCCTAGCGATAAATGAGTTTATGAGAGATTTTGCTCCCCTCCCTTCCCTCCCTTTTAAAAATTGAACCAAACACAAAAAGTTTAAAATATTTCATCCCGTTCCCTTCAAAAATCTCGAATCAAACATACCTTTACGAGGGTATGTCTAATAGGTATGAGATTAACGACATGTTTGCTACAAATTAAAATAAAAGTTATTTTTAAAATTGAATAATTTAAGAGCCCGTTTGTTATAGTTTTTTTAATAAAATAATCACTTTTAAGAGTTTTGCATCCGTTTGTTACAACTTTTTAAGAAAATCAGAATCTAAAAAGAATCTAAAAAAAGTTTCAAATGAGAAGCTGTTAAGAGCAGCTTCTCAAAAAATATATTTTTTTTAGAGGAGAGATAAATGTGATTTAAAATATTGAACCAATTTTGTAACAAAAAATCCCTTTTATATAGTTGTATCCAAACAAACTGGATTATTTGTTTAAAAAAGTTATTTTTATTACGGTAAATAAACGCAAAGTAGATTTTGATTTTTCTACCTAAAAAAAAGTAGATTTTGATTTTTCATAAAATCTCTAAATTATTTTATGTCAAAAACATTTTTGTTTTAATCCATAACAAACGGACCTTAAAGCTTATATTTTAGAGATTTTTTTTATAAAAAAAAAAAAAACAGAATTTGTTTTATGTTTGTATATCGTAATAAAAATTATTTTAAAAAATATATAATTTAAATTGTTTGGATACACTATATAAAAAGTATTTTTTGTTACAAAATAAGTTTAATCTTTTCACACTTATTTTCTCTCTCCTCTAAAAAAATCATTTTTTTTTAAAAGCTACTCTTGACAAATTATAATTTGAAAATGTTTTTAGATTTTTTTTTAAATTGTAACATACTCATTTTAGAAAGTTTAACTGGTATAATAGTTTATTTTGATATTAGGTAGTATAATTAGTCATAAGTTTATCCTTAAATAAGTTCATAGATTCAAATAGTTATACAGATTTAATATAATAAAATATCTGTCAAAAGATTTAGATGGTTTTGTACCAAAAAAATTATTTTATATAGTTTTGTTTTGACAAAAATAAAAGATATTCATTCATTAAAATTGATAGAATATATTGATACAATACACATCCAAAATCGTTAGAGATTCCTCCTTAAAAGTTCGTAGTGTTTGTCTTCCTCTTGAATTGCTTCTTTCTTAATGCAAAATTATGAATGAGAGAAGTTGTATTTATATGTGTAACACACTAAAAATAAAGTTGTCTAAAAAATTTATTCGAGCGCAAAAATTTCATAATGGATGCATTAAATTACAACACAATTGCTGTCCGAATGCAAACATAAAATAGACATATCTCATACTATCACAGAAGTACAAACTGATGCATACACAATGCATGATTTTTGTGAAAATACATGTAATAACTAAGAGTACATCATAAACAAGAACATAGTCACTGTACAACATCATGACAACTAGTGCATAAACTAATAAATGAAAAACGTTCGCATAATCATTCAGCTGTTTTCTCTTTATCTTGTCACAAGCCACATGCCCACAAGTGTATCTGAAATAAAATAAAAAAGAATTGGGTGAGACATAATGTCTCATTAAGCTCCACCGATCCTAGGGTAATAGTGATCATGGGGAAAACTAAGATCATAGTCTCTAAACTATCATATTCATATCATGTGCTTATTAAGTATTACAATAAAATTGATGATGTGGACATAGGGGCCCCACTTAAACACCCAATGTAGAGTGCTCTGTTGTGGATGGTCTAATGTCAAACTTCAAAGTCCAATACTGATGTGGAACATCGATTGACACAACTTAGCATATAAATAAGTTCTTATAAACATATTATTCTTATCATCTTATACCCATAATTCATAGTTTAGTAATATTCTCGTATTGCAAAAGCCATATCTCATTCACTCACATTAATATACTATCATTAAAGCATTTTTTCACTTGGTAACCGGTTGCACATGATGTGTAACCCGTTACCTAAGTTGATGAAGATGGTGCAACCGGTTGCACCAAGTGTGTAACCGATTACACAACATAGAAAATCAGTTTTTCTATCGACAAACTTTATGTAACCGAATGCAAGCTTCTAAAAGTGGCCATGTAGTACAGTAAAGACAGTATTAAAGCAAAGTAGTGATGTCTTTACTCAGCCTACACGAATGATTTTTCTTGATCTTGAATAATAACAAATTACAAAATAAAGTATATCCAATGGTAAATATCCATTCGACCATTCGTCGTTTTTTGTCGTTGCACCTGTCGTACCAACAAGTTTTTCCCTTTTATTTGTAAAGGAGAAAATAAAATTGCAAAGATATCATACATTAGTTTTGACCCGGTAATTCATACCAATCGTAAACGTACCGTAGTGCAACTCTAATACATTATATAAACATTTGTAAAAAAAAAAGATACATAATACTCTATCTCATCCTATTTATAAAAAAACATTTGGATCATCCAAAATTTGTGTATTTTATCCGATTTTTCTTTTTTTTAATTGAAGCATAAGTTTTTGTTGACCTAAATATCTCTTATAAGATCATACGAGTATAAAACAGAAACATTAAGTCATAACCTAATATTTTCTCTAAAAAATAAACCTAAATTATACACGGGGATTCAATTTGAGCCTTAAGTAATCTTAAAAAACTAAAGGTGTAAAACCTCAGCTATAGTGGCTTATCCTATGAATCAAAAGATTCTTTAACATGTGTTCATATTTTGTTTTCTATACTTTAATTTTTTATTTAACTAATATCCATGTTGTACATGTGACAAAAATACTACGTCATTAAAATTGGATATGTCAATGAAGAATTTGGGGAAAATTTAGGAGAGACCTTTAAATCATAAACGGGTTAAATGTGAGGCTCAAATTGCTAAAGAAAGTAAAATCATGGTGCCAGATTCGTTAAAATGAAAGGGGAAAAATTTAGGAGGGACTTTTGAATCATAAACGGGTTAAATGTGAGGCTCAATTGCTAAAAAAAGAAACATCATGGTGCCAAATTCGTTAAATTGAAAATTTTGAGAGAGAAAAATGTAATTAAGCTGTATCAACTTCTTTAAGTTATTGAGTTGAACTGCATACACGGTTACATATTGAAGAAGTATATATAAAAAAAAAATAGCTAACTTGCATGGTCAATTTTTATATTTTTTTACTGTGATTTAAGGCATGTTGACTGAATTCGTTTAATTCGAGTTAGGATCCTTTCCCTTTATCATAAATCATGGTAAATGAATGATACTATTTAAAGAGATATAGATACAAAAAGTAGATGAGAAAATGGAGATGATTTTAAGTGGAGCATCTCATTCACTTTACAAACTTTGTATATTTTAACATAAAAAGGGAGAAAAGTGTAATTCAAACATCTTTAAGGGGAGGGGATGAAGTGTAATTTACTCTTTAATTATTTTATGCTTTCTTTCAAACTTTGTATATTTTCTCTTTGCAAATTGAATAAATGGAGATTTTTTTATTTTTTTTATGATGGTTGGGGTTTGAACCCCTAACCTTGCATATATGCATTGTCCTTATCAACTGAGTTACGCTCTCGAAGATGATTTTAAGTGGAGTATCTCACTCACTTATTTTCTAAAAGAAATGAAATGTCATTATTATAGTTTTAAACGACAGGTTTCTTAGATGTATTTGGTTTACCGGTCTCCCATTCCTCAAATTTTGCTCTTCTCATTTTATACAACATTTTTCCCTTAGTTTTCGTAATTTCTCTCCCCCACATCTCTACTTTGTCGGTAGAAGATGTGAGCATCTCACATTGTGTGGATATAGTAATTGTGAAGGAGGACTAATATTTTAAAAAAAAAAAAACAAATCCGTTTAAGAAATTTTTGACTAATTAATCGTTTTACGAAAACAAGTAGCTTGTGTTCCACACAAAATTATCTATTTTTCAAATTTTGTGTGTATCAGAAGTTAATTTGAGTTAACTTATAGCATAGTAAAAGCCACTTTATATCTTGACATTTTAATCAATTTCTTTTTTAGGTTTTATTACTTTAAAAGCTTAAATAAGCACATACAAAATCACAACAAAAAAAAAGTGATTTTTCTATGAAATAATCGGTAGCAAAATTGTAAAAGAAATTCGGTAGCATCATTGCAACATTTATATAAAACTTCACTCACATATAAAATACAAACGTTGTTATGTTATGACCCCAAAAAATATATATGAGTTATATTAATCTGCTAGTTAAGCAGTTACCAGAACCAAAAACTGTTAACTTTTTTTTCTTGACGGGATTCAACTATTAGCTAATCATTTAAAAATTCTTCAACACAAACTTATTAATATGATACTCAATCACATATTAAATATATCAGAGTTAATTTGTACTAGCAAATTAATATCACTCTAAATATAGATAATATAATAACACCATCACTTATTATTCATCATTGTTAAGTACAAATCACAAGTTCAAAGCTACAATACATCACATATATATTGTACAAACAATATATATAGTGATCAAGCTTTTTTATCTTACTAACTTACTTATCCAAAGATAATTATACTAACTTACAAACTTAAAGGACATAATTTGTATTTAAGAAATACAATAATACCTCATGGATGGTCATATATAGAAAAGGATGGATTTAGTTTTTTTGAACTTAACAATTTGGGATGACAACATTACAAGCACTAGCAACCCTTTTAGAACCAGGAGAGTTAACATATTGCCTCAAATTAGGGTTTCTGATGTATCCACATAAGCATGGCTTTTGCTCCCTTAATTTGGAGCAACAATTAGTTGAAGGTGGTGCATTTGAAGTAATTGCACCAAGACAAGGACTCAATTCAAGTGGGCTACAATTCACAGCCTCAGCAATGGTAGCCACTTCAACCATAAGCACTACCATAAGCATCAATGCACACACAACCTTCATCTTCATCATTCTCACTACTTGATCTCTAGCAAGTAATTGGACAAATTTTAGAGTGAAGTGTACTTGATTAATTGGCTATGTATTTATAAGCATAGAAAGTTATAATGGCTATGTGGGTTGTTACTTGTTTATATACAAGTGGAGAGTACGTAGTGGGTTTGGTTAGGTGCTCAACTCAATGAATATTAATTGCGCCTTAATTTGAGTGGTAAGTTATGTGTCATTGATATTGTCCCCACACCATGAAATGGGCGTTGAGATGCATTAACACAACTTCTATTTTCAACAGTACTCCTACTTCATGTGTCCTATAAATGAATTATTTAGTCGACATCAGTCAATACACATTTATAAAAAAAATTGACACTTTAAAATTCATAAGAAAAATCACACAACAATTTATATGTTATCATTTGTCTCTTTATATTAGAAGAAAAATATAGTTAAAATATTTATTTCAATAGTATATTTCATTCTACATCACTTATTTAGGACGGAGGGATAATTTTTAAAAATAAAACTAGTATACCATCCTTCTTTATATGCAATATCATAGGTTAATCATTTGATTTAGCCGAGATGTACTCCCTCCGTCTCTTTTTATAAACATCCTTTTACATTTTTCACATATATTAAAAAAAGTTGTAAATTACCATTTGTGTATAGATAGATGTATTTACAATTGACATAAGGTTATGTTAAGAAAAGTAAATGAATACATTTACTAACTTGAAAGATGACTTATATTTAAGGGTAATTGTTTTCTCTCAATAAGTGTTTATAATAGTAACGGAGAAAGTATTTAAGAGGTTAATATTTCTTCTTTTTGGGTGCTACATTTGAACGGAGTATTACAAGGTTGAAAAATGATCTTTCAATCTCCGACTCTTTTGTACGAAGAAAATTTGGTTGAGAGGGGATGTACTTCACATTTTTCATCAAAGATTAGTAAGTGTAAACTTGGTTAAAAAAAGATTTAGTCATTAATACATGTCAACAGTCTTCTGAAAAAAATAGGGAAAGATGAAAAAAAAATTAATCATTCATTTAATTATATAAATCAACTGTCAATATGAAAAAAGATTTTTTTTGCTAAAGTACACATTCTGTGAATAAATTAGTTGAGATTTGTTTATATTGGACTCCAACAGCTAGAGTAGCTAGTGCCTAGTATATATAAGTATTTTTATTGACCGAATTTTAATGACTTTCCTTAAATAATATTTTAGTGACTTAACACGTAAAAGAATATGTATAATATGGATACTTTTTAAGAATATACACGTAACATATTTAGTGGATTATTTTTTCCAATCACTTAAAAATGTAAATGTAACAATTCTTTTCAAATTTCTAATATACTACTACTAGTATTATTTTTCTCTAAGACAGTGACTAGTATTAATTCCTTAACCAAAAAAGTTACTCATCGTGAGAGAACCGAGAAGAAGGTTATTACCGATTTTACCGAAACACTTTTTCTTACAAGATTACCAGAAACAGTTCAAATAAAAAGGTTTTGCGTATCAGCAAGATTTTCTTTCACTAATGTTGTGACTAGTTTTACTTTTATAACTCCTTAAAATCAAAACGGTTAAATATGAATGACCAGAAAACAAGCTCATTACACGGTTTTACTTAAAAATTCTTGTTGCGTGAATTTCAGTTTGTCTCCACTAAAAAAAGGTTGTACACAAAAAATGCACACTACTGCATCAATTATTTTACAATTTATTCCAACCACATAATTGGATTGATTCGATACAGACCCGCCACCTACTTTTTAAATATTTGAATTGAAACAATTTTCTCAAACTTGATTGATTTGTATCAAAACTAATCATATCATCATCTCTTCTTGCACCGGGTGGCAATCCTCGTAAGAGGCAATTAGTTGCTTGGAGTCAAATAATTTTGGTAAACTTATGAGTCAAATAAATAAGTAGATGACTTTTTATTGGTACACAGTGTCCATTATTAAAAGTCACTGCTTGATTTTCTTTTGATTGTTGTTGTTTTTTTTCTTTCTTTCTTTACATATTTCAGACGCTACTTTCGGGCGACCAAAATCTCCAGGTTAAGTGGTTTGAGGGATGTAACCTGAAACATAGAGGTGATTTTGGAGCAAGGGATTTGCGTCTCTTTAACTTGGCTCTTTTGGACAAATGGAGGTGGATGCTTGTTTTAGGAGGTCAAGCTTTGTAAAATCTGCCAATTTTGATTTCGTTTATGGGTTTTAGTCAAAATAAAAATCTTGCTGGAAAGTCATTGCGAGGGTGTCATTTCTAAAACATCCCAAACTGTAAAATGTGAGTAAAACACAAGGCATAGAGCAGATGATAGTTTAATCAACAATTCACATATACTATGTACTCTGGACTCAAATCTCATTCCTGTCCTCGACACATGGACATTTAGATCACAACCACCAAAAACACAACAAAAACTGCAATGACCTATTTATCTTTATTTTCATATTATATTTCTCTCTCAAAAACAACACTAAAAGAAATCCAATTAGTATCACACCTCTTGCTTGCTTGCTGTACATATGGTAAACAGCTTAAGCACAAAATTGCTATGGGACTATGGGTAAATGCATTTTATTGGTTCTGACCATCCTCTTGGGCTTTTGCTTTACCACGAAGCATATCACTGAAATTTCCCAGCATGATGCGTCTGAATCTAGTGTCCTCTGCTGGTGGACTGGCAGCCTTGGGGGACACAGTTGCCTCTGTTGGTGGCTCAGTGGCTTCTTTCTTTCCGAGCAACCCACCCTCACCAAAGAAGTTGCTAACTGATGATGGAAGCCCAAGATGGGCACCCATTACCTTGCTAATAGTCTCAAAAGTTCCTCCCGATCTTTCCTTCATAATAATTTCAAGGGCTTCTTTGTGAGCTGGATCCAGTGCATCCAAGTCTTTCAAGAGGTTCTGTATAGCAGGGAGGAAGAAGTCCCGAACACTATTTGCAGGAAGATCTACAATGAAGAAACAGAATAAAAATACTTGAGGGAAGAAAGAAATTTCATGAATCAGTAACATAAAGTCTCCATGAAATTAAAAATACTTTTACAAACAATGCTGCAATGGTAGACTCTAGAGTACTGGTGGTGCATAAAATAAAATTGAAATTTGAAATTACAAATGATTTGTCATCATGGGAATGAAGAAGAGGACATATGCGGATTTTGATTAACAATGATCCAAAAAGGATAGAAAATGGATAAAAGTTATAACATTTACTTTGTGGAGGATGCCTTATGATTTCTTTTAGCAACATAACCATTCTATCTAATAATATTATCTATTAAAAAAGGGAAGTGACTTCAACAAATGAAAAAGCGTGGTTTGAAATTCAACTAATTAGATTAAACACAACAAAACACATTCCGCTAAAATGATATATACATTACAGGTACCAATTGGGATATGGAAAAACTACCAAACAGGTAGCTCCGTGTGCAGATTACATAGCTACATCAATAAAAATCTGAATCCTATGACAACAGGACATAGGACGTTGACAGTTATCATTTACAAGTTCAAAGCATTAATGCTATCAATCAAACCTTGACTTAAACACCATAGAAATAGCTCAAAAGAATTTGAACACACCAGATTAATATAATTTTTAAATGACCAAACCTGTAGCATCCAGAGCACGGATTGCCTCACAGAATGCATCAGCTCTCTCTCGTCGACGCATTAAATCTTTTGCCACATTTGGCATTGCTGTAAGTTGGAAAATCTTGGACAAAAGATGTATGTGAAGTTAAAGAAACAAAAATTTCAGAGACCTTGAAAGCCAACATAACATGCAAATGACTAAAAAATGGACAAAAAACCGTCAGGACATCAATTACTTCTCCAAACATTTTTTCCAGAAATAAGGTTAAGGATATAATCTCTAAGTCTTTCTATTGTATGTGGTACGGCAATCACCAACGCACGAATAACAGCAATAGTAGCTTCATGGGAACCATCTTCAAGAAAAGCGTCCATTTGAACACGTATCTTGTCAACAATCTGGAAAATAAGATCAGGAATTTGAAATGAAAATTAGCATTAACATCGTAAATTCAACAAAAACCAGGGAGAAATACTATTAGCAGTTACCATCTCATTTTTGAAGTGCTGAGCCACTGCACCAAATGCATCTATGCTGGCGTACTTAACATTCAGGTTTTGATCAGATCCAAGAGTAACTAGAGCAGGCAAAACATGAGTTGAAGCAGCCTTTGCATCAATATATGGAACCTAATAATTAGCAAGCTGTCTTAGTTTAGGCATTTGTATGAGATGCATCTAGAAACTAAGAAAACAGCACTCTTACAATAACTTTCAGCAGCTGGGCGGCAGTTATTTTCATGCTCATGTTAGAGCTGACCACCATTTCCCATAATATATTAAATACCATGCCATGATTTTCTTCATATGTGCTGCATTATAAAGAAAGCTCATAATGAATATTGGACAAAAATACGATGAATTTTAAAAATGTTTGTGGTGATAATCTGACCAAATGAAGCGGATAGCATTAATAATCTCAGGAGTGTGCTTGGTTGATCGATTTTCCATGGAGTTATCTTCTAGTAGCAGCTTCCTTAAATATCCTGCTAACTGTTCATGTTTTCCAGGAGCACTCAAAACACCAGCCAACAGAAGCGGTAAGACACACATTGTAGAAAGCCTATCGGCAATGGCAGATCTTGGCCTCAAACCTACAAGTGAAAGGTCAGATATGAAGCAATTATGAAAAAAAACTCACAGGGGAAAAAATGTTACCTTTAATTCTTGAATGAATGGCAGTAGGAAAAAAAGTCAAATCTGCATCATCCCCTACTGCAATTAAAAATACTGGTAGCATTATGCATGTCACATAGGACTCCCCAAAAGATTCAGAAACGGATAACAGAAACTGCATTTTACATAGGTTATATCAGTAAAAACTTTGGTTAAAAGGCATACAAATTTTTTGAAAACTGTAAAGGGAAGACAAGCGACCTTCGAAACTCGGCCCCGTAAATTATCTTCTTTCTGTGGCAACAAGCTGGCCAGCTGTATCAAATTTGGAAAACACTCAACATGTATCCACTCAAATGTAGCCCATTCAACTTGTCCCCTAGTAAAATCGAAACCATTAAGATCAGAAGCAGCTTTGATGGAGTGGTCATGCATGGTTTGTCTTTTAGTCTATGCAAAATGTATGAATGCACACACATTATTACATCATGAATCAACAAGACTCAGGAGGAAGGATGTGATGTCGCATTATAACACTGTCTCTTCTAAATATCCCAATTGCATTATTCAAAATCAGCTGTTCTTGCTAAGCTTACCTAGCATACAATTCAAGCAATGGGATAGATAACACAGTTGTAGTTTCTGTGGTGGACAAGAAGGGGCATGTGTCAAATGCTTTTTGGTGCACGAAAGGGAGCAATTTCATCAGCATTTTCAACAAAACATCTACATTCCAGCGCTCTCTTTCACCCAATACACGGAGATGTGACTCTATAGACCCTTCAACCCCAGAAAGAGGCGGACAACGCTGCGGATTGATGCAAAAAATCCCACTCAGAAAAATAATTTCAATAAATAATGAAACTGTAAGTCCAAAAGGGAGAGTACAAAGAAAAACAAATACCAGAGCTGAGTTTAAAATATGAGAAAGTAAAACTCTCAAAACATGATCTAAATCCTTTCCCCACTCGATAACTGCAGGAACCAATTCCTTGAGAGCAGTTTCCACCACCACTCCAGTCGGGTCACATACTAATTGGAACATCAGCTCCTCCACCTAGCAATAAGAGGTGAAAAAAATAATTGGAGCAAATCTTAATTTTCGTTATTATTTTTATTTGAAAGTTATCATATTATGCTAAGGTAAAAGGTTCCATTCCCTAGACCATGTTTTGTTAGCCTGTTCTATAGCTTACATTGTAGCAAAGTCTCAAGTCAGAAACCTTCTCCATGATTGCCTCGAAGCAAATATAGTGAGGCTGACCTTGAAATATTTATCCACGTTTGGGAAAAGTGGAAGCAGCATAGCTAGATTTCGAGCTGCACCCTCTCGAACAACACTGGCAGAGTCTTCTATTAGTTGCTGTACAATAGATAAAATAAGAGAATCGCGAATCTCAGGCCGTACGAATTCTGCAAGCTCTCCACATGACTGAGCCACAAGCAACCTACGCTCCTCGTACATGTGACTTATCTAATAATCACAAAACCAACAAACTGAAAACCTGGCCCGAGTTTTATAAAGGAAAAAAGCAAGTTGAAATGTGAAGCACAAATATACTTGTTCCCAGCACTGTGGAAGCAATTCTGTTTCTGTTCTCATCTCTCCAACATTCTTTGCAAGGCTAACACATGCCTGAAAAGATGACAGGTAAATTTAAATTGTATTCAAACGTTCACGAGGAGAAATAAAGAAAACAGCACAACATACATCCATTATTATTCGTCTCTGCTGCTCATCTGGACGTTTGATTAAATTAAACAATGTGTGGGTCAAAGAATCTCGAGTGCTACTGTCTGGGTGTCGCTCGATAGCACACATTATTAGAGGAAGGAGCTCCTACAAACAAACAAAGTTATGCACCATTCATGGGACAGAGAATAAATGAAACATATTTATAGAAAAGCAGACCTCACGATGATTGATCAAGACATAAGGAACGATTTTAGGCAAAGCATCTGCAAGTATCTGAACTGTTCCTAATCCCTGTCAAAATATGAACATATATAAGAACAAAATATCACAGTTAAATCATATGGACAAAGACAAACCAATTTAGACAACATTAGCCATCTCAACTGTACATTTTATTTTTTTTTCAGATGATAAGGGTAGAGATTTTTCATCTCTATATTTTTCAAAAGTGCTACATAACAGGTAACGAAAACCAGGAACAGTACTTCCAGTTCACCATTTCTAACACTAAATCAAGCCTTGACCAAAACAACTCCCAATTGTTCAGTCTCAACAAAATTTTCAAAAAAGTAAATCATATCATATATAACCAACAAGTAATGATGTCTACAGATATCAGAAGCCAAGAGTACTACGAACTTGCTGTTTTTTCGTATAATTAATTTGTCACTTACAATGTCTGATTTTTCATGTAACCCAGTGTCCACTTCTTGTTGACCAACATTTTGTTCGGAGTCATTTTTTATATTTTTGAAAGCACTGTTTGTATTTGCAGGATTAACTAATTTGGGCAAGGTATCTTCATGGTTATTTGCATTCTCATTCAGAGGTTGAACAGCTGATGATTGAGCATCTTCATTGTGTACAGCACCAACCACCGCATCACCAGGATTTGAAATTGTACCTTGGTCTTCATGAATCTCAATAACTTCATCATCTGTCTGTAAATTTTCCATTTCAGAACTGACAAAATGTCCAGGTTCATGAGCTCTTGCATTCTTTTCCTTCAGCGATTCAATTTCCACCTGCAATTTCTTAATTTCTTCCTCGTACTTCTCTAAAGATTGAGACTGAACATTAATAACTTCCTTGCCAGCCAGATTATTTCTTGAGAAAGAACCTTCAATATGCATTTTCAGTGAAGTGATCTCAGCTCTGCAATCATTGAGCTCTTTCCTTTGGTGCTCCAAGGATTGTTTTAAAACTAGCACCTGAAAATTACAACTGGTATATCACAATTTTGTAAATTCAAATGCTGTTTTACAGAATCATTTAAACTAAAAACAAACTACCTGGTTCTCTTTGTCTCTAATATCTTTCTGCATTGCCTCCAAAGATTTAGTTAAGGTTCCAATTTGAGCATCAGCCAAATCTTTGTTCTTCAATAAGGTTTCCTTTTCTTGATTAAGCTTCTTATTTGATTTCAGCAATTTTTCATTCTCTTGAAGTAAAGAAAACTTTTCCTGCATTCTCATGCGAATTTCAGTAGAAATAGTAATGTGAACAGAATATCATATGATTAACTTGAATTTATCCAAAAAAATTAGAAGAACGATTAACAGTGAGTTCAAAACAAGAAATGCATCTGAAATATATATAAAAAAATTTCACTTATTAAATAGAGTTTAATTGGATGACCGTGTAAAGTATACTTTACACTGTCAGAGCACTCCAATTAAACTCTATTAAATAAACTTGATTGCATATGAAAAAATACAGCTACTTCAATTTACGTAGAAATAGTTTTATTAGGGAAATGAACATCTGAAATATGAGTGTTGAAGTTATAGATTATAGATAAAAAAATTGCGATGAATTATAAACGTTAGAATATTATTGATAATAACTTGATAATAGCTTTATACAAACTTGATACAAAAGACTAGGCAGTAATCTCTATTTATAGGGATACATAGGCTCGATTCTAAATAAATAGAGAAATCATGAAACAATCATAATAATCAAGTAAAAAAAAATTCATCCTTTGAGATACTCTAAGATTATAAACTGATCATAGGAAATAAACTACGATGCTCCAATCTAATGTCAAAGAAATTATAAGGTATTTCCTTATATTATAACAATGAGGATGAGAATTGAGAAACCCTTCAAATTGGAAAGCAAATATAAACCGAAAATTACAACAGAAGCTCGGGGAAAGCAATCAACAACATAATAGCACAGATTGAAATGAAGGAATGAAGGGGATCCAAATACCAACAGGTTTGCACATTTCATCAACATAATAGTAGACAACATCAAGGATAGACAAACTATAGGTGCCTCAGAAGAAGAATGCGGAGTCAGATATGACGAGCAATTAAGGATATTAGGGAGATATCTGGAAAATTGGTTTTAGGATTAGGATACCATATCATGAGAGAGGGGGGATTGTGTTTACTGTATAGAAAAGGGATGGGATGACTTAGCTTGTGTCTCCCAATTCTAACATTTATATAAGATTAAGGCTTGTACACGCAGGCCAAACCAACATACTATTCCTAACCTGAGTAGATAAGCCCATGGACTAATATGCATGCAAACACTCAAACAAAAAAACTTAAGAAAAAAAAGTAACAGTACCAGAAGAAGAAAGTACATATGAAATTTATGAATGTTAAATGAAAGACATAAACCCACAAAATGGTAAGCAGAAGAAGTCGAGTGGTGGAAAGAAATTAGAGGCCAATTTGTCAGAACAATTTTTGGGGGTACAATCTAGTATGCTAGGTGGTACACAATGAACAACTTGCTTATATAATGAAGAAATCACCTCAGCCGCCTCCGAAGTTGATGAAAGATATTGATAATAATAATGCCGCAGGGCATCAGGTACAGATGCAGGCGTGTTGTGCCAAATGTCCAAGTTCTGGTCTGTAACCTACAAGAATAGTTTTAGTGAATCGGAAGGGCAAAAATAATGTTAAATATTGACTTCGAAAGCATTTATGATTGTTTTACACACAAAAAGATAAAAACAGATCTGTCAGATTGTGTCTAGACTGTCAATGATTTCCTTATTAAATGATAAACCATCAACTCAGTCCCTTATGTCTTACTCTCTTAGTCTCTTTTGTAGTTCATGTGCAAGCCCTTTCTCCTTTTGGTCATCTTTTGATATTTGATGTCACGGGAGTCTCTACTCCCCACTTAATAAAAGTATACAAAAATAATAAGTAATCCCTAAAGTATATGAAAATCAATCATGTTAGTCCCTTAAGTACATGAAAACTCGTTACATTAGTCTCTAGCATCTTAATAACAGGGACTAATAACAAGACAAATTTTCATATACTTCAATGACTAAGTAGGAGAAGGGGTGACATTAAGGTTCCTCGAAATCAAAGGTACTAGCCCAAAACCTACTGCCCCTTACATATCTCAACTCAACAGTGCCAATGCAACACTATCTGACAACCCAAGGCCCCATTATCCCTCCAAGAATAGAAAATTAAAAAGTAAAATAGCATAAAATCATCCCTACATTTCATAGCATGACTTTATTTCTGAGTGGTTCCTAATCCATCCGAATACAATACAAAAAGGTACTATAGTGTACAGTCACTGTTAGTGTTTTCTAATTGCTTATTGAAACAGGTAATGGACAAAATAATTCAGAACTAAAAGAGATACATGGCAAATTACATCTTAAAATTGAACTGTTACTTTCTCAAAAATCACAAGTCTACCCCACCGCCACCCCCTCACACCCTCCTCCTCCCAAAAAAAAAATTACAGAAGAGAAATAAAATCAGAAAGTCACAGAAAAATAGGCAATACAGAATACTAACCTCTTCATAAAATGTCATTGCAGTAAGACGGTAACCAGCTATAAGTAAATATTCCTTTACAGCACAATTCAGATCTTGACGTTCAGTATCCTTTAACGGACCCAAATCGGTGAAGGAAGTGTTCTTTTGCTGTTGAATTTGTTGCCCATCATTCACTGAAACATCTCCACTTAACTGTGTAGCTGCATTCAAAAAGAAGTATTCCATAAAGCAATGACAACTGGAGAACATCCCAAGTATTCTAAGTCATTATTTTTTATATACACAAGAAAAAATTTCATATGAGAAAAATGCAGAGCATAAAGCCAAATTGCTTTACAATGAGCGAAGGATCATTTTCAACAAATCTTTTAGCTCAGGATTAACGGAGGCCAACTTCTGGATAGTTTTAAGTGAAAATATTATAAATGTTAAGTGAAAATATTATAAACTTCTGGATAGTTTTAAGTGCTAACTTACAAGGATTGAAAGGGATTTTCCAACAACAAAAATGTTAAGGTTAACAGTATTTAAAATTATGGAAGGCCTACAGGAATTCAAATTTTTAAGTAGGTTGTTTGAAGCAAGGAAGTTGCCTACTTTGTTTAAGGAAAAGGATTTGCTGTTTTTTTTAGTATAAGATTATCCATGGGGAAATCGTCGTGTTTCCCTTTTCTGTTTTATCCTTGGATTGTTTCCTGGTAGAGTTTTTATCTTTTTGTTTTTCTTCATATCTGTTTGTGTTTTGATGGATGACACAATACCTAATCATCTCTCCTGTTACCTCTTTCCTATCTAGTATCTATTCTTCTAGCTAATGGGAAAGGAAAAAAACTGAACATATCATTCGTCATCAGCATAATTCTGTATAATTATGTAAAAACTGTATGACATTGAAGGCCTAATAGATATCACATAAATATAAAATATACAAAGGTCAAAATGGCCTGAGAATTAAAAAATAATAATTACCACTTTGCTCATTACTGTTTTCTGTCTTCTTCTGCAATTCACTCTTGAGTTTTGAGATGTCTTCTTGGGCCAAACGCAGTTCATAATCACTAATTGCTAACTTTTCTGTTGCCGCTTCTTTCTCTTCAAACAAACTTTGAGGATCTGCCACTGCATTTCAAAATACAAAAAATGGTGAAGAAAAATTATCATCATAACAGGTACGGGATTACATCAATCTACACGGATTATCTAAAAAAAGAATATCAATCTACACCTAAAGATCACATCTGCTCTTATCAGTCGGGTTGGATTACAAGTACTTGAGAGCTGTGTTCTCAAATAGTGAATATAGTAAGTCTATATCGTAGTGGAGTTAAACAAATCACTATTGTTCTGTGATACGCTGACGCTATTTAGTAAAATGTGTTGTCAAATAGCAGCTACAACAGCGCTATATAACAAATTACTATTGTTCTGTGATACATTATTTAGTACAAAGTGTGGCCAAATATCAGAGTACAAGGTAAGTATGGCAGACTACACATAGAGTAGGTACACTTCTATGTAACTAACTGTAACTAACTAGAGTTAGTTACAGGCTTACAGCTGCAGATACTCCCTCTGGTCACTGTTATAAACAAATATTCTCTTTTCAGGTTCATTGAATAATTGATGTATCTGGTCTATGATACAGACTACAGTCCGTATACATCAGTTATTGAATGAATCTGATTAAGGAATCTTTGCTTATAACAATGACCAGATGGAGTAATTCTTGGAGTTAGTTACAGGTAGTTAGATCTATAAATAGGATCGATGCACATTGTAATCATTTGAGAACTCATAAATCAAAGATCAAGCACAAAGCGCTCCCAGAGTTCTCTCAACAACCTATAAACTAAATTTTCAACTTCTAACATCAAATATAGCAGTACTATATCATAGTAGCGTAGCAGAATTTGAACAATTCACTTATTTTTTGTGATCCACAATTAACAACACTGCTTGCAAATCACTTCATTTTAGTTTTTCGCATTCAGATTCGAACTCTTCAAATAACAGATACGCACATAATATCATAACATATAATCCAATCCAAATTCAAAGATCTTATCAGTCAAATACACAGTAAATTAATACTAAAAATAACTAATAAGCATGATTCGTATTCATTCATATCAAATTATCCGGCGTTGACTGAAACAATGAAAAATTGAATGGTGAATCGTTACCTCGGAGAGAATTGAGGCGAGAGATTTGATCGGCGGGAAAGAGAGATTGATCGGAAAAATACTGTTTAAGACGAATAGCTTGATCATCGTGTCCATCATCGAGAAGCTCGTGAAGAAGTTCAAATGCTGTGAGAACGTAATTCTCTTCTAACAGAAAGTTGACAACGCAATTGCAAAGCGATGATCTATCTACGTTCATGTTTTCTGTTAGAAATCCTCAGATCAAAACCCTAATGGAGTTTCTGATCTGAGGTCATTGAATTGAAGAGTGACGAAGGAAGTTGCAATTTCAAATGTGCGTTGTTGTTGTTGTTAGTTAGGTGACATTTCACGTGTTCGGTATTATTTTTGAGTTTATTTATTTTTGTTTTTATGGAATTTGCTGAATTGCGTCGGGATGAAGACTCCGCAAGAAGTGGTGGGAAGATAAATATACGGTACTGGAATTTGGACACTTTGCAGTTTACATGGAGTGAGTTAATTAGTGGAGTACATGTGAATTGCCTATTTGTACACTTTACTCTTGATTTAATTACTCCCTCCGTCACTGTTTACAAAAAATCACGGGTATTAAGAAAAGTTGTTAGAGCAATAAACTTGTCTCAGGTTCACATGATAAAACAATTTCTGTTGTTGGAAATTGTAATGTGTGACGTCGCTGCAATAGGGAATCCAAATTGGTGACCGTGCAAATCTTTTGTTATAAAAGTTGTACGTCGTAGTCAATTTTAATAGTTTTTTTAAGAAGTAAACTAGTCCACCCAAATCAACACTATTTGAAAGAAAGAAATCAATCAAATGTAAAAAAAAAAAAAAAAATCATCGAACCAACTTAAGTGGGTTCCAATTTTAGAAGTTAAGGTATTGATCATTGATTTAGATCGGACGACTGAGATCTATAATTGCGTCGCACAACATGTAGCCTTGGAGTATATTGACTTTTGCTCACTAAGTTGTACTCTTAGAACATCCACATCCATGACACTTATATGGGTGGTATAAATGGACCCCACTCAATACATTATATTACTTCACAAATCCCAATTATTTAAACCACTCAATTACATTTTTTAAATGAATAGTGTTATTTGAACAACTCTTTTGGTACAACTTTTGATACAACCTTGTTATTCTCTCTTCTCATTGGTCAATAACAATAGAGAAAAAAAAAAGAGAAATAAAAAAGAGGATAAGAAAATAATGTGAGTATGAGAGAAAAAGTTGTACAAAAATTGTACAAAAATGGTTGTATAAATATCATTTCTCTTTTTAAATATTCATACTACTCTTTTAAAACTCTAAAATAAATCCCACAAAACCCGACTATATACACCACAATTATATTTTATATTAATATATAACACCCTTTTGAGATCATAAATAATTTTATATTAGTTTATGATTTCGGCTAAACACAAAACACCGTATCATTGCATGGCAACGATTGCTACAACTGGCCAGTGCCAAAAAGCTAAATATCCTTGCCACTATGACATAATGTCTTTGGAATAAGTGAAGACACACCAATAGTCAATCGACATTGGTGCTCTTAGGTCTTCAACAAAAGAGATATTGACTTAGATGAGAAATAGTTGCATAGTCACTCATCTAAATCAAAATCATCTAGACACATGCCCATGATATGCACAACATTTAACTATTTTTAAAAACATTATTTAATTATGTTATCTTTCATACTTTGTACATTGATGCCAGTGTGTCTAAGTGAATTTTATTCATAGTTGAAGCAACACTTACTTGAACACAACCCTAAACAAAAATGATTCAGGTGCACACACATCAAATTATACATTGTTTACTTATTTAGAAAATAAACGATTTAATATTCTTTTCTTTTACCTTTATTCACTCATGTGTGCCTAAAACCTTTATATTTAGGTTATAACCAAGAAAGAATGACTTATAATTGCGACCAACTAAGTGTATTTGAGTCAGATACCATCACATGGTCAAACTTAGTGTTCTGGAAGAGTGTCACTATAATAGCCAGTCGAAAAATTTAGTACTTTGAAGGCAGGTGAGTTTCAAAGGGAATGCTTAGAATTTTCTCTGACATTGACATAAAAGTTTTGAAAGAGTTGAAGATTTGTCTTTTTATCCCGTTGATGTGTGTTACCGTCAACTAACTCATCAATCGTGAATTTAGGTGACAATTTTCCTGCAGGCCAATAAATCTTTAGATGTGGAAGATTATGGATCCACTTAACATTAAGAATATGGACCTAACGCCACCTCCTGTTACACATCTAGCTCCCATGATTATGACTCCTTTAGCTTGCAGTAGACTCCTTCATATATAGCTTGGTTGGTATTTCGTTTTGGTAGTCATGAGATCAATTTTAGAGTAATACTTGCTTTTAAAGTTCCTTGCTATTAACATGTTTTTGTCATTTAGAATCCTCCAACATTGTTTTTCAAGCAGGGCTTTGTTGAAATCATTGAAAGATCTAAATCCTCCAACATTTATTAGTTTACTTTAATCTATATTTTTACTACTATATATTTTTCAACCTAATTGATCATTTTCATTCCGTAATATTAATTTCTAATATATTTTATACTATTTTATTTTCTATCAAACTTATTATTTTTCCATATTTTTGCAATATTAATATTAATAAATAAAAATTACAACTATATTTAAATATCTAAAAACCAATCTAAATAAAACCACATCTAATTAAATCAGACCGGTTATTTTAAAAAAATTATCATCTCAACCTTAATGTGCTTGATTTTTACATTGAATCAGATGATTTGTTTTACCTCAAAATCGATCCAAACAACGTCGCAAACCCTTAGTACACTTGTGATTGCAGAATCCCCCTTCAAAAGCATGTATTTGGCCACGCTTGATGATTTTGCATTAGGAGATGTGGCCGATACTTGGACCAAAAGATTTCGTGTGGCAAAGAAATTGCTTTATATTTGCGAAAACTAAGGAAATGTCATAGATATTGAAACCATAGCTTAGAAGTCGTAACACTCTTCTTCAACCGTTGTCTCCTTGTTGAGCTTCAAAGCGATGCAATCATTGTCCTAACCATGTTACCATCGGCAGCTGATAAAAGTCTAGCTTTTGCTTTTGCCTAAAAATAATACGAAATTAATTGACTATACAAATAGTAGAAAACCAATTACTTTTACATACAACGACCAAAGGATCTATAATTAATAAAGGTTTATATTCTTGTAATTTGAGGAAAAACATTCTTTTGTTTTTAGTTAATGTAAATAACTAAATTTATCATTTTTTTAATTCTTTCTAATTTTTTTTGTTTCTACAAAATGTATTCATAATAGAATTGGTTTCTGTAAGTTTGTAACATATATTTGATTTTAATTCCGTGAAATTAGGACTAAAATGAATACTGCAAGACCAATTTCAATATGAATAATAAAAAAAAACACTTTTTAAGGAAAGAAAACAAAACATTAAGAACCAAAAGAAAAAGAGAAATATTGCATGAATTAATTACTTTTTTTTTTTTAGAAACTAAAAGCAAAAAATGGTATTTACAAAGACTAAAAAAAGTATAAATTAAATGGATTAATTCTCTTTTTAGCCCATTTAATATTGTGATCGTGCGATTTTAGTCCTTTATTTATTTTTCAGCGATTTTAATTATTAGGTGTTTATAAGTTGATATTCAAATTAACATTTATGAATTTTGTTTCATTAAACAAACACTAGTGTCACAAGTTACACTACTATCAAGAAGCAGACAAAATAGTGAATTTCAAAATCAAGTGGTCCTAAATAAAAATTGAAAGATGAAAAAATTGGGACCTAAAATATATATAATGATAAAATCTATACAGAAAATTAGATAGTGACAGGTAGTGATGTGTCCAAAACCAGTCACAACCAGTCATTGATACTCCCTCCCTCTTCTTGTTACATCCCTTCTTGTTAGGACATTTGAACTTAGAATTCTCAACCACATATTTTTATTTTTCATGTAACTATTCTCCAATCATAGTCTCAACCTCTCACTTATGGTATTTTCTTCCTCTAATATTTTTCTATATCACTGTTACAATATCTCAAAGTAGCTAGACAACAATGATTAGCTTTATGTTAATTTTGTAGTGTTGAATTTGCTAATACAAGGTGATTGTTTTAGGATAAAGTAGAAGTGATAATTTAATTATAGTTATTTGAATTTATTCCTTCAGCTTTGGCAAAAATGGATGATACTAAAGTTGGTATGAGAAGAGTTAGATCAGTTAAAGATGTTATTAGTCTATATGATGATAGGAATCATAGGACTGCTGATATTGGTAGTCCTTCATTGAAGAAAACTCAGATGGATTTCGCAGCGGATTTATCAGCGGTAAGTTCAGCTTATTTCCATAAGCTTTCTAGGATAGTTTATAAAAACAACTTATAGCTCATGTGAAATCAAATTTTGACTTTGTTGTATCTTTTGTTATAGAAATAGGTTATCTAAACAGAATCATCTAATATTGTATATGCATTATTATTGTGGCATTCTTTTGTTAATTTTTTCAGTTTTTTTCTTTTTCTTTGTTTTCTCACATATTCCTCAGAACCCTACTTCAAGAACAATAGAATTACACCAAGCTAGAAGAGACATTGGAAGGTACAAAGAGAGTAGATGGACAGCAGAATCTGCAAAATCTCAAGCAGAATCTGAGCTTTCAAATGCGAAAAAGACAATGAAAAATCTCTCTTCTATGATTGAGGAATCGAGTTACAAGGCCAAGGCGAAAATGAAGGACATAGAAACATTAGAGAAGAAGGGAAAAGGTCAACATGGTGCTATGGTTGTAAGGAGGAATGAGAATTATGAGTATGCACAAGTGATGAGAGAATTGGAATATCTCAAAAAGGAATTGTTTAAGCTAAAGCTTGATGTGGCTTCTGTTTTGCAAGAGAAATCGCGAGCCGAGAAAGAAATCGAAGCATCAAGCTCAAAGATGATCGATTGTTCAAGAAAAGAAGAAGTACTTAGGAAGGAGATTGAAGAAGCCAATGAAGAACAAGTACTTGCTGAATTGGCCAGGATTGAGGCTTTGAAAGAGTTGGAGGATATTAGAGTTCAAAGAGAAAGAGAGGCGAATGAGTTTTCATTAAAATTGGAAAACACAAGAAAACAGTTAAAGGAGGCCGCGGAAGAGATAGACAAATCAAAGGAGCTTGAAATGAAATTAGCTATGACAGTTTCAGATGTTGATCTGTTGCAGATTCAATTGAATTTGGTCAAAGAAATGGAGAAAAGGATTCAAGGAGATGAAAGTATGAAACTATTGGAAGGAAGTTTAAGAAAGGGTGATGAATCAGGAGACTCTGCCGAGTTACAAACCGTAAAGGAGGAACTTGAGGCGGCAACGAAAGAATTAGCTTTGATTAGAGATGAAGGTTTTCAGTTTATGGCTTCTATGGATGTTATAAGAAATGAGCTGAGGCATGTAACTAAGGAAACGGCTCGCTTGAAGAAAAACGATTCATCGGTTCAAAATCTCAATTCAAAGGTTCTAAGAACAAAATCTAAGCTAGAAGCTGCATCTGCTGCAGAGGAAAAAGCAAGAGCATTAGTAGTTAGTCTATCTCATTCTCTTGAGACTCTGAAGAAAGAAACAGATGAAGCTAAAACGGAAAAAGAGCTCATATCTCAAGATATTATAACAACTAAGTTGGAAATCGAAAAAACTGAGTTTGAGATTGATACGAGTGAGGAAAAATTGCAAGGCGTTATGAAAGAGTTGGAAGAAGCAAAAACAACCGAAGCTTTAGCTTTGGAGAAGCTTAAAACACTTTCTGAGACTACCATGAAAGAAAGAGCTTTAACAGCAAAACATAGTTCATCGATTACTATCTCCAAATTTGAATACGAATATCTAACTAATCATGCAGCTGCAGCAGAAGAACTTGCTGATAAAAAAGTTGCGGCAGCTGAGGCATGGATTGAAGCGCTCAAGGCGAGTGAGAAGGAAATACTAATGGAAACAAAAATAGTTCAAAGAGAACTCAAAGAAAACATTTTGAAGGAAGAGAGGGAGGTTTACATCAAAGAGAAGATGGCTGTAAGAAGAGTTAGTAGCGAGGAGTTTGATAGAACAAGAAAACGCGAGAAGAGTTCGTCGCAAAGAGCTATTTCTAGAAAGAGTATTAAATCAAATGGAAGTATGACTCCTGCTAAAAGAATCAAGTTTCAGAAGTCTGCTGCTTCACCCGCAACTCGGCACATTAGTCCTTTCACTCTTAAGAAGAGAAAGAAAGTCATCCCGAATTTGGCAAAGTTATTCAGTAGCAAGAAAAACACTACGACTAAAGAGTAAATTCAATGCCATTGTTTTTAATTCCGGTCTACAATCGCATGCACAACTAGATATAAAGTTAGTTATATCACTGCCAGCTGATATAACTAACTTTATATCTAACTTGCAAGGTGAATGATTTTCAAGCCTTGGCAAATAGAACTTCATTGCTAAATTTTAACATCAGAGGAAAGAGTGAGGCAAACATATCTATTTGTAACTGAAATATAACTCTCACTACAGAATTCGTGTTATTTTTTCTCTTCCATTTTTATATAGTAACATTTTCTATTGGCTCTAGTGTTTTTCATCATTGTTACATCCATAAAGAGTTTCATATCTTCTTTGAACTTAAAAAATAATTGGCTTACTACATTTGTAGACTTGCAGATATATATATGATTTCAAAAGATGATGTAAAACATTGGTTTGCTACAAATACACCTTATACTCGTTTGAACTATATAAAATGATCAATGATGTATGTGTGGAGCTATTGATCAATGATGTATTTTTGCTACAAAATACACCTTACACCTTATACTCTTAGCACGAGATAATGAGAACCACTCATAAAAACTTATACCATGTGCATATAAGGGCTTTATTACTTGTTTCAAAGCAAAAAAAGTTGTTTGATTTGTTCTATAAATGAGAAATTTCGTGGAAGTGGAGACAATGAGGCTCCTTCATCAAGGAAATTGTTGATCTAATGCAATGACAAACAAACATACATCCTTCCAATTTTTAGGCATAAATAAACTTGATTACATCCCTAAAAAAAAAAAAAAAACTTGATTACCACATGTGGCACAAACTTCTGATAAAAAATATATAAATAAATTTGAGATTTTTACTGATATCTTTTTAGAAAAATATTGACTAACAATCATATAAAATTTAGACATAGAAAGAGTCATCTAAAATCGAGACATAGAAAGATTTAAAGTTTTAAACTGAAAATAAGATCGTATAGTTGAATTGAGACAATAAAATAGTGAAATTATTTTTAGTATAAAAGAGAAAAGAAAATTATGTAAACTTGAAATTTTTATTTATTTTTTAAATAAACAAACCTGAAAATTAGTGCGTGTATTGATTGACAAAGTTAAGTTTTTTTTTTCTTTCTTTTTTTACTCAAACAAATTGCAAAGTTAAGCTTACTCCAAGACGTGACATTATTAAAAAAAATAAACAAGAGTCGACCATACCCTTTTCTCCCCAAATGGTTTTTTTTTTCTTTCAAATACTAGAAAGTCGAAACACATTTTTTTTTTAACACACACCCTCAAATAGTTGTATAAAAGGCTCTTTTTCTTACTGCTTTCGTTTTTTGTTTTGATTGAATCACACGAAAGAGGAAGCACAACACAATCAATCATTAACTCATAATATGACCGAACGAACTGTCTGTGTCCATTCCAGGTAACAATCCTCCCTCTTTCTCTCTCTAAACTCTAAAGAAATAAAATTGAAATTGAGATCCCTTTTACCTCTTTCCTTTTTCAGGTCTCTTTGAATGGTTTTCTTTGCTGCTTCAAACTTCTTCTAACTATGGCTTGGTGGAATTTCTTAAGACCCTTCTCTCGTTTTCAGGTCAGCTCCCTCACTTCACATCTTTATGCATTTCTATACTTTGTTCCCCTCGAACCTTAGAGTCTGCCCCTCTCAAATCATCCAGCTTCCAGTTTCTGTGGGTTAGTCCATATATAAATGCCCCTCGCAAGTGGACGGTGGGATTGGTCCTCTGGATTACTCGGTCCTAGTGCCGGATACTGAGTTTTCAAAAAAAGTTGTTCACATTTGGTGTCCAACTACTATCCCTACCAGATTACTGGTCAAACTATTAAGAAAGATTTAGAGACCGACTAAGAATTTTATGGTGTTTAACAAACTATGTAATTGACGTCATCTAGTGGAAAAAGGCATGATTGTGGTGGTTATAGTATAATCCATAGATTTTGATGTGCATCTTTAGTTACTATTTATGTGTTCTACTTACTGTTATGTCCATATCCATGTTTATTTGCCTTGTTGAACCATGTTTTAGAGATTGGTATGCTTATTTGTTCTATAGAAGAACGAGCTGGTACATCAAATTGTTTTGACATCATATCTTGCTGCTTTTCGGCATAAAGTTGTCCTTTTTCTGGCTGAATTTGGTTTACTACATATAAAATACACGATTGATCTGTTGCGTGCCTTTAGTTCGTTGTGTTATGATCCTGATAGGAGGAATTTAAGTTAATTAAGTAGTTCATGTAGTTCATTTACTTTACTAGAAGGCGATTTGATTAATGAATTCTTGGCTTGAGCTTATAACTCTTTTGAGTTTATCTATCTCTTTGTGAGAATTGTGATTCATGTAAACTGGTGCATTATGCTTCGCTTGACCTTTTTTCCTTTAGGATATAGTGGCTTCATTTTGCATTAAACATACACATACTAAGTAAAAAGTTGTAGCCAGATATGTTGGAATTCCATGTGAATAAATAGATTTCTGTAATGTTTAAGAATCTTATGTGTTACACAAAGGATTTGCCGGTTCCTATTTATATATTTTGCTGCATTGTTCAGCTTTAATGTATATACCTTTTGTGGTAATAAAAACAAGAAAAGATAGAACTAACAAGCGAAGCAAATTAAATCTGGGCATTTTCATGAAGTTTGTCCCTGAAAGTGTTTTTTTGAGATTACCTAGGATATATCGAGGAGGCTGGGGTTCTCTGCTATGACTGGTGCTCATTTTTCATCCGTTAGTTTTCCATTGATAGACACAAAAAATGAAGAGGTATACAATTTCATTAACATTTTCTATATCGTCTCAGAGCAGATGTGTATAACACTCTAACCTGTTTCCAGTATATTCTTGAAGAGGCAGTTGTGGAAGAGGAGTTGACATACAGTTTAATATTCATTTGTGAATAAGACTATGTGCTCTCCTATATCTGTATAATAACTAGAATTCGCCAATCTCTTCTCTATACTGCTTTCTGTCAGTCATCCGTTTAAAATATTGTTGCTAGAAAGATAGGACTTACGTAGCTTATGAAACTATTCTTGACTTTTATTAGTTAAGAAAACCCCCATCTTACTCCAGTACTCCACTATATTGCCTTTTCTGTGGAACTAGACCAGTTTCCTAGTGGACTTTCACCTTTAAATATTCTAATACTAATTCAAAGATTTGGAGGGAATATGTCTACAAGTGTGTCAATTGCATTATCCTTGTGTTGTATCAGTATATAAAACATGTCTACAAGGTTGATAATTGTATTATCGTTGTATCAGTATTTAACGATACATTGTATACAGCATGATACCAATAATTCAAATTTTGCTAGAAAATTCCTCTTATTTTATTTTATTTTATTACTTGCTTTGTTATATTGAAATGATGGACATGGTGCTTATCGGAGATTGAAATATGATCCGAGCTAAAAGAGAAAACTCCTCACAGCTAGAGGATGTCTTCTCTGCTAATGGTCTAATACTAAGATTACTGAATATAAACTATCAATGGAATGCATCCTAACTCCTTACAAAATGGCGATGAAGTTAAAGAGAACAGTGATAATCCTCCTAGGAAGGAGCCCTGCACCCTTTTTTTTCAGACTTTCCCAACCAAAAAGGCCTTGCAATTCTGGCCTACCTCTATTAATCCCACCTCTTGAATATATAGAAATGACTATCTCTTTCTCTCCACTCATAAAATGCCATTCTCTTTTATTCCCCTAGCAGTTTGCCTCCATCCCAGACTCAATCTGTCGCAAAATCAGAATATTATACCATTTATATTGTTTCATTTGTTATTACTCCCTCTGTCCCAAAATAAGTGTCGTTTAAAATTGTTTCACATAGATTAAGAAAAACAATGAATGAATAAATAACTGAACATTTTTACAAAAATGCCCCATTAGCTATGGATTATTATCAATTATCGTAAATGCATAGTGAGATTTGATAACTAGAAAGTAGTGTACACAATATTAGTTACAGGGTAAAGTTGAAACAAATAAATTAATATTGCATTAAAATAGTAAAATGACACTTATTTTGGGACAAATTGGTTTTGTTAAAGTGACACTTATTTTGGACGGAGATATTATATTTTTAGAAAGTCTTTTATTGTTAATAACCCTTAATTATGTTATGAACTCTAGTTAATGTAGGATTCTAATTCTTTGTATATTAAAGAGAGAGAAACTCTCTATCAAACTTATTTCACTATTTCCAGGACTGATCTCAACTGTGGGTTTTCTGAGATCTAGGAATTCAGGCAGATGGAAGCCCAGCTTGGCGCACACACTATGAGATCTCATGGATATGCAGTTGCTAGAACACATATGCATGATTGGATCATACTATTGCTTCTTGTATTTATTGAAATCATGTTATACTTGATCTATCCATTCTATCGCTTTGTTGGGAAGGATATGATGTCTGATCTCAAATATCCACTGAAGAGTAATACAGTTCCTGTCTGGGCTGTTCCTGTAAGTTCGCCGATTAAGATGTAACACAAAATGTATCTTTCTTCCTGAATAATTATTCTAACATTGTCTTTTACTATCATGGTTAGATTCTTGCAGTTGTATTGCCTATCGTGATCTTTCTTGTTGTTTATATCCGAAGGAGAGACATCTATGATCTTCATCATGCCGTACTAGGTATTAACTTTTAAAACCCTTTATTTGTTTGATTTCTAAGAAACAAACTCTATTTGCTAAACTGGAACAGTTAAAGTGGATGACAAGAATTTATTTTCTGGTATAGGTCTACTGTTCTCCATTTTAGTAACGGCAGTGATAACTGATGCAATAAAAGATGCAGTAGGGCGACCTCGACCAGACTTCTTCTGGCGATGTTTTCCAGATGGAAAGGATGTATGTCTTCCTCGAATTTTAGGTTTTTAGTTCATGCTTGTTTGATAGATTTTCTGGTCAAAGGCATATTTAATTGTTAATGATTTCTTTTTAGGTTTATGATAAATTGGGAGATGTCATTTGTCATGGTGACGAGAGTGTAATAAAGGAAGGACATAAGAGTTTCCCAAGCGGCCATACTTCATGTACGTAGCATTTACGACCTATGACTGGTTTTGGCATGCTCATAACTTAGTGCAATTAAGTTTCACGAGAAACGGATGGTTGAATTAATAAACTCATGCAAAGCACGTTTACTTGAATTTCACTTTATTCACTGTTTGTTTAAGTAATTTCAATTTATATATGCAGGCTCATTTGCTGGTCTAGGTTTTTTATCATTGTACTTATCTGGAAAATTAAAAGCATTTGATCGCAAAGGTCATGTTGCAAAACTTTGCATTATTTTTCTACCATTACTTGCTGCATCACTTGTTGGCATTTCTCGAGTTGATGACTACTGGCACCACTGGACAGACGTGTTTGCTGGAGGTCTTATAGGTTAGTCCATTTTTTGCATCTCTATTAGTTGCAAATTAACTTAGCTTACAGTTAAACCAAAAAAAGAAAAACTACTTTTAGTGTTTGTTGGTATTGACTATGTGAGATTTCTTCTTTCAGGGCTTGTAGTAGCTACTTTTTGCTATTTGCAGTTTTTTCCTCCTCCTTATCATCCTGAAGGTATGCCTCAGTCCAGATTCTTTTAGATGACGATATGTTTCATAATGTATTGGAAAATATTTGTTTTTAGGTCTTTCTATATGCATTAATACTGTCCTCCATTTACATGTGCTTTGAACTTTTCACCTCATTATACACCTTTTTCTAGAGATTTTGGCTCTTGACACTAATTCAAAACAAATTGCATACCCAGATACGGGAGACATTAATTCCAAGAATTTTACATATCTGTATTACATAATAATGGGGAGAAATAAGCACTATAGATACGGTTCATATTTGACATAATTCATGGTTCAAGTTCATCGAAAGTTACAATGAATAATCATGACTTAAAACAATTTTCTGTAAAAAATTACCAAGTTGATGAATTTAATTCTGTTATGAACTATGGTGACAAGTTGACAACCATCTGATGTTGTAGATAATATATTGTTATTCTCTGCAGGTTGGGGTCCTTATGCTTATTTCAGGATGTTGGAAGAAACTAGAGGTATGCCACAAGCTCCTAATGCTCAAAATGGTAATCGAGCACAATTGGCCCAATTAACAGAAGCTCAAGTTGAGAATCAGGAGGGACAAAGTCACCATGGGTGCATGGGGTTAACTTTAACAGGAAATGGGAATCAAACTTCAACATTAGAAGATGAACTTGAATCAGGGAGAAGATAAATTTTGTATATGTTACGGTTTTGCTCTTTGTAAATCATATCCTAGTATGTTTTCTACTCGGTTGTCACTACTAACTTTGAAGCATACTTATTTTAGTCTATAAGAGTCAAATTTGGAACAAGCTTTGTAACAAGATTCCTCTGTTGATCTACTTGATAGCTGATTTAGAGGCTGTTTGTTTTCGTGGTGGATCAGATGTCCATCAAAGTGTAAGTTACAACTTGTAGCTTTTGTCAAATCACGGCAAGATTGCATCAGTACATGATTTGAATTGTACAAAAGCTTAACAAAGCATAAGCTTATTCAAACACAATTTCGTCATGAAAAATAAAATGAAAATACAACGTTAGCAAAAAAATTGAAGTTGATATTTTTAGGTGAATTGGATTTTGGTAAAATGACAAGTACATGCACATGTCTTCTCAAAAAAATAAGTAGAGGCAGATAAAAGAACCCCATTATGCTTTTAATTTTATTTTCAACAAGGAACACATAATTACAAGAATTGATCTTTTTGCATACATTAGATGGGGTTTATTAGAAGATGTTTCAGACTGGGTCAATGCTCAATACTGTCGAGACTCTTCGCCCGCCTCTAGAACGCACTCAACACATCACTACGGCTGCACATATAGACACTCAATAGTCTCCCAGCGGTCACTAGTTTCCTCCATGGAAAACCACCTTTTGTAATGTTTTCGCTGGACTCCCCAATGGCCATCTCCTCAACCATATAAATATACCCCCTTCACTACAAAGCACAATACATTATTCTCTCTACTTAAAACCTCTCACTCTTGCTCTATTACCGACTTGAGCATCAGAGCGTTTGTAGGTATCCCTCAACTTCAAACTCGACAAATAGTTGTTCAAGCTCGACCGACCATTGTTGATCACTTCAAATCAGAAGAGAAACATGCAAATTTATAAATAAAACAATAACAAATGTTTGCTAAAATAAACAGAAGGTATCACAAGGGTGTAAAATTATTGAGTTTTTGTGTGTACCCTTGTCCAGATAAAATATCAGCATCAGGTTCAAGGTTCATGGATTAAATAAAATCAAATAAACCATACCATTGCATCATCTCATCTCATATTGTACAAATGTGCCGTTGGACAATCAAATTCCACAATTCAACAACAAGAGCATACTAAGACAAACGTTTGTGAAACAATGAAAAAACTAGAAAAACAAGACACATTATCATAACTGAAAAACAATAGTTTTGTTGGTATCAGAAAAACTCTTCTTAGATTTTGCAGACTTACGTGTCTGATAATCAAAACTATAACCAATTCCTTGACCAAACCCGTATCCAATACCCAATCCACAACCCATTCCAAGACCAAAAACGAGGTTGAGATGATTGAAGGGTCCACCTCCTCCTCCATATCCAAACCCACCAAGCAAACCGAAGCCTATTCCAGCACCGCATCCAAAGCCAGCTCCGAAGCCAGGACCCAACACTGATGTTTGAGGTTTTGGTGGTTTAGTTCCGAGGATTTTGGTTATTGAGAATTGGTTTTGTTGGTTGTTTTTGTTGTTGTTGGGATTCCATGGCCATGATGAATCAGTGTTGGATTTGGATTCCATTGCTTCGTGGATGGTTACGAATGGCCAAAACTTTGAAGAAGACAAAAAATGGTGCTCTGCTCACTTGATGTATCCGCCAAGGGATAGGGTTTATAATTTGTGTTTTGGGTGTTAATCACTTTCGTCTACTCTAAGAAGTAAAATGTAATATCCCTCGATTCTGTAATAATTAATAATTAATAAACAATCAATTTAATCCTAAATTTTTACAACCATTTATCAATTTGAAAAGAGACTAATAAACACCTAAAACACATAATTTGAATTGGTAAATTTTTAACCATAAACTATTTGATAATGATATTTGTACAACCCTTTTAAGACAACTGTTGAGACAACCTTGTTATTCTCTCTTTTTAATGGTAAAAAACAATAGAGAGAATAATAATGTAATGTGAGGAGTTAAGATCCTCTCTATTTAATATTTTTTTTCTATTTGGGCACTAAAATTGTCAAAATGTGAGTATGAGAGAGAAAATTGTCAAAAAGTTGTACCAAAATAGTTGTACAAATATCATTTCTCTTATAAAAAAAATACTTAAAAATAATATCAACAAAAGTCTTAATTGCAATTTTGGTTCTTCTATTTTTACTTATTAATGTAATCACAATGTTTTGGTCGGAAAATACTTGCTTGAACACAAGATTTAGACACACATACACAATTGAGAGAAAAGAGAAAGAGAAAATAATTAAATACTATTTATTTTTTAAATAATGAAATAAAATGTATTTTTATGTATGTGTATCCAAATGGTCTGCCCAAAAGTTTATGACCATGCAAAACTTTCTCATTTCGGTTATGGTAGTTAACTTTTGGAAAAAAGTTGAACAAGGTACTCTATATATTTTTCTCAAAAATAATTCTTTAAAATATAATATATTTTTTTTGTTTTAAATTTTTTTTGAATGTGTAGTAGTATGCAAAATACATAATATGCACCAACTTAATATGTCACATAGTAGTCAAATACTAAACCCGTAGGCTTAATACAAACACTGATCAATATAGTTAAACATTTTATAGTGATCCAGAATCTTTAAAATACATAATATGCATCATCTTAATATGTCACATTGTAGTCAAACTCGTAGGCTTATTACAAAAACTGTGATCAACATAGTTAAATATTCTAGAGCGATCCATATAAGTTAAGATCTAATGATTTCCAAAAGTGACTTTGATCAAACATGCCTACCAAAAGAGAAGAAGAATTTTAAGTGTATAACAAATACAGTCCAACCAAGAAAAATACTCTTAAACTCTAAGTCATAATACAAACGAGTTAATCATCATTCCTGGATACTCGAGAGGTAGAAGCTTCATTGCTCGAGTCTGGATGTAAAGCTCTCCAAATCCTCTCCATTGGTAGACCCACAAACTCCAAAGTAAGGTACTCCACCTTCGCGTTCACAAGCAAACCATCGACCTCATTTGTGGTGCGGACAAGGCCGGTGTAAACCAGAGTCTCACCTTTCAGCTCCCAAATTGCCTTACACTGATCATCCTCAAGAAACTCTATCTTGCAGTGGCTCATAGGACCTTCTGGCAACATCTGTAGGAAACATTCAAACATATTATGCTATGAAAAATAAAATACACAGAACAAACACCACTTTTCGTACACAAGTTTTTCACGTGATTCATAATAAGAGACAATCATGCAATACAAATTACATATATATAAATGTAACATTTGGTTTTCACTTACCAAATTATTTGAAAATAATAATCAATTATTAATCAGAACAGGTCACAAGATTCACACAATTGTATAAGTTTGTCTTTTGACATACCACTTCATTCACAAATAAACATATATGAAATTTTGACAAATAGATTTTTTTACTTGCATAAAAGCAAACAAACACATTACTTAAACATCATCTAAATTTATTAGCTAGTAATAACTTCTCTTACCTCAAAGCTTTTCAAATTCACGTGACAAATTACTTTTCTCAGCGTCAATATCAACTAATAACTTATCAAAATAACTTCATCTTAATTCATACTCATTGAAACAATTTTCATAATTTTCTAAAACTTACAGTGGGTTAGTTTACTTTATAAATCCAAGTAGCTAGACATTGTTCATCGATTTTTGTACATGGTATCATGTATAATGATGAGATTTATTTAAGTTTTTAATTTTCAAAGAACTCTAAATACAAATAAAGTTTCTAAGTAAACAACTAGTAGTATCTTGGTCTCTTAATATGTGAAACGGTGTCGCTATAGTTCTTGTATGAAAATTGCAAACATATGTCTCTTTAGTTAGTCATTTTCAGTCCTTCAAATATGTTTTTTGTTGATTATTATTATGGTCCTCAAATGTCTTTTCTTTGGTCCTCAATCTTTACTTTCAGATCAAACATTAACAATCTTGATTATTTTTTTTATTTGAAAGGATTAGCAATTTTGATATATAGTGAAGGTTTGGAGAAATTTTTTAAAATAGAAATAAATAGCGGTTGAAATTTACTAATTTAGTTTAACATTAATGAAAAGAGAAAACAAGAGAAAAGTCTTAAACTAATGGGTAAGGAAAAAATAAAAGTATATTTTTTTTCCAAAAAAAACTGGACAAGGGAAAAACAAAGTGAGCATTTTTATTTTTTATGAGAGGATCCATATAGTAAACTAAGAAAAAGAAGTGGGAATAAAGGTTGGAGGAAAAGATAGATCAAGAAAAAAATAGGAAAAAAGAAAAGAAAAGAAAGAACAGTAAAAAAAAGAAGGAAGGGAACTAGAAAAAAGAAAAGAAAGAAAAGACCAAAAGGAATGGGACATGAGCATGAAATGGAAAGGAAAACTAAGAAAGGAGCCAAATCAAAAAGGAAAAAAGAGTAAGAATACAGACATACCTTTGAATCGGTTGTTGTCTATTGGTGGGAGAATGTTGAAAGGTAAAGGTCATATTTATAGCAAAAAACTAAGTCCAAGGTGGAGTTTCATTTAGCTGAAAATATCTGAGGCCTTTGCCTTTTCTTTTTAATTAGATAAGGATTATAGTAAAAATTTGAGTTGGTAAAGTATTAATTGTCTATCTTAATGTTAGTGATTTTCTCACCTAAAAGTTAAAAGATATTTGTATGAATTTACATATAAAACTTTTTTACACATTTTTCAATCTAAACATAATTATGTCATTTTTTAAATATTTCTACAAATATTTATATGACATAGTTTAATTTTTATATTAGCCCTTTGGTTCGATGGGGAAGAGTCCTTAATAATATAAAATTTAGATAAAAGTAAGTAAGTTTGATCAAAATTGTTCTGCTGAAAAATTGAATTTAACTTCTTTTAAATAATTCGTTCTTATATGGAGCTTATTAATCACTTGAACATGATATAATTAACTCTAAAACATTATAATATGATTTTTGCATTGTTGCATGATTAAACCAATATGGAAGTATTTTAAAAGTCCTAAATGATAAAAATTATGGAAACATTTGATATGATAGAGCGCAAGTTCAAACCCGTAATACCTCTCTTCATTCTACATAGTATGTGTAACTTTTGTTATCCATTTGAGATTGAATTAGTGGTTGGTTTGAGATTTTGGTGGAGTTTGCTCCTCTTAAGGACTCATGTTTGATTCCTTCTGATGGATCCTTACAAATGAGCTGTGAGATTGATCTCTCAAATTAGTCGGTTCTTTGATCGGATATGAAGTTTTAAAAAAAAAGATATGTGTGAATTTTGCCACTAAACTCATTAAAATAAAAAAAAAAAAATCAATATGAAAATATTAGTGGTAAATTTATGCAGAAAAAAAAAAATCAATATGTTCTACTTCATTGTTTGATCTCAAATATAAATTACACTCTATACACACTATACAACTAAAGAAGAACAACAGTGAAAGCTGAAAACCATCAAAATTCTATCACAGTGTCGCTTTCGATGAAACAATTACCGTGATTGTTACACTGTCAGTGCCACACACATTTTGTACTCATGTTTTCTTTCATCAAAGAAATGATGGCCAAACGTGAAGAGGTATACATAAATCTATTACAAAGATATGCACAAGACTCAAACTTTCTAAAGGGAACAGCAATTCATGCATATTTCATCAAAGGGCATATCCCTTTTACACTTTTTCTTCAAAACCATTTACTCAATATGTATATTAAATGTAAAGATATTACTTCTGCACTCAAACTGTTCGATGAAATGCCTGAAAGAAATGTGGTGTCGTGGTCTTCTTTAATGACGGGTTGCGTCCATAATGACCGTGCTTCCGATGCTCTTTCTTTGTTCAGCTGTATGCACCACGAGGGAATCGCGAAACCGAATGAGTTTACGTTTGTTAGTGCTCTTCAGGCTTGTTCGTTGACGGAAAATGTGATGCAGGCATACCAGATTTATTCGTTAGTGGTGAGGTCGGGACTGGAGTGTAATGTCTTCTTGCTTAACGCGTTTTTGACTGCATTAGTCAGGAATGGTAAACTGACAGAGGCTTTGCAAATATTTGAGACAAGTCCTATTAGGGATACTGTAACATGGAATACTATGATGGGGGGTTATTTGGAATTTTTGCCCGAACAGATTCCAGTATTTTGGCGATACATGAATCGTGAGGGTTTAAAGCCGGATGAGTTCACTTTTGCCAGTGCCTTGACGGGGTTGGCTACGATCTCCTCTCTTGAAATGGGAATGCAAGTTCATGCACAGCTTGTTAGGAGTGGTTATGGGGATGACATTTGTGTAGGGAATTCTTTAGTTGACGTGTATTTAAAAAATCAAAAGTTGGAGGAGGGTTTCAAAGCGTTTGATGAGATTCCTAACAAAGATGTATGCTCTTGGACACAAATGGCTGATGGGTGTTTACAGTGGGGGGAGCCAAGGATGGCACTTGCAGTCATTGCAAAAATGAAAAAAATGGGTGTCAAGCCGAATAAATTTACCTTGGCAACTGCTCTAAATGCTTGTGCCTGTTTGGCTTCAATGGAGGAAGGGAAACAATTTCATGGCTTGAGGATGAAACTTGGAAGTGACGTTGATGTTTGTGTTGATAATGCTCTTCTTGACATGTATGCAAAATGTGGATGCATGGATAGTGCAGGGACTGTTTTTCGATCAATGAATTCTCGTTCTGTTGTTTCATGGACAACAATGATAATGGCATGTGCTCAGAACGGCCAACCCAGAGAAGCTCTTCAAATTTTTGATGAAATGAGGGAAACAAGTGTAGTACCAAATTACATCACCTTCATTTGTGTTCTTTATGCATGTAGTCAAGGCGGGTTCGTTGACGAAGGTTGGAAGTATCTTTCCTCCATGGATAAAGACTATGGAATCATTCCTGGAGAAGATCACTACATTTGTATGGTGAGTATCCTAGGCCGGGCTGGGCTTATCAAAGAAGCTAAGGAGTTAATCTTAAGAATGCCATTTCAACCTGGTGTGCGGGTTTGGCAAACATTGCTTAGTGCTTGTCAGATTCATGGGGATGTAGAGACTGGGAAACTTGCAGCAGAACATGCCATAAAACATGACAAAAATGACCCGTCATCTTATGTATTATTGTCCAACATGTTGGCTGAAACGAGCAATTGGGATGGCGTGGTGAGTCTGAGAGAGCTAATGGAGACGAGGAATGTAAAGAAAGTACCAGGATCCAGTTGGATTTAAATATCAGGAAGTTGGTTTAGAGGATTCTCTATCTTTCCTTTTGGTGTTTGTGATATATCCAATTAGCTTAAATATAGAGCGAGATATACAAATGTACATGCCTCTTCCTCCGAAAGTAGTATGTGTATTGTACAAATATAAGCTCAATTTTGTTAGGATGTTTTCACTTTTTGGATTTTATTTTCTGTATCTTAAGAATTTCGTCATTCCTGATAGCTAGGTTGAAATAGGGTTGATTGGACATTCTAATGCTCAAGTCTGGCGTGTATTTAATGAGTTATAAGGACTCAGGTTCTCTGTGGGCAGAAAGAAAGCACGCAATCATGCAGTCAAGGAAGGGGCCTGGACCGTTGGATTTAGATTGTGTCAGGGGTTGCTACTTATGCTTTGCAGGAATGTGAGAATTTGAAGACAGAAGCTTTGGGTTCAAATTTGGTAACTTACCTGTTTAGTGTTATTTGATTTAATTTTTTTATTTCAAAATTTAAACCCTTAGTGTTGGGAATGAATGTTAAATCACTGCTACTAAAATTATCCTTGTTCAGTCCAAGTTTTCTAACTGATTCTTGTTCATAATTCCTGTGAATGAATTATGAAGTGAATAAAAGTTGTGTATTAATGCAAACTACCACATGTAAAGCACATGATTTGTGGATGCTTTAATTTTGTGCGTACATTTTTTTCTTCTTCTGAGGATGGTGTGTAAAGTCATTTGAATTTTTGCCGTCTTGTTAACACCTCTGTATGGTGTATTGTTCAAGGGGTGCTTGATCTAGGTTTACATGTATAGGCTTTCTCGTTATGGAAAACATGGTGAAAATGATTTGGCTCTCTATGTAGCTAGAGTCTTGCTGCAACTCTTTCTTCAATGCAAAAATACATGTGGTGGCATGCAGTAGTTTCTTCATCTCCATTTTTATCTTATTTATCGTGGTCCCAACTTGTCGAGGACCCTTGAGGTACATGATGGAACTGGTGACTTATTAAGATAACTAGAAATATATATGATGATACTCCAACAAAAGCCATAATCGAGACCATTGGCGATGTAGATGCCTATCAACTTTCTGATGCCGAGCCCAAAAGTTACAGCAGGTATGAATATGAGATTATTCATGCTTTTGTAGTTTGTTTGCTGTGGATTGTGTTTGTTCTGATGATAAATTATTATTGGTTGCCTCTAAATTTGCAATTGTTAATTGATGTTTTTGTATTATAGCTGCAAATTATGCTTGCTTTTCATTCCGTTTGCGGTATGCTGCGGTTGGTATCGTATCACAGAGGAAGAAAGGCAACGAATTGTATAGCAACGAGCTATTAAGTTATTAACTATCCTGAAATGACTTTCTGAATCAGTAACGAATTGAAATTTTATCACAGTTTGATTTTCCGTGTAAAGACCATATTATTTTACATTTAGTTTTGCTGCTCAGAGAGACTAATCAACCAAAATGTTTGAGATGCTTTCATATATCTTGCAAGTGGGTACCTCCATTTTGTCCTAGATGCTGCCATTAACTTAAGTTAAAAGGATCATGAATCAAAGGAATATGCTTATTTTTGCACATAAATTATATTTCCTACCCAGAAAACTTGGTGCTTAGACATTTGCTTTGCACTGAGTTGGATCCTGACCTTTGATATTATTTTTCTGTCAGTTTGAGGGACTTAAAACAATTCATTGATGCAATGGAAGCAGTTAAGGATACAAGGGTTGTGGTTGCAGTGGCATCTCACGTGCACGTAGATGTGGCAAACAAGGAACTTTCCAGCTTATCATGTAAAGAAATCACTTTAGATTCAGGATGCACTTCTCATTAGTTTGTCCTGCTCAATGCCCCTAATTGTGACATGATTAATATTTTCGGATTGCAGAATGTTATTCTGATTCTTAGCTATGTTTAAACACCATTATTTGTTGTGTTAAAGCTTATTAAATAAATAAAGAGAAATAAGAAAAAGTACTAATTTTATTTTCACAAAGAAATACCAAGTAAGAACTATTCATGCTCAGTACTAAAAAGAGTTACAATTGATTTTTTTTTTTCATTAAAAGAAAAAGAAGATACAATTGAATCCATTCCTTAACAGATCCACAGTTAAAAAATAAATAACAATTCTCAACACTTCACGATGAAGAATCAGGTAGAAATTTTACAATAAATTTTAGTAAACAAAATATTATGTGGAATATAGTTCATGTGAAACAACCAAAGTCTTAGAAATCTCAAATACAAGTCTAGCCTCAAATGCATCACCAGAATAAACTTTAGAGTTAGACACTTGACGAGCCTTTGGAATCCTTTTCACACCAAACTTGTTATCAGTGTTCAATGCCCCTCCTACATTACCAGCCAACTTCAACATAAAGTTCATATAAGTATTCTTTACCTTTGTCACTAACTTCAACGGTGATCTTATCATCCATCTTAGCTTTGGGCTTGTTCTGATTTTCCAATCCTTACGTGGACTTCTCATCCGTATGATCTGCATCTTCTTCCGTTGGCCGGTGGTGGTTGTGCCATAGTCGAGACGCCGGTAGCCACGTCTGCTTAAGTACCTTGTTATTTCCATGTTTTGAATTACTTGAACTTAGAAGTGGTAGTGATGAATTGTAGGATGAAGTTTGGGATGGTTTTATCACTTTATGGGAATGAATAGAGATTGTTGCTTGAATTGACTATGCTATGCTTATTGGATTATATATAAGAGAAAAATAAATAAATAAATTATACCACGTTTAATTTTATTTTTTCGTGAATTTATACCACGTTTAATTTACTCAAAACATAGGGAGCGGATACATAACGTAGTTGTGCTTTAAAAAAGGATATATAGATTTCCCTCGAAAAAAAAAAGGATATATAAATGGCTGCATTTGACAAGTAAAGTCAACAAACAACACTTTGACACATATAATATGTGTGAATGAACAAATATGATGACCAAGACCAACCGTACTTTCATTCCTTCCTTGAAATAGCATGTGGGAAAGTATTCTTTCTTTGATTAACACTACCAAGATACAACAAATGAATTTCCTTCTTCAAAAATAAAATAAAATGAATTTCCCTTCTTTTCTTCTAGGTGCTTTGAGTTTCTATCTTTTATATTTAATTTTTGAATAATGGATTGAGTTTAAAGTTTACCACAAGACTATGAGTATAATTGAGAGAATCAAATAAGGGTGTTTCATTAGATGAATTGTCTGACTCAACCAAAATGTATGATTTAATTGATTGAGTGATACAATACATTTTGAAAGCTTGCTCTTTTGCCCTTTTACAATTGCTCAACCATTTAGTTCGTATCTTCTGAACGTTGTTTTTTATGTTTAAAAATGCTTTGGTAGATAATTATTGAACATTGTTTTCCTGAATTTGCGAGCAATTATGGGAGGCCAAAAGAGAAAACTTCTACATTTTGATTAGTCACAACCAATTACATTGGTTAGATCTCGAGTCAACGTGGGTGCAAACTTTTGAAACCCACACAATCTGATTCTTTATAACACAAGGGGTTCTTCGTTTATGTCACGCATGTTCTGCTTTTGTAGGTTTGATTTGGTGCCCAACCTACCTTACCTAAATCTTGTGGGTCGTCGTAGGTGTGGCAACATGGCCAATAAGGGGTGGAATATTCCTCCCTCACACATGCCTTTGACTCCATGCAAAAATCATGTTTTTTTCATCATGGTTAGAAATCATATACCCGTTTCCGAAGGGGTCAATTTTCCCGCTCCACACATATCCTTGTTATGGTTAGAATTCACATACCCGTTTTCGAAGGTTCAATTTTCCCGCCCCACACATGAGACGATCTATTGAGCGCGATATTGTGTTCGATTCCAAGCAGAATAAAGCCACCGCTACCAAATATCATAATCACCCAACCAAGTGATGCTTTGTGTCAAATGTCGTTAACTAAATTTAATCATTGCAACCTTCCAAATTTATATTTTAAAAATTACTCTCAAATCAATCATACAAAATTTCTACTCAAAACCTTATCATACCATTCAGATACACTCTATTGCCACACTTATCTATTGATAGTTGAGGTAATGTGACTCTAAATCCATTCCCTTGATGATTTTACATGTTTAAATTTTTTCTTTCTTCTCCTGTCTACATGTATAATCTGGATTGGTCAATCCAAAGAGTTTTATTACCATATCAAACCATGTTTCCCATAAACCTTACCATCTATGGAATGGAGGTATGTAAGGAGATTAAGATCCTAGTTATTGAATTGATTTAAAACCTCCAACTGATTTAAAACCAGAAATTGCTAAACCTTTTGAATCTACTGAGGCTCTTGATCATGAAAGCAAAACTTCCCTATTAATAAATAAATTAGTTCACGAGGTGAACTATTGAAATGGGTTTGAGATGAAGTTGTCAAAGTAGGGTTTCTTATTATCATTATTACAAAGTCAAATCTCAGTTCAAATAGAAGAGAAAAAAGACACTTGTATTAGGATGCGAAAAGAGTGATACATATATAGAGAATAGAAGCAGTTGAAACGCAAAGACATATGGTATATAAAATGTAAATGCATATTCAAATTGTGGAGTTATTTGTTGTGCTCTCATCTCATGTATGGAAAGCATAACAATGAGAAGCGATATGATACAATTGGACAGTGATTCCTTAACAATTCATAATGGGGAATCACGTGAAAATTTTACAAAAAAATTCAAAGAAAACAAGTGAAACAAAAAATTACATGGAATATAGTTCATGTGAAGCAACCAAGGTCTTAGAAATCTCAAATATAAGTCTGGCCTCAAATGCATCACCAGAATAAACTTTAGAGTTAGACACTTGACGAGCCTTTGGAATCCTTTTCACACCAAATTTGTTTTCAGTGTTAAAGGCTCCTCCTACATTACCAGCCAACTTCAACATAAAGTTCATATATGTATTCTTAACCTTTGTCACCAACTTCAATGGTGATCTTATCATCCATCTTAGCTTTGGGCTTGTTCTGATCTTCCAATCCCTACGTGGACTTCTCATCCGAATTACCTGCATCTTCTTCCGTTGGCCGGTGGTGGTTGTGCTGTAGTCAAGGCGCCGGTAGCCACTTCTGCTTAAGTACCTTGTTATTTCCATGTTTTGAATTGCTTGAACTTGGAGGAGGACGTGTGGTGAATGAAGATGATGTTTATGATCACTTTATGCGAATGAATATAGATTGTTGCTTGAATTAACTATGCTATGCTTATTGTGTTATATATAAGAGAGAAAAATAAAATAAAGAAATTATACCACGTTTAATTTTCTCAAAACATAGAAAGCGGATACACAGCGTAATTGTACATTATAAAAGATATAATATGTGTGAGTGAACTAGTATGACCAAGACCAACCGTATTGTCTTCCTTCATTGAATTGAAATGGCGTGTGGGAAATTTCTCTCTTTTTAATGCTATCAACAAATGAGATACAACAAATGAATTTGCATTCTTTTCTTCTAGATGTTTTGACTTTCTATTTATTTTTTATACTTATCTTTTAAGTTTAAAATTTATGATGAGTATAAATGAGAATCAAATAGTAGCTTTTGGATCTACCCAACTCAACCCAAAAAATTGGAATAAATTGAGTGACGAATACAATCCATTTTAATTAGTTTCAACCAAGTTAGTCGGATAAGACACGTGACGAATCAACAAAGTTGTAACTTGTGAAACCCACACAAGTATAACCCTACTATAAATGAATATGGCTAAACAATTCTGATTAGGAGTGGGAATAGGCCAGGCCAGGCCAGGCTTTGATAGGCCTGAGTCTAGCCTACGAAAAAATTTACAAGCCTAAGCCTGGCCTATTTAAAAGTCTGGATTGGCCTGAAAGCCTACTTAGAGGCCTACTTTACATTAAGGCCATTAAATAGTTCATTTGACATACTAAATAAGCTAAACAGACCTTAAAGCCTAGTTAAAAACCTATTTCACTACAAATAAATTTTAACTAGATTAAAGCCTACTTAAAAGCCTATAACAACAAAGCCTATTAAGGGACTAATAGATAAAGAAAAAGATGTTTATATTTTTAATATATACAATTATTTTAATATAAAAAAACATTTTTTAATAAATAAGTATTAATAGGTCGGCCTATTACGCTTAACAGACTTTTCAGGAAGCCTAAACCTGGCTTATTTAAACAAGCTTTCTAAAAAGCCTAAGCCTAAGCCTATCTATTAAACAGGTCAGGTCGTAGGTCCCTGTAGGTCGGCCTGGCCTATTCCCAACCCTAATTCTGATTTGTGAAGAAAAAAACATAAGTTTGAATGATTTCATTAAATGTCTTGTAGTTAATTTGACATATTAGCAATAATTTGACTTTACATATTAACAATTCATGAATCATTTGTCATTTATATATAGGACTAACTCTTTTTTTTATTTATTTTTGTGTCAAATAGTCTAATGGTTAGAAATTTACCTCTTAAATAAATAAGTGAGAAATCTAAGTTTCGAATCTCAACCACTACAATTTACAATGTTAAATACATTATACTTCGGAGACACATAAAAATAACTCTATTGGTAAGGTTTTGCCTAGAATTTAAATGAAGCTTATTTTAATGATAAAAAAAAGTGTGAGAGAATCTATCTCTAAAGTAACTTGTTAAATTTACTAATCACAAGTCGTTTGCACATGCACACGATTTCATTTTTGGATTTTTTTAACTCCCTAGTTCTAGTGGAAAGTGGTCAGGGTAATTTAAAAGTTAAGCTAACTAAAATCTAATAAAAAAAATTGTGCCATCCAAGAATCGAAGTCACACAATTTTAGTTTTTTTAAAGGACAAAAGTTTAGTATATAGTAAACTCAAATATCTAAGGTCAATATAATTAAAATCAACTGATCTTTTCTTAATAAAATGATAAAAAATAAAGCAACTACCACTTTTTAATTACGTTTCCAAGCATATGGTGATAGTATAGTATTAAAACATGATATAAACACATTTTAGTACGGTTGAAAAAAAATCAGTAAGAGAGTAATCCACCAACCAATAATATAGAAATATCTGTGCCGTACAAAGAGAGTGATTTTTTTTGCCAATTTGACCATTCTCAAATTCAACAATGACGTTTACATAATTAGAGTTGACCAAAAAAATATATACTCTACCCTTAATTACGCGAAGTTTCTCACTTAAGATCTTAACGTATCATTTACATGCATATATAAAATGATATTGCATCATACAAAAGTGTTTTTTTTTTCATTGCATTAACAAATATCATCTTATCTCATTTGACTTAATGGTAAGATTTATTGATTTAATGATGAAAACTAACTTATGGAAATTTTTACAAAAATTAAAAGAAAAAATAAATAAACAAGCAATTACTACATGGAATATAGTTCATGTGAAGCAACCAAGGTCTTAGAAATCTCAAATATAAGCCTAGCCTCAAACGCATCACCAGAATAACCTTTAGAAACTTGACGAGCCTTTGGAATCCTTTTCATACCAAACTTGTTATCAGTATTCAAGGCTCCTCCTACGTTACCAGCCAACTTCAGCATGAAGTTCATATAAGTATTCTTGACTTTTGTCAACAATTTCAATGGTGATCTTATCATCCATCTTAGCTTTGGACTTGTTCTGATCTTCCAATCCCTACGTGGACTTCTCATCCGAATCACTTGCATCTTCTTTCGGCGGCCGGTGGTGGTCATGCCGTAGTCGAGACGCCGGTATCCCTGTCTGGTTAGGTACTTCTTTATTTCCATGTTTTGAATAACTTGAACTTGTAGGAGGTGGTGGTGGTGAATGAAGATGACGTTTATGATGGTTTTCTCACTTTATGGGAATGAGTAGAGATTGCTGTTTGGATTAACTATCCATAAGCTTATTGGATTATATATAAGAGAAAGAATAAATAAGTAATATACCACGTTATTTGCTCGAAACATAGCAAGCGAATGCATGACGTATTTCTGCATATATAAAAATATATTTATAGGGCTGCATTTGAAAAATAAAGTCAATAAACATCACTTTGACCCCAAATGATGCGTGAGTGAACAAATATGACCAAGACCAACCGTATTGTACCGTTAACAAATCAGATACAACAAATGAATTTGCATTCTTGTCTTCCATATGCTCATGAGTTTCTATATTGTATATTTTATATGCTAAATTACTTTGAGAAGTCATTTAAGTTATTTATCTATAATAAATTGGTCTTTTAAGTTTTATTTGTACCACTTATGTTCTTTAAGTTATTTAATTGAAACAAGTTAATCTTTTAAGTATTTTTATATCATTTAGGTTCTTTAAGTTGTTTAATTGTAACTCTTAAACACTAAATAACGTACATTTTTAAGATCTGAAATTCCCCAAATTGCTACGATTAAATAACTTAAAGAACATAATTGATACAGAAAACACTTAAAGAACATAATTAATACAAAAAAACTTAAAGGACCAATTGTTACAATCAAATAACTTAAAGAACCTCCGATATAATTTAGCTTATTTTATATTTAACTTTTAAATAATGAGTTGATTAAGTTGAAAATTTACTTCGAATGTAAATAAGAGAATCAGGTAGATGTGTTCATGTATTGCGTCGTCCCAACTCAACCCAAAAAACTGGATTGAATTGAGTGATTAATACAATTCACTTTGATTAGTCTCAACTCTCAACTAAAGTTATATTGGGTTAGGTGATTAGTCAATCAAGTTGCAACTCATGAAACACACAATTACAACCCTACGTGAGTTTTAGTATTTTTAGATTATATGATTTGAAAACATCTAACCTCAGGAAACTATGGAAAAGTGTGTTGTACCATTTGTATACCTACAACGATTTAACAAACATGCATAAACTTCAAGATTTGACCAACAAAAATATAATTAGTTTTTTTTTTGAGAAAAAAACATAAATAATTATATTAAAAAAATCATTATATATAATATGTGTTTAGTTCTTTAATTATATACATTTCAGCTAATCTTAGGAGAGGAGAGGTCTGTGCTACGCAAATCATCATTTTCAAAGACTATCATCTTCAAATTTACTACAAGAACAACCTTTTTAACATCTTTATTATTCTTTAGGTTTTCAACTATCACCACATGATCATCTTCAACTATCACATTATCCGAAGCACGACTAAATTCATTATAACCACTGAACTTGTTTAGTCTCTTGATCATGAAAAAAGCTTCACTACTAATAGAAATTTTTTTATATTTGCAACGATTTGTTGAAATGAGTTCGAGATGAAGCAACAAAATTAAAGTTTATTTCATATTGTTATGACAAAATTAGATCATGATTTAAATTAGAAGAAATCATACACTTGTATTGGGATGTGAAATGAGGGGTATATACAAATAATACAATGAATACAATAAACAATTAAGACACATGATCCAGAAAATGTGTCTATTCAAATTGCAACGCTCTCTTTTGTGTTCATGGGTATAAAAAGTTAACGTTACCGTAATGTGTGAAAATCACGATCATGAGACAATGAAAATATGATACAATTGAATCAATTGCTTAACACCTCCTAATGGGGAAATGTGAATCACGTGGAAACTTTTACAAAAATTCAAAGAAAACAAATTAAACAAACAATTACAAGGAATATAGTTCATGTGAAGCAACCAAGGTCTTAGAAATCTCAAAAATAAGTCTGGCCTCAAATGCATCACCAGAATAACCTTTAGACACTTGACGAGCCTTTGGAATCCGTTTCACACCAAACTTGTTATCAGTGTTCAAGGCCCCTCCTACATTACCACCCAACTTCAACATAAAGTTCATATAAGTATTCTTTACCTTTGTCACCAACTTCAATGGTGATCTTATCATCCATCTTAGCTTTGGACTTGTTCTTATCTTCCAATCCCTACGTGGGCTTGTCATCCTTATGATCTGCATCTTCTTTCGTCGGCCGGTGGTGGTTGTACCGTAGTCGAGGCGCCGGTAGCCACGTTTGCTTAAGTACCTTGTTATTTCCATGTTTTGAATTGCAACTTGGAGGAGGACGTGTGTTGAATGAAGAGGATGTTTATGATGGTTTTCTCACTTTACGCTAATGTATAAAGATTGTTGCTTGAATTAACTATGCTATTCTTATTGGTCTATATATAATATAAGGGAATAATTAAAGAAATAATACCACGTTTAATTTGCACATACAAAACGTAACAAGCAGATGCATCGCGTAATGGTGCATTAGCATATATACATAATAAAAAGGGCTGTTATTCAAAAACATAGAAAGAGCTGTATCTGAAAAATAAAGTCAACAAACAACACTTTGACCCGAGAAAATGCATATGTATGACTAAGACCAACCGTCTTTTTTCCTTCTTGAAATCGCATGTGGGAAAGTTTTCTTTGTTTACTAACACCATCAGCAAACAAGTTTGCATTCTTTTCTTCTAGTTGCTTTGAGTTTCTATTTTTTAGATTAAACTAGAGCTTGAAATCGTGCTATGCTCGAGTAATACATGCATGCCATGAAATATTATTTTAGACCGTGGTATTTAAACACTTACTTTTTCTTACACTTATTCAACGCCCTATTTCATCTAGTTACCAAATTTATATTTTAGTACATTTACAAAATTACTCTACAAGTCTTTTATCTTACTTATTTGTAACACATTAGTCCTTTATCTTTATTTTTTTCCAAATAAGTCATTTATCTTTATAAACACACAAATTAATTCTTTTTTCCATTTTTTATTAAAAATATGATGATGTGGCAAGCCATATAGGATAATTAATTTAATTTTTATTTTTTTATAATGAAAATTAAAAAACTACACAATCTTGTTATCTCTTGAAAAAGATTAGTGGATGTTCGTTTATGTCATGCATGTTTTATTTTTGTGGATAGATCGGGTGTCCAAACAAACCCAAATCTTAGTGGGTTTGTAGGTATAACAACATGTTTAAGAAATTTTGTCAAAAAAAACATGGTTAAGAAAAATGATGTATTTATGACGGTAGATTCTAGGGTGAGGGTTCTATCAAGTCCCTCACCCGTGTACCACTAATTATAACCCTCAGATTAAGTCGGTCTACGTGATCCAATTATTTATCACCCCATCAAATCCAATTTATTTCTTTCTCACTTAACTGATCTAAATCTATATATGTATTGTCTCTCGCACTATTCTTTCTCTCCCCCATCACATTTTGATTCTCCACTGTCTTCAATCTTGTGCTTAACATTTGATAAATTAAAAACTCAATATTGTACAGGAAGCAGGCTTAACAATAGATGTTTGTATGTGCTTAAAAATTGATACAATTTTTAATTTGATAAAAAACAATATTCAAAGAATTTTCATATCACTCAACATAATTGAATGAAAATTTATTCAACAGAGATTCATACTTTAATCTGTTTAAATTTTACTTACATTTAAAAAAGACATAATTGAATGAAAAATTATTCAAATAGATTATTTCATATATGTTAAAAGTTTGACTCAAGTTTGATTTTCTGTAGCGGTTGTGGGAGAATATGAAGCCTCATTTAATTTGCAGAAGTGGTTTAATTTTTCATAACCACCCTCGTCATACAATTATGAAGGCTAAGAGAGTATAGACAGGGAAAGGGGTGGAAGAGGGTAGAGCAAGAGGGAAAAAAGAAGTGTGATATGGTGTGTACAATATACGATAAGTTACAAAAGCTAAGATATGGCTCTGAATGTTTTTTATTATGGTCCAACGGTGAGGGACTTGTTAGATCCCTCACCCTAGAATTCACTATTTATGACATTCCATATTCTTCATCGGAGATTTTCCAACCTTTCTTTTTTTGTATTTTTCAAACTAAGAGTATTGTAAACACGTTCCAACTTTTGGGGGATATTATATGTAATAGTTAGTTAAACTAATTAATTACGTGTGTCATAGTCTAGCTAGTTAGTTGTTCTCATATAAGCCTTTTTGTATACTTGTACAATAATCGATATATTTTCTTCACTTTTCTCCCAATATATTTTCTTCACTTTTGTCTCATCTGTAAGTTCTATCAAGAATTTGAATATACTTTTTCCTCGTGTACATTTTAAAACACTATTTTTTAAATTATCAACTCTCAACTAATTTATCTTGTATGTACCATCAAAAAATTTATTCACAATCTACAACTTCTTATCAAACCGAGTCATGAATCGCAAGAGTCTTTTAAATAAAAAAAAATCCGTACTTCAAACGACCATTCTAATCACTTGATAAATTTTAAAGGGAAAAAAAAATATTATTCCCTCTATTTCTTTTTAATTATCGTATTTTGAGAAGAAAAAAAAACTTATTTCTATTTACTTATCAATTTTAAAATTCAATAAAACACTAATTATTATTTTATTTTTGAAGGAAAAACACTAATTATTATTAAATTGTCAATAACGATAGACTTTATTTTCTACCCAAAATAAAAAGAAACCAACTAAGTTTATTACAGAGAACGAGATATATAAAATGAATTATTAATAATTACGGGTATTATAGAAAAATAAATAAATCTATAGCGTATGAAAAGCAATCAAAATTATTGGTAGTTTTGGTATGTGAAAGAAAGCTAATAGTTTATGAAGATCAAGGGAGTAGAGATTATAATAATAACCGATGAAATGATCACGAGGGTCCTAATCTTATTAATGTTGTGCTATTCATGGGAAAAAACAAGGGATGGACCTGGGTCTGTGCCTAACCGACAGAATGATAATATCAAATGTTTTATTTGATAGTATAATCTCTCAAATGTTGGTGTTTTCATGTAACAACTTTTTTCATATAAAGTTCATACAGTCTTTCCGTTTGAAAAGTTCGATTACTATTTTTCCAGTTAATATTAGCTAAACACTCTAATACTCTTTAAGATTTAGTTGGGTTTGTATCAATCATCAAATCATTGAATGGCAAGTCATATTTTAATAGTAATTTATTTTAAAACAATTTCAGGTTTTGAATAAATTTGATGTACAAAGTATTTAAGAATTTATCTTAATATTATTAATTCGATTTTATTATTCTAATGAATTCAAATTTTAAGAAAGTATACCCCATTTCAACCTAAATTGAACAAATTTTGTCAAACTTTATTTACCTTCATATCAAACTTCATATTATTATGAACACTTTCTTTTAAACGAATTTGAGAGATAAAACCAAAGCGATGAAATCAAATTTTATAGAGACATGTTTACAATATCATTAATAAATATACAAATAATTTTCCTTTCAAAAAAAAAAATACAAATAATTTCTTAATTTTAATTAAAAAAAACTTTTATAAGGGTTCAATCAATTCTGTTTTTATATCAACAAAAAAATCATTTGACATTATTTTATACCAAATAATTTTTTTCTAACTGATCATAATTATAATTTTTGACTCCTCTGCTAGGTAACTCGAGTTATCCTCACAACTTAGCCCTTTATGTCCGTTGTGAGACCAATATTTAAGTAGGCAATAACACATCTGATTTTTTAACCAAGTTTTGACCAACTCTCAAATGTGTAACTCAAGAAATCAAATTCACATTCTTTTCATGGAGGATAGTTGTGTTAAAACATCTTGTCGTTGATTAATTAAATCAAAATAAATTAATTTTATTACTACTTCCGTTTTAAAAGGAGTGTCGGTTTAGCCAATTGCATACAGATTAAGGAATGAAATGAAATAATCATTAGATATAACACTTTTACTAATCTGTCCTTATTTTATAAGAAAAAGACAAACTTAAAGTTGCATTGAAAATTGTGTGAGAGAAAAGTTGAAGAGGACAAAGTTGGAAGAATAAAAATAAAGTTGTATTGGAAATGTAAAGTGACATTCATTTTGAAACAAATTTTTTTGGCTAAAGTGACACTCATATTGACACGGATGGAGTAATAAAAACTAGGTTAAATACCATTTTTGGCCCTTTTAGTTTGACAGAATTCTCAAGTTAGTCCTTTAAGTTTCGAAAGTTTCAATTTGGTCCTTTTAGTTTGACAGAATTTCCAAGTTAGTCCTTTAAGTTTCAAAAGTTTCAAATAAGTCCTTTTAGTTTGACAGAATTCCCAAATTAGTCCTTTAAGTCTTAAACTAAAAGGACCTATTTGGGTCCCAAGTTAGTCCTTTAAAGGACTAACAAAGGACTAACTTGGGAATTTTGTCAAACTAAAAGGACCTATTTGAAACTTTTGAAACTTAAAGGACTAATTTGGAAATTCTGTCAAACTAAAAGGACCTAATTGAAACTTTCGAAACTTAAATGACTAACTTAGAAATTATGTCAAACTAAAAGGACCAAAAGTGGTCTTTGACCTAAAAACTAATAAAACAAATGGGACCTAGAAACCTTACTTTGAGGGAACAAACAAATAGAGTAACTAAAGTCTATTCACTTACAGGGCGTCCAATCCATAGTCAAAAAGTCGTTTACCAACTTTCTTTCTTTCTCAATGAAAAATGAATACCTTTCCAGCCAAATAATACCTATTCAAACCACAAACTATTCTATTCAATTTACTCTCATAATTAAGCCCTAACATATATATAGTACAGTATATAACTAGACATCACACTTCACCTCTTACACAAAAAAGAAAGCATAATTCACATCTTCCTCCTCAACTCAAATTAATTTCTTTGTCACATGGAAATGGAATCACTACTGCCTAAGCAATCTAACAATGGTGGAATTAAGCAATACTTGAGAAGAAGGCAGCACAAGCACCTAGAAGAGAGTGGGAGAAAAACAAAGATCATAAGGTTAAAAAGAAGCCCACGTAAGTTTTGGAGGATCAAAACAATCCCAAGACTTAGATGGGTGATTAAATCACCATTGAAAATGTTGACAAATTTTAAGAATGGTTATATGAACTCTATGTTAAAATCTTTGAACACTGATAACATCTTTGGTGGGAAACAGATTCCAAAGGCTCCTAAAGTTTCTAAGGATTATGCTAGTGATGCGTTTGAGGTTAAGCTCATATATGAGATTTCAAAGGCCTTGATGGCTTCTCATGAACTATTTCCCATGTAGTAACATGTAATTCTCTTCTTAATTTAATATGATTTTTCATGTTTTCTTCATCTGCATTGTAAGTTTCCTTTTTTTTCTTTCTTTCACTTGCTAAGATTTATGTCATAGGGTGAATATTACACAGAAAATGTTGAGGTATGCACTGCACCTATAATTATTCGTTTAAAATTTGTCTTTATATGTTAATTTCGTTATATACTCCCAAAATGAGAAATAAAGGTTTTACAGCAATTAAGTGCCGATTTGCGAACTGACATTGAGGGTAAATAGATAATTTCTAGGTGCTTGAGAATAATTTTAGAAACCTCAAGTACAATTTTTTGGTGATGGAGATATTTATATGGCCATTACTTTTCCGACTCTATAAATTTCTCAAGCTTCCTATTCGAATTCTTAAATCCGAAATATTTCAACGTGTTTTTAAAGGTTTTATGAATTTTTTATGCGATTCGGATTCTAAAATCTGAACTGCAAAGAACGCGTGAGAAACTCATAGGATAGAAAAAAATCTATTTATATAGACTCCTTAATGGCCTTTACAGTTTGAGAATTGCTTTTTTGACTTACATTGTTTCCTAGAAACACATAGAAATTACCAAAAACACTCTAACTACCGCTGTGTTTTTGGTCATTTTTATGTATTTCTTCTAAGAAAATTGTCATAAGTTGTTTTCATAAGCTCTCCCAAATAGTTTAACAAAACTTATGTGATGCCAAAGTTACGTCCAAATAAACCAATCTAAATAAACCCTTAATTCAATAAGTGATCGTACATCTTGTAAATATATATACATTGAGAAAAAAAATTCACATACCCCTCAAATTTTGCCTCTATCCATCCCTGCAGTTATTTGAAATACTTAAATGATCTTTATTTTGATATATAAACAGAAAATCATTTTTGTGTAACAAAAACATAGAACAGCAAAGTCAAATTTCAAATTTATTGATACTCCTTCCATTCCAAACTAAGTGACTAGTTCACTCTTTCATACTTACAAAAGCATAAGTTTGACTTTAATATTTTTAATTACTCATTATAAAAAATTATATTTTAAAAATATTCATCGAAATAAGTTCAATATTTTATATGACACAATTTGTCTTTATATATTAATAAAAAAATATGATCAAATATATTACATGAATAATATACATAATATAATAAAATCACTTATTTTGAGCCGGAGAAAGGAGAAAATTAGCATTGTTTCTAGTGTGCCAAATTTTGACTTTGTTGTTGCACAAAAATATATAATGTATTGAAAATGTGAAAAATTGACTTTTACGGTACAAGGGGAAAAAATTGTGTGTACTAGCAAAGCTAAAATAATATAGAAGTGGCGTATATTATACTCCAATCTTTTTCAAACAAAACTGTCTTTAAATGTGATGCATTATTTAGAATGTAGAGAGTAATAAAATTTAGGTAAATTCTAGATTGTCTTTCAAAAATTAGTGTCAACTAGTGATATGTTTAAGGACGATGAGTGCCTGCCTGGAAGAAAAAATAAAGTGGTTAGTTCACACGTTACTATCTGTCGTAAGACAATGGGTCAAACATAGAGATAATTAATTGTTTTATTCTCGCTTCCCGGCTCATGTGATCTCATTTCTCATGCATTATTGTCCATATATTTTGTACTTTAATATTGTGTTGAGATTGGTTCAGAATCATGAGTTCCACGTCAGAAGAAATAAATATTGATATTGAATGTGTTAACTAATGCACTTATTTGAGGCAGGGCGATCGTTTTAGATCTCAAAAAATAAGTATGAAATTTGGGCTTTAAATTTTTCTTAAAAGTCTATTAAACTTTAAAAAAATTGCTTAATTTTTTATATAAAGTTTGTTGTTTATATATATATTTATTAGTTAGAATCCAGATTGTAGGTTCGTCTTAGGCCATCAAAATTTTAGAAACAACCCTATTAATGCATACTTATTAGTTTTAGTCAAATAAATCGACTAAAAAAACAGAAAATAAGTCTATATTTTTAGCTGCTGCTTCCTTAACTAGAGCCTTAAGAATATAAAAGTGCAGAAATTTACTTATATTTGTATGAAAAAATAAAGATAAAAAGGCAGTAAATAAATGAAGAAAAAAAATTAAGACATTTTTAGAGGAAAAAATTGGGTGTGTTGGAGTAGTTCAATTGGTTTGAACTAATTGTTAATAAGTTGGAGATCATGTTAATCTAAAATAAACATTACAAATTTTATTTTTTAATTGTGTTTTTCTTATTTGCCTCTCATATGATTCAAACTTCAAAGGGCTTCTCTTTCAAGTCATTCTCGTACATTATTGAATGACAGATTATTTTGTATACATTATTTTGAGTTTGGTTTGGAATGTTTAATGTTGTAATTGTGCACAAAATAATATTTTAGACAAGATTATCACGCCTTAATCTCGCAACCAAGAATGTATACGTCCCATTATTATTTTAGTCAAACTTCTAGATGCAAGCATTTTTTTAAATGTAATGAATAATTATTTTATTATGTAGCATAGTTCAGAAGCATAGTATATCAAATAAAATAAAAATTCAGAAGCATTATTTGATTCCATACCCACATGCAACTTATCAACTAGATTTAGTATGCGATTAAATTGACGGTGAAAATGACAAAATACCCGTGAGCTACAAGATTTAACACAATTGTAAACTTCCTTAAACAAAATTTTGTATGCATTAAGGAGGCACACACTTGCTATCGGGGTGATAAAATAAATTCCCCAAAAACAAACAAAAAATTTACAATTGAAAATGAGCAAGCTTTTACCCTCTAAGATACTTAAGATAAGATAAGATTACTTACCAATGCAACGAGGTCCATTTTCACGTTCGTAACGATAGTTGAATTAAAAAAAAAAAAAAAAAATACGGTGTTGATTAATCAATAGTTGTTACTCCTAGTAAATTATATTGGATGGTATAATTTTTTTTTTAGACCAGACATATTAGTTATTAATTAAATCGAAAAATGGTTTTTTTCTTTTTCTTATAACACTGTACTTAGTTTTTGCAGTTGCGTGTAGAAGATACTTCTTTTTCATCGGAAAAAGCCGCAGAAAAAAGTATAAAGTAAGATTATATAAAATGAGAGTGAAACCGTCCTAATTATATACTAACATATACTCCCACACGCTCACATCATATGCATCCAGTCACCCACCAATAATTCATGTTCAAACTGTTGTTTATTGACTTTGTTTATAAAAGCAAATCCCATTAAATTTCCCAACATATAATATGCAAGTACCTTATTCAAACACGCACCAATTCATTTCCATAAACATATTATAGACTTTTATATCCTCTTCTCACACTTCCGCCTCCATAATCCCAAGCACTCTTCATCATGATGAAAAGCGTGGAAATGGAGTCACTGATACCTAAACCAACGAGGTACTTACGAAGACGACGATATCAGCGACTCGACGAGGACGCCATCACCGGTGATGGAAGGAAGACGAAGGTTCTAAGGTTGAGAAGAAGGCAATGGAGGATAAGAGTAGTTCCAAGGTTAACATGGGCTATTAGGTCACCAATAAAGATGTGGACAAAGCTTAAGAACACTTATGAGAAATTTATGTTGAAGTCCATGAAAAGTGATACCATCTTTGGAACCAAGGATCGTGTAGTTTCTAAGGATAATTATTCCCGTGATGCTTTTGAGGCTAGGCTTATATTTGAGATTTCTAAGGCCTTGGTTGCTTCTCATGAATTAAATTCCATGAAATAGTTTAATCCTTCTTAAATAATTTTGTGTACTTTTCTTTTTTACTTTTTCTTAGTGTATGTTTCTTCATCCATTTTGATTTCATAATTTCCTTGTGGATAACACCTTCAATTGGAATCCACTCATAAGTTCTTGTTTGTTTGTGAATGTACCTTTTGAGTCATGACCCTTAAAGAAGTCGTTAAACATTTAAGGGAAATAATAGTAATAAATTACAACTAATATATAAAACATATTTGCGAGTTTTAGAATTTGTTATTTAAATTTAGAAATGGAGTTTTATTAGTTAGAGTTCATCTCACTTGTCACAAACTTTGTTAAAATTATGTTTTTTTATAAAGTCTTCATTTGTGTATGAAAGTTGTTCGATCGTCTCCTAACAACTGGTAATGCTTTGAAGAATAAGGTTATTATTTCTCTTCTGTGTGACTTATGTTGCCCTTTTTTGTGTGACCCATATGTTTTTTCAATTTCTTTTTATGGATGGGGCGGACTCAGACATAAACAACAGTAAGCGCTAACTATTAGTATATAATTGTTTACACTTAAAAATAGACTATAAATTAGTCAAAATTGACAAGTAAATGATTTAGGGTTAGGCAAATCCCTCTCAGTCGATGACATGTCAGACGAGCACAAACAATACCTAATACGAGCTAATTGAATCTTTCCTCGAGTCTATTTAGGTGTACAAAGGTCATGAAGACAGCATACTTAGTCAAAGCTCAGCATAATTGGACAATCAATTTGTGCTCTATATTTCTAGTGTCATTGACTAAAAGTGGCTTTGAGAACAGATACCACGTTCTCGAGTAAGCTGGACACATGTGGATAAACAAACCGAGAACTGGAAGATTTCATGTCAAAAGTGGGGCGTCATGTACCCCTCATTAAGGGAAGACTCACACACTAATCAATAAATAGTCGAGCAAGGCTAATTTTTGTAGGTCACGTGGTTTCGACTAGTTGGGCTAGCGTCATCTGATAAACGGTGGACTTGTATTTTATTCGACATACACAATTAATCAAAAAACTATTTTGCACTTTTTTTTTATCATTTTATCTTTCATCTTGCATCTTTACTTTATGCTTTTCTTATTTTTCTTTAACAAGTATGCATTTCATAGTTTAGTAGCTCGGGTACGCCAAAAATATTGTAGTTAAGGAACTGTTGAGGAACAAAGTTCATTCCTTAGTGTAATCTCTTGAAGAAAATAAATCATTGTTGAGAGATATTAGTCAATACCTCGGCTAACATTCAATTTAAACAACAAATTCGACACACTCAGTGGGACATTGCAACTTTTATCACTAGCAAATTTAGTTCACCAAGTCAAGACTATGTTTGACATATTCAATTAAGTTCTGAAAAGAGTCTTGGTTGTATGGGTTAACTATCATCATCATCATCATACTTAGTTCAAGTTCATATTATTTTGAGTTGGTCCATGAACCAAACGAGTCAAACCATATTTAGCTCATGTTCAACTCATTCATTTAATGAGTTTAATTTTCAACTCAAGTTCAACTAACCAATATATCGAAACGAATATCAAACTATTTTCAATTTGATTTGGTTCATTGCAAACCCTGTTAAGAGGGAATGACTCATGGTAAACGGAGGTAGAAAATTTATATCAATATCATATTAACGAAAAAATAAAACGATAAATGAAGAAAGATAAAAAAAATGAAGTGTGAAAAATTGTACCGTTCTTCTAATATTTTAAAAGAAAATTAATTTGTATAAACACTTATCTTTTTTTATATAAACACTCATTATATCATATTCTTAATTAAAACTCGTGAGTTCGTAATAGTTTTTGAAAAATGCTAACATGTTTTTTTTAGAACACATGTTAAGACATTCAAGGTGAAAATTCTATCTAAAAATTATGTTTTAGTTTATTTTTTAGATGTTGAAAATTAATGTTTTATAATAAATATCTATTTTTTACGCAAGTTAGTATGACTCAGTTTTTTATATAAAACTTTGAATTTGTAAAACACAATTAAAACTAATTTTGATGTCAAATGCGAATTGGAGAATTGCCTTTGTGAACATTATCAATGCAGCTGAAACATATTGTTGGCACCGTCATCTGTCAATTTTGGACAAAAGTGACTAAAGCCTGCCATATTGGCACATTTTAAAGATTCCTTCCAAAAAAAACTTTTAGATGAAAAAGTTGGTACAATTACCAATATATAATTTGTATTTTTGGTATTTTTTTACGACGGAGATTTGAACTCAGATCTGTTATATATTATGTATTGTTCATGTCAATTGAGTTAAATTTACGAAGACTATCATGTTAACATGACCCTTTTTTTATGGTTATTTTTTTCAATCCCATGTTAATTATGGATTTGATAGTTTTATCAAAAAATTTAATACCTTTTACTATCAGATATTTTGTAATATTTCAAATTAGCTATCGAAGTCGAAAGTATACTAACTTTTTTTTATTTATTAGAATCTACTATACAAAAATAATACTCTTTCTAATACATTTCAACGTGTTACATTTTTACAATATTTTGTTGGATGCCATACTAACAATTTATTATTTTTTAATCAATACTAGCGATTTATTATTATAAATTATGTTTTTAACATTAAGCACATTGTCAAAATAAATTATCATAACCTTTACAAAATGGTTGTGGTAAAAAAAATTATTGATACTATTGTCTTAACAAGCAATTGTTATGTCATTATAGTCTAAATTTTATTTCACACTAAGTTTTTTTTTATATGATAATTCGAGTCATTCTAATAGTTTATTATAAACAATTAGAATGCCTTGAATTACCGCAAAAAAATATAATCATGACAAGCGACAAAAAGTTGAAAATTAAATTTTTTCAAATAATTTTTAGTATAAAACTATTTTTTGCAATCTATATTCTTTGAATCTTAAATGTAATTATATATTCAACATATTTAATGCGTTTTTACTTTAAAAAAATTCTTACAATTATTAATATATAAAATTTTCTCGCTAAATATATTTAATATCAACATAAAATTTTGACTTATTTAAAAAGGATAGTTCTTCACGAGTCAAGAATCAATAAAATTTCAATCTCACACTAGATTTCAACATCAATTCAGTTCCATCAGAAACTCCCTTTCGAAGCTATGCAAAACGAAGAGGTAAAGTGAATTTGTTTAAAATTTAATCACATGTTTCAATTATCCATGCTTATTTTTTGTATAAGTAATATGTTCTTCCTTATTAATCACTATGATGACTCGATCGGTCCAACTCAAGTATTTCATTCAAGTTTTTATTTTAGTTTGGATCAAACTCGAAGCATCTTGATTCGTGTAATAAGTTATGGATTTCAAACTGTAAACCAGATCTATTTTGATTTTTCCGAATGTCGATTAATACTTTAATGTGTTGAATCTCGAATTGTTTTAATTTTAATTTTATTCAATGGCTAAAATTTTATGTTATGGAATAAAATCTAACTATTGAATTTTTTTACAAAATAAAATTTATTTTATTTTAGTAATTTTAAGAATATTTTATTTTATATGACTCGACCCTAACCAACTTGTTTGTCGCTGGATTGTTTTCGTTCATGTTTAGTAGAAAAGTTTTGGATTTTTTTACCCAATTTGATAAAATATGATTGGATTGGAATATGCCTTTTGTCAAAATTGAACATAACTAGACCCATATTGTTGGGTGAGGGGTCTAGGGGATCATCACATTAGGTTTTGAACAACCACACAAGTTGATGACAATTTCTCAACCCGCCCCTATATGCTCAAATATGTTAGAATCAAATATCGAAAATGTGCTTCCAGTAAATCCGCTTGCATTTTAGAGAGCCGAATTGAAGACTTGTCTGATTGAATTAGACACCACATACTGACTTACAAATTTTTTGGATGAAGATATGATGTTAAATTAACTTGTGTGGTTGATCAAAGCACAATGTTTCTCGGACATCCTCGTGACCCAACATTGGCATCATAACTGATGGTAGTTTGGCAAAGGGTATGTGCTCCTTGTATCGAAAGTATGTCTTACAATGTGGAGTTCAAACGACGTGTCTTGTTGGTGGAGCACCAACTGCACTGCAAGTGCATATATGGTTGAAAAAACTGGGTGGGGTGTGTGTGTTTGGGGGGGGGGGGGGGGAGCATACCCAAATGGTGATGGATGGGCTCGCATTTTGGGAGATATTCTTAGTGCGTCAAGCGTCGGTTAATAGTCCAATATTTAATTAAAAATTAAGTGTTGCGATATATAAGTGAGAAGATTCATATGTCTAATCTATTAAGGTTTTAAGTATATGTGCATGCTATTGAAATTAAGATTCATATATGCCCACCTTAAATTCTTACAATATTTTTATACACATGTATGCACTTGTGTAATGTTAATTTTGTTGGTGTAAATTGTGTATCTTCTACATGCAATTGCAGAGACTAGTCTCTTGAGCATTGTGAGACTCTAATAGACGACAAACTTTCTATAAAAGTTTTAACGTTATTGCATGTATAAGTTCGAGTTCGAACTCCCACATAAAATTGGTTTAGCTAAAAAAACATGTGTCATCTCATCTAAGCTTTATTGGACATGTTTATTTCAAGCTATTACAAACATGTTTCAGTTTTACTAAATTTAATTTATTGATTTTTTTGTTTTGATATAATGATCCTTTATGAATTACTGGTCCTATTTTGTTGTTTATGTTCTTATTACGGAAAATTTTGAAAAATGTGTTTAATTATTGAGCAAAAATACCATCATATGTTTTGTTTTTTTAAAAAATAAAATAAATTGGCACCGAAGAGAACCAAACTTAAAGATCATCATATGTTAGTTCTCGTAAAACAGGTTTAGGTATCTCAAGCATGTTTTTAGTTTCATTCCAATGTTTATGTGTGTGTTACAAATACTGTTAAGAGGTGTACTATATATGGATCCAAGGCCAAGCCCAATTAAGTTCATGCCAACCAAGTTCATGAATTTATGCATGTGTCATTTAGAAATTATCACATGTGAGTGAGTTTAAGCATATTGAGTATTAGATGAAGATCATTGTTTACACTCTACATAAGGTTAAGAAACACCATGAAATACCAAATTTAACTCCAATTTCCATTAGCAGTTAACTACTGTCGGTTAAAATTCATCGGCAATTAACTACCAATTGGGTTATTTTGATATTTTCGTGGTGTTTTTTAGTATCCTTTGATGTGGGAACAACATTATTCGTATTATATCGTTGCTTTAAACCCATCGGATGATGAAATATTTTGTATGCAGGTGGTTAGTGTTGATCAATTGCTAATGACCAAAGCATGTGAGGTTTTCCTCAAAGACCTCACAAATCTTGCCTTGCTGAATGCTAAAGAGAAAAATGAGCGTATCGTGAAGCCTTGTGATGTCATTAAGGCAGTTACAGAAACAGATCGCTTGGATTTTCTCATGAATGTTGTCTTTGATTATATTGCTTCTGATGTTAAGGTATCTTCTTCTTTCTCATTTTTATTCATTTATTTATTTATAGTTACAACTTTTTGTTTATTATATTTATTCTAAGAGTTCCTCATGCTACCAATATTGAACAAACTATATTTTCAAGTAACTAAAATGTCCTTTGAAATTTTTCTACACCAATCAAAGTAGATGGATAGGAAACATTGGTAGTTGATATTTAATTAGACATGACAACATAACTCATGTCTATGGGTATCTGCTCGAATCTATGATATTTGACTTTAACGGAAATCGTCCAAATTAATTGATTGAGTTTGAATTTGGGTTATTCTACGTTTCAAAAGACGTAAGTGAGACTGGTAATTTGGACACTGATACTCACTTCAAACTTGTTCTGTTTGTATCAAAGTACATTTTTATTTCCCTTAAATTGGAAATCATTAAACAAACCCTTGAATAAGTGGCGGAGGTACAAGGGGGCCAAGGGTGGCGGTGGTCCCCCACTTTTTTCAATATATTTTATTTTTTTTGTATATATTAGTATTATACCATGAATTTATATGTTGTTTTAGTAGGGTCACCAATGTGGTCCCCTCTATCACTATATATGAGTCTATTGGTCTTTTGTCTTTTATGGAAAAAAATATTTTAACTTTTACACCAAAAAAAGGCCTTTGTGTATTTGAGAATGTAATTTTGTGGTTACTAAAGTATATCTTTTAAACTTGATCCCCTGATGTTTAAATCCTAGCTTCGCCCCTGAATTATATTCTTTTGTTTATTTTTTTTTTAGGTTAGACTTAAAAAAGTTGTTTCCTCTATTTTCTTTAAAAATAACTTAAATTGTTGAAACATCGTAGTTTTGATATCTTTTCTTAATAAAAGTGTCAAAATGCAATCCAAGTTCATGCAGAGATGAGACATAATGTGGATACCTGATCCCATTCTTTATGGGGTAAGGAGTCTATTTTTCACCTTCATCAGGGATCGACACGGGTACGAGCCTGAACCCTATGGAGTTCGAAAATGGAAAAACAAGAACCATCTATGCCTAGTTGTCATGCCTATATTTGATAGACTTTTTGGGTCTATTTCTTTCCTTAATTTGGTTTTTGTTTATATTCTGTCAAAACTAAGTGTATGTTTAGATTCGCAGTTAAATTATCAAATCACATGATAAACAGTCACAATTATCACAAAAGATATACTAAGATTTTCAAAACAATTACGATGCCACTAACCAAATCACTTTTTTCAATGTTATCGAAATTCCATCTTCTATTTACTAATTAATTTTTGTTATCAAATATTCTATTTACAATAATTGTTCAGTTTAGTTTTCTCCCTCCCATAGTTTAATCAAATTAAAATGAAAATATTTTTAAAAAGCAAACAAAACGTTATTACTTAACAACATTTGCTCTTTCTTCCAATTCAGGTTTTGTTTGGGTCGAAGAGACTCCATCTTATATTTATGTGGTTGTATCTTTTGACTTATTGCCGAATTCGGCTTAATGAAATTATTCCCTTCAAAAAAAAAGATGGGACATAATATAGGCTTATATCCTGCAAACTTTAGCTAGTTGTTACTTGTGTGAGCTTGTATATTTTTTTTATCTTTTTTGGTCTTAGCCCTTGTTATCAGGGGAATGAGGTTCTGGTAATTTGATGTACGAACTAAAGGAAGTAAAATCTGACTTATTGCAGCTTGGATTCGAACATGAAAAGGAGAATGTTGAAAATCTTCTAGATACAAATCAACATAATGCTGGAAATGTTTTGCAAGGAAACCAACAGCTAAATGTTGGAGATTTTATCAACATAGGAAACGATGATGCTCTTCGTCATGCTGATGGTTTTCTGGAAAATCCCATGTATATGGTGAATGTGAGTATTGAATTTTATACATGGTGTAACGTATTGTCTTGTTAAATTTTTATTAGTAAAAGAATATTCTTATTGTTCATAACTTTGCGGACTAATTTTGGTTGAATTAATGTGAATTTCTTTTGTTTACTTCATATCTAGGGCAATGAGGGAATGGAGTTGGACTACAGGAATGTAGAAAATTTTCTTTATGGAAACCATCCTTGCTTTCCTCATGATGCAGATTCTATGGAAAATCCCATAATGAATATGGGCAATGTAAGGAGTGGATTTTATAGAGTTTAACATATATGTGTGATATAGTGAATTTCCAATTATATTCTACCCTTGTCATTTTGTTAAATTACTTCTAAAATATATGAACAAAAATTTACATGATGAGATAAGATTAGACGAGTCCACCCAGAGATCTAACAAATAGGGGGTCAATTTTTTAAAAAATAATAAATATTATATAATACTATCTAATAATCAAATTTTTTTGACGAAAAAAATATCATCTATAGTATAGGATTTATTTTTTTTTTAACGATGTATAATAGTATATGTTTTTACCATGGAACTATAATAGTATATATGTTAGTGTAAAACCGGACGAACAGTCCCCAAGAAACTTTACGTATTTTCCTAAACTCTTTTATATATTAGCATAACTCACAATTTTTGTTTAAATTCAAATTAGTAGAAAATTGGTGCTCTTACTAATAAATTTGCTAACTAATTTGGTTGATCATTGAAATATTTTTTATCCACTTCATTTCATATAGGAGCAGGTGGAACCCAACCAAGAACTTCTCCAACCCTTGATGATGCAACAACCATGTATGTCTTCAGATCAACCAAGGTAAGGACATTGCTAGTAAAACTAATGTAACTATGCCACGGAGAGTTTCTAACTCTTTTTTTTTTTGGTTAAGACTAACTTATTATATTAATACATATTAGTAAATGTTGTATTTCCCATTTTTCATATATTCATGTTAATTTTAAGATGTTTAATGTATCTTGTTGCATGTTGCAGTGAAAGTATGGATGTTGTTAATGGAGTGTGAATGAGGTCAATGAGTAGGACTCTCTTCCAACTGTGGAGTTGTGCTTACTTGATAATAATAAATTAAGATCAAACAACTATCAAATGGTCTTAATTCCTCCTTTTTTTGGTTGTCTTTTTCTGTTAAGCAATTTGGGAAACTTTGTCACAAAATAAATAATTGGACACCTTTATGTTTGAACCTTTTATCAATATATTCTGTGCCAAGAAAATAACCCTTATGGAATGGTTATATATCAAGTGCATATTTCGAATATTATTATTTTAACTGGATTATAACTGATGCATGAGTATGATAGTCACACCATCATAATGCACAACTTTGACAATAAGGGATTTCAAAAATCTGGTGTTTGTGGTATGAAGAATTGAAATGACATGAATTATTTAACATTATTCTTTTCCCAAATTGATGAAATATAGGCTAAATTTTTCATGGATTCAACTTGAGTTGAACTAAGTATGCATTGGATTTAATGCAACTAAGACATAGTAAGATATAAGTGCTAGAAGTAATCTTATAGGGTCAGAATGACCATCTTATGCCTTTTCATTTCTTTGTTTATTTATATATGAATGCCATTTTCATCACTAAAATGATTCTTATCCTCAATTCTTAATGAAAATAAATACATGGCAGAAAACTCTGCTGTTGATTGTTTAGTGGAATTTGGCAAGTCTTTTTCTTTGATTTTGGGATGTTAGGAGTCCCTCCATTTAAGCAAGCCTTTGAATGCCTTAGCATGTGTTTGCTTTTTAATAATCATCGTATAATGATGGTAGCTTGCTACGGGAACCCCATTGCAGATCAAAATATCTACTTAGCCTATGTTTGGTTGAGTCGTTGGATTTCCACGTCTGGGTAGAATCACGGCAAGATTTCATGTTTACATCAGACATTCTTTTGCAAAATAAACTAATAACTGATATATGATACTATATGATCACAAATAACATCAATAGTTAAAAGGCGTCATTAAAACTATGTTCAAATCAAAATCATATACTATAGAACTGTGATATGCAATAATATCAATTCTCAACTCCATGCTTTATATCCGTATACAAGATATTGTCTAGTGGCTAGATTTAAAAAAACAAAATTATACGTACTCACAAGTAATTGATGGAAAACTAAACAAGCAATAGTATGTTTCAACAACTCAACATATAGTATTAAAAAAGTTATCAACAAATTTGTACAGGTCAATGCCCACACAACCTTTATGTAGCTCAGTCCCTCATAAGTTGCTTTCATGAATTCTTCCAAACATTACGTCGGTGGATAAATTTAAATAAGTCAATCCAAATTAACAGATACATTTTGGGAAGTGTTTTAAAAATCAAATGAATATCGACCAACAACACAAGCCTTCAAAGCTATTGTTCTATACTAGTCAAACATTTAGATAAAACCGCAATCTAAGTGTACAAATAATCGAACCATATAGTGCGTATTCATGATTTACCAAGGTAAACCGTCAAGTTTAATTTCAATTTTCAATACATTGTTTTCAAGACTAAAAAGAAACGAGACGAGAATTTGGATTCAATGTTTTTTCAGCATTTTGTGTGGGAGCCCTTTAAATTTATTAGATGAACCTTTTAGTTATTTGGAGAGGTCATCAATTGGCTTGGGACCTTAGTTAGAGCTATCATCGTAGAATCTGACTTTAAACACTAATGGATCTGATTACTAATATTAAGTCGAATGAATTTCATCCTCATGCAACTACTTTCTCTCGTTTGAAGTTTTCTTCTCTTTCTTGAATGATCTCCTTTAATCATACTTTGTGATAAGGACACGAATGTGCTGATTGGTTGACTATGTTTGGTGCTACTTGAAGTTGCAGATTTCTCTCCCTCCTCAATTGGATATCATCTTACTTGTAGATACTTTCGAGGTGTGTAGGCAGAGAAGTTCTTAATTTTTTTTTCTTTCTTACTAGTAGTAGTTTCCTTATTTTCCAATTTATAAAAAAATGCTAGCAAATGTCCACATACACTCTTTAAGGATTTTAAATAATAAGTTTTTATGAAAAAATTTGTATCACATCCATTAAAGATTGAAGTGTTTGACTTTTTTCTAAAAAATACATTTTTTTTTTGTTTAAAATTCTTAAAAAGTGTTCCAAAGTTATCGAGATCTTAAAAAGATTGACTCAAAAAGAAAAAAAAATACTCCCTCCATTTTAAAATGAGTGTTGTTTTAGCCAAAAAGTTTTTAAAATGAATGTCACTTTCAGTTTTCAATGTACTATTAATTACTTTTTTTCAATAGTACCCTTAATTATTAGACCATGTACAATGGCAATTTTCATTCAACAACACTCACTTTTTCAATTCCCAACACTCCACATCATTTTCTCTCTCTTAATTCAACACTCATTCAATTTTACCCACTCCGAAATGGTTTTTCATTCAACACTCTACCCCACCACTTTTTATTTCATATTCTTATTTAATTTTATATTTTTGTTTTTATAATTACATAAAATTACAATTATCGATTATAATTAAATTAAAATAATAAACACGTAACAATTTATTTTTTAGGTTTTTGTAAAAACAAAATTTATTTAAATATTTTTTTTATTTTCTTAACTTAAAACCAAAATTAGGCATGTTTTGAGGACGTTGGTTGGAAAATCGATTTGTATGTTGATAATTGTTGGGATTTTGGTAGCTAAATGGGTAATTAGAAGAGTTCTGAGTGTTGAAATGATTATTATTGGGATCCATTTAACTAAAAAAAGTTTAGAACTTCAAGAGAAAAACCAATAGAAGGATAATAATAAGATTAAGATAGTGAAAAACTTGGTTTTTTTTTCTGTGTCCAAATCAAATGAACCAAATATCTATTTATAGACAAAAAAAAATCATAAATTTTGGTAAAAAAAAATTGCAATGAAATAATTGAGTTCAAATTATTAAAAAGAAAATAATTCAGACAGCCAATCAAAATCTGCCAAGTGTCATTCATTATCCACTCAACATTCTTTTCTCTCATTCGCCTGCAGCGCCACTCTCCCCTGTCGGCGTGTGTGCCACACTCGCCAGTTTTCACAAACCACAACGCGCCAAGTGTCCCCCTCGGTCAGCCTTCAACTATGTTGAACCCAATCAACACCTCTCTCCTCCACGTCATTCTTCCCCCACTTTCAACACTCAATTGGTAAGGTCCCATGTGTTGAATCATACTTTCAACACCTCTATTACACTTGGTCTTACTATACACACTACTTCCAAAGTACCACATTTTATTTTAATTTATAATGATGGGAAATACACCAATAGTTAATAAGTCTATTTTAGTTTGTCAAAAAAAAAAGTTTATTTTAATAAAAGTGGCATGTATATAGACAACATTGCATTTCTTAATATGTGTACAACAACACATTCATTTTGAAAACGGACGGAGTAATAGCCTATTCTTCTAGAAAATGGACAAAGCGTGGGAATAAATTATGAAGCTGGCTCCAGAATTGGGGATCGTTATCTTGTTTTAGTGATATGCATGGCAGCCAATACCTAGACTTTTCCCGTTTTGGAATTTGGAAAGAATAACCTTTTTTGCTTTCCCATTTGGGAAAGTAGCCCACACAACGGACACAGAATATTTCTCATTTTCTAAACTCCCCATTTTTTTTCGTGTACTCCAACTTTTCTCAATATTTCTTACTATATTAACAAGTGCTTTTAGGACACTTATAAGAGGTTTAAAATAGAAATTATATTTTGAAAAATATAAATCAAACATTTGTTAAAGTTATAATCGTGTAATTTTTAATGTAAAAATTGCTACTTTTAAATGCTTAAACAATGCATTTAAGGTACTCGTTAACATTTTTCTTTTATTATTATGTTTAAAAACTAAATTTTTTACACAAAATAATATTTTATGAAGAGAAAATGGGAATATATATTTTTCATTATAAACTAGTTTTACATTGTCATTCAATGAAAATTTCAATGTTTAATGTAGTTATTTTTAAAATAAAGTTATGGAATGAGCTCATGTGATGATATTATAGATGTTGGTATAAAACCGATTTAAATTTCAGGATACTCCATTAATCTCTTTAAAAAATGTTGAAATAATTTTTTAATGAAAAATAAGTTTAAAAATAAATTGTTTGTGTAAGAGAAAATGTGCAATATTATCTTATCGTCACATAGCACTAGGGAAACTGACAAGAAAAATCTGAGGATGGTCAAGGGTGATGAATATATAGATATGGTCAGGGGAAGTTGGGAATAAGAATTTAAAGTTGAGACAATAGGGTGGAAACAAGTGGAAATATGAATGCCGTTGATCTGACTCACTTTTCACCGTCCTCATCTTTAGTTCTATGCTGACACGAGTTCAAAAGGAACCAAAGATAACATATTGTATTCTTAATTCGATCTATGCTTCTTGGCAACTTGCAATCATATATTTGTATGTGTATTTCATAGATTAATTGTTATGCTTTGATTATGTTAAAGTTTTGATTATATTTAGTTTCTTTTTAAGAATTTGTGATTAGAGCTAACACAATTATGTAAAACCGATTTGTCTTATTTGGTTTGATTCGTGGCATAAATGGTGGATTGTCTAATAACAAAAATTTGATAACATGGTGACCAAATAAATCTTAAAAAAAACTCTGATACTGTATTATTCGTTCTCAAACTAAAATAAGAATATATTGGTCTTCAATCGCAAAATAAGAAAAAACTCATTTTAGTCTTCGGCATCATAATTCAATAGTAAAAATTCAATTAGTGGTTTGGAAGAATAAGTGATGGGAAACTAATTTCCTTCCAAAAATAGATTAACAGAACCAACTTAAAATTAAATATGAACACAGTAATGTCTATTTTTTTTAAGGAACTTAAAGTAATGTCTATTGATTATTGAAACTTGTGTTTGTATATATCTAGAAATGTGTTTTTATTCCACATTTAAAACCAAGGGCCTCAACATTTCTCGTAGTGTTATGACATGAAGAACTTTTGCTCCAACTAATGTTATGTTTGGAAGGTGATGGAGAGGTCTTCGTCACAATTAGAGAAATTATGAACAAACTATGTGGTTTTGATCCTTCAAGAGAGAGAGAAGAAAGATGATCATATGTATGAAGAAGGTGGAGGAAGATCAAATGTTCTGACTTCTGATTTAGGGAGGACCTAAATATAGTTTTTAACTATAATCCTAAGTGGACTTACCGCATCATCTTTGAAAAGATAATGTAGACACTTTTTTAATATAGTTGTGTTGGTTTTGGTATTGACTTGAGACTTTAAAGTATGTTCAAAATCTCATATTTGATTATCCCTTTAATTTGGATGAGATAGTTTAGTTTCTTAAAAAAAACATACTTGGGCGGAAAAAAAAAACTTATAAAATTTATTCTAAATAAAACTTTTTGTGACTACTTGAAAAAAAAAAAAACAGGTGAGAATTCAGCTCACATCAAAAGAGTCATGCAAAAAGTATAATAATGTTGTTTAAACTTTAAATAAGATTTTGCGTGAATGGAAATGTCAAGCAAAGTTTATTCGTTATAATTTTGTTCTTTTTAATTAGACATTAAATATGAATACATCTTTTGATCAGAGTTTGCTTATAATATCGTAGTAGTTTAACCTCTTCTGTTAAATTCAACTTCAGTTAATCGATGTTTGCGTAGTTTATTAGTCACTTGTGTGTTTATTTTAATAAACAAAGTATGTCGGACCTAAAGTGAAGTGGGGTCTATATATTCTTTGATGCTTATACCACTAATGGCAAGAAGAATAAATAAGATCAGTAATATAGATTCCCCACATTCCAAGTATCTTAATTTCAATGAACCTTGAACAAAATTTTGTAAAGAAGTGCCATTTTGGATTGCACGGCGCAAAAGACACCATCACATACACATTGACCATGCCTTAATTTCAATCAAAAAGTGTTTCTCTCTTTCACAAATTAGGGACTAACCTTGGAGATCCAGTTTAATGATGTAATATTTGGAGGTCCAATCCAATACTCAATATGACCACCATGACAAACAAATCAGGCAAATTAATGTATGCATGGGAGAAAATATCTACATTGTGAAAATGCAATCAATTGAAGTTGATATGCTACTGAAAAATATATAAAAACAAGGTCATAGTTACACAGGTGATTAACTGTATACTCATACTCTCAAAAGTAGAATGTGTGAAAGCAGAACAGTTAAATAAATGGTCAATGATTTATTTATATAAATAAAATAATAGTAGTGGAGATAAAGGTAGTAATATATTGTAGCATATACTTGTATAGTTTCCCTATAAATAGAGCCATATACAAGACATATTTCCATATCAACACAGCTCTAAGGTCTTTTCCTCTAGCTGTTAGACAAAGGCTAAGGAAGGGAATCACCCTTTTCGATCTATAGCTATTACCTTTTCAGTTTCAATCTTTCATCTTCTTAAATTTGGTGCATAATATTGTCTTATTTTTTGTGTTATTTTGTCTAATAATCAATTTCCATGAGAGGAGGAGGCATTGATATTGATGCTGTTGACAGAAGATAGAGAGCACAGATGATGAAATGCATGGAATGCAATGGCATCTCATTCCTTTGTGCTCTTTATTCTTCTGTCATCACCACCCTACTCATACCTTAATCATTTTAATTAACATGTAAAAAAAACACTAGTCTTAGTTAACTCTATATATATTGCTTGTTAGGTCACTTTGCTTCATATCTTACATAATTCCTCATCTAAGATTACATGATGTAAATTCTGTTAGTATGAGTTGGTTGGTTATGAATTAATTAGGAGTTAGTTACTCAATTTGTTGGTGCAATTGTACTCTATAGATAATATATAGTTATGTACACAATTTAATAACTTTTATCAAAATAATTCCTTATGTATTTTGCCCATTCTGCCAAATCACTCTTCACTCATTTTTCTCTGATTTCCAACATCTTTTTTTATATATACCTCTTTTTCTGTCCAGCAAATTAAAATAAGAAATCTTTATTTATAGTTTGGAATTTTACATGAATGATTGTTGATTTCATATTTATATCCAGTTAAAAGTTGGCATAATGTCTCCAGATAGTTTGGTTTCATTATATATAGTGTCCAACGGGACCAGATATTAATTTCAAGTTGATAATTCTAGCCACTGCCAATGAAAATATTTATTTGAATATATTTTTGCAATATTAATTAATATTTGTTGTTAAAATTCATTACAGATTTCAATTGTTGCATCATCTCTGTTAAGTGAATTGAGGTTGTAATTTTTCTTTCTCTTCAAGTACCTCTTCTATCCTATTATTTTTTTATTTTGTTGATAGACGAAATGACAAGAGTCATTGAAAACTCCTGCACACTTTCGGCATTTTTGTCAATTGTGCTAGGGCATGTGGACCTATTATATCCTATTCTATTTACATTATTGAAATAAAATATAGGTGTTGCTGGTGAACTAATGTACTCACTCATGTTACAGTGTGTTTTCATTTGCCTAATATTTGGCACCTCTTATACTGAATATTAGTGTTTTATCAATGTATTCTTAGCTTAGAAAAAATATGGTCTGTTGGAGAGAGAGTGTGAATAATTGAAGTCTTAGATTGATTGAACATGAGCATGTTGAGGAATATATAAATAAGGGGACTCATATCAATGCGCCTTAAGTTTATGTGCAGATGCGGTGTCCAAATCATTTGTGAGACTACTTTTAGTCCAACACAAAGAGCTCTCCGGTATTTTAGGCTTCCTTTGTGACGCAATATCTACACATGTTAACTCTATGATCAAGTTAGGCAGGCTCAAGTTAGTTAATCAGTTAGTAGTTATGATTTGTTTTCTGCATGTTTTAACCAACTACTTCCAGTTTTCTATTCTTTCTGTATATAAGCTTTGCAGCCCTTGTATGTTTGGCATTGTATCAGTATACACATTCAGTAATAATGAGAATTATAATTTTTGACCATATTTCCTCCAAAAAAATTTGAGAATTATAATTTTTTTTTTCTCTTTCTATGTGCAATCACCATATTTGTTTCTGTATCAAGTATATACAACATGATCAATATTACATAATATTGTTGGTCCCGTTTGTTTAAGATTAAAATAAAAGTGACTATGAGATAGAATAATTTAGAGATTATTGCAATTATTTTTAGAAATTTTTATGTGAAGCACACACTAGACTACTATTTATCTAGAGTTATGTTATTTGCACACACATTGGTAGACAAATACTAGACACAATGGCATATAAAAATATCAGAGTTGTCCATCAATCATATAGGAGCATGAAAGTGGAACAAGTTGCATGGCTTTTTAGGATCTGAATTCTGAGTTACACAGTTCTAGCCTAAGAATATCATATATATAAACAAAGCCAAATTGTATATAGTACTTGTGATAATCAAAGCTCTCCAATCACCATATAAAAAACACATTTTCTAACACCAAAGAAAAGAAACATTGGCAAAATTAAAAAGTCAAAAACTGACATAAAAAATGTCAGTACTTTACTTTTTCCTTCAGTTATTTTTATTCTTCAACTAGATAGATTCATCAAATTCATATTGATCCATCATGAGCTTCAATAGGCTTCTCAGCTATTCTTTCCCTTGCTTTTGTTGTCTGCAATAACCACAAAATATAATCACTTAGTTAGCCACTACTATCTCTAACAAATATCCAATGAGTTCATCAAGCAAAGAAACAAAAAGGGTCAACCTCTTTCTGCCAATCTGTTAACATTGTTACAACAGCTAGTATGATTACATTAAGAATAGATCCTGTTAGTGTTCCCATCCATAGTCCTTTTCCATTAAGCTTTAGGCCAAAACCCAAAAAATATGCTATAGGAGCACCTACAAGATAATAGGCTCCTAGGTTCACATAAGCTCCTATTGTCTGAAATCCTCCTCCTCTTGCAATTCCTACAAGTACAAATCCAGTTTTTATTCATGGTCTTGGATTGACTTATTTAAACTTATGTAGTAGCATAAGCATTTGTGAGACTGTTCATAAGAGCATATGGAAACAATTTATAGCACGTCCATAAGCTGTTTTCAGCTTATGTCCATACGTTCTCCATGATAGCTAATGAAAACACCTTATATGGTAGGGCAACCTGGTGCACCAAAGCTCCCACATACGCAGGGTCTGGGAAGAGGTCGTACAATTATAGTTTATAAGAAATAGCTTATGCATAAGCATTTATATGATCAGTGCTTATGCTATAAGCATTTTAATTAAGGCTTAGAAACAAACTCACCTGAAAGAGCACATATAATACTATCTGCACTAACAGACACACAGAGAAGAGGAACCATGTCTGTAACATAATCCACAACTTCCTTGTCATTGCTATAAGCATTTCCTATAGTATTCCTAAAACAAAGAAACAAGGTGCTGACTATAACTGCCTCAGCAATTCCAATAATTACAGCAACTCGAACAGCACCTTGCGCCGCCCTTGGATTCCCTGCTCCTAATTCATTCGAAACTCGAGTACTGCAAAAACAAAAAAATTTATAGGATCGTGTTTTTTTACGGATGATGATTATGCAGTATCATAGTACAAGAAAATAAAAGAAAAAAAAAACTTTGAATCAAACCTTGCAGAAGCTCCAATTGCATGAGGAATGAAATAGTGCAATGTAGTTGTGCTTAGGCTGCAAAAGATTTTTTTGACATAAATTAGAAAAAGCCTTCATGGCTTTATTTAAATAGTAATTGTTAAGAAATTGATCATTCATTCCACTCACCATACTGAAAGAACTGAGGTTTCGAGCTGCGAATTAGGTAAAAGCCCAGCAACGATTGTAAGTATCTCAAATGACCACCATTCAAGACTATGATATGAACATTGAAATATAAAATACAATTAGTATAAGAAATGAATTATTGTACATTTTGTGTTAAGCTTATGTCATATATATCTTACCAAAACATTAGTCCAGATGGGATGGCAAATTGGCAGAACTCAGCAATGTATAGTAAGGAATTATAAGAAAGCACAATCTTGGTTTTCTCACAAGCTGGAGAATACTTCATATAAATTCCAAGCCAAATCACATTCAACCAATAAGCAATACCAATGGCAAATGCTGCTCCAACATGTCCTAATCCGAATTTAAATACCAGACACCAACAAATAGGTACATGCAAACACAAAATCACAATTGAGCTGAAAACCATTGGAAAGATCATACTCTGAATCTGGAAGTAGCGAATTAGAGATTGAAGAACAGCATGGCCAAAGAGTGCTGGGATCAAGCATATGCAGTATTCGCGAGCTACGTGAGCAATTTCAGTGTCTTGACCGAATAGCAAGAGTAATTTATCAATGAATATCCACATGAGTGATATGGGGAAACAAACCAAAATCAAGGTGATCATTGCACTGCAGATGTAGTTTCCAATCTTGCCAAATTCTTCAGCTCCATAGGTTTGGCCACATAAAGTTTCTAATGCACCTGCCATTCCAATCTGTTATTCATTTACAAAATCTAGTTAGTTATCAAAAACACTTGAAGATTATTCATTCAAAATTGTAGAAAGTTAAATGAAGAAACCAAGTCGTTGGACTCAAATTGTTTTGGTAGTCTCTGAGTTCGGTTTCTAGTTGAAACCAATGTTTTGAAAATTAAACCAAACCGGACCAGACGGTTCAACTGGTTGAACCCGTGGACTAGAACTTTCCGTGGACTAAAACATTGGTCGAAACAAATAACGCTGGTCCGGCTCCGTTTTATTGGTGGACTAGAACTTTCACTCAAATACCGCTGTTTGTGTGGTATAAAACAGTTGATGACCGGCACGGTTTTTAAAACATTGGTCGAAACAACCATTGATAATACTTTATTTACCACTCGACAACATTCTAGAGAGACTAGCCAAGGTTCCTTCACTCAGAAAAGGGGGGTTAAGACTAAAACACAAGAAAGTTGATTGAAGAGAAGCTTTTAAAGTCAACTATTTTTCTAGATCATATCTCAAAAAGTTTGACATCATACTAAGAGCATCATCACTTATCAGCTAACTCAATTTGTTTCTCTTAAAAGTATACTCACAAAGACACAAAATCTTCTAAAGCACTGACACTTCTGATCGAAGCCGTTATCTACACGGACACTAGCAATGTGATTACATTCAATTATTTAATCTTCTCAAATTACTACTCGTATCGATGTATCAGTGTTGTTTTTGGTGCCTGTGTCAGTGCTTCACACACGAAAACACACACACTCACAACACATAAAAAAGAAAAAGGGAAGAAAAAAACATAAAAGAGAAGGAGAAATAAAGAAGACATTACAAGAACACAGAAGCCAGTACATTCAGCAAAAGAGATAGCAAGAGCAACACCAGAGAAGGAAGCTAGTATTCCAACATGTCCAACCATCATAAGTGACACAACTTGAAGAAGGTATTGAGATACAGTTACAGTCACCATTGGAGCTGCCATGGAGCCTACTCTCTTGAACTCTGCCCAAAAAGCACCTTCCAATGGTGCCAACTCATCATTCTCTTCATTCTTTGTTAGCAGAGGTGTTGCTTCCTCCTTACCCATCTCTCTATGCAGATCAATGTTCTTTGAACAAATTTGATTTGTGATATCGTCACAACATATTATATAGGACTAGGAAGAGTTCTTTTTAAATTCTCCTGCTACATAAACAATAAATTAATCATAGAGAGAATTCCAACAAGTTTATTAATGTATTACATGAATCCACACATATTCTTTAAAGAGGTAGCTTAGTCATATGCCTTAATCTTAAAAAATGAATTTTGGTAATTCGGTATTCGGCCTAAAGATTAGTGAAGTTTGATCAAAAATTATTTTAATTAGAATTTAAATTCAATTAGGTTCCTATGTTTCGTTCTTAAATGAAGTTCATTAATCACTGGATTCAAACCATTTGTTAGATGGATAAGGATAATTGAGATTTCGGTAAACTCTTGACCATAAAACAGTTGTTAATATTCTATTGGCCATGCATTGTGTGAACAATTAATTTATCTCCAATGTCAGAATTAATCGGTTTTTAATCATATCTGAATCATGTGATAAGTTTTTTTTTTTATACCAAAAATCATGTGATAAGTTAAATATTAATACAAGTATTAGTCAGTTATATTTCTGGAAGATCTAATCAGTTATACTATATATGATATTCTGACTTTTTTTGTTATTATTATAATAAATCGTGCACGATGTTATATTTTAGAAGTACTTCTAAAATCCCAGCCGAGCCTCTGATGATATTGTTTGTGTTTTTCAACTGTTTGGCATCTTATTTATTTTGTCTCGTTAATATTTGAATGTGTCTTCAAATATTAAAAAATAAGCTATGAACATGTTGTTTTATTAAAAAAAATAAGCCATGAACATGTTGTTTTATTAAAAAATAATTAAATTAAATTAATAAGGTTAAAATTGGAAGAAAATATATTAAAAAAAAACTACCGACTATAAGCTCAAAAGCTACTTGAAATAACTTCTCAAAAAACGTTATAAGCTGGTGGAAAAAGCTTTTTACCAAACATATCTTATTATATCAAAACAAGCTTATAAGCTAGTCCAACAAGCTATAAGCTAGCTTATTCGTGTTACCAAATACAACCATGATGAGTTGAATTGGATGTGAAATTTTAATTGTTACAAGCCCTATAGTGTAAATTAATTAAGATTAAATACCTAAATATAATTAAATAAAAATTAAAAGTTACCTTATTAAAATTGATTTTTTTTATAGAAAAATTGACTCATTTATTAGACATTTAATTTTACATTTGTATATTACATTTTGATTGGTTGATATCTTGAAGGGGTAAATACCCCCTAAACAAGAGAGGATAATGTAGAAAAAACCCGGTTTAAACTATCTATTTCTTTAAATTGATTTACACTAGTGGATATTGATTTTTTTGTCTAAATAAAAATGTGCATTTTTGCTAACTTTGACATTCATATTTTTTTGTTGGTCTAAATTAACAAACCTCAATATATATATATATATATACACACGGCATAACATTTAGATAATTTTACCCCGCTTAATAATATTTTATGGAAAATGTATTTTACAAAACTGATGGTTGAAATGAAAGTTTAAATCATATAATCTATCAATATAATTTTTACATAAATTTAAAATTATTTGATATATTATTGAGACATGTCGAGTTTAATAGCCTATAATAAAAGTGTTAAATTGTTATTTTGGATGCATCTCAATAATATATCAAATAATTTTAAACTTATGTGAAAAATTATGAAGATGATATGCATGATATAAATTTTCAATCCACAATCAATTTTATAAAATACATTCCTTCAAAAAAAATATTTTATAATATACATATCGAATGAAATATTATTGAACGGTTTAACATAAGACAAATTATTAAAAAAAAAAAAAAAAACACGCACAAAGAACCATTATTTTGTAGTATCAACATGTTTAGATATATTCTTTAAAAAAAACATATTGAGATATATTTTCTGAGTTATTGTTTTTGACTTCTTTAATTGAATGATCAAAACGATACACATAAATAAATTCATCAATGTTTTCTTAATAGACAATGGAACCAATAATTTAACTTTATGCTCTTGTCATGTGATCTGTTACACTTTCATCAGAAGAAGTGGCATCAAATATTCTCTCTCTTGCCATGATTGCCTACAAAAGTTGAATTTTCCCAGTATTAATAACACTCAAACAACATATTCTTATAGTTGTAAAAAAAAAAATGAACATGTATACTGGATAATGATATAAAAGTATTTATAAAACATGGACCTGTTTTTTCCAGTTTGTAAGAGACGTGATGATGGAAAGAAAAATTGTTTGGACAATGGAGCCAGCAACTATTCCAATCCAAAGTCCCTTTGCTTTGAAATGTACAATGAAACCCAATACTACACCTATCGGAATTCCTACTAGATAAAATGCTCCAAGATTAACATAGGCTCCAACATATTGCCACCCACTTCCTCTAGCAACCCCTGAATATCAAAGAAATGGATTTATCATATGGTTATAGCAGGTTAGAAACATGATATGTCTTATGTTTGACACACCATTCAAATGCAAAAATGGTATTGCTTATGTTAATGTTGATCCATGTTAATCGAGTTTTTATTAAGTCAGTGACAAGTCATATATCTTTGAAAAAACATTAAGCAACTGATTGAGCTCAAGTGGTTAATGAAATTCCTAGGACGAATCGTTAAGAAGAACCCAAGTTTGAATCCTGATGGAAACAATTCTTAACCAGACTTTATTTATCTTTCGGTCGAACTCCAGATTATAAAGGACCCCTCCCACTAGTAACCGGCACTTTAACACCTAAGAAATACATCTTTGAAACATCTATAGTCCAAACTCGTGCACATGCCTCAATAGGGATGTATATTATAGATGTAACACTTTAACATGTAAATAATTGCAAAATAGTGTAAGGAAGAGTTGTTAACCTGAAAGAACTGCTTGCAAGCTGTCTGTAAAAATTGATACACATAGCAAAGGTGTCATAACAGCCACATAATGAACAACCATACTATCATTGGTATAAGCATAACCCAAAATGCATCTGCAACCTAATAAGATTGCAGTTATAATAAGAGCCTCTGTAGTTGCAAGGAACATTGCTGTACAAATAGAAAAACGAACTGCTTTTGGATTCCCAGCTCCTAATTCATTTGAAACTCTTGTGCTGTCACATAGAACAAATGAGTCACTTTTCATTTTACTATGTTTACATGTTAATGCTAGTATCCATGCATGTAAATTTACCACATTTGTCATGATGTTTGGTGAAGTTAGAAATATACCTAGCAGCAGCCCCAAGCCCATAGGATATGGTAAAGTGCAATGTAGATATTGTCAAACTGATCATACACAAGAAAGTTAGAGCTTAATGGTTTAATTTTCTTCGAAAACATTATTGCTTGATAAAAAATGAAAAATGTAGTAATCATATTCAACTTGAAATCAAAATAAGTGTTACCATATAGAAAGAACTGATGTCTCCAATTTTGGATCTGGAAAAAGTCCAGCTAGCAAAACAAGCAACTCACATGCCCACCATTTAAGACTGAAAAACAAACATTTATTCATGCATTTTTTTCATACAACAAAATTATTTTTCTAAGTGAAATAAAAATACATAAAAATGAGCAAGAAGAAATAGTTACCAAACCATAGCTGCTGATGGAACAGCAAGACCAAAGAATTCTCTAATACCAAGAAAAGCCTTCATGGAAAATGGCACACGTGTTTTCTCACAAGAAGATGAATATTTCACAAAGGACAAAAGTATCAACACATTCAACCAAGTTCCTAAACTAAAGGAAATTGCTGCACCAACATGCCCTAACCCTAATTTAAATACTAATGTCCAACACATTACTCCATGGAAGCACAAAACTATAAAGGAGCTAATAATCATTGGAAAAATTAAACTTTGAGTTTGGAAAAAACGTGTTAGAGGTTTAAGAATTGCTGATGCAAATAAAGCAGGTATTAGCCAAAGTGCAAATGTACGAGCTTGAAAGGAGATTGTAGGGTCTTGACCTATGAGAATTAATATTTTGTCCATGAAAGTCCATATAATAGTGATTGGTGCACAAACCATAGTGAGGGATATTACTGCAGTATATGTATATATTCCATGTTTTTCATAATGTCCTGCTCCATAAGCTTGGCCACATAAAGTTTCTAATCCACCAGCCATCCCTGACTAAAAAATTAACAAGAAAGAACTAAAGAAGTTATTTATACACATTGCAAACAAATTAAGTCTTCAAATTGTATAACTATTTTACAGATGCATTTAATCAATTCACTTCATTATGCCACTTTTTGAAGTTAATTCATAAAATGTCTCGATAAATATCTATTTGACATAGTTTGATTGGATGAATTGTAAAAACAAAAAATTATATTGTTGATTCAGAGAAATTAATCTCTTGATATGTTTAGTTGTCTTGTATTATTTGTCATTTCGAAATATTAAAGATGTATTAATCATATTTTTCACTAAGTTTATTAATCTAGAGATATAGCATTGCTCATCTACTTAACTTCTCTACTAACTATTTTATCGACATGAATATTTTAGCAAACGAAATTTATTTTATCATAAACATTAGCACAATGTTCTTTTTTTAAATTGTGCAAATCTTTAAATAATATTTTTTAGGCCAAATACTTTCCCGGGTCCTTTAAGTTTCATGTTTGTTTCAGATAGATCCTTTAAGTTTCTAAGGTTTCAGATAGGTCCTTTAAGTTTCAAGTTTGTTTCAGATAGGTCCTTTAAGTTTCTAATGTTTCAGATAGGTCCTTTAAGTTTCGAGTTTGTTTCATATAGGTGTTTTTTGTGATAGAGAAATAGTTGAATAGAAAGGACTTATCTGAAACAAACTCGAAACTTAAAGGACCTATCTGAAACCTTAGAAACTTAAAGGACTTATCTGAAACCTTAGAAACTTAAATGACCTATCTGAAACAAACGTGTAACTTAAAAGACCTAGAGAGGCATTTGCCCTATTTTTTATGAGATAGAGAGAGGGGTAATGGAATCTTATTTTCGTGTAAAAAAATATTGAATCTTGTAATTATTCTTGTGTCCTTTTCACTCTAGAAAAACATCTGATATAAATAAGTTTATAAATGATTTCTCCTCAAGTACCAAAAAGGTTTATTATAAAAATAAAAAAAAATTACCTGAAACCAAAACTATGGCTTAGTGACATCATGAAGAGGTAATTGGAAAGGAGCCTGTCTATGTATTATTTTATATTATATGAGCATTGTAATTTACAAAACTCAACTTCTACACAATAGAGAAGACACTGTAATTTTCATTTTGTATTTCAAAAAAAAAAAAACATTGTAGAATAGCCATTCAATTATTTTGACGTAGTAAAATAGTCATTCTCAGATATATGTAGAGGACATTGAAATATTGGAAAGAGTGAGCATGGGGGGAAATAAAACCAGCTTGTACTCTTTTATAACCACTTCGTCCAAAACAAAAATATTTTGGACCATATTATAACTTACTATAAGATAGTGCCAATTATTGTTAGGATAGTGCATTAATATTTATGAAATATTAGAATGAGTGAGTATGGGGAGAGTGTTCCTCTTAAATACAAATGCACACATAAATAAAAGCAACTTGTAGTTTCTTTTAAACCCACTTGAATTGATACGGTGGCATTAGTTTTAGACCGTTGGTTAATTTAGTTTCTTCAACAAAACAAAAATGTAGTATCTTTTGGACCCATTTCGTCAAAAAAAAAATGTAGTAGTTTCTTTTGGACCATATAAGATACCAATTATTGTAAGGATAGTGCATTAATTTATTATTTTAGCTTCATCCCTTTGTGTCTCAAAAAAATATTACTTTTTGGCTAAAAAAAGAGTGGGTATAAAATCTATGTTTTGTATGGTGAGGCCTAACAAAACCAATAATCCTAATATTGTTAGGCTGCATATTGTTTGTGGTGTCCCAAATTCGAACACTAGAGTTTTTACTTTGTGGATGTAAATTTATAGTTGTGTTTGTGACTTCGTTTCGAACAAACTTCAATCTCATGTAAAAGTGTCTCATATTATTAACTTCCAATATCAAAATAAAACCTAATAACAAATCATACTTGTGAATGATATTCGATTTCAAAGGCAATACAAGGCAAAGGATAATAAAATTAATAGAACTTACCAAAATACTAAACCCAGAAACATTAGTGAGAGATGTAGCAATAGCAACACTTGAAAGAGAAAGCTGATTAAGATGTCCAACCATCATAACCGATACTACTTGTAGAAGATATTGTAGCACACTCGTTGCCACCATTGGTACAGCTATAGTACCCATTTTCTTCAGCTCCTCCATTAATATTGTCCTCTTTTTTGTCCATTCACACTTGTTATTTGAACCCTCTTCCATTGTTTCACTCATGATCATTTACTATCTATGATATCTATTTATAGATATTTTTCTCACTCACTTTTGTGACAATTTCTTGTTCTTCTGTAATTTTTCCTTCTTTGGCTCTACGTTTGTCCTCTTTGTGTCATCTGCACATAAAACAACATTGGCATCAATGTATATATATTAAAAATAATAATAAGCAATATTAAACAAACAATTATTGATATCTACCTTAACCTGAGTTGATTGAGTGAATATATATGAAAACAAAATTATCTTGGGTTATTGACTATATTTTGGGCAGAATATAAGTTTCTCTCTCTACGTGTGTGTATTTTAATGTGCATTCGTTTTTAACCGTTTAATATAATATTATTTTTGAATTAGCAAAAAGAATATTATTTTTCAATAATTAAGAATATGATTATTATTAAGATTCTAAATAGACTATTTTTCTTGTCATCAAAAAACAAAATAGACTATTTTTCCTTTTCATAAATCGCAAGCGTGCATGCGTGTTGTCCACACACGCACATGCATTAGAGGTGATAAAATGGACATAATTATTCACGTAAAAAAATGGACATAATTTGATGGGTTAGTCAATTAATCCACATTTTTGCATGGATTTGGCCTAAAAAAATAGGTACAATAAGTTCTTGCTGGCCTTAGTTCATTTAACTCATAAAAATTGAGGTAAGCCGAACTAGTCTATTATACTTAGACTTAATTTAACATTTCAATGTGTTTTTTTTAAAGAGTGGTGCTATTGATAGCGAAAAAAACATGTCGAATGTATCACGAATGGTCTGGAACCGTTAGATGACCATCATTACAACAATACATGGGTGGTTGGAAATAAAAGTGATGGAGAAAGGTATCATGTTTGTATTGGTCGGGATGTTTTCGTGAAAAAATTTCTCGAGACAAGTAGTATTTCTATTTTTTAAAATGAATTTTTTTAAAGCTAAATATTGTTGGGTGTAGAGGGATCATCTGCTTCAGTAGCTTGATAATATATTAAAAAAAGTATAGAGAGAGGGAGGAGTAAACCAAAATCCTCAAGAAAAATAAAAGCTAAAATATAAAGACCAAAATAGATAGAATGTCTAAAAGCATAATGGGGACTTTCCATCAAAGAACTGGGGAGGAGAATGGTTGAATACGCATACCTTGAACTCTTTTCTCGCATTTGTTGCTTTAACTTCTTTTTCTTCTTCTTTCTTGGGACCATCAATTGAAAATGTTGACTTGTATTTCCATCTAAGTCAACAATCTCTTCTTTTTGAGTTGTGTTAGCCCATGATCCACCTATAAAATCCATAATTTGTTGGACCATAATAGAAAGAAAAAAAAAACCTAAAACTTGCATGTCATGAGTAACATTTGCATTGAAGTTTTCAGCACTATGAAACTACCTCCTAATAGAAGTGAATATACTATTACTTTCTCTTCAGGATCCTCTCAAAAGAAAGTGTCAACAGAGTTTGAATCATCATCACGATTCTTCTCAATATTTTCTTGATCCAATGGGGTTTATGTTTCTACATTAAAATCATCCCTACTTGTGGTTAAGTTGAAAATGTCATATTCAGAGCCAAATTTCCATTAATTTTAGCCTGGATTGCATAGTGTTATTATTAGCAATAACATGATTGTAACTTCATTCAAAGTTATCTCCAGAGTGGATGCTTTGTTGTTATTTCTTGTAACATTATTGCAAATTTGGAGTTCATGCATGTTTTTATGTTCTTGCCTCGTTGGCTTTATTTTGATCTTAGCCTCAAAACATCATCAATATTCACCTCGTCTTTATTTGATCCTCTTGCAGTAATCAATGCTATGACCGATAATTTTGCAGTTATTACATAAACAAGGAAGATTTTTTTTAATCTGAAACACAAAAAAAAAACGAAGCTTTTCCTTTCATCTAAAATTTTGTATATATGATACTTGCTTTAAGGTTCATATCAACCAAAACTCTAACAAAATGACCCTAAGGTCTATCAAACATAGATTTGTTGGATGTATCATCCTTACAAATAAGAGTATCAATACTACTATCAATTTCAAAAAGGATCTTAGGTATCTAATGTTTTAGTGAAAGATCATAGATTCAAAATCATACGTGAGTTGTTGATTGTTGTTGCACTTAAGGCTTGAAAACACAACTCCAAGCCAAGAGTTTCAAGTAACCAGGGCTTAAATTTCAAGAGACAAATGCTCTAATACTTCTTAGATCTTCAAGGGATGAAAATGAGAACTCATTAAAGTAACATGTTGTAGCCCAAAAGATAGACATCATAAGGCATTCTCTTTTAGAGAGACCATCTAAGGCACACAACTGATTTTGTTGATCCTGAATATAGCCATGACCCACAAATCGAAACCCAACCAACCAGCCACCAAATTCCAAAGTATACTAAACACGAGCATCTGACAAATAAGTGATTATTATCCTCAACCATACCGCATCCCCCTATGCAATTACACTCATCAAGAGGTACAACACCTCTTCTGAACAAATTATCCTTAGTAGGAATGTGATTCAAAAGCAAACGCCACACAAACAAGTTCACCTTGAGCGACACCGCTTTTAACCAAACATTCTTGTTTGCCTCTGTACCATTGTTGTCTATCGAGACCAAAAAATCATAAGCATTACTTATAGAATAAATTTTGGATGAATTTAACAACCAAATTCATCTATTAGTTTTGGTATCCTGCAAGACAAAATTCACCAATTCCTCCTCCCAAGCGAATAGACACCTACATCACTTCCACACTTCATCACCCTCACCCCAGCCCAATTCTCGATCGAAATTCGGATTATTAGGGATCATTCTCTATAAACCAGAGAGTTACATAAGAAAAATAAGCGATTGATATGAGACTGCTGTAATACATATATATTTACATGAGTTTGAATTGTATTTTCAAGATAAAGTTTTTTGTGTGAATTCTTTAAACAATGCATTTAAAACACTTTTTAACAAAACCCTAAAAGTATTTTATGTAATTAATGACATAACCACAAAACAACTTATGCAAATAAATAACTTTTTGTATATTATCTTGACAATTTTTTTTTACCAAAAAACACAACTTATATATTAATTTTTTGAAAGAACATATATATTATTTATAAGTTTGTTAAGGTATTTTATATGATAAAAACAGCTTATAAATATACAATTTTTTTAAGAAAAAACAGTTTATATTTATCCTATTTTTGTTTTTGCGGCGAAAGTCAAGCTTTTCGAAACCAGAAACTCATCATTGTTTCCTTTTCTCCCTCTCAAAAACCCTCACTCACTCTTCTCTACCTCTCTCTCTCTCTCTCTAACCGTTTATCTCTACATTTTTCGCCATGCCTAAAAACCACCGCCGACGCCAAACCCTCCAACAACAGGCGAGTTCATCATTTCCATTTTTTCATTTGTTAAATCAAATTATTTCAATTCGTTGTTTTCATTTTGTTTGTAAGGTATGGAACCTGTCCAAAGCAGTTCAAGAAAGCTAAGAACGATCCTCTCAGGTTTCAGAGCCATCCATCTCTTTTTTTTCTTTTCATGTAAGTCGACTTATATACACTGTCAGTGTACAAATTTTGTACACATGCACCTAATGATGAGTTGCCACATCAAGTAATGAGGTATGAAAAATCATGTGTTTTAACTCATTAAGTGATGCGTCAATACATTATTGAATGCATGTGTAATTTTTTTTACACCGACAGTGTATATCAATTAAACTCTTTTATTCTTGTAATTTAAACCTGTTTCGAGTTCTCTTATGTGATTTGCTGTGAATTTCAATTAGGTTGGTAAAGCTGGCTGGCTGTCAAAAATGGAAATCGATAATGCTGTGAGTAATTTGCTTGTGTTTGACTGAACAAATTTTCAAAATGCTAGTTCACGTTTGATTTTATTTTGTGGTCTATGTGTATTTAAGGACAAGGCTCCTTAAATTGCAATGGCAGAAAAGAAGAAAGAGGAGTTTGAGCTGGATGCTGACAATAATAAGGTTCTGATCGATGGCCTATAATAGTGAATTGGTGATTGCTTTATTTTTATCTTGGACTGGTTTTTTTGTTATTGTTGATTGAATAAGTTTTGATGTATTAGCTTGTGAAAGAATTTCATGGCGAAAGAAGTTATGACAAGTCAGAGTCTGGAGTCAAGGATGAGGAGGAAGATGATGTAAGATTCTTCTTGCTTATGTGTTTCTTTGTTAGGTGTTCATATTGATGGTTGTGTTGGTTTATGACTTTATTGATTTGTTTATGTACTTTAGGATGAGGATGATGAGGGAATAAATAATGTGAGAGAGGAGTGAAAATATGGGGGAAACAATCTCCACCATTTGCTATGTATTGTTCAACCATCTCTTTTGCCCTTGTTGGCCATTAATAATGTTTACTTTAAAATCTAAATTTAAATTTGAACTTCAAACACGCGCATACATTTGCTATGTGTCATTCAATTCTCTCTGCTGCAAACAAGTGTAAAAGAGATGGTTGAAGGATACATGTCAAATGCTTGTTTGTGTTGGAATTTAAAGTGAGAATTATTTATGTGTATGACAAATATACGTAACATGTATGACTGGGTTGGAGATTGTGCGATATTAAATGGTGTGTTGCATTGGTGCAAGCCAAAGATTAATGAAGAGGTGAAATAATATGCCATTATGGTATGTTTGGATTTAAAGGCTTATGTATTTTGATAAATTTGTCATGGTAGCAAGGGTATCAATTCTTTTTACTGTGATTTTTGGTTAACCGTCAAGAGTTCGAAACCAACAACCAATGAAAGTTTAAATCAGTGCGATCACGATACCTTGAACAAGTTAATTGGTAAGCTATGCTACCTTGTGAGTGTGTCAACGGAAGTGTTTAGGTTTAAAAGAGTTAACAGTAAGTCTCAAAGAACGAATGAAACTGTAAAAAACATGAAAGCAGGAAAGTAAATGACAGTAGTTCAATCAATGTCAAACTTAAATTGAGTTGAAACATGAATTTTTTGAAAATGATAGAAGGCAAATCACATGAAATGTAAATGCAGGGTGGAATGTAAAAACAGCTGAAAAATAATGGACTCGTAATGGAAATACTTGAAATTAAATTAGTTGAAGGTAAATTCTTAAGGAACATACACAACTTTCTCCATTTTTCAGGTTGTTTTTCAATATTTCTTTACCCAACATAAACTTCCAACCTTTGGTCGCTCGTTCTCGCGGTCCTTCTTGGTTTACCAAACCCATTGATCATGCTGATACTGACTGTCAAAAAGTATGAAGTCATTATTGTATTGGTCAGTTTCCCAGAATTCAATTCCGGTCATGTGTCTACTTTCCTCCCTAGTGCCTATGCTCGACAAATGGGTTCATGTCAAGCCATTCCTTGTCCTTCTTAAATTCTGGTGAGGTATCAATAGTGCTAGGGGTTGAGGCGAAGGAATTCAACAAGATCTTCAACACCAATAACAATCAGTTGAAATCTCTTCGACTATTGCCCTTTGGCAGGACACATGGGGCTTGCAAAGGTTTTGCTACTTGGTGTAAGAAATTTTATGCCCCGACCATTTGGATTTGGCCGGCTGTTTGGTCAGAGTGGACACATCTATTACGCAGCTTGCCGTGTCTTCAAGCAAAACCCAAGGTGAACATATTGCGAATATACGAGCCTTTCAAAGATGCTATAGGCTTAAATGGTACCCACAACGATCCTTTGTGATCATTAAAACTATTAATAAAGTCTTGGCTATACTTAAGGTACACGATGACAAACATTATTTTAAAATGTGTATGCACTAGGATGAGAGACCTTTAATTCCAAACTTTAAAAAGGTTCCTTATCCCAAACCAGTGCTTTTGTTTTGTGCATCTTTGGTTTGACCACGGATTTTTGGTCGACCGAACGGTGCTGGTAGTTTCTTCCCCTTGAAAGGGCTTACCATTCGACTACCAACCTGTCTGATAAATTTTATTGGGAGGTTTACCTTTTTTGATCGGTTTGAGGATCCTTCTAGCAAGTTGGAGGTTGGTTCCATTGTGACTATAATGTTTTATCAAGGTAATCTTCAGTTGCTAGAAGGAGCTTGTTTCCATTATGACTATAATGTTTTATCAAGGTAATCTTCAGTTTCTTTCTTCAACCATGTCGTCAATTTTGACACCCTCTATATTTTATTTTTAGATGTGCCTTTGGGTCAACCCCTCCCTATTGAGTCAACAAGAAGAAACATTACTGTCATAGGCAGACAAAAGAAATTGACTTTTAAGTCTACAGTCTTACTGAACCCTTTTTTTATCTGCAGTCCGATGACAATACTGCTTCTAGTCCTGTATCAAGGACTAATAAGGTAACACAAATGGTCGCCACTTCCACCCAAGGTCGGCCCTCTAAGGTATACCATTCTAACCACAATTATAACTATTTATATCCCCTAATGGTCACTGACTGCCAATTAGTTTTCTCTTACAGGTGAAGGAAATGCCTCCTTCTCCCTCAACTTCCTCTGCCGACGAGTCTTTGTTGTCGCCTGAAATCAGAGGGGTCCAGTCAAAGCCTTTCGTTTTTCCTTCAGTTTGGTTTTAAAACATTTAATTTGGATTTTTGTTTACATTTCTTTTGTTTACATTTACAGCATATCACGATTTACCCCGACAACTGTGCTGGTGATGCTGAAAATGTTCAAAAAGTTATTGTTGAGGTAATGTCACATTATCTTCTTTACTTAACATGACTTATGGACATCTCTAACCCTTGGCATGTATTTTGCAGAAAGTTCTGTCAGCATCGGAGGTCAACCTTTGCCAACTTCTAATCCTGCTGCGTCGGCCATTGACACTGTGATCGCCAACCCACAAACAAATGCCTCTCGATCTGTAGATGTGGTCACCATGAAAGGGTTTTTTCAGGAAGTTGAACCTCGTCAAGATCCAACAGATAACTTGCTTCACCAGGTTCAGCAAGAGCGTATTGGCGACACTAACAATGCTGACCCCGCAGATGACTTGCTTTCTTTGCTGACCGACTCAAGTCCTACAGCTTCTGCGTTTTCTGGTCGGTCCTCCACGGCTGCTGGGATTGATTCTAGTTAAGCCATAGAACTTTTTAAAGAACTAAAGAGACTAATGTCAAAACCTTTGGACGTTGCTTTTATTGATACCTTTGCATTCAACCAGATGAGGAGGCTAGTTGGAGAACTCAAGCCTCTAAAGCAACGACTGCCTCTCTCAAACCAAAGTACTCTTTGGCAGATCAACAATTTTCTATCCCTTCATGCCTCCAAGAATGCTTTCTTAACAACCACCCTTCCTGTTTACGAGCAAGCGGTGAATTCCAAAGAGGACTTTGTGAAGAAGCTCCTTCATCTCAAAGAACAAAAAGAAAAGATTGCTGTAAATAAAAAGCAGCAAGAGGCAGTTAAGGTAATGACTGAAGAGAAAGTTGACCAACTTAAGAAGCAATTGCCCTTAGCTGAGGCGGTACTAGCTGAAGCCAACGCCGGTATTGCTTTCTGTATCAATTTCGAAAAGAAGCGTGTTGAGAGCATCAATGCCCTTCGTGACGAGGTGAATCAGACTGTGAAAACTCTAAGAGTGTGTTTGGATGGGGTAATTGAATTTTTTTGAAGAATTTAGAATTTTAGGGAATTCAAATGATTCAATTCAATTGCTTTCATTGTTAAATGTTATTGTTTGGATGAAGTAATAGAAAAAAATTTATTATCATCATTTTTGGGCAACTTTTATAAAAAAAAAAAATTGGGCCAAATTTGAAAAATGAAATTAGGGGTCAATTTGAATTTTTCAAAAAATTGAGGGGTCAAATTATAATTTTTGAAAAACTTGAGGGGTCAATTTGCAATTTTTTATAAATTTATTGGGGTCAAATTGACAATTTTGGAAAATTTGAGGACCAAAATGCAAATTTTGAAAATTTATAACAATGAAGAATTTTGAAATTCTTAACTTTTAAGTGTCATTTGAAATTCTCTAAATTTAACTTGAACAAAATACTTCATAAATTTCCATCATTTTGAAAATTCTTCAAATTATCATCCAAACAATGGAATTTACCCCAAAGTATTTGAATTCCCTTAAAACATTACATTCCCTCAAAACATTACCCCATCCAAACACACTCTAAAGAATCTTCAGTCTGATTATGAGTTAGCAGCAGCAACTAAGAAAGAACTTGAGGACCTGTTGTTGGTGATTACCCAATCCACTTCCCCTTGACGTACTTCAAATTACTTTCCATTTTCTACAATCGACAATTGGCTAGTAAGTTTAACACAACGCTTTTTTTATAACTTTAAATTACTTGAGGACCTTGTTTTTTTTTTTTACCATCCAGTTCCCCTTGGACGGTACGTTTTTTTTTTTTTATTTTTAAATTTGAATTCTCCTCCTGATAGAAGTCAATATTGTGTTTGTTGCGTTAATTTGGTTTCTAGTAATTTACCTTAGCCGATAAGGTTTCAATTATATTCAAGGATTGTCTTTATAAAGGCACCCAATTCATTGGTTTCTAGTAATTTATCTTGAGTTAGATATTTAATTGTGTCAATTTCAATTATATTCAAGGATTGTCTTTAAAAAGGCACCCAAACATTTTTATCATGGTAGGTTAACATGTTAGAGAGGGTGGAAAATGATGCATGAATGGGAAAATAATTATTTTGTTTTTCCACGTTACAATTTATTGGTGTTCATTTATCAAAGAAAAAAAAAAAGAATTCATTGCTTTTCAAAAAAATATGTAGAGTAAATAGAGATAATTTTGTAAAGAAATCAGTAGTTGATAATTGTAAAAGAGTGGGATATTTTTTTTAATTAGGGTTTTACTAGAATATCAATATATCATTTATGATTTTTTACTATCATATTCTTTATCATTTGTTACTCTACTCTCTCATATTTCTAGTATGTTTATCCTTCACGTGCAGCAGCGATGATTAATCACTCGAACATTGTGGAGCTTTGAATAAATGGCAAACTATTCTTAAGAATAAGAAAAATTTTAACGATGCTGCATGCATAAAGCTGAATTCAAATCTAAAATCTTGATTAAGCTAGAAGACATTCACGTCATCTCACGTAAGCATTGTTGGATTCCAATATAATTTTTGGGTTTCAATATAATTAATTTGATACCTCTTTCCATTATAAAATTAAGCACATTTATTAAATAATAATATGCATGAAAAATATGGAGGGAGTATAATCATATTAGACGCATGAATTCCCAAACTTGCGTGAATTGTGAAGTACTCCCTCCGTCCTAAAATATAAGGAAAAAAATCTTATTTTCTTTATCTCAAAATATAAGTAAAAAAGACCAACTTTTATGCTATTATTATGTTTTTTTAAACAAATCATCTTTTTCAATGTAAAATTAAATGCATATTACATTCAATTTGTTTCTCTTTTTATTTTCTCCATAATTTTTAACCAATAAAAATTATTTTTATATTTTTCCATAAAACTTATTTCAAGAAGAACACAAAAAATTATACCAACGAGTATTAGTTTTCTTAAGCTTGAATTAAATTAATGTTTTTTTCCTTATAAAAAAAGACGAGGGAGTACAACGACACAAAAACGGCGATTTAACTCAAAAAAACAAAAAACGCAGCCACCTCACTCTTTTCTCTCTACAATCACAATGGCTAGGAATAAAGCTAAGTCTAAGTCTGATCCATTGAAGCCGAAGAAGCCTCAGTCTCCTTTCTTTCTTTTCATGTAATCAGTTTCTTTGTAACCGCGGATGGATTTCATGAACCCAACTTCGAGTCCCACATTCGCTATAATGAACCTGGAGTCGGAGCTTTTGGGCAGTTTGTTTTACTCTGTCATCTTTCTTTAACAAAGAATTTCCTAAAAAAAGTTTCCAATGGGAATTTGGTTTAAAAAGCTTATCATAAAAAACTCATTTTTAGTATTTTTATAGTATTTTTTTCATAAAAAAATCATTTTTGAAACATGTGATTTTCATTCGAAGTTGGGTTTGCGATGTATGTCGATTATTTGTTGATTGTAGCTGCATTTTTTCTAATTTTGTTATGGTTGCAGGTCTGACTTCAGAGTTAGGTTCAAGAAGGAAAATCCAGACAATAAATCCGTCTCTGTGGTGAGTTGTGTGATTTAGTTTTGTTTTCATTTTTTGGTGATTTTTAAATTTAAAGTCGTTTCAAGTTCTCTTATTGTGATCTAATTTCAATTAGGTTGGTAAAGCTGCCGGCGAAAAATGGAAGTCCATGTCTGATGCTGTGAGTCATTTGCTTCTGTTTCAGTGAAGAAATTTTCAAAATGCTAGTTTATGTTTGATTTTAACATATTTTTGCGGTTTATGTGTATTTCAGGACAAGGCTCCTTACGTTGCTGATGCAGAAAAGAAGAAAATGGAATATGTGAAGGCCATTCATGCCTACAATAAGAAGGTTCTGATGGCCTGCAATAATACTAATTTGGTAATTACTTTATTTTTATCTTTTTATCATTGTTCTGCAACTGTAAATTTTTGATGTTCTGATTTTACTTGGACTGGATTTTTTTTTATTGTTGACTGAAGTATTTTTGATGTATTAGGTTGCCGGAAAAAAATCCTCTAGCAGAAAAAGTTTTGTCAAGTCAAATTCTATAGTCAATGATGATGATGATGACAGTGATGATGATGATGATGATGACGACGACGATGACAATGAGGAGGAGGAGGAGGATGAGGTAAGATTCTTTTCATTCTTATGTGTTTGAGTGTTTCCTTTTTAGGTGTTCATATTGATGGTTGTGTTGGTTTATGCCTCATTGATTTGTTTATGTACTTTAGGATGAGGATGATGAGGGAATAAATAGTGTGAGAGAGAAGTGAAATTGGGGGGGGGGGGGCAATAATCTATACCATTTTCTCTCACCTCTTTGTTAATCTTTGGATTGCACTTACCTTCCTTCATTACACAATCTGCGCCGTTTTCTATGTATCTTTGAACCATCTCGTTAGCCCTTGTTTGCGATTAACAATGTTTACTTTAAAATTCAGACACAATCATACATTTGTCATGTATCCTTCAATTCCCCCTTTTGCAAACTTAAGAAGGATGCATGGCAAGTGTTTTCTAAGATAGTGTTAAAATTAACATGTCAAATGTTTGTGTTGGAATTTAAATCTAGAATTTAAAGTGAGAATTATTAATGTGTAATGAGAAATGGTGTGTTGCATTGGTGGAAGCCAAAGATTAATGAAGAAGTGGAAGAATATATTATTATGGTGTGTTTATTCACTTTGTTTATGATAGAACACTATTATGGTGGTTTATGATAGAACACTATGGCGTAATTTGATCCATGTAGCCGACCCCACCTAGTGGGATAAGGCTTGGTTGTTGTTGTGTTTATTCACTTTGTTTGGATTTAAAGGCTTACGCATTTTGATATATTTGTCATGGTAGCAAGGGTATCTGTTTACAGTGATTTTTGGTTAACTGTGAAGTGTGCCAAACCAGCCAATGAATGTTTAAATTAGTACCATCACAATATCTTGGACAAGTTAACGGGTGACCTATGAGACCTTACTTGTGTATGAGTGTGTGTTGTAGAAACTGTTTAGGTTTGAAAATGAGTTAATGGTAAATCTCAAGGAACAAATGAAACTGTAAAAAAATGTGGAAGCATGAAAGTAAGCGACAGTAGTTCAATCTGACATGAAACTTAAGCTGACTTGAAACTCAAAACGTTTTAAAATGATAGAAATAAATTGCGTGAAATGTTAAGGCATGATGGACCGTAAAAACTTCTGAAATGTAAGGAATTCGACACACAAATACTTGAAAGTTAAAAGACTAAAAATTCAATTAGTTGAACGTAAATTGCAAAGAAACTTAAATGTTTTGACATGAAAATGTAAATTGCTGAATATTTAAAAGAATTTAAAGACATTGGAAGGCATGCTTAAATTCTGAGAGTTTGAGTTTGTTTTCGGTTTATGAGTAGACTTCAGAATGTAAGTATCCTACCTCAATTATATTTTTCGAACTAGTAAAAAATGTGGAAGCATGAAAGTAAGCGACAGTAGTTCAATCTGACATGAAACTTAAACTGACTTGAAACTCAACACGTTTTAAAATGATAGAAATAAATTGTGTGAAATGTTAAGGCAGGATGGACTGTAAAAACTTCTGAAATGTAAGGAATTCAACATAGAAATACTTGAAAGTTAAAAGACTAGAAATTCAATTAGTTGAACGTAAATTGCAAAGAAACTTAAATGTTTTGACATGAAAATGTAAATTGCTGAATATTTAAAAGAATTTAAAGACATTCGAAGGCATGCTTAAATTCTGAGAGTTTGAGTTTGTTTTCGGTTTATGAGTAGACTGCTACTCTGACTCAATCTTTTGATTCGAGACAGGTGAGTTTTTTTACTCGTTTTTTCTTCACAGTTGTAAAACATTTAATGTGGATCTGTGTTGACAATAGTTCTTTTGTTTACAACACCATCATGATTTTCCCCAACAACTATGTTGGTGATGTTGAAAACGTTCAAACAGTTATTGTTGAGGTAATGTGGTGCATTATCTTCTTTTCTTATCATAGCTTACGGACATGTCTAACCCTTGGTTTGTATCTTGCAGAAAGTTCCGCCGGCATTAGAAGTTCAGCCTTTGCCGATTTCTGATCCTGTCATGTCCGCAAACCCACAAACAAATGTCTCTCCATCTGTAGATGTAGTCATGAAGGACGAAGTAGTCATTCCCGAAGAAATGGTCACCTCGGAAGGGGGTTTCCAGGATGTTCACCCTGATCAAGATCCAAGGGATGACCAGGTTAAGCAAGCGTGTAATAGGGACAATGGCGACGCTGACCCTGCAGATGACTTGCTTTCTTTGCTTAGTGACTCAAGTCCTACAGCTTCTGTGTTTGCTGGGCTTGATTCTAGTGACTCGGAAGCCATGGAACTTTTCAAAGAACTGAAGAGACTAGCGTTGAAGCCATTGGACGTCGCTTCTGCTGACACCTCTGCATTCGACCAGATGAGGAGGCTAGTTGAAAAACTCAGGCCTCTCAAGCAACGGTTGCCTCTCTCAGGCCAAAGTACACTTGAGCAGGTCAACAACTTTCTATCCCTTCATGCCTCCAAGAATGCTTTCTTAACAGCCACCCTTCCTGTTTACGAGCAAGCGGTGAATTCCAAAGAGGACTTGGTGAAGAAGCTCCTTCCTCTCAAAGAACAAAAAGAAAAGATTGCGGTAAATAAAAAGCAGCAAGAGGCAGTTAAGGTCAAGGCTGAAGAGAAAGTTGAACAACTCAGGAAGCAATTAGCCTTAGCTGAGGCGGAATTAGCTGAAGCCTACATTTGTATTGCTGTCTCTATCAATTCGGAGAAGAAGCGTGTCAACAGCATCAATGCCCTTCGTGATGAGGTGAATCAGACGGTGAAAACTCTAAGGAATCTTCAGTCTGACTACGAGTTACCGGTGTCGACTAAGAAAGAACTTGAGGGCCTGTTGTTGGTGATTACCCAATCCAGTTCCCCTTGACGTACATCAAACTTGAAATTATTTTCCATTTTGTAGAATCGACAATTTGCTAGTTTAATACAAGGTTTATTTTGACTTTTCCTTGATGGGTACATTTTGGTTTTTAATCTGAATTCTCCACCAAATAGAAGCAAATGCTGTGTTTGTTGTGCCAATTTGGTTCCTAGTAATTTACCTTGGCCGATAAGGTTACTAGTATAATATCTTCTTACATGGACTGATTTACTTTCAGCAATTAATCTGGTGTTAAATGTCTCTGTCTGTCTTTGATATTAGTATTTAGTACTACCTAGTGTTGATTTTCTCATTAGTGCATGCTAGATTAGTTAAATTCAGTAGCCTTGGAGAATTAAATAAGCACACTTAAGTATAATTACCTTAAAAATAACAATGTATATTAGTTAAAACTCTAACTGTCCTTCAGTTTACTTAAATGTGGAATGTAGGAGGAATGTAAGTGATGACAATTTAATTTAACTTGAACGTATAAAGAATACAAAGGGATGATTGTACTGTATCATCTCAAAATGGTAAAAATCTTGAGTTATATATTTAATTGTGTCAGTTTCAATTATATTCAAGGATTGTCTTTTTGTTTTCTTTATTTGCATGGGTTAAATATGTTTTTGGTCCCTATAAATATACCAACTTTTTGTTTTAGTCCCTCTAAAATTTTCCTTCAATTTTTAGTCCTTAAAAAAATTTTCATCTTCACTTTTCGTCCCTATTTTAAAGTAAACTCATATGTAGAATTCACATTTTTTAATAAAATTTTGCAGAAAAATTCATAATATTATAAAAATCTCTCATAAAAAAAATTAGAATTTTGTTTGGTTACACATTTCTCAAAAAAAAATCTCTCATAAGAATTTTTAAACAAAACATGAATTTAATATGAATTTTTATATTTTTGACGGTTAAAAATTCATATTTAATTTATGTTTTTCTAATTTTTACTTGAAATTTTTTTTACAATACTGTACACATTTCTGCACAATTTCATTAAAAAATACAAAAATTAACTTAAAAATAGGGACCAAAAGTAGTGATTGAAAATTTTATAGGGACTAAAAGTTGAAGGAAAATTTTAGAGAGACTAAAACGAAAAGTTGATATATTTATAGAGACCAAAAACATATTTAACCCTAAATTTTATTATTTGCAATTCATATTCAATGGATAAATTTGACTCATATTGCTGTTGAATAAATTTGACTTGGTTGCCAGGCAGTACTGTGTAATCTCACATGGAAAGCTAAAACAAAATCAGATTAATATGTGGAAGCATTTAATGGTGTAAACTATTTGAGTCCAAACTGGAGGCAATCCACCCCAAAAAACCATCATTTTTCCTCCCCAAATTCACAAACATCCTTAGAGTGTAAACCCGTGATCTGTATCCAATTTGGTTTCAATACAAAACTATTTTATATTAACAACACATATCATTTAATTAATTGGACAAAATATAACTAATTAATAATATATACTAATATAATCTCCCTAAAAAAATATACATACTAATATAATCGACGACTCACTTGTCTCAAAAATGTCACGTCAATTTAAACAATAATTCAACAATGAGTAAACATTGTATCATCTTGCAAATAGCTAAAATCTGAAGGACTAAAACTTTAATTACATTTTAATAGGAACAAATTTAAAAAGTCGCGATTTTATAGAATTAAAAACACATTTAAATGTTTAACAAATGTGGTAATAAGGAGTAAAAAAGAGCAAGAGCATATACATGGGCTTATTTGAGGCCCAAGATTGTAAACCCGTGATCCGTATCCAACTCTCGGTTTCAATATTTTCGCCCGTTTCGCTTCATTCTCTCGCCGTCGTTGCTAAGTGTTTTTTGTTGTAACGGTTTTCGTTCGAGACGAAAAAAATGATAAAGAGGAGATTCTTTAAGGTTGATCACGGTGATAGAGATGGTTCTGATAATTCTTCTTCATCCTCTGATGAAGATTATGATAATCATGAAGTTGCACAAGTAAGCAACGACAATGATAGTGACGATGAAGCTAGCTCTGCATCTTCTGGTTCGTTCATTCGCATTTTTCTCTCTTGAAAAATAATGTATAAGATGTTTTGAGTTGCTTTAAGGTATTTTTTGGATAAACAGCATTTTGCAGCTTTATTATAAAAGTAAAGTCAAACTGTTTTTGTATAAGCTATAAGCTGTTTTCTTAAGCTACAGTAGCGTGTTTACTGAAATAAGCCGAACAATTTACGAGCATGTCATAGGCTGTTTTTGTAAATTCTCCCAAATAATCTCATAAGTGCTTATGTCAGTATAAGCTCAAATAAGGCAATCTAAATAGGAAATAGGCTGCTAGTTGTAGATGTTGTCCACATTTTGATCTAGTTTGGAATTTGGATTAGCTTCTAGCTATTGGAAGCTTCTTAATTAAAACAAGTTTTTTCATTTATGAAAGAGTATATATAAGCGTTTTGTAAAAATTGAAATGGAGAAGCTATTTTCAACTTAAAATTTATTTAATTAGTATACACTGTCGGTGTACAAATATTTTACACATGCTTGTTGTATTCATTAATTGAAATGGCAATTATACATCATTGGATGCATGTGTAAAATAACTTTACATTCAACTTACATATGTAAAGATATTGTATGAATAAATAACCCATATTGTAATGTTCTTTGAATTTTTTTTTTATTTTTTTTTATTTTTTATTTTTTTTTTATGTAAAGAAGTTTATCCAATTCCAAATCCAAAGTGGGTTTATTCCTAGCTTTTGTAAGTATAGTGACTGAAGCTCGTTGACTATCGTTTTCATAATCACTTGTTGTATGGTATCATCTGGCTGATATTTTGTAAAGGGGCTTGAGATGTTCTGTTTGCTATTTTGTAATGCAATGGGAATGAGTTTTTGTTGTGATGCTGTTTGTTAATGTTGGTCCCTTATTCACATTTTTAACATTTTATTTTGGCGATGTAGGATATAAAAGTGAGGATAGTTCTGCCAATGACATTGATGCAAACTCTGTTGATGTAAACTCTGCTGATGCAAACTCTGCAGGTATGATTTCTTTGTAATGTCTGCTTCGAGTTATTATCCTTCAGCTCAAATTTTGAATTTAATTGATGATATTTTTTATTTGTATTCCATCAGCAATGTTAGAGAACGTTAGTCCCCTTGTATGTGATTTAGTTTCCTATTCTAGCCCCATAGACGAGATTATAACTTTGATTAACCTCAAAAGTCAGGTTATATCTCAGATGGCTGACCCTTTCTAGGTTGAAAACCGAATCAGCCTTTTCAAGACACACACAAGGAGCATATCTAAATGCAGCTCTCTCAATTTTTTTGCCAACCTCAGTTCTAAAGAAGTTAATATTGTATACATCACAACCCTTGCTCTATGCTTGTTGATCAATCCCTTCTCTATTATCTGCTCATTCACTTCCATTTTTGTGGAGCATAGAAGTCACACTTTCATGGATAATGGTGTGACATAGTAAGTCATGGTAGCAGGAGATTGTGGGGCCTGGAGGGTTGTTCATGGGGTTGATTTTGACATGAACAGTGGTGGAACATGCATAGAAGACTGCAATCTAGGCTGAAGGGCATGATTTTAAGGTTAATTAAGTAAACGGTTCCTATAAATATCCAAATTCTCGTTTTTAGTCCCTACAGAAAAATACACCTTTAGCATAACATTTTTAGGGTAAAAAAATGTTAATGGAAAATTTTGCAGGGACTAAATGCTAATGGAAAATTTTGCAGGGACTAAAAAGTACTATTTTTTTTTGCAAGGACTAAACAAAATTCTGGATATTTATCGGGACCATTTACTCAATTAACCCTAGATTTTTTTTTACTCCCTCAGTCCCTTAATAAGTGATCCTTTTGTAAAAAAAATATTGTCCTAAAATAACTTACCCATTTCACTTTTAAATGCAATATTAATTACTACCTCCGTCCCTAAATATAAGACCCTTTTGAGAAAAAAATTTGTCTCGTTTTATAAGACCCCTTTGGTATTTCCAAGTACATTAATTAGTTTTTTACCAACACACTCCTATTTATTTTTATCTTTTTATTCAATCAACATTAAATACTATGTTGAAATTTAAAAACATACACTAACCCTCTCTCTTAAAGGATAAAATTGTAAAAACAATATCAATTACAAACAAATTTATTACCACTTTCAACTTTCTTAATTCCCTTTGTTTTTCCAAAAGGGCCCTATAATTAGGGACGAAGATAGTACTTTTTTTCAATTATTATATAACTCTAATTAATACCACTTTCATCACTCCCAATTCAATATATTCCACTTTGCATTTATGATAATGGAAAATGCACCAATACTTGACAAGAACACTTAAAACCATTTTTCTCTTTCCTTCCCTTATATACATTTTTCTTAATAAGTGTGAATTGAACAATTGGCTCACTTAATTTAGGACTGAGGGAGTATTAAATAACTTAGACTCTACATTTTGGTGCATACTCTGTATTCAATTACAACAGTTTTGTGGGTGCTAATTTAAGACATGGTTGAGAAAGAGAGTGGGACAAGCGAGACATCTCATTCCATTCTTTAGGCACACTGATAATAGGGCTTTAGGCACACAAGGTTTTTTATTTATTTTTTTATAGAAAATTAAGTGGTTTGAGTAATTGTTTTAGTGGAAGAGGATAGTCAGAAGATACATTTCAGTCGTTGACAAAAAGATACAAAAATTGGACAAGACACCTTCAAAATCATAGAAGGCAAAGGAAGGAATTGAGTTACAATAGGATCGTGAGTTATTTGTTCATATTAATAGCTCTTTACATGGCTCAAGTGTTGTTAAATAGCGGCTATAGCAGTGTTATACTGCTATAGCGTAGCGGAATTTAGACAAACCACTGTTGTTCCACGATACGCTATTTGGTTCAAAATGTTGTTAAATAGAGGATATAGCGGCATTATAGCCCCTATTGTGTACCGGAATTTTAACAATCCGCTATTTCCGCTATCCGCGATTGACAACACTGCATGGCTCAATAGATTTCGTACCTGAATATTTTATAAATTCAAGGAACTGTGGGGCACATTTTAGTTTTTGTATGGTATTAAACAGGATTTGGTCAGCTCACTATCACAAATGTTTCCTACACATAGGATGTTTGAGTCACCTCGGTCTCTCAGGAAGCCATGTCTCAAAATAATAGGCACACACTTTTGAGATCTGACATGCCAATTAGCACAATCCAAATTGAATCCATCAATGTGTTACTTGTTGTCATACAATAATTCATTTGTCATTTTGCTTTCGTGTCTGCTAAAGTACTTGCATCAATATGATGTTGCCTATTTATGGGGTAATTGCATCCGTTTTACTTTTACCAGCTTTTTATGTAAACTGCATCGCTTTATTCTCTGGAAAATTACCCTTTTTCATGATTGTTTTATCATTGATATTACTCCAGGTCTGCTATCTAGTGAAGATGATGCTGGAACTATAAATGAAAGAGAAATGATTACTAATAAAGAGTTTCCTAGCGAACGTAACTATAAAAAGTCTAATGTTATGGCTGAAAAGAAACCCCTACCATCTGATATACCATCCTCTCTTGTCTTACAAATCAAATCAGTATTTAAGTGCAGGATATGTCCTCGGGTTATATGTTTGACTGAGGACACTTTGCGGAATCATCTTCAATCAAAGGTACTACACTTTTTCCTATGGTTTCTCAATGCTTATGCATCAATCCTTACTATTCGTGCAACTATAGTTTGAGAAGAAAGCCATAATCTCTTAAATATTCTTCCTCAAAAGATTAGTTATTGCATTTTTCATATTCATTTGTTGGATATTCAGTACCTGTTTTGAACTGGGAAGTTCTATGTAAATGCAAGCATTACATGTTCGACTATTTAGGTACTCTTGGAGCTTTTGACTATTTATGTAATCTGGGACGGTAGTAGCATGCTTCAAGTTGTTTTAATCGCTGTATATGGAGAATGAGAATCCCCTTTTAGCAAAAGATAAAGCTTGAATCAATATTCCCGTCAAACTTTTGCATCTGATGCAGTATCAACTTTTACTTGTCATTGATGTAGATCTAATGATGACTTTGTTATAACTGTAGAGACATGCTCGATCTGAAAAACTACATGAAAAAGGTAGACTGAAGGCCATGCTCAACAGTGATGGTGAAATAGAGGACCAAGAGGTCTCAGACAATGAAGCCGAAGATGCTGAGGTTGGTTCTTCAACAGTTTGATTGCATTCTACTGCAATTTGGCCAAATGAAATATTGGACTTGTCAAATTGAAGAAACTAATTTATTATTATTGAATATGCTTAGAAAACTAATTTTTATTTTATTTTATAATTGTTTTGGATAATACAAAGAAGAATGGCAAAGGACAAAAGCCGTTTAAGAAGAGATTTAAGAAGAACAAAGAGGCCGCAGAGATACAAACCGAAGATACTGAGGTTGGTTCTTCAACAGTTCAATTACATTCTACTACAACTCGGCCAAATGAAAATATTAGAGACTTGTCAAATTGAAAAAACTAATTTATTATTGAATATGCTTGGAAAACTAATTTTTCTTTTATAAATTTTTAGGATAATACAAAGAAGAATGGCAAAGGACCAAAGCCATATAAGAAAAGATTTGAAAAGAACGAAGAGGTTGCAAAGATCCAAACCGAAGATCCTGAGGTTGGTTCTTCAACAATTTGATTACATTCTACTGTAACTCGACCAAATATTCGAGACTTATCAAATTAAAGAAACTCATGTGTTATCAAATATGATTCGAAAACTAATTTTCTTTTAAACTTTTTAGGATAACACAAAGAAGAAGAGATTGGGAAAGAAGGTAAAGAAAGCTAGCATTTCAATTATCAAACAATGATTAAGTTGTTACTGTTAAATTTAATATAAATCTTCAATGGCAGAATAATTATAATGCAAACTCAAGGAAACAGCGGTCAGGGAAAGGGTCATCCAAGAGAAGTCACAAAAGTTGAGAACTGAAATATGATTGTATTCAACATTCTGTCGAGCAAATTTTCCCGCCACTACCATTTGCCTTCGTGAGCAATATGTGTGCAGTTTAATTTATGCTCTACATATAGTCTTCTTTGAACTCCCTTCCCCTTCTCTTAAACAATATCCTGCTTTTCCTTTCCATTTGGATTGGGATCGTTTGCAACTGCCCTCACCTTCCTACAATTTCCTGCTTTTTTCTCAGAATATATTAGTGTAACTTCATTTAAAGTTGTCTTGTAAAAGATTATTAATATATGATATGATATACTGAGGTTAAATTTTGCTGTGTTTTGGAGATGGGATGTTGAATTTGATCACTTGTATACTGAACTGACTTGACATATTCTAGTCTAATGCTAATCGTAAGCACTTCATCTTCAACACTAGTGGTCAGTTCTAGATTACACTAAGATCACTTCCTCTTATCTATGTAATCATATCGTGTTGCTGTATTTGATGATTTTGTTATTTGACAATTTTGACTTGAAGTTAGCATCTCTAAACCCCACAATTTTAGTTTTTGGATATATTGGTTTACACTTACACAACATCCATTTCTTATTTTTACAACTTATCTAATTTCTCAAATTCAACATCTTAATTTTTTTGACATAGCATCTTCAAAAAATGTACTAAATAGATCCCCAACATTCTTATGTTTTATAATTTTTTTGAAAAATTAAATAAAATAACTTATGCCATAATCCATCCACCACTGAAGAAGAGGAAGTATTCTTATGGCCATCAGTAGAAGACTATTTTTCTTAGATCATGCATTTTCATCGACACAAGAGAGAATCTCAACCCCTGTCAACATCTAAAATAGATCTTGTCCCTTTCTCAATATAAAAGGAGAGAAACAATACAATAAAATATATTTGGTACAAAATCATCAGAAGGAAAGTCTATGTAGAAACACATCCAATCCATTCTCAAACCATTTAAAGAACTAGGACACAACATTAAAGAAAACTACACTCACAAAATAGAAACCTTTTCAGAAGTTTGGAAACCAAAATTAGCCAAGCCTTAGATGAAAAGATCAAAGACAGAAGAAAGAATTCAGAAAAGTGATGCTTAAATCAATTTAGCATCCAAACTTAAAAGAACTCCATCCTAATCATGTATTGTCAGTTAATTTATGGAATTTGAATCATGCTTAACTTAACAACAAGCAAACACTATTGTATTTTTAATACAACGTTGAATGAGGTTAATCTAATTATACTTAGAGATGGTAATGGTAAGATAGTTGACATAAAACTACTTACTCATCACTATAATCAACATTAAAAATAAATAAATACTCGTATAATACTCGTGTAGATTAAAGCCTTAAGCCAACCATCATGAGTTTTGTCTTGCGGAAAAGTCATGCTCCCACAACATGAGACATCAATTCTTGAATTCAGACCGAAAGAAGAACTCACATTTAATGTTTCACGCACCTCAAATATAATCATGGGAAAAACAAAATAGACACTTGTGTTTATAACATTAATTACTTACTTACCCATACTTTGATTAAATAGTGATAAAAAAAATCAACAATAAGAAATCATAAAAGAGTGTCAATGAAGGTTTACTCAATTGGTAAGAACTAAGAAGTTAATTTATATTTTAAGGGCATGAATTCAACTCTACATATTAGTGTGATGACCTCTTTGATGAATGATATGTAAGTATCTTTGTTAACGTTCGTTGAACCTTAAAATCTGTCCTGACTTTGATGAGTGAGTTTCTGAGACTCAACTCACTTATACTTTATGTATATATTGCTCAAATCATAAACGATTGTAAGATTATTTCACATATATAAAATGTATATTTGAATCCACAAATTTTCACCTTTGTATTTTTAATGTGTTCAACTTTCACCGCTAAACAGACGGTTAAAAAAATGTACTCTGTATCTAGGAAGGGAAAAAAAAGGAAAGGGAACACTCCTGTGCAAAAGGAAGACTTTGGGTTTGGCGCCATAGGTTAACAACCTCGTTCAAAGGGGGAGGAAACTGAAAAAACCCTATTATTTTTCCATTTCGAATTCCAAAATCTGATCATAGTGTTGAACAATTCCATGGCTACGAAATCCAAATCCGAAACCCTAGAATCGTTAAACTCCACCCAATTATACCTCACCGCACTCCAATCCCTCAATCTTCCACCACCCCCCCTCCCCCTCCCACCACTGCCAACCTCCACCATCCCCCACTCCAAACTCATCCCCAACACCCGCTTCCTCATCGACTCCTTCCGCCACACCACCCCTTCCTCCATCACCTACTTCCTCTCCCACTTCCACTCCGATCACTATTCCCCTCTCTCCTCCTCCTGGTCCCACGGCATCATCTTCTGTTCCCCAATCACCGCCCGTCTCCTCAAACAAATCCTCCACATCCCATCCCCCTTCATTCACCCCCTCCCTCTCAACCAACCCGTCGTCATTGACGGCTCCGTTGTAACCCTAATTGACGCCAATCACTGCCCAGGCGCTGTTCAGTTTCTTTTTAAAGTGAATGAAACTGAATCCCCTAGGTATGTTCATACTGGTGATTTTAGGTTTAATCGTGAAATGTTGTTGGATTTAAATCTTGGTGAATTTATTGGTGCGGATGTTGTGTTTTTAGATACGACTTATTGTCATCCCAAATTTGTTTTTCCGACTCAAGATGAGTCGGTTGATTATGTCGTTGATGTTGTAAAGGAATGTGATGGTGAGGATGTTTTGTTTCTTGTTGCTACTTATGTTGTTGGTAAGGAGAAGATTTTGCTTGAGATTGCGCGGAGGTGTGGGAAGAAAGTGTGTGTGGATGGTAAGAAGATGGAGGTTTTGAGGGCTCTTGGTTATGGAGAGAGTGGTGAGTTTACCGAGGATAGGTTGGAGAGTAATGTGCATGTGGTAGGGTGGAATGTGTTAGGGGAGACTTGGCCTTATTTTAGGCCGAATTTTGTTAGGATGAAGGAGATTATGGTTGAGAGAGGGTACTCGAAGGTTGTGGGTTTTGTGCCGACTGGATGGACTTATGAAGTGAAGCGTAATAAGTTTAAGGTTAGGGAGAAGGATTCATGTAAGATTCATCTTGTGCCGTATAGTGAGCATTCAAATTATGAGGAGCTTAGGGAGTATGTGAGGTTTTTGAAACCAAAGAAGGTTGTTCCGACTGTGGGATTAGATGTTGAGAAGAGTGATAGTAAACATGTTGACAAAATGAGGAAGTATTTTTCTGGGTTGGTTGATGAGACGGCCAACAAGCACGAGTTTTTAAAGGGGTTTAAGCGGTGTGACTCTGGTGCAGCAGGTTTTGAGGCCGGGAAGGATGTGAGCAATGATACGGAACCAGGGCAGAGCGCCGAGAAAGAAGTGAAGCCATCTGATTCGGGAGGGGATAAAAGTATTAATCAGGATGTTGCTATGAGTCTATCATCTTGTATGGGAGAAACTTGCATAGGAGATCCTACATTGCTAAATGATGAGGAAAAAGAGAAAGTTGTTCAGGAATTAAGTTGTTGTTTGCCCACGTGGGTCACCCGAAGCCAGATGTTAGATCTGATCAGCATCTCTGGGAGCAATGTCGTTGAAGCTGTTTCTAATTTCTTTGAACGTGAAACTGAATTTCATGAGCAAGTAAATTCCAGTCAAATTTCAGTTCCAACACCCAGGTCTTGCTCATCGAATGATGCCAGTCCGCTTCCAAAATCAAACCTCAAGTCTTGCTCATCGAATGATATCAGTCCGTTTTCAAAATCAAACCTCAACATTACAAACAGCACTACAAAAAAATTGGACCTTTTTCGAAGTCAAGACTCTAAATTGACTAACCTAAGGAAAGCACTGTCAAATCAGATTTCCCCTTCCAAAAGAAAGAAGGGTAGTGAAAGTAAGTCAAACAAGAAAGTAAAAGTCAAAGCAAAATCAGAATCAAGTGGTTCAAAGCAGGCAACAATAACAAAATTCTTTGGCAAAGCAATGCCTGTGATGCCTGGTGATACTCAATCTGATCAATTTGGATCGAAGCCTGGTGAAAGCCCCGAAGTTGAAGAATTGGCGCCAACTGATGCTGGAAACTTGTATAAGCAAGAGATTGATCAGTTTATGCAAATAATAAGTGGGGACGAGTCATTGAAAAAGAAAGTGATTACTATAATCGAGGAGGCAAAAGGAGACATCAATAAGGCATTGGATATATATTACTCTAATTCTTGCAATCTTGGTGAAAGGGAAATATCAGTTCAAGGGGAATGCAAAGTTGACAGACCTTTAGAGAAGAAGTATGTGTCAAAAGAGTTGAAAGTTATACCTGATATTTCTATGCATAGAGTGTTAAAAGATACTGTAGATGCAACTCATGTATCACTACCATCTGATAAATACAACCCCAAAAAACATGGTTTGTGTTGATTTTATTTTATTTTATCTCTCCTTCCCCTACCACTAAATTTACTCTCTTTAGAAGTAATTTGCACTTTCTATTTGCACTTTTTAGTCAAGGTCTGTTTTGTAAAATGTGTATAAACTGGCATAAATGCGCAGCGTGTTGGAAAGATGGACAACCTGCGCCATATTTACATCTTGCACGAACCTTCAGCCTGCTTGAAGATGAGAAAGGAAAGATAAAAGCTACTTCCATACTATGCAACATGTTCAGAAGGTCCTTTTAAACTGATCATGCTCTTTGTATTATCCATTTTCCCTTTCGTCTTCTTTTCGGAATATTGAAACAACTTTACAAGTATTTGGCTGATTGAGAAACATTACGTACGTGCAATGTTTCTATTACACAGTTTGTTGGTCCTGTCTCCAGAAGACGTGCTTCCTGCCGTATATCTATGTACAAACAAAATTGCTGCAGATCATGTAAATGTGGTAGGTTCATTTCCAGTCTTGATATTTTGGAAGCTCTTGCTTTCACCATATTTAGCCTTGATGAGTTTGGAACTTTAACTCAATATTTATAGAATACAACCTTTATAGTTTATACTGTCCCTGTGGTTTTTTGTGTTTGGTGTCAAGATTTAAAAGCTCTCTTCACTTGAAAGTGTTGAACCTGAGTTCCTTAAAAACACACACTTATATTGTATTTTAGCCCTTCATTATTGTTGTTTCTTTGGATCAAAACCCACCAATTTTTATCCCTTGGCTTTTGAATGTTTATTTCCTTTTTGTTTTGATCCTCCTTTTCTTCAGATCATGGCAGCAAGGAGTGTAACCTTGGTTTCAAAACTATAGTTATTATTTATTTATTTGTTATTTGATGCTAAATAACACATGGGCATACTGATTAAAATAAATAACCTCTGTAATCCAGAAGCCAATTTAGTGGTCATTATATCGAGGTTTTCATATGGAAAAGTACAAAACTATTTCTGGTTGTTAATTTATTTTTCGTTAGCTTCTATGTGGCAATGAGGGTTATTATGCACAAGTAAATATTAGAGTCTACTATGTGGCAATAAGGGTTATTATGCACAAATAAAGATCCGTGCGACATGCCTTTAATGCAGGAACTAAATATTGGTGGAAGTTTAGTCACTACAGCACTCGAAGAGGCATGCGGGACAAACCGATTGAAAATAAGGGAGATGTATAATAAACTTGGCGACCTTGGTTGGATGATTTTTATAGTTTTTGGCTTTTTAATTAAACCTATATATCAGTTGAAGATTTTGAATGATTGAAATAATCTGGGATTTTAAAGGTGATGTTGCTCAAGAGTGTCGTCAAACACAGAGATTGCTCGCACCACCTACACCGCTTCTAATTAAGGATATTTACTCTGCACTACGAAAGATAAGGTGTTAACTGTTCTGTTTCTTATTGTAATTCATAGCATTACTAGGGGTATAATTAAATATATCACTCAATGGTTTGCTCCTCAGATGTTTAGTTGAGAATTGTTATTGTGGATTAGGTTCACGATGAACCTTGATGTGATAGTAACTTGTCATTCACTTTAGATTATTTAATTTAAATGTATGTATATTATTATGAACCTGAGTTCCTTGTAACAAAAGTCCTAGATATTGACTTAACTAGATGATATATCTTAGAGTACAAAGCGTGCATCAAGCGGTATTGGATTGTGGTAGTCGTAGTATTTTTTATAAATTGTTTGAATATTTGACTCATTGGCTTGATGGTTCAATCAAGTTAGCGCGTCCTTATCCCTTTGAATTTTCCTAAAAAGAATAAGAAATTGAAACTTTCTCATAGAGGGTTGACTGGTTGCCAATTTGCCCAACTTAAGTTTTGGTCTTACAAATTATGTTTTTTTTTTTGGGAATTCTACATATACAGAAATAGAAGCACAGACAAGAATTGAAGCCTCAATCTATAAACCAAACTGCACAAATATTTGGGGAATCTTCCAATTATTGATAAAACCAAACTGTACAAATCATGTTTGGTGATGGAAGTGTTCTTGAAGATCCAGAGATGTTGAGGAAGATGGTCACGTGAATTAACTTTTTAGCAGTCTTACTTGTTGACATTACCTTCTCTATGTAGTATTTATGTCATGTACTCTATATCAACCACACACTAGGAAGTTTTTTACATATGTACCTTTCAAAAGAGCTCCAGGTTGTGGCATGTTATACAGCGATCATGGTCACTGTTAGGAATTTAGGAGACCAATTTCTTGTTTTGATCTCTTTCTTGGAGTAATCTTGATTCCAGAACAAGTGCTCCAAATTCAGACAATTATAAAGTAACGGGGCCAATTATAAAATTTATTTATCTTATGCTTTTATTGCTTTTCCTTCTATGCTAGTTCTTTCATTTTTTTCTATTTAATTAATTTTTAGTATTGTTCTACATGTTCTTATGTAGTGCTCATCAGTGTACAAACAGGCAATGGAAGCACATTACGAAAGAAAGGCATCATTGTTCATCTCATGCGTTCCTGTCGTGAAAAGGAGATGAAGTTTCTTGTTCGAACCTTGGTAAATATCCCCTGTTTTTGAGTGCAAAGTAGTTTAGATGTAGGGGAGTTTATTCCATTTCTAGGTTATAGCGAGCCATGAGTCTCACTAAGCGCTTTAAATTTAATATAGGTATTTGTTTTGTATTTTAGTCAAATTTATAGATATATGTAAACTGATTGTCTGCGGGAAAGAAGAGGTATTGCTAGGTCTAAGAATTTTGGATTTATGTCTATCTGATATTGGAAAAATGAGAATGTCATGTTTTATGCAACTTTTCGGACTTCACATATTTGGTGGTGTTCACAAATATGAGAGAAAGAAGGGTGTATTTGTACCAGCAGAGAATGAGAGAGTCCCCGAATGAAGCACACCATAGCTTATTCTCATCCTCTTAGGAACCCATCCTATGTGTTAATTTATTCTTCAATCCATCATTCCTCAATCAATCACCTAAAGTCTATCCCCAAGTTATCACTCTTGATTCTAGGGTCTTAACCTACTTGGTTTACATGAATTTCCTTAATAGTTTTGCAATTTTATTTCAACATTGGTTTTTCTCTTGTTATGGTTTTACTCGCTTCATTGTATAATGTATATATCATTTCTGTATAATAATCCCTGACATTTTCATTGAATAAAATAATATATTAATCTTGGAAAATATGTTTAAGTTTGCCTTTGAAGATTAATTCAGCAGAGAGGGAAAAATGATAGTGAGTGAATCCTATTTCTTAAGTTAATCCTTTCATAGCGTTGAGGTCCTTCATGTGAAAAGGCCAAAGTATTTGACTCTGGGTTTTCCTCGATGTTGAATATTTTGTGTTAATATGATGTCAACAACTTTCCTCTCTTGTGAGTATACCAAGGAAAGATACATGGAATTTTATTTTGCTTACCAGATAATCAAGTTGAGAACTAGACAGTGCCCTTGCATGCCATATCCATCTTCTGTCCTCCTACAATTTGGAGATTTGAGAGCTTCAATAGTCAATACGTAATAGCGTCTTAAAATTAAAAATGCTTGTTATACTCTATGTTGTCACCGGAGTTAAAAAATTAAGAGACAATTGCGGGTGTGAATTTCTTGGACCTTCACTTGCTTTAGCAATAACCTCTATAGATTCCAAATTACCAATATTAAAATTATGATTGTTTTTTATTAGACATTTCTGTTATTATACGTTATGTATGTGATATATCCTGTATCTCTATGTAACTTTTCAGATTTGTTAGTTGTAATACATTAGTAATTAACTGTATTTAGATACAGCTTACATAACAGTTCTCCTATATATAGCATTGATATAACAGTTTTACATTCAGTTAATCATAATACAGATTACACACTTTCCGTTCTCTGTTTTCTCTCAAATGTTGGAACTATGTGAAGTTAGTTCATCAATAACCATACCTGGCTAGACGGATGATCTTCTCTCTCAAAACATATTTCCATATTTACTATTCTGAGTTTACACATGATGGTGGATGACTATATTTATGAAATACCCTTTTTTCTAGATTTTATCTCTGCATGCAAGTGTCCTTTCTTCTCAAATTTGCTTCTTGTGTAGGTCAGGAACTTGAGGATTGGGGCAATGCTTAGAACTGTTTTGCCTGCATTGGCTCATGCTGTTGTTATGAATTCTCTCCCAACTGTGTGCCAAGAAGGAACAGCAGAAAATTTGAAGGCAGCGCTTCAGGTCTATTTTGGAATAATTTTTTTTTTTACTATGACCAATTTATGTTATTTTACTATTCTGTCAATTTTGTAATGGTTGATATTATTTTGTCATAATGGTTACTTTTCATAGGACATTTTATGTTTGCAAAATAGTAGGTACTGGACAGGACAGTACAAGACAGAACAGCACAACACAAGGCAGAACAGTACATGACAAATTTTTATAGCATTGAATATATATTTTTTTTTGTTTTATACGATTTTTGGGGGATGAAATGCTATTTTGGTATTTTAGACAACTTGTACGTCGGACAAAAAGTTGTGTTGTGGTTTGGTGAAGGACAAAAATATAAGTTTTTGTCGTGTCCCTTGCCTCCAGTTTGTCCTGTACCTGAAACAGTTTTAAAAATCAAACACTGGACAACTGGAGTTGTTCTGTCCTGTCCTTCATTTTTTAGCAAATCAAACACACCCGCTTTTGTTTAGTGGGACAATAGGAAATATAGGATAGGATAAGCTCATGGGATAATCTATGGCGGAAGGTGTATGAGCGACACTATTCTTTTAAATCCGTTTGTATATCTAGGAAAGGGACACTTCAATTTTTCCTTTTCAACAAAAGTAGAAGTATTATCAGATACTACAAAAAAAGGGTTCAGGAACAGATGATTTTAAATTCTCCTTAAGAGAGAGGAAAATATAATACAAGCTAATCAAACAAGAAAGCACACCAGTTATGACGTAATTCCAATGAAAACGTGATTTCGGAGGTAAATGCAATAGGCCTCAAATTTTCTTGACCCAACCCCCCAAATAATTTAAGTGCCATGCTCTCACCTAGTAGCATCAGAGATTTCACATTCATGAGCTCTTTATCTTTTACATTCCTTCCAAAACCTCTAAATCTAACAAACAATCCTGTCAAATTCAGAGGGTAAGCCTATATCTATGAGATCCAAAAAGCTTATTCTTTTTGTAACTACCTTCTAGGTAATGCAAAAGCAATTGTATGGTAGCTTCCAAATATCTGTGAAACTTCAATGATTCGGTGATCTGTAGACTTGTGTTCAACTATTAGCTTTCTCGATTCCTTTTCATTTATCTAACATTCATGTTTGTCCAAACATTGAATGTTTACCATTCATCTTTTGCCAATATAAGGACTTGTAGCCCTTCTCCAAAATATGCTTTGAAAGCTTCTATGTGGAAAGATGAAGCAACATGGAGAGTTGTCGTTTTATTTGTGCTGCAATGCTTAATAGGATTGACATTAATATTTTGTCACATGTTCATAAGGTTCATGCGACTTGTTTTGTACGTGAAAAATTCTCTAATAGGAATAAATCTATTTCTTTTACTAATGATTTTTCCCACCTTTCCAGGTCCTTTCCGTGGCAGTTGTTGAAGCATATAACATACTGCCAAATTTGGTAAGTATTTAATATTTGAATAGTTGGTCTTACCCATATATAGGTTTTATGACTGGAACTGTGAGGAATGTTAGTGACACACTCTTATTTAGTGGATGAAATTTATATGGCTTCCACTCTCGTTTTGGTAGAATTCACTCCTTCATTGGTTAGAGCCTCATGAATTTCAGTCAATTATAACGTGTGTGTGGCGTTTGTTTCCCTTCTAAATAAACCTATGATCTGAAATGAAAACCCATTATTACCCTTTAATTTCACCATCGTAACATACTAACATACTGAAATGATGAGGATCCCTTATATTGTTGAATTCATGTTAGTTAATGAGACAATAAAGTGATTGAAAACTCTCTAATACTAAATGCAATTGCATCACCAGTATATAAATAATATAATACGTACAAGTTGCTTTATTTTCTACATGGAGTAGGCTCCATTTTCGTTAAGCATATGCATAAAAATAATAATGCAGAAAGGATCAGATTGACATCATTTACATGTGGTTGCTTGCTGATTGATTTCCTTGAATGTTTCTTTGTAGAATTTTCTTTTTCCAGTTCATGTTTAATTAGTTGGTTTCTATTGCTTATTAAACAGGTAAAATTGGAATTATATCATTCATTCGCAGGAACAAATTTTGTAATCCGAACACATTTCAATTATTCCCAGTTACCTTTTTAACAAAATTCCCATGAACAAAACTATTTAACCAAACACTTTTTTTTATATTTTCCTAGGAATAAAAATCACACCTTTATATTCCTGGGAATAAATTGTGTATCCATGAAACAAATGCACCCTTAGCAATGTGAATGTCCTATAATTTTGTTCATGTTAAAATGTTCTTAATTTCTCTTGATGGTCATCTTAGAATTTGGGTTGGGCATAACTCAATTCTCACAAAACCGGCTTGTAAGGTGAGGATTGCCCACTACTTATATACATGTTTTCAGGCCTTACATAATCAAATGTGAGACTCTTTACGTGTCTTATTTGTTTGTGTAAATGCTGACATCTGGAGGATAATCTACCTAGTTTTGGCCTTATATGAGCAATAATGCAGTATTCTGATGATGTTTCACATTTTCATTGTCTTTTTATGCAGGATATCATAGTCCCATCTCTCATGGACAAAGGCATTGAGTTTTCACTTTCAAGTTTATCAATGGTTCCAGGAATCCCAATCAAGCCTATGCTTGCAAAGTATATACTATTTCATACATAGGCCTTGATTGTATACTATTTTATGTATTGGCTCTCTCTTGAGTGCTTTATGATTAACTTCAAAATTTCTAGACCCTTCTTTTCTGAACTCACGAGTACTCACTTTGGTAACACTGTCCAGATTCTTTTTCTGATAGTAATGTATTTTCCTTTTTATTTTTCTTTGTAGGATCACCAATGGCATTCCCCAAGCATTGAAGCTATTTCAAAATAAAGCATTTACATGTGAATATAAGTATGTCTTATTCTTTAATTACTTACTTTCCTTTAACTTTATTATCTTCATGTCTTCTTTGAGATCTAATTGCACAATCATGGACACAGTATAGCAAGTAATCATTTAAACTCTTGTTTGGATGTGTAATATAATAATACTGGGCGATATGAAGTTTTGACCTACATTATTACTTCTACATGCCTTGAAAATTGAAAGTGAGTGCTATAGCAATAGAGCATTCAATATTATGAATCCGGTAAAATTTTAGTGTACCTCTGCTCAGGCATTTCTCTAAAGTTTTATTAAAACACATGCTAAAAGCATTTTAGACTGATTTTTTAATCATAAGATATAGTGAGATGAATAATAATAATAAATAAATAAATCAATCCCAATGAAAAAAATTCCTTGAAATTAGCTGAACCCAAGTTATGTACCTTTTCAAGATGAGATGAAAGGTAGGAGTGCAGTGCAAGGCAAACTCATTATATAATTATTGATTGCAAATTCAAAACTGAACCATTAACATTCTGTCATGCAAATTTTGATTTCCAAATCTTATTTGTAACTTACTAAAATTGATTTCTAATCTGGCTATTCTGTTGTTTTGTTCTTCATCTTCATCCCTTAGTTTGGTATTAGAGTCATTCACACTAGTGTGAACTAGGTCATGATGCATTATTACACTTAAAACCAACACGCACATTTCTTTTCTGGCCATGTCATAAGCTAAATTTTACATATTTGATGATATAGTGAATACTTATGGGTGTGATAAAACTGTAATGCTCATTGTACATTGACTACTTGCATTATTGTACACAAATGAAGCAGTAAGAAATGCAAAATTTTAAACTGTAACATTTGTAATCTCTTTCAACTCCAAAGTTCTTGTGAGAAACCATATCTTCGTGCATATAATTGAAATGTCCGATCTTGTATTCTACTGGTGATACTTTTCAATTTAGTGATTTTATTGGATATTGAGATTCATTGGCATTACTTGTCTCCCTGTTGGGAAAGGGCGAATTGTACTTCTTTTTCATATGACTTGCTAAGCTAAGATAAATGTACCAGGTATGATGGTCAGCGAGCTCAAATTCACAAATTAGTTGATGGATCAGTTCATGTTTTTTCAAGAAATGGAGATGAATCAACTTCGAGATTCCCTGATCTGGTTGACATGATAAAGGAATCTTGCAAGCCTGTTGCATCAACTTTCATAATTGATGCCGAGGTACACAGCTGTTTTCTTCCATATAATAATTTTATTTGCTCTTGCTACTTAATCTTCTGTTATTCCATCCTAATTTTATGGTTTTTGTTCCTTTCAGGTTGTTGGCATTGATAGAAAAAATGGATGTAGGATTATGTCTTTCCAGGAGCTATCTTCACGTGGGAGAGGAGGCAAAGATACTTTAGTCACCAAAGAGAGCATAAAGGTCAGTAACTTGCATGGATAAAAGAAAGAGAAACGCATTCACGCTTAAAAGAATTCCATGATGTAGAGAAGAATTATGGAGAGAAAATCTGAATCTATATGTTCTATTTCTAACCATGTTATGAATCACATTAGTTATTTCAAATCTAGCTAGCCGTCTAACAGAATAACCACCACACTAACAGACTAATAGTCATTGCTAAGCTAACTCAGTGGTTTATTCTCGAGTGTCCTAGAAATCTGCTACTTATGATACACAGTATTGACCATGTACTAGTAGTCATTCCCTCTCCAAAGTCAGGGTGGTTGACAAGTAGTCAATGCCTTGTGTTTGTCTCTGCATGAACAGAAATGTGGATTAGACAAAGACTTGGTAAGGATATCATCCGCTTGATCCAGTGCAGAAATATGTGACAGTGAGCTGCTTGCTTAGAATTTTCTCTCATATAGATCAAGCGCCCATGGGCTTGGCACTTTAGAGCCTTTATTTAAAACTTACCAAGCATAATCATATTATTTTTTTCTGAAACGCAGGAGTATTTTTGCCCATCAAATGTTTCTTGATAATGTTGGTGGTACGATCTATCCTTTTATAGATAAAAATAGAAATTTATTAAGACATGAAAAAATATTACATAGAGGAAAGAGGGTGACAAATCCTCCTAATATGTCATCTTTTTCTTCAAGAAGTAGAATTCAATTATGGACACAGATCTGGAGGCAACTCGGATAATAAAACTAGACAACTGAATGACAAAATTCTACTGGCCAAATTTGGTTTCATCAACGACAATTGAGTCTTTCCACCGTAGCACCTGAGTTTTTAAACATCATTTGTATCATTTTCTTTTCTCCTACATTTAGCGAGCCTTTGTTGCTGTTCTGGGGGATTTCTAATATTCTTTGTACTTCTCTTCTTTGACTCTATTTTTAGTTGAATTCTCAGGATTTGTTTTTAATATATTGCTCATGCAGGTGGGCATTTGCATCTTTGTCTTCGATATCATGTTTGCAAATGGAGAACAGTAATTATCTAAAACTTCATTTTACCCAATTTTATAAGAATTAGTTGCAAACTTGGTAGAAATTCTCATGGACCATACACAAGTAATTTTTGTTGACTGCTCTTTTTCGGTCATCTGTACTGTGTAAGGCAGGATAATATAGTGAATCAGTGATCAAAGGGGAGTATATGCTAAACTATCCACTTCATAAGCTTCTAATCCATCATATTTTTGGTGTATCGATGGATAGTATGCAAGATGGTGTAATTAATGCTATATTGTGTAACCTATAAAAACAGACAGGGTAAAAATGTTACATTTTCTTTACTTATTAATTAGTTTTGCAGTTAATCAATAATGATTAAGCTATGGATCTCAAGTTAAAGGAAAGTAGATGAATATAAGCAAATTTTTTATAATATTTAAGACACTTAGATTATTTGTTTTAAGCAGTTGATATTGTGTCTCAAATACAGTCTTGCTGATCCATTGAAGTACTGTTTGCAGGTTACTGGGTTTCCCTCTCCGCCTAAGACGAAAGTGTATGCATCTGGTCGTTTAGATTATGAATCTTCTGCATTTTCATGCAAGACAAAATGTACTGTAACTCATAATTACACTTCTGTTAATGTTTTTTCATTTCTTCAAATTTATACAGATCTGAAGGATTTGTTCTATGATGAACGACCTGGGTATTTTGAATATGCAAAAGAAACATCTGTGAGTGTTTAAGTTTACTGTTATTATTTTCTTTTTCTCTTTCTTGAGTGGACCTCATTTATTGAGCTTATGTACAAATGAACACTTCAATTGTAGATCGAAGCAGATGATGCTTGCTTAACGTGTGAAGCCACATTAACTAGAATAAATGCTTTCCTTGAAGATGCACTACATTCTTCATGTGAAGGAATTATGGTGAAAACGTTGGATATTGATGCTGGGTATTCTCCATCAAAGCGTTCTGACAAATGGTTAAAGGTTATTATTTGTGTTACAATACTTTGGTTGCTTTATACAAGATACACACAGAGAAAGGGATATTGAATCTGTCTAATGTCCCATGGCATCATTTTATAGGTCAAGCGAGATTATGTGGAAGGATTAAACGATACTCTTGATTTAGTACCAATTGGTGCTTGGCATGGAAATGGAAGGAAAGCTGGATGGTAGTTTATCATCTCTTTCTTTTTTATGTCTGCTGAAATCTTTTAAGACAAATATGCAATGAAACCGGAAAAAAAAAATTAAATCATTTTCTCTCGCATTACTGCTTAAGTTCTATCAATTACCAGCTCTCTAAATGCTTAAACTGTTAAATGGAGACCCAACAATGGTTTTGCATCTTGAGCAGTTCCATGTCATTCAAAGGCACAGGTGGTAAAGGAATAAATAATTTTTTGTCAGATATTAGGTAGCAAAAAAGAAGGGGCTGGGCTAATAACTAAGAACTACCAAATTAATTAGTTTATTGTTAAACTGTATTTCATGGTGAGCATATATTTGGTGTATTGAGAGTATGGTTTGAATGGTGCAAAACTCCTTTTTATAACTCCATTTATAATTTCTTTTGATGAACACAAACTTTAGAACTTCATGTAATACTTTAGAACTTTGTTAACATATATCAAATAGAAAAGGAAGAAGCAGAAAAAGGACCCTGCATTTTTCATGGCCTCGTGATATTTTGTTTTAAGTAGGGAGCTTGATACTGTGATTGATGTTGTTAGTTGTAACTAAAGGTCATGGGTTCCAGTTCTGGAATCAATCTCATACAAAATGTATGATAAGAGTTCTCAATATGCAATGACTCTGACGCTTCCCAAATTCTGCCATGACGGGAGCAATATAGCACTAGATGCCTTTTGTTTATGATAATTTTTTTTTATAAGTGAGTGAGTTACTGCACTGTTGTTGGTCTGAATCTTTTACTTTGCAGGTATAGTCCATTTCTCATGGCATGTTTCAATCCTGAAACCGAGGAGTATCAAAGTGTATGCCGAGTAATGTCTGGGTTTACAGACTCTTTTTACATAGAGGTACAAGTAGTTTTGACATATCCTTTTTAAATATTCAGAATATTTAAAATCAAATAGCAGAATAATCACATATTTTGGTTACCTCGCTGGTCCATCACGCTCTTTGTGACATCTTTGAGGAAATTATGTTTTTCATATTTGTAATTATTTTTTTGGTAGAGAATATTCTTTTGCAGTTTGGAGCGAGTGAAAGTTTCTATAAATTTGCTTAGGACTTATTATGAAACAAAATTTTGACACATAAAGGTCATTTACTTTTCACTATATATATTTGATTCAGCCTACTAGCTGCGTTTATCCTGTTTGTCAGTTTTTAACTAGAGTTTTCAAGACACTGCATAATAATTGTTAACTGAAGATGCACAAGGCTATTACTTCTTTTTGAAGCTTTTAACTTGGTGGAAACATTCTTTTATGATCATTGACATGAAGATTGGCATTGTGATGCAGATGAAAGAATTCTTTTCTGAGGACAAATTGTTGTCGAAAAAGCCACCATATTATCAAACAGGAGAGACACCAGACATGTGGTTTTGTCCGCAGCTTGTTTGGGAAATAAGAGGTGCAGACTTTACAGTATCCCCAGTTCACCATGCTGCCATTGGTTTGGTTCATCCTTCTCGAGGCATCTCTATCAGATTTCCAAGATTTATTTGCAAAGTCTCAGACAGAAACCCAGACGAATGTAGCACTGCTGCCGATATAGTTGAAATGTTTCATTCTCAGACTCGGAAAATGGATGTCCCAACTGAAGATTGACTGTTGGTTTGACTTCTATGTACATACTACTAGGTTCCGAATGTAAATTATTTCCAGGCAGTTTATTAAGATGTTTCAATGATGACTTTTTGTGTATATTTCAATGTAACATCTTTCTTGGCTTGTAAGCTTCGTAGACAGATAGCTTTATAAAAAATGATAGTATGAAGCTAATATAACACTCTATTGACCTGCATGATATCAGTGTTATTAACAAAACAGTAATTTGCCTCTCTTAGCCGTTTGAGTATTGTTGCCATCTAGTGTCTTGCAAACATACAACCCATATATGCTATTAATATTATTAATGAAACCCGAGTTCGATTTCTTATGGAATAATTATTGGTTAGATTTTTACTTACATCTAGAAAGAACTTTGGATTAGCAAAATTCATTTCCCTTGGAACCACAGGGTTAACACAAAAAGGAAAATGTTATTCCTTCAGCCTCATCTATCATTATCCTACGAAAAAGCTAAAAATAATCTAAACAAATTTAAGATCTTTAATACCCATTTTACTTCATTCAATATAGTAGAAAATAAATAAAAAAAGTGTATGCAAAAAAAATGTGCATATTTAAGAATTTTTTAATATCCAAATTAATGCATTTTATTGAATGGAGGGAGGGAGGGAGGGAGAGAGAGAGAGAGAGAGAGAGTGTGGTGCAAGACATGGTGTGATTAGCACTACTTGTGTTTCTGTTGCAAAGAATGAATCAAACCTCTTTATCATAAGACTTGCTAAACCGAGATAAATATGGTCAGGGAGCTCAAATTCACAAATTAGTTGATGGATTAGTTCATGTTTTTTCAAGAAATGGAGATGAATCAACTTCCAGATTCCCTGATCTGATTGACTTGATAAATTTGCAAGCTTGTTGCATAAACTTTCATAATTTCCGAGTTACACAGCTGTTTCATGAGAAAATGTTATTCCTTCAGCCTCATCTATCATCATCTATCATTATCCTACGAAAAAGCTAAAAATAATCTAAACAAATTTAAGATCTTTAATACCCATTTTACTTCATTCAATATAGTAGAAAATAAATAAAAAAAGTGTATGCAAAAAAAATGTGCATATTTAAGAATTTTTTAATATCCAAATTAATGCATTTTATTGAATGGAGGGAGGGAGGGAGGGAGGGAGAGAGAGAGAGAGAGAGTGGTTTGATGGATTAGTTCATGTTTTTTCAAGAAATGGAGATGAATCAACTTCCAGATTCCCTGATCTGATTGACTTGATAAATTTGCAAGCTTGTTGCATAAACTTTCATAATTTCCGAGTTACACAGCTGTTTTATGAGAAAAGAGGGTGACAAATCCTAATCAGTCATCTTTTTGCTGAAGAAGTAGTGTTCAAAATGCTATGCGTCCCTAAACCAAATTATGGGAAATATGGATACATAAAAATGACAATTATGGACACAGACTTTGAGGCAACTTGGATGAGTCTCTTTTCTTTGTCTTCGCTCAATTACCCTTCCCCATAACTATATAGTACATCCTCCGATCACTATTATAAGCAAAAATCAACTTTTAGATTCATTCATTAAATGAATGTATATGGTCTTTATTGTTGACCACATACATAATTTAATAAATGAATGTAAAATATGAATTTTTGCTTATAATAGTGATCGGAGGGTGTATAACTCATTAGTTTAATTCTCCTACAATTCACGTAATTTTGTATATCCCCTTGTTTTTATAAATCGGAATTAAAGTGTTTCTTCTCCACTCATCCGACATCTTCTTGGTCCATAATCTCGTTGAAAAGTTTGGTGAGCCACACAATGGCTCTATCTCCTATATTTTTTCACACTTTAATAGGTATATTATCTAACCCCAACTATCTTGTCATTACTCATCCTTTTCAATGCTTCTTTTACCTCCTATGCTTGAATCCGACGATATTAGTTGTGGTTTTGATCCTCTTCTCTAATGTTTAACCTGTTAGAGTTTGGTAAGATCTCGTATCCTTCATTAAATAAGGTATGAAAATACTTCTTTAGTTGGATCAAACCTACAAATATTAAAGTCTATAAAAACACTAATGACGTTTCTTTCAAAAAAAAACACTAATGACGTCGATGACCGATCCCATTTTTAAAACAGGAAATAAAGCTTTCAAGATATATGCATATGTGAGTGAATATATTTTTGTTTTTTGTTATTTTAATGAAGTGAGAAAATATCCTTTTGTTATACAAGATTTGACAAACAAGAATGTAAATAATTCTCTTGTTAATTTTCATTTTAGGGAATCCTCTGGTTATTTAAAAGTTCAAATTAATTAATGGGGTAAATAAGTATTTGTTCCTTATCAATATACTGAATTTTGTTTTTAGTCTTCATAAAAAGTGACATATTTTGGTTATTATAAAAATTTAGCACGCAGTTTTAGTTCCTATTAAATTAAAATTTATTTAATTATGTTTAAACTTCTAAATTTTTGAATGATTTTTTTACAAACATGTTAAGAACATTTTAAGAAACTCTTTTGCTAAAATTATATTTTTTAATATGTAATAAATTAAATATGATTTTTTCTAAACACCAAAATTTTAAGATTTAAGTAATAAAACTTTGGACATAAAAATCAAATTTTGAACTAATTTTTTTGCAGAAGAACTTTGTATAATGTTGTCAATAAATATGTAAAAAAATCATACAAAAATTTAAGCATAATTAAAAAAAAAATTAAATATATATTTTTTTTTAAAATAAAAAGTGTGCTACAAATTGACCATTAAATCAAATAAATTTAATCATCAATTCACAACAAACATACCCATTTCTCACTTCAATTTTTATATATTACTTCAAGTTTTTGTTAATGTTGTCGATGTGGGACTTGTGTTTGACACTATTGTTAAGACAAGGTCCAACAGTCAAGTAAAATCAAGGCCTAAAATTAAATGAGAAAAAACGGAAAGGCTTTTCAATGTCCATGATCCTTCATGTCAGAACCTATGCTAAAAATTCTGTGATTAAATCATTTTCAATGAACTAAACCGAAAGAGTGAAGAAGAAAATAGAAGAAGATGAAGGAAGAGTTTCACACACTTTCTTTCTCTTCTCTCTCCTCCTTCGACCTAACCTCCACGCACAAAATCGTCACTCCCAGCCTCGCTGTTGTGCCCTGTTGCACAGCCGCTTCTTCCTACGCCCAATCTTCCCTCCGACCACCACGATGTTGGAGACTTTGCTGAGAGTATGATTTGGTTTACTGAGAGTATGATTTGAGTGGTGAGCAGCTCCTTTCTATAACTTCATTCATAATTCCATTGGATGAACACATCTATCAAATGGAAAAGGAAGAAGCAGAAAAAGGATAAGGATATTTTTGATTTAGTGCCAATTGGTGCTCGTCATGGAAAAGGAAGGAAAGCTGAATGGGGAAATGGAAGGAAAGCTGGATGGTATTTAATCATCTTTTTTTGTGTTCAAATCTTTTTAAAGACAACCCAAGAGCGCTTAGATGAGATGGAACAGATATCTTATAGCTTAACTAAAGTCCTGGGTTTGAATTCAGTCTTGAGCATGCAACAGCAATACAACTCTTATGCCGCCTATTTGGATCCCACAATGCTCGAGGGATTAACCTAACACACATGAAGATATTCCGCAACTATAAGCAATTGAGCTAACTCAAGGGACAATATAATAGTAACATTTTAAATGAATTTTTTACATTCCAAAAGTTAAAATTGAAAATCTAAAAGAAACCTAATTATTTAAAAGAAACAACTTATACTTTTGAAATATATAAATCGTGTAGAAAAAATATTTTTTAGAAAATGAGAAGATAGGATATAAAATAATGACTTGTTGGCTATGACGGAAAGGTTAAGAAATTGAGTTATAAGGAGGTCAAAACTTCGATCCCCACCCACAACATAAATAAACTTTCAATGCTAACCGTTGTTGTTTAAAAAAATTGGGAACTTGTACTCCAATGAAACAAAAAAAAATCTAAATTCTCAATTCCCCATTTATTTCTTGCACGTGTGATTAGAGTCCTTAAAATAAAGGGTTAAGATTTTCACTGAATCTCACGATAAATGATATGTTCCATTTATAAACATATATTTTTCTCTCTTTAAATGACCATGTTGATGATATCGCAAACCAACAACATCGCTCAGTCACTTCAAGAAAATTGCACGAAGAAGCTTTTAAATGCAGCTTTAGATAAACTCACACACAATTGTAAGATACTGGGTTACGACGTCCAACCTTGTAATTTCGACATTTGCTAGTTGAACTAGAATTTCTAGATGCAACTTTAGATGTTCTAATTATTGAATAGTTATGATAAAATAATCCAAAAATGATATTTTAAAGAAGAAAAAAAATGAAATTTTCTCCGACAAATGCGCGTAAAGAAATTAGAGTGTAGAGTACTTAAGGTTTTTTTTTTAATTTTTTTTATAACGTGTTCTATTAAGCTTTGAGGAGACGTTCTCAAACTCTTGTAAAATTGCGAAATTCAACTTATTTAAGCTTTCTTTCTTTTTCTTGTAAAAAAAAAAAAAACAAATTGGGGTGCAATTAGTAAAGCCGGTACGTTACGTGTAAAACTATCTCTCTCTCTCACACACATAATCCTCCTCGCCTGCGTTCAAAGCAGTACTAGTAGTGATCAGCACGAAGAAACAGAACAAGGCTCGTTCACAATTCACAGTACATTGAAAACCGCCGCATAGTAACGAAACCACTCTCCGATGGCCGGAATTCGTTTGCAGCCGGAAGACTCCGACGTCTCGCAACAAGCGCGAGCTGTTGCTCTCGTCGATCTCGTCTCCGACGATGACCGTTCCATCGCCGCCGACTCATGGTCCATCAAGAGCGAGTACGGAAGCACTCTTGACGATGATCAACGCCATGCCGATGCCGCCGAAGCTCTCTCCAACGTCAACCTCCGTGCCGCATCAGATTACAGGTTCCATTCCTCCTCACCGATGAATTGAAATTCTCATTTCGTGAATTGCTGATTCCTTAATTGCATATTTTTCGCTGACGTTAATGTTATTAGATCGTGGATTCGTGATTTTGATTTTGGTGAAATTGAAAACCGTTAATCAGTACTTAGCGAGATTGTTATGTTTTTAATTTTAGGGGAAGTGAGGTGTAGTTAATAGTTAAGATCTGATTTATTTGATTTGTTGCGGTTTTGCAATTTATGGCGGTTAAGGTGGTTTATATTTTATGTTTATTGGTAATGTGTGGATATGAATTGTAGCTGAGCGAATTTTGGAATTTAGAATTTACATCTTAGGGTTTATAATTGGGAACCGGTGTTTGTATGCCAAAACTTGTGAAATAAGTTGAATAACGCTGTCGTTTTGAGTTATCTGACACGACACCGACACATGTGATTACATTGACTTATGTCATTTTCTCAAATTATTATCGGTGTCGACGTGTCAGTGTTCGAGTCATGTCCGGTGTCTGTGCTTCATAGGTTTGGATTGATTTACTAATGCTGACTGTTGTTTATACTTGAATCATTCGTGTGTGTGCAGTTCTGACAAGGATGAATCCGATGCTGAGGCAGTTTCATCAATGCTGGGATTTCAGAGTTATTGGGATGCTGCATATACAGACGAGCTTACAAATTTTCATGAACATGGTCATGCTGGTGAAGTTTGGTAAGTAAAATTTGATTGCAAAGTTTCTTACTGTGCTTCATTGGTCTTTATGATTTTCGGTGTAGAGATTTTATTTTAAGTTGTGAACAGTTTTACTGCTTTTAATCTAATTTTGTACCATCTCTGTATCTGTAGTCTAATTTTATTTCTTAGAAAAACATGTAATCCGCAATTCAGGCCTAGGAAAGTGATATCATTGATCAAAACATCTCTGCTTTTAATCTTCAGTTACTAGGTGCAGTGTTGTTAATTAGTGGCACTATTGCATAATGGAATTCTAACAAACATCTATTGTTTTGCGATACGCTATTTAGTACAAAATATTGTTAAGTGCCGACTTTAGTGGCACTATATCACTGTTGCGTAGCGAAGTTTGACCAAACCGCTGTTTTCCGCTATCAACAATGGACAACATTGACTAAGTGAAGCTTCTTAAAAGAAAAAATTGACTAGGTGAACGTACAGACCAGAAACCATAATTGATGGTGGGTAATAGTTTGTTTTCTAGGCATTTCTAGCAGAGTAATATTGATTTCTTTTATTTAATATTATTTGATTATTTAACATAAGCAAATGGTTGGATTTGACTTCTAGAAATAAGCAACTATTTGAGCATTGTACTTGATGAATTTTTCAGAATCAGGATTTCGTCATTGCTTATTTTACTTTCCTAGCTTGTTGTATTCCATACTCACTTCCCCAACAAAGATACCCCCCTTTTTATTAAATTATTACTAGGCACCTTTCAACATAATGTTATGTTATTACAAAAAAGAACATAATGTTATTTTGTTACAAAAAAGGGATTATGCAAAGCTTCAGAATGTACTTTGGCTTCCTTGCTTTGCCTAGATCTGAGACTCAGTTTGATTTGATCAATGCTCCTCTATCATCTAAACATACCATAATTATATCTATAGTTGATACTCAGTTTGAGGAGGATGTGAACTTCAGTCCCGCATTAAGATTTCTTAGCTTTATCACATCCTTTTGCTTTACATAATGCTTAGAGACTGATGATGTTAACACATCCCTGTATGATGGAAAATTGAGGTCAATGCAAAGTGGTGTGGTGAGAATAAATTTCCCGTGTTAAAGATGACAAATGAACATTTATTGTGGATGGTGATGAACCTCAGCATTGTTGGAAATTGTTGGAAATGATACATTCTTAAGACTTTCATTGAAAATTGTTCAACTGTCTTATTCTGTGCTGTTTTGTTTCATCATTGTAGGTTCGGAGATAATGTGATGGAAGTAGTTGCATCTTGGACAAAGGCATTGTGCATTGACATTTCTCAAGGTCGCATACCAAATCATGTTGATGATGTTAAGGCTGATGCTGGTGAACTAGATGATAAACTTTTGTCTAGTTGGAATGTACTTGACATTGGGACTGGAAATGGTTTGCTTCTCCAAGAACTGGCTAAACAAGGGTATGGTTTCACTTTTCATTCATATTGTTGGTAATATATGATGTGTAAATATAAAATAATTTTATTTATAACTATAATACATTGTCTTCCTACACTAAAATTTATGTCCAACATTATCTCCACGTCTCTTACAACTACACAAAAATACATGAGTTTCCCTTCTGGTTATCAGAGTATATAAAGGCATATTATTCTGATTCCAAATAGATATACGGGCATACACAAATACAATTGAAAGATAACTTCACAGTGGAAAATTTAATGATTTATATCAAAGAATTGTTAAATATATTAATTTTTTTAATTATACAAGGGAATTAGCATTAGCATATGGTTGTGCATATCAATGAAGCTATGCTATGAGGGTGAGAATTTTGTACCTAAAAAAAATTCATGCATGTTTTCCTAAATATATAAAATGAAGAAATGTAGAGATAAAGTATATTGAAGTGAAGAAACAAATAACTACAGAAAGCAAGCCTTCATAAATATATAATATTATTGTTTTCCTAGGAATGAAACTGCCCTTGTTCAGTCTTTAGATCTTGCTTATTCTGAATACTGATTGTGGAGAGATATTTGTACCGATTTATGTTAGTGTTACAAGCACCTTATTGAACAAACTCTTGGCATCTGCTCAGGTTCTCTGATTTAACTGGTACTGATTATAGTGAACGGGCCATCAACCTTGCCCAAAGCCTTGCTAACCGTGATGGGTTTCCCAACATCAAATTTTTGGTATGTTCAACTTTCAAAGTCTGTGTGTGTGGATGTGCATGTCTGCGTGTAAAATAAATACATAATATTGTTTCTCTTTTCTTCTCATGTAGCTTAAAGGCAGAAGGTTTCCCCGTATCTGAGCTTGTTTAGTGGCATGTTAGACATGATATTTGACAGATGAGTGTGTTTTGTTTTGTTAAAACGAGGTTTATCCACCTTTTTGTTTTGTTTTTGCGGCGAGGCTCAAATTAATTCTAGATCACTTATGCCTTTTGGTGGTAATGATCACTTATACCTTTTGGTGGTAATGTCCAAACTGGGCCACAATAAGGTGTATTTGGTTGAATCAGAACTCTGGTGTCTTAACAAGTTTTCTTAGGCATATCGGTTAACTTGGGATAAGATCAGGCAATTAGTTTATATTTGGTGTAGAAGTCATGGCCTTTCTTATGGGAAGCTTTGTTACATTAATCACTTTTTTCTTTTTTGTTTTATGTTTTTCTTCTCTTTTGTTTGGGAGGGTTCCTTCTCCTTTAATTGATCTTTTTAATTCTTTCTCGTTTTACCAATAAGCCGTTTCTTCTTTGAGTGAGTCTAGTAGAGTTACTCTTTTTTCTCACTTTCATATATTTAAGGCTGTTTATCCGTGCTGAACAACCCTGCATAAATAGAAAACAAATCTGAGTTTATGAACTAAAATTTTGTGTTTGCAGTAGTAATTACATGACCAACCCCTATGCCTTTTGAATATCATTCTTGTTCTTTATTGTGAATAGTAACTACTGGTTACAAATAACATAACTATCTCACCTGCTTCATGGGAAAGCAGCACTGCTAGGCATGATGCAACCTGATACTGTGATACATATCAGGCTGCCAGTCCCAGGCTCAAAACGAACCTTGCCTTTAATGTGATGTGCATGCATCATGTGATTTTCTCAACCCTTTCTGAAGTTATGTTTTATATTGGAGTTTATTATATGAAAATTGCTTGCAAATTGCAATAAATGAGAGAGTAAATTAATCTTACTTTTGACATTGTTTTAACTTTTAAGAAGTAATCTTTCTTCATCACCTTTTGTTCCCCGTTTTGTAGTATATGACTGGCTACTTGCATTCAGAAGTATATATGACTACTTGCCTTTGACTTGTTTCTTAACATGTCTATTTTATATGCAATACATATCTATCTTTACATTATTGCTGCGTCTAATAGATACGTTGATTTAATTATTTTAAGGTTGATGATGTCCTTGAAACAAAGTTGGAACAAGTGTTTCAACTTGTCATGGATAAAGGGACACTTGATGCTATTGGATTGCATCCTGATGGTCCTGTCAAGAGGTAAGAGAAAGAACTATCTTATTCATGGTTCTGTCATAATTCTATTGGAATGATGTTGTTTTGTAAAACCATGTTATTCATTTATTTCCCACTTGGTAATTTGTTCTCCATGTAATCTTCTGCTGGTTTGCTTTCTTATTTTCAGAATGATGTATTGGGATTCTGTTTCAAGGCTGGTTGCTCCTGGTGGAATACTTGTAAGTGCTTTTGAACTTGTCCTTTTGAACTTGTCCTTGTCCAAAGTTAATATTATATTGTCATTAAAAATAATGTTAGATTAAGGCCCGTTTTTTAATTTTCTGCCAGTTAGTTTGGGCTCGGGACATGAATTTTGCCTATTAAAAAGTGGGAGTCCTTTATTCATTACAGAAGAAATCATGATTATTTGATTTTATCCTCTCCCATGTTGCTGTGCTCATGACATTGTTGCTGCTCTTCTACTTTATGATGTTTGTCCTTTCTGACCTTCCCTTTTTATTATGTAAGGTGATCACATCATGTAACAGTACAAAGGATGAGTTAATCCAAGAAGTGGAAAGTTTCAACCAAAGAAAAAGTGCTACTGCCCCCGAACCTGAGGTAGCCAAGGATGATGAATCATGCAGAGATCCCCTATTTCAATATGTTAGTCATGTCCGCACGTATCCGACATTCATGTTTGGTGGATCCGTAGGCTCCCGTGTTGCCACTGTGGCATTTCTTCGAAAATGAAGCCTGTCCTTTTTCCTTCATGAGTTTAGGTCTTTGGTGAATGGGTTTGTTGTTGTGTGCGAGTAGTTAGACGCATGTGTATTACTTCTGGTGTTATGATTGTGTTGAACCGTAAATATTTTTTTTATTTGTGACAGTGAAGTTTCTTCCCCTTTCATTTGGGTGAATAGCCGTAATTGTTCAAATTTCATAAACAAATGTAGTAAAGGGAAAAGGACAGTTAGTTCATTGAGGCAAAAAATTATTCCACACCAGTTCTTTTTGTTGCAGTAATTACAAATTTACAATGCGCTTATTATCGTTTTGAAAAAAATTGTAGCTCTCCGAATAAGTTGATCCGTTGATGTACTAAATGGAATGTATCTCCTTAAATCAAACAGTTTAACTGATGAAATTAGCACTGCCAACTGGATCAATAAGGTTTAGTTGGCTGATGATGTACAAATCACTAGTATTTAAAAATTTCTCTCGTCGAATTCCAACTGATCATGTATTTTTAAGAGTACATGTGTACATCAGAAGATATTTGAGTCTTCATATCATTGACGAGTTCTAGTCCTTGTGCCGCTTGAGTCCTTGGCTAGGTTTTCCTTGCCGTTGGTGCCTCTCTAGCGTACGGCGTTTGCCTTTTCGTTTTCACATGTGGATTTTCTTTTTCTGCTATTGCTTTCTAAACAATTTTTGGTCGGTTGTGTCACTGTTCTTCGGACTGAGATTCCCTGCTGTAAATAAGCACGCTGTCTTGCATCTCAACCGTTAATTATAGACCGTACAGTTTACATTAACTCAGATGTCAAATCATTCTAAACAATCTCGACCACAAGATTTAGATCAGACGGTCCTGAACTGTTACAGCGTCTTGCTGTAACAGCAGGAAATCCAGATCCCTGTTCTTCATGTATCTTGTCCCTTTTACCAATATTTAGGGTTTGGTTTGTTCAGTGTTGCTAGGGTATTTATGTGCTAAGTGATTTCTCTTGAATGTACTCCATGGGTTTTGTTCTCTCTGATCCTTGTGTTTGGTTCAATGTCGAATCAGCTTGTGCCCCGTGCTGATTCCTAAGTTACCCTCACTGTTATAAGTCACTTGTTTGTTAATCATCCCCCACCTCCGAATTTCGACTTTATGATTGTGACAATACTTGCAGAATATGTCTCCAAGCGTCCTCCTCGAAAGCCACCATGGAATTTAGCCACTCCATTAATACCTAGTTTGGGATCTAGTGCCCTTGTTGGTGTTTTCGTTTTACCATATGAAATTATACTCCACGTGCTTGATGAAATGCCTAAGATGGATTTGCTTTGTCGATATCATATTCGGAGTAAGTGGTTTATGGAGGTTATCACCAAATTTGGTATCATATCAGCCTCACAATGGATTGCCAACTTGTGACTGCATTGATCGCATCAAAGAGTACATCGTAAATTACATACTTACATGTATATTGACGAGATTTAGTGTTGAGTAGTAACATTAAAAAAATCATAAAATAAGTGTTGTATACACATGAGGCTCACTTAAGAACCTAAAATAGGGAGATATATTATGGATAATTTAAATTTGTGAAATTTTATATTCATTTCTTAAAATTTTAAAAACTATATAAAATTTCACAAATTTAAGATCATCCACAAGATATTTCCGCAACCCTCATCCTAAAATTCACCTATATAAAATTTAGGGAAATGCTAACTAGTGCCCTTAGGGCATTAGTTAAGATTATTATAAAAATTATGCATTGAAAATTGGTGAAAAATGAAATGTTTAACTTTATTAAAGTCAAAAAGCTGTTGTTTTTAATGAAAATTTTCTATTTTTGACATCTTTAACCATTGTTCTTAGGGCACTTGTTAGCAAAACCCTAATTTTTATAGCAAAAAATTGAGAGTAACGTTTATAGCAAGTTACTAGTATTAAAATGCAAATGGAAGAGAAACATTCAAAAAATTCATTCATTTTGATCAGCCAGAATATTAGACTTCTAATCATATTTGTCAAACAATGGATTAATCTTATTTTAACTCAACCGATAAAAATATCAAAATTGTTAGACGAGACTTTGTGATCGGGATTCAACATCTGACTTCTCCGATGGATTAACCTTATTTTTTTTTTTTAAAGACTATAAACTAAGTTCCATGTTTTTCTATGTGCAGCCAGAATAAGATTTAAACTAGTAAAATAAATTTTTTGTCAAAAAAAAAACTAGTAAAATAAAATAAAATGAAATAAATAAAATAAAGGTAGGTTTACAATAAGAATGTTGACTAATTCGCTGAAGTCATTGTTTAGATAAAAAAAATTTGTGGTTAGTGTTGATAGATTCGCTTAGGTTCCTTGTATCCGCATCATGTCATATTATTTATTATCAAAGTCAAGTATTAATAATAAAAGGGTTGGAGTTAATTTATGATGATGTATGATCTGTTCAACCAGCTCATTCTCACATATACTTGCCATAAACAAAGCTTTCCAAAAGCCACATTCTACTCTTCCAACATATAGCTGCAGTGCTTTTGTCATCAACAAAGTAAAAAAAAGAAATGGCATTTTAAATGCTCCCTCCATTTTAAAATGAAGCTGGGTTAAGATTTTTACGTACATATTCGAAAAATACAATGATAAAAAATATAATGATTTGAAGAAAGAGATTAAAAAATATAACGATTTGAAGAAAGAGTATAGTTATTTGAGAAAATTGCATTCACCTCCTCTGAGGTCTATAAAAATAACACTAATATCTCCTCTAGTTTTGAAACTTACATTAACCTCCCTTTAGTTTTCTCTAAATAGACAAACACCTCCCTTGCTATTAACACTGTTAATTTTTCTGTTAACTTTTTGTTAGTATATTCAATTAGCTGTTAATAGGGGCAAACCTCCATTGTTGAACTTGAATTCATTCAAGAAACCAAATTCTAATTCAATTGAGTATCAGATCAAACATTCAATAAAGGTATTCTAAACATTCAAGAAACCATAGGTTATGGCTTTTTAATTTCACACCGATTCTAGGCAACCCCATTTCATTCTCACTTTTGCTCTTATTCTTTTTTTTTTTTGGTACAAACTTTTGCTATTATTCTTAATCTAATTATATGTGATTATATGATTCTACTCTCTCGGATCTAATTATCAATTTAATTTGTCACTAATCCTTTATTGAAACCTTTAATTCCAGTTCTTTGATGTGTATTTTCTTAATTGAAATTATATAAGTCTCTGGACAAACATTCCAAGGCAACTTTGAATCCGAAAAATAGAAAAACATGAAAGAACATCCCCACGTATGCAAAGATTCCTGCCAAAAGTTGAAACAGCGAGAGAGTGATCAAGCATTGGCGGGTTTGGGAATGAGAGGAATAGCAGCACCCTGGGTAACGGGTTGTTTGGAATTAGCATTTTGATTTTTGCGGATCATCTGCATCTGAAGCATTCTCTCCATGACGAGTTCGTACTCGCACTTTTCATAAGAGTGACGTTCATTCTCGCACTTCCATGCATTTGTTGAGAGGGATGAGCAAGTGTGCACATTGATCCCTGTAAGCCAATGGAACCTTAGCTTCCACCATCTCCTCTTGTGTTCTATCATCTTCTTCGATGATCCTTTAAATTCCATCTCTACTAATTGAAATTATATTAATTTTTTTTTTGAAACAATTGAAATTATATTTTATTAGAACACTTTTATAAACATCCATGAAAAAAGAATAACGGAAAAAGTAGCAGAGTTAATAGTAAGGGAGGTTAGTGCAAGTCTGAAAATTAGAAGGGGTGTTAGTTTTATTTTCACAAAGCTCAAGGGAGGTACGTGTAATTTTCCCTAGTTATTTTGTCAAATTATTTTTACTAACTATTGGCGTGTTTCCCACTACTTCCTCCATTTCTAATTATAACACTTTTTATGAAAAAAAAAATTGCCTTTTAATATAAGATGATATCCAAATTTCTAAATGCATTTATTATTATTTTTTTCTAATATATTTCATATTAATACGGTTAATATGTTTTTTTTAGCTCTACCAAATGACGAATCGTACGGTATAATCAGAGGTCGATTCATGGTCTATACTTACCTCATACATGAACTCTAGATTATCGAAACTTCATTCCCCTGAAAACTAAAGGCTTAACAGAAAAAAAATTGTTACTATTAATTTGTCTTGAAATATAAAAGGTTAACATTAAATATATTTGATATCTATACACATGTAATTTAGTATTCCCTTTATCCCATATTATAAGTCGTTTTGACGATTTCACATATATTAAGAAATGTAATTATAAATTTTTTACAAAATTATCATTAATCAATGGTATAAGAAAGATAAATTAAAGAATTGAAATTGGAGAGAATAATTAATAGAAAAGAGTATAATAAGAAAAGTAACATTAGTATTCCATTGATATTGTAAAGTGACTTATAATTTAAGACAATTTCTTTTCTAAAACGACGTATAAGTGGGGATAGAGGGAGTAATAATCATAAACATTTGAGACAAGTTTATTACTCAAACAACATATTTTTTTTAAATCCAGCTCAATGACCGACTTACGTGATCAGTATGATCCCACCGTCCATTTGCAGGGGACCTATTTAAAGTCAAGCAAAGCTTTGTATGGAGTAGTCTATCGAAATTGACATTGAGGGAATTGCACCAGAGACCTTGAGAGGACACACTACAAGGTCCGAAACCAACACTATTAGACCAACCCAAATAAGTTACTCCAACAAATTTTTTCAATTACCCATAATTTTTGTTATAAGGTTTTATAAAAAAAGAAGGAGAGTATTATAAATGCAAATTATAAGTAATATTTTAGAGGATAGTGTAGATAGAATTAATTTTTTGTAGGGGTATATAGAATTAATTAGAAAGTACAATTGAAAGAAAACCTTTAATACATCATTAAAAATAGAAAATGACATTTATTTTTATACAAATATGTTTTTATAAGGTGACACTTATTTTAACTAGAGAGAGTATCTCTTTCATAGGACCTTAAACCTTTCATCAAAATCTCAACATCGAGTGTGTTGCAGGACAACTGACTTTTTTTCTTTCTTTCTATAAGAATAATATAGATTGCAACTACATTATCCATCAAATAAAAGATGACAAGAGTTATTGATGTTGAATTGACGTCAATCAAAATCATTTATTTCACTATTAGGAAAAGTAAAATTAGGGAGGAAAATTAGTGACGGAAAAAATAAAATCTCTCACAAATTTCTTGGTCACAAAATTTAGTGACGGAATTAGAGAGAAATTTCATGTTTTCCCTCACTAAATTTATCTCACTAATTTTTGTTTTTTCAGTAGTGTTTGTAGTCTATTATTTATGTTATAGATATAATATAAATAGTGAAAAATAAATAAATAATTTTGTTTGATGTCAACCTAGTATGGATAATACTGGTCACCATTTGTTGATGGGTAAATAAAAGTTTGTCATCAAATACATTTGCTCATTTTTCATGAATATATGGCTATAGGCTGTAGCTAATAACATCCCAATAAAAGGGTGCAGGTGTTTGATAAAAAAAATTAAACAAACATCTCACAATATTATTCCTGCATTAATAAAGTCTGAAAGAAGTTCAAGAGTATGGAGAAAGAGATAGGAAAAGGAGAGGGAAACTAAGATATGTATGAGATAAATAACGATGTGACATGCTATAAAAATAAATTTGTAAAATGTAAAAGATACATATAAAAATTGAGAAACTCAGTATTTTAGTAGCATTAGCATGTATTGCTGTTTGTAAAAAGAAAAATGTTTTGCTGACTAATCTACCAGCTGGTGTGCACATTTCAAATATGGGCGTCTTTCAAATTCAGGTCATGTAATTTGGAATGAGTCATACTTAGAGCACTTTTAAGAAAATAAAAAATTGTTCTGGTCCCTTCAAAAAAAAATACTAATTATTCTAATCATTTTTTCTGAATAAATTAATCTCGTTGCTTTTGTCTTTTAAAAACTATTTTATTATTATCTGTTACAATATCAACTATCGTACTTGGTCCACGGGAAAGATTTCTTGTCAACAAATATGTGCAAAAATCACATTATAAGAAAGTTTGCTTTCTATTATTTAATCGTGGAGGACACTTTAAATACTCAAGCCAACACTGCTAAACTAACTCAAATAGGTTTATTTGATCAATATATTGTATATATTATTTTGTTTTCATATTAATCAAATTGGTGAAAACAAGCTCGTGTACAATGCAGTAAATATCTTACTTGTGATTATAGAATTGACTTATAAAAAACACATAATAACCATGCAAAAGAATTTGTGAAATTCTTTCAAAACATTTTACTTTGTCATGCAAAATAACTGTGTTGGGATTAGACGTTGGTAAAGATAATTAAACATTGTATTTCATTAGTTAAAAGACCCGGAGTTGATAAACATTGCATTTCTTTCGTAATCAAAACTAAGATGGTAAAATGTTGTAAGGATATTTGATATGTTCAAGAGTGAATTCATGACATATAATTCTTTATTTCTCTATATTTAATGTACGAGAGTTTCGCCGGTAGGCTCTGTAAAAACAAACTAAAACAAAACTTTGTATTTAACCAAGACAAAATATGCATTTCTATAAGCTTACAAATTCACTCAAGAGAGAAGCAATAAGTAAAGCAATTATAGTCCCTCTTAGTTTCTTCCATAAATCATAATTTATTTAATATAAAATGGGTATTGTTGCAATAAATTACAGAGACTGATTTTCAATTTGAATTAAATTAAAACTATATATGCTGCAAAGAGCTCCTTAAGAGTTGTTGTCTCATGGCTGAAACCAATTCCGAGACTACTTACAACCCGAAAGAGATTTGAATTCTCTAATTCTAAAATATTTGTTTTCCATTGAATAATACTTAATATGGAAATAGAAGAGAAAGAGGAGGAAAAAAAATCATTGAACTATATGAGCAAGCAATAGAAAATGGGTAAATACATTTGAAAAAATCATACTTGCAAATGAGCAAGCAATGAAACAAGGCAAAGGAAAAAGGTTCCAGCAAAAGAGGTAAGACCAATAGTTCCAAAAACTAAACCAATCAACTGAATGAAGCTTCTCAATTCTTTGTCTCTTTTGGTTTTTTTATGATCATTTATAGAAAGTGGGACATAATTCCAACCATGTTGACATTTGCAACACTTTTCAAATCTTTCCTTCACCTTCACCATCTCTATTCTCTCCTTTAGAACATTCAAATTCGCATCTACTATATCGGTGGATCTCCCTGTGATCATGATTAGTTAGCTTAGTGAGATATATTGATCATGAATGCAAAAGAAAAAAAAAGTAACCAAATAATACTATATAATATACATAAAGAAAATCAACAAAAAGTAACACTTGGAAAATATCATATTGTGAAATTGATTATTACCTTCATCTTGATAGTTTTGTACTTTTATTACTTGCATCCCTTGACGTGTGTTGAATCTCTTGAGATATGCTCCTCTTGGTTTCATTGGTAAGAAAGAAGACATAGAAGCAGCCATATTTTGCACCTTCAATTTTTTTCACAATACTATGAGTCTATTATGCCTTTATTTATTGTTGAAGCAAAAAGGGTGAGAGTATAATGAAAGGGTCTGCTTTTGAATACCTTGGATTTCGGATTCTTTAATAAATATATATGGGTGTGAATTAGCTTTGTAGGTTTTCTTTAGTTGTCTTGTAAGGACATGAGAAAAGGTGATTTAGGGGTCAAGAAGCATGATACAATCCCATGCTTTGAGGGAAAATAATTATTTGATCTTATAATAAAAAATAAATATAATTGTATATTCTAAGGAGGCTAGCTATTACTCTAAACAGGCATGGAGGAAGCCAGAGAGGAAAGTCTTGTTTATAATTAACAAATAACAATTTGTTTTGTAGTTTTATATCATATATATTAGTGGATTAGATCAAGTAGTAATAACCGGCTTCTTTAATTTATTAATTAGTTATGTTTTTGGGAAAAGTCTACTGATTAATCAATTATTTAATTCATGGTATTGGTAAATATATAGATTAATTAATATGTTTTGGTAGTAGTGATAATGTAGTTTGGAATTTTGGTTTGGTGGTATATAGTATACAAAACTTTGGTTTGGCATATCATGGTATACAAGCCACGAAGTCTCATTTGGTATAATAATCTGCTGCCAACGTATTCAATTTAAATAGAATTTGTAACTCTGCATTAAAAAAATCTTCTAGATTTTTGTTCTTAAGAGATTTCTTTGAAAACTATAGTACTTTTGGTAAACAACTATGATATATGGAAGTCTTAAATTTTTCTACACTCATTTAACACTTTATTTTTTCTTTATCTCTTTTCTTCTATCACGTCATCAACATATCACATTTATAACATCATTATCTTATCTCTATCTCTCATGGTATATATAATCATTGGATGTCTAACAAATATGTACAAGTGAGTTGCACACCACATTTTCACCAATATTCTAAGATATTGAATTTATGGGTCCTCTCAATTATATGTTGTTCAACCTCAACTCTTACATTAAATGTGGAACTTTAACTCACTTGACATGTCGCAACATCTCTCCCGCAAAGGTAAGACTCTCTGCATCCGTGACCCAACACTATGATTCTCGCCCCCCCACCCCACCACCACCAAGTTGAACAAGAGCTCCGGTACCACCCTTGAGCCATGAGGAGGAGTCTCACTGGTTTGGATCATCACATTTTGCTAAGACCAATGACACAAGTGATTTAGACACCACATATCTTCATTTAAAACCCTAAACATTAAGTTTATAGATCATTCCACTTATATCTTATTGCCTCAACTCTTCCATCTAATGAGACTTTAGCTCATACTTGACATGTCACATCAATTTTTTAATCAAACTATCATTGAAACTTATGCATAACCGTTTATAATTTTCAATTTTATTTTCCAATTGAACTTTGACTCTGTCCTACATTCGCTATCCTTTAATAAGTAACAGATAAATCCTTTTTTTGAGACACTTGATGATATTGAGGAAAGTGAAAAGAATGCATCCTCGTGTTTTTCTTCCAAAATGAATAAAATAACTTCTACAAACATACCAATGTAAACCTTTCAACCAAAAAAAGAAAAACATACTATGTAAACCGTGTTTACTGTGAACAATATATACAGTTTGTCTGAGGGGCAAGGAATATATATATATATATATATATATATATATATATATATATATATATATATATATATATATATATATATATATATATATATATATATAATAATATGATTTGTGCTATTCGGCATAATGTAATCGAGTTCAATTCATTTCACACGGTCCACAAAAAAACAAAACATATACACTAGTACTTATGTTGAAAAAAATAATAATTATGTACACATTTAAAATAACCTTATGTCATTTAGAAGTGCATTTCCTAAAGCATGAGTTCTTCAGTAACGAGGGCAGGGTGAAAAATAGCACCTAGTCGTATTTAGCTTGCTAAATCCGTCATACGTTATGTTTACAATGAAGCATATCTAATCGGCAACTATTCACCTGTCTTCAAGTGTTGTTCAAAATACTCCATGCTTTCTTTAAATGTTGAATATTATTGTATATAAATTAAGAAATCTAATCTACTCTTTTTTTTAACATATAAAAGATGTATACCTAAGAAAACATCATGGAACAATATGGAAAGTAGAGACCATCGAAATAATTCATCTAATCATTTTTATAAAAGTCAAACAGATCAACAAAACTTAATGTATTAGATCTATAAAAAGGATTATTACCAAAAAAAAATATCTATAAAAAGGATTGGAGGGTGTATCTGATAAGAAAAAAATGAGAGCAAAGCCTAGAGAGAAAAAAAAAATTCACTTATAGTGAATTTTTATACTTTATGTGTTTTACTTCTCTGTTGTTTTAATCTTATTTTATTTTGATGACAAAGAGAGAGAGTTGGAGGTCGCGGCAGTGGTGGAAGACACGGCGGCGGACGACGACATGGCAGGGGAGGAAGACATGGTGTGGCAGCAATGGGCGGCGCAAGAGAGAGGCGCGGCACGAGAGAAAGCTGCTAGTTGGTGCGGCTAAGAAAGACGCTTGAGCGGCAGTGGGCAGCTCAAGGGAGTAGGAAGCGGCGGCTGTAAGAAAGAAAGAGGTAGGTTACTGGAAATTAGACTCGTGATACCATAAAGGAAATCAATTCCGTGTCTTTCATTGATAATGATCAAGAGTATATATAGTTACAATAGATAGAGTCAAACCTAGGAGAGTAATTACAAACTAATGGAGAACCTAGTAGAGTAATTACAAAATAATGGAGAGCCCAGTAGAGTAATTACAAAATAATGGAGAGTAATTACCTAATAATAATTAACATAATGACTAACATTCTATCACCAATAATTCCTTCACTAGACACATTAGTTTGACACATAACAACATCTTTATCATTTGCATTCACAATTGCAAAATAGTCCCAAGAGAAAAAGAAAAAAAAATGACAACAAGACGTGTGTGTTTCCTTCTCTCTTATGTGACCAAATAACCTTCTTGAAAATTGAAGTTATTAATTCATGGTTTATATGATTATTGCTTGATAAACAAGTCAACTAAGTCTTAGGTTGGTTACTTGTGAGACAAGTTAGTTAAGTCTGTTAAGTTTGTTGAGAATTCTTCCCAAGATTGTGATGCTAACTAACCAAATGAAGGCATATGGCGAAACAATTAGTGACTTGATGAAGATTGAAAATATGCCGAGAACCTTCACTGCAAGAGTTGATCATATTGTTGTTGCTATTGAAAAATCAAAGGATTTTTCTTAGATGAAGTTAAATGAATTGCAAGCCTCACTAGAAGTACATAAATTGAGGTTGAAGGTCTTTGACACATATTCAAGACTTATTTTAAAGGCTTCCTTATCATATAACATGACCTTTAAATTTATAATCAATGTACTTGATCATCAGTCTCTTGCATTAACCAACAGTACAAATATGAACTGGACATATAAACTTAAGAAGTTTGAATTTTCTTAATATGAACAAAATGCTCTCGATTATTCTTTTTTCCCACTAATGAAGTTTATTCTAAAGCAAGCAAATGATGCTGCTTATTGTTGGCAGAGTGGTCTTGTCCATGTCTAACTCAGATTTTTAATCATATTTCACATCACACTGTCTCTATTGTTTTCAATGAAAGTTGATTTAACTTTGTAACAACAACAAAAAAAACTCTTGATTTGATTACACATAAAGTTACAGGGATGATGAGGGTATATCTTGGGATCACTAGAATCAATTTCTGTTTATAAAAACATAATCAAGTCTATCCTAAATCCTAATTATCCCATATTGATGTACAAATATCTAAGCATATAATAATTGAAAAACACTAAATCTCTCGAGAGTCCCGAAGCCTTTCCGAGTTGTATTTCCAGTATCCCTCTTATGTTGATATCTTTATCTCTATTCCGTGTATTTTGCAAAAGCACGATTTTGATTGGCGGATGATTTGGGTTAATCTCGGGATGATTTCCTTCCCTTTAAATAGCACAGCTCATAATAATTAACACAACTAACTCAAAAGAGTTAAATGAAAAGAGTAAACTCATGAGTTTGGATCTATTATCGCAAAGTATTCTTGGCTACTCTCTTTTACTCATAATTTCAACGTGAAGTTTTTTTTTTTTTAGGGAACGTGAAATTTGTTCTTAAACAAGCAAATAAGGTCGCTTATAGGTTTGATAAAGTGGTTTTTTTCACATCTAACTCTCAAAATTCACTACTACAAAATACCCCCTTTTTTTTTTTGGAAAAAAAAAATACCCCCTTTAATAGCACTCATTTTGGCTCTTAATAGCGCTTTTCAAGCGCTAAGAAAGCCCCCGCTATAATAGGCCAGGAGCCTCTAATAGCGCTTTCAAAACAGGGGTATCTTAGCGTTTCATTGAAAGCGCTAATAAATGTTGCGGTTTTTTTTTAAAATCTGTAACCAAAAATGCTATAATTAAACGCTATAAAATATAGCAAATTACATATTCATGATAATCTCATTACAAATTGATCATGGACTTAATTATGAATGTCATAATACTAGTCAATCCACAATTGCCAATAAAAAAAACTCCTAAAAGCAGCCACATTTACCAACAAAAAAACACCTAAATTTAAGAGGACTCGTGACAAGCTATATAATCCAGCACAACCAATTACGGTTTAAGTCTATCAGCAGTATAGTCTCCTGTGTCATATAATATGAAACGAAAAATTAATTAACATAGAATTTCCAGCACAACCAATTACGATTTAAAATAACTCAATTAAAAAACGCAAATGAAAATTGTTGAAAAAGAAAATGAAACTCACTAAGATACTCGACCATAAAGGTTGCCCAATCCTCCTCGACCTCAACTAGCTTATCTTTAGAATAGGTTTTACATTTGTAATCTCCAAAGTACTTCAAATATAAAAGTATATATATATATATATATATATATATATATATATATATATATGATTACAAATTAACAGTATATTAAAAATCACATACATACATTTTCGGGGATCATGTCTTGATTTGCCAAAATTATCTCTTTCATAAATCGCATGACAACATAGCCACAGTCAATACCATTAGTTTGCATAGGACACTGGAAAAAATTAAATAATTAAAATTTAATCCACATGATGAATTAAAAATACCATTGATTACGTTGTCAAAAAAAATACCATTGATTAGAAAATACCTTTATTTCTATCCATGGGATTATACTTGACTTTGATTTTGACTTGGGATGAAGGGCACGGTTGATACACATGGCACTATCAAAATTAAATCAACTTCAAATGAGTAATAGCAGTCAATAATCATACTTTTGTAAATTATAACTCAAACGAATCAATACTCACTTCATGAACTTTCTTCTTACATCGCCAATGTCTGGATGTCCCCCCGGCAATGAATCCATATAATATATCATCTCAGCTCCAGGATTGATGACAAGTAACACCCAATGATTTAGCCTGCATCCATTATAATTTACATATATTTCAATTATAATTAAAAAACCACATTTGCAAATTTAGTCATCTTGAATAATGTTTTGTAAAGAAAACTCACCCTAAATTGACCGGTGCAAAAATCAGCTTATTCTTAAACTTTTGTGTCAATAGGACATCTGCTATTTGTTGCCCTTGTTTATCCTCGTGAGATATATGTGGGGATAAAAATGAGAACTTATTTACCAACCCACGAGGCTTGATCAAATTTTCAAACAAGAACCTTGAAATAGAACAAACAGCACAAAAAAGAAACATAAAAAACCAAACAACACACTCCCAAAAATAGGAATAACATAACAACAGAGTTTGCGACAGGAAACCAATATAATAAACCCCTGTTACAGTCCTACATAACAACTATTAAACAGAGGTACCTGGCATATACAGCTACAACAGTGGCACTTAACCAATTATGTTGCACAAGCTCTTCTATATTCTCTATTACTACTTCGTCTGTATAGGCTTTGCCAAATATGACATTGTCCATATAAATTGGGACTGATTGTCCTTTGATCATTATTGCCTTCACATAAGTATCAAGGAATGGTACCATAGCAGGCTTCACAGTTTTCATCTTTTTGTTTGGTGAAGCAACTAATTCAGCACTACGTTGGGGTCTCTTGTCAATATTTTTAGATTTAGCTGGAATCTAATTAGTTACAATACTTTAGGTTAGTGACCAAATAATAAAACAAGTATATATCACTTATCAATCACAAAGGTTAATAATAGGTAATTAATTTACCTTTTGATGTTCATCGACCAATTTAACAAGATTCAATTGCCATGCCACAAATGTCCCTATTGCTTCACCAACAGTCAAGACATCGCCTTCTTCAACAGGTATAGGCAACAAAGCTTTCCTCTCAACAGAAACATCAATCCTAACCTTGACATATTCGGGTGGTAATTTCTTGTTGTGTAAAACATCACTACCCGTGTTATATAATTTGCCGTGAGCAACCAAATGTGGGCATGGGGATGATAAGTAAATTTCAATAGACGAAACACCCTAAAGAAGTCCATACCTTGATCTATCTATTTGATTCTCACACCAGTAGCAGTTGCCACCACGCTGATCATATAAGTGAAAGAAAGTTAGTCCCTAAAAACTCAAGTTGAAATAGAGTAAACTATTTATAACTATATAACAAATCCACAAAATATTTCAATCCAGCACAAGAATAAATCCATATAATTAATACTTTCGCAAAATAAAGCACATTAATGACGATAATTGTCTGGAAAAATTTAAAAAAAAAATTGTATTAGCATCCTAAATTTTTAAAAAAATGCTTTGACAAGTCTTTGCTACTCCTGAAGCAAGTTTTGGATTTCATACTTATTGTGGCTTCTCGTACTATCATTTTTGTTTGCCAGGGAATTTAGGTAATCAAAATCTCACATGAATTCTTTTTAAGATTCCATAACAGCAAAGTGTAAATGAAATTTTTCATGAATTAGCATAAAATGTTTTAGTCCATGTGTATCAATTAACTATTTCATAAGTGCATTAATCTTACTCATCAATAGTTATGGAACTTTAAGGTATTATAATAAGTAGCAGCTAACAAAGCTGTAAAAACACTGCCCCACCTACCCAAGCACCCATAAAGCTACACCAAAAAAACTCATGAAAACAATGTTTAAATGGGTATGTCATAATGGAATGTGTAAGTATATAGCTGATACTTAATCTAACAAACTAACTTTTTCCATTAAAAAATCAAATTGAAGAACCAGTTTGGAAGCAATACAACAAGTTAAAAAGAATGATTTGATGATCAACTTCAAGAACAACAAAAGCTTTTCCTAAGCAGAGCTGGTATCAACAAAAAAAAAAAAGGATACTCCCACTAGTTAATGAGCAATTTACTCGCAAAATACAATTGTGAGTCAAAACCGATACTATTTTGGTTTTGAATAAAAATATGCTAATCCAAATACTTAAATCATAATAAACAGTCATATATCATTTCTCACACAAGGTAAAAAAAAAATACCCACACAACAGCTGCTGCAACAGCAGAAAAACGCTACTGATACGCAGCTGCTAAACTCCAATATAGCAGGAAAAAAGACAACACAACAATACAACAGAACCGCGCCAAAATAGAAACAAAAAACCAGCTCCAACCTATCGTAAGCTGCCCCTGCCCAGCCCTCATCAAACCACAACCCAATCGCTAAAAAACAACACCTACTGAATGTTATTAGGTTCACCCACCTTTGTCGTCCTAGAATTTAGTCCAACGTTGGAAAAATACTATAAATCTCAGGAATATTTAGAGAGATATAGATCATTGAGATATTAAATATAGAATTTTGGACTCAAAATGATTTAATATGACAATCAATTTATTGGAAGAAATCAGGTTTCTCATCCAATTCTACACATATCCGTTACACATAACTAAATTCTACCTAAATTTTCTACAGAATTACGTATGTTAGACTAGCTAACAGTCACATTAAGCAAGTTGCGTTTAGCTACAGGTGCTCAACAATAGTATACAATAGTTTTTTCATCATTACTGTTGGGGTTGGAGCTCAAGGCTACAAAGATCACTATGCTATTATTTTTCAAACAATGAATTACACGTATGACTGTGTGTTCATTATTTTCTAAAGCATGCCCTTTAGCTCATGAACCACTTCATATGAGAACATAATAATTATTCTAAGGGTTAATAATATATTTTATCATCTCTAACATTAAGATATAACTCTAACTTGATTCAATAGCTTATCATGAAGAGCTTATCTAAATAAGCTGAAAACAACTTATACAAACATCAAATAAAGCTTTATCCAAACAGGCCCCCTAGGTTAACAGTAAATTTCCCCAAAATCACATACTCTAGCTTCATCCAAACAGTCCCTAGCTTCATCCAAACAATCACACTCCCAAAATCATTCATTATACAACAAAATCATCAACAACAACAACAGAAACATGCAACAAAGCATAAAAATCAGAGATAAAAACAAAAACGAAATTAAGAGAGAATTGAACTGTAAAAGAAGAGAAGAAAGAGAGAAAGCGTTTTTACCAAAGGAATGAAGAGAAAGAGTTTTCACGACCACGGAATGACTTCGATTTCGAGAGAGAGTGACTTCTGACTTAGATTTTCACCGATGCAAGGAAGGTGGTTTGGATTTCAGTTTTGGGAGAAGAAGGTGGTTTCGATTTAGGAGAAGGACGGTGGTTTAGTTTTCAGTTTTGGACGGTGGACGATGCAAGGAAGGACGGTGGTTTTGGACGGTGGTATTGGAGAGAGTGTTATGTTTTTAGTTAGTGCGCGAAAATGAAAAAAAGCATCCGCCCTTTTTTAATTTTCATGAAGTCCAAATATAGCGTTTGCGAAAAGCGCTATCTATACCCCTTCTAAAAATAGCGTTTCTTATAAAGCGCTATTAGTGCGAACAAAAATAATAGCGTTTCCAGAAAAACGCTATTTAACCCAATTTTTAACAAGTTTTTCTTAGCGCTTTCGGAAAAGTGCTATAAGAGGTCTATGAGTTGCATTTTTAATAGCATTTATCCATAAACGCTATTAAAATTGTGCTATTAAAAACCAAAATTGTGGTAGTGATTTCAATCATGTTTCATGCACTATTGCCTCTATTGTTTTCAATGAATTGATTCAATCTTGAAATAACAAAAAGCCTTTAAAAATCAAACTTTTCACATTGCATGTTAACTTTGCGGGATAAATTATAAAAATGCTTGTTGTTCATTGGCCACAGTTTTTTCTCTCAAAATACTCAACTTTTTAATGAGTTATTCAAAATTATTGCACATAGATTAATAAATTTAATTTATGGACAACCTGGTATGAGTGTGGTACAACCCGATATTAATCAATTTCAGCAAACATATTGATCGATTAATTCACATAAATTGATTTTTGGATAAAAAAAATGATTTTTGTAAGTAAAACTAGAGTCTAACGTTTATCAAAAAAAAAAAAAACTAGAGTCTAACGTAAAGCGTCATAAACTGTCAAACCGACTGTAAGGACTGTTGTCTACAACTCCAACGACACTTAACTGTCGTTAGAGGTTTTTTTCTTTCAATTTTTGTATTCCTGGATATGCAGGTTCATAATACAACAAGAGTTGCTAGCGAGCAGCAGCCAACTGCCGCTTAAAGTATTTTGATATTTTTTAGGTGTTAAAGAGCAATTTTTGAAATTAAAAGAGTGATTTCCCAAACTTTATTGCTGCTGCGGCTAAGCCCATTGGGAGACTTAGCAAGTACTTAAAATCCGATTACAACTCAACAGTAAAAAGAGCATTTGCTATTTGCTACTCTCAACCCTTTACAACATACACAAAAGTTGAATCTAAGTAATTTGAGAAACCATATATGCACCCTATCCTCCTCATAGTTAATCAAATAAAATAATTTAGAGACAATTGTTTATAAGATTTTTACATGAAGTCTAAATTAATTTATGTTTGCTCATAACAATAAAAAATAATTTTTAAAACATGTCTCTTATCACAAACATGGTTGAGTCTATCAGAATGAAAAATTATTTAGAAACTATTGTTTATAAGATTTTTACATGAAGTCTAAATTAATTTATGTTTGCTTTCAGCGATAAAAAAAATTAATTTTTAAAACATGTCTCTTATCACCAGCATGGTTGAGTATATCATTATGAGTTAGATTTTCACAACATAACCACTAAGAGTCTATTTGGTGCACAGGACAGGAAGACATGATATGATAAAAATATCATATCCTTATTCAATTTGTTGTATGGTGCATCAATAGGGAATGATAACTTAAACTCGTTTCTTATCATATCCTACTCACCTTTTGTTATTTTTATCCTTAATTTTTTGTGGGTTACAATTATCCTATCATGATTAGCACTAAAATGTTTATTTTGCCCTCTCTCTCAATTCATCACTCATGCTCTCTTTGCTCTCCATCCATCGACCTATACCTATTCCTCCATAACTCTTCATCGTCATCTCTTCTATTTGATACATATTTGACCCTAATTCCAACCTACAATCACTTTTTCCTCAATTTGCTTAATTTTTTGTTTGTTTTTTTTCTTGATCGTCTATTTTGTACTCAAGTCAAATTTGAAAAGAGATGAAACAATGAGTTTAGGAATTTCAATTTAGGAATTTCGTATTATATTAAACAAAGACAACGATTTTTTTTAATTGAAGAATGAATTTTTTTTTTTAATTAAACTTTAAGAATGAAGATGACAGTACCCCTAAAATAAGGAAGATGACGATTGACAATTTTTTGTATAACTTTGTGTAATTAATAATAGCTTAATTACATTTAATTAGAATTAATTACAAGGTTAATTATTTCATTTAATTGTGATATATATGATATTATATTTGTTATCATATATGCATCAAACATGTGATAGGATAAATGTTATCATGTTTATATCATTTCCTATCCTTTTCCAATTTTATATCATATCATATCTCTATCATTTCATGTGCACCAAACGAGTCCTTAATGTTTAAACATCGATTACGATTGGTATCCATATTTAATGCCCGATAAACATCAAATAAAATTACCTTTAGGCTCTAATGGAGAGAACTTGTGAGAAAAAAAAAGGTTTACATTTCATCTACACCATATTTATAATATAATTTTTATATACTCCTACCACTAGTACTTTCTTAATAAAAATTCTTACAAGTTATTAAAAATAACGTCACTTTTTATTGATTTTTTAAATTCGAATTAATCTTAAACAAGCATGACCAAACATTAAAAATATTATTTATTTATTTTCTGTCAAAAAATGTGATTTAAGAACAAATAATCCACGTGGAATAGACTTATAATATGTTTTTTCTCCCTAAAACTTTTTAAACATTTGGATGTTTTGTTTTGTTTTCGACCTAAGTTGGAGCTTTAGTTTTGCTAATTAGAGAAAACTAAATCAAATACCACCTTCAAAAAAAACTTGTCTTTGTCTCACCCTAAAATAAGGATTAGTGGTCTAGAATACAAATTTTTCATCAGCATGTTTGGTTTCTCCTTTTTCATGATAAACATGCATCTTAATGTCATTTCTGCTGTAAACTTATAAAACCACAATAAGTTTCGATAGACGCACTTTTAATAGACGTGCGTCTAATGTGAACTCTCTCGTGAAAACAAACATAACATACAAGTAAGATTCTTTCCTACTCTACTTGGCCAATTATATAAAATTATTTCACATTAAAGAAAAGAGCAGTGCTATACATTTCGTATTTTTATCCCAAAATTTCATGAAGCCTATTTTCAAGAATTGAAAGGAATATTAAAACTCTTTAAGTTTTACATTTGACGAAAAACATATTGTCAGCGGTATGAATCAACCAATCATAATTTGTCGCGATGAATTCATGATCAATTCTCACACAATTTTTACATTTCTCTAAAGAAAATAGTTCAATTAAATTGAATGGGAAAACCATAATGAGTAAGGATTTTAATTTTTCCCAAAGACCATTGACCAAATAAAAATATTTAAAGTTTTTTATTTCATAAATTTCTTAGTCAAAAAAGAAATCACACAATTACATAGAAATTCTTTAGTAAATAAAAAAAGAAGTTAAATAAAAATAATTTGGGGAGAAAGAAAAGAATAATCTAGAGAGAGTAGAATAAATAAAAAAACAGAATTAACACGGAACAAGGGTTACTTATTGGTGTATGCTATATATAAATTGAGTTGTATTGTTATGAGCCGCACCGTTCCCATAATCTCAATTTCAAAGCACAAACAACACACACACTTTCTCTCGCTGCGCCTCCTATCGCCTTCACCACTCTCTTCTTTCAATCTCTTCTTCTAGGGTTTGCTTCCTTTTTCTATCGCTTTTTCAATATTCCGATTTTTTTTTATGTTTATTTGTTTTTCAATTAACCTAGATCGTTTAATTTCAATCGTGTTCTAGCTCTATTTCTTTTCGATTTAATTTATTTTAATCGATGATATATGATTGAGATCTGAATATTTTGCAATTTTCCGTTATGCTTAATCATTTGGTGATAAAGATTTTTATGCTGTTTGTATTTGAATTGAAAAATTGTTTTGTTTCATTGTTATGTTTGATTAAATGTTATTTCTTTTTGGATTTTGGATTTTCTTTATTGCGTGTGGTTTTTTAGGTTTAGGTTATTTATTTATGAATGATTGATTAGGTTTAAATTATGTTTTTTGATATTTGCTTTAATCTGAATTGATTTGTTTTTTTTTTAGGTTTAGGTTGTTGTAAGATTGATTAATTTTTAGGTTTAGGTTTAGGTTATATTCAAATGTTTGTTATAGAGCTGAATTATTTGGCAGATTACTGTGTGTTCATAAATGATCTAAGGCTTGGTTATCATTTTTTTGTTGATTTGTTTGATTTAATTATAATATGCTTAAATGATTTAGCTATTTGCAAGCTGCTTTTTGTGAAATATTGTTATTTTTGGCTGCAGATAGTTACAATTAGTTATTAACTATTTCCAAGTTTGTTGTTTTTGATAGTTGTTTGTGCTTCGGTAACGGTCATTTGTTATGTGTTATTCGGTCATTAATATGCACTAACATTTGTTATGTGTTATTTTGTCTCCTTCCAAACGTGATCGTCTTAGGCATTAATGTTCTGTTTTTAACTACTTTTGCCTGCTGTTATTTTTGTTGTCTATTGGAAGTGTTTAAACTATCAACTATTTCACTGTTGTAACCAAATTAATGTAGCTTCTGGTTGTTGATTCAGGATTCCTGTTGGTTCTGCGGTGGCAGATTCTGAGGTGAAGGTGCAACGTTGAAGTTTCTTTCATGTTTGAACAGGCAACCATCCATTTGGGAGCAATTGAGTTGCTTAGAGAGTGTTTTTCTTCTTCTAAGAAAAAGAACAAGCCGTTGCTTAGAAAAATCAGCTGTATGCATCGTGCCCCATACCAGGAACATACCGATCTCTGTAATTTCTATTTGCAACCTCCCGCAATCACCGAAGGAGATCTACATTGCTGACTGTGATATTATCCTCTGTTTCTCCGAGACTTCCTGCATTTGAATCATCATGGCGTTACAGAACATTGGTGCTGGCAACAGCGATGATGCCTTCTACAGGTACAAGATGCCTAGAATGATTACCAAAATTGAGGGCAGAGGTAACGGCATCAAAACGAATATTGTCAACATGGTTGATATTGCAAAAGCTTTGGCAAGACCAGCCTCTTACACAACAAAGTACTTTGGCTGTGAACTTGGAGCACAGTCAAAATTCGATGAAAAAACTGGGACTTCTCATGTCAATGGAGCACACGATACTGCGAAACTTGCTGGCCTTCTTGAGAACTTCATCAAGAAATACGTCCAGTGTTATGGTTGTGGAAATCCTGAAACTGAGATCATAATTACCAAGACTCAAATGATCCAGATGAAATGCGCTGCTTGTGGTTTTGTGTCTGACGTGGATATGAGAGACAAGCTGACTACTTTCATCATTAAGAACCCACCAGAAAGTAAGAAGGGTTCCAAAGACAAGAAGGCTATGAGGAGAGCTGAGAAGGAGAGACTGAAGGAAGGTGAAGCAGCTGATGAGGAGCTGAAAAAGCTGAAGAAAGAGGCTCTCAAGAAGAAGGGAGCTAAGGAAAGCACCGCAAAAACAAGCTCTTCAAAGAAAAAAGGAAATGGCTCTGATGAAGATCATTCATCTCCTACTCGAAGTCAAGTTGATGAGAAGGACGAGGCTGAAGATGAAGATGATGTACAGTGGCAAACAGATACATCACTGGAGGCTGCTCGGTTGAGGATCCAAGAACAGTTAAGTGCTGTGACAGCTGATATGGTTATGCTCTCCACAACTGAACCTGAGAAGGAGGAGAAAGCAGCCGCTAAGGTAAGTGACAATCCTGCTAATGGTAATGGTAACTCCATGAACTACAAGACTCTGGTCGGGGAAATCAAAGCTGATTTGAAGAAAGGTGCTTCGGCCAAAGAATTGGTGGCCCATTGGGCATCACTTCCTGTCTCTCCACAAGAAAAGATGAGTGCTCTGTATGAAGCCCTATTTGGTGACATTGAGAAAGGGTTTGCAAAAGAAGCAATTAAGAAGAAGAATTACCTTGCTGCTGCAGTTGCTGTGGAAGAGGGTATGCCGTTGCTGTTGCTGCGTGCAATTGAGGAATTTTCCTGCAAGTCCACTTCCAATGCACTCAAGGAAGTTGCCCTGGTTCTGAAGGCACTCTATGATGCTGATGCCCTGGAGGAAGAGCACATATTGCAGTGGTATCAAGAAGGGCTGGAAGGAGACACCAAGAATTCTCAGATTTGGAAGAATGTGAAACCCTTCATTGAGTGGCTTCAGAGTGCAGAGTCAGAGTCGGAGGAAGAATAGTGTGTTCGCGGATTGTCTACATCTGTTGCTTTGTTCGTGTCTTTTATTTAGAATAAAGGGTCTGTTTTCCCTATGTGTCGTTGAATTTTTGTTTTAAAACTGAGTTATGATGTTTGCCTAGTTTTTGGCTCTTTAATGTTATGGTCTGAGACTGTTCCGTAGTATCTCTTTTGAGCTTTGTTTAAACTTGGAATTGTGATGTGTGTTTGTGTTTGTTGAACTATTCCCTGGTACTATTATATTTACTTTTTCTTGACATTGTTGTTGTTTGTACTTGATTTTCATTCGCTATAGTTGTTCTTCACATGTTATTTCCGGTTATGATTTGTTAGCACTGACTTTGAATTAATCCAATGATAAATTTGCGGATTAAATTACGGGTGAAGCTCTAGAGAATCAATCCAATGATAGAGATTGGGCTATGATTACATTGAAGGATAATTTGCTAGAGCTTATTTTCCAATGAAAGAAGAATCTATGTATTTTTATGAACAATAACGTCTAGTCACATTGATTCTCATTTTCAAACTAGGAGCTACATGAATATCCTCATCAATTCAGGTCTTTTATAATCTGTTTTTTAAACATCATTGCGATTTTTCATCTGAAGTAGACCGTGGAATCAGTGAATATGGATGACACGCAATTGAGACTGCCCCATGTCATTTTCCTCACGTGATTGCATAAGGGAATTATGATCCTGTGCAGAAAAATATAAAGAATTGTTGTCAGCTTGTTGAAAATACTAATTCAAATGACGTGGAGTGATAACAAATAGTGCACCAAACTATATATCCTATAAATCTTTATAACCAAGACTTGGACACATGGAATTTGTAACAATGATAAATTTCAAATATAAGCACTGGTTTTTTACCGTCTAATTCTATTCAATTAAACAAAACCAAATACAAATGTTCAAGAAAAAATTGAATTCGTTAACCTGATGTTGAAGTTGTTGAACTTGGATAGCACTAAGAGCTTTTACCATCATATACACTGGTATAATTAATCCAATGATTCCCCACACTAGCAACTGCAATACATGGACGAAATCAAAAATTTCATTTGGACTAATGCATATCAGAAAGGTTGTCAACTGTTTCCATTATGATTGTACCTTTACACTCTTACCATAAAGACTGTCAAAGAATACTCTCCTACTCCATTGAGCACAAGTATGATTGGTAGTGTATGACGTAAAAGAAGCAGAACAATAAACTGCAATAGATAGATAGGGAACCAACCTAATTGTAAGAACCATCACAATCTTTAGAAATCAATTGTAAAGTGAAATTGCATTTATGCAGTCAGCAGATCAAAGCCGTTGAATCAAGATTGGACAACTCTAATTTATAAGTTCGGTACATCATCTTTTAAAACAAACTTGAAATTAGAGCCGATCTTGATCGAACAAGTCTAATTGCTAACTATGTAAATGCATGGAACCTTTGACGGCAGAGAATCTGTAGGTAGGTAGAGATTTCACAAATTCACGCAATCAGTAGTTGGAGTCGTTAAATCAAAACTGGACGACTCCAATTTTAAATTCGGTCAATGTGCTTTAATACTCGAGCTGCTGACTATGCGAATGTGTGGAATCTTTGCGCGCAAACACATATTTAAAAGGAGCAAATGGAAATTACAATAACAGTAACAACGCGAAAGAACATTAGGCTCCTTGTAGAGGGTGCTGAATATTCAAAGTCAAGGTCTAGGAATTCATGATTAGTAGGAAATAGAGCTATGAATCGATGATTATTAAGACCAATATTTGGAATTTCCCAGTTGCCCCTGAGAGATAATTAACAATTTTCTTTCATTAGTTGATCCATAGAGAAGGAAATCAATATTTAGAGAGCACTATGATATGAACTAACTAATGAATACATACCCATAGCGGAATAAAGGAGCTGGTGGAGGAGCAGTATAGCCTTTAAGTTGCTGCAGTTAACACAATCAACAAATTAAATGGGAAGTTTATTAAGCATATTTTCCCTCACAAATTTGAATAACTTATGATGATATTAATGATCAAATGTTGAATAAGATAGTAGCAAAGTGCAGACCTGTTGGCAAATCTCACAAGTAGTATCACCTTTCTCATTGCACCATCTTTGAACACATATTCGATGTGCATACTACAATGTATGGAAAGTACAAGAGTCAACTTAAAATTGTTAATCAATGACATGATTGGATAAACAACTTAATTAAGCACTTATAACATAAGTGTTTATCACATACTGGCTTGTGCATAAGTTATTTCTGTAACAAAAGATAAAATAAAGCCAAACAAAGTTTTTTGTATAAGCTCTCTCAAACAGTATCACAAATACTTATATGCAAGTAGATAAATTCAAATAAAAGCTCTTAATTAAGCTAAGCTTGCAAAAGGACGTATACTAGCACATAACATGATAACAATATCTTAATGGTGGCACAAACTCAAATAATTTTGGACTGTATATCAATTATAAAGTCATACAAATGAATTTGAAAACTACAATGTAAAAGAAAATGCCATACACAGTTTGTTCAATCTATTTGTTCCGATCTTTGTCTTAGTTAAAGAACGATGTTCATGGTCTGAAAATAAAGAAAGAAAATGAGCAAAGGAATTCTTACCTTCAATGTGCCACAACAAGAACAAGGTGTATCCATGTTTAACTCTTCATCTTCATCGTGACATATTCGACATTGTACCAATGTATTAGAACAATATGACTCAATTTGATCACCCATTTTATATGGAAAAAAGATCACATCAACATTGTTTGATCATAGAATTGTAATTTGTTGCAATAATATCTTCCTTTAGATTTAGTATGTAGTGATCAATCAACAAAACCAAACTAATCTCAAAACTCAAAAACTTTATGCACTAGGAAATATATTCCTTCAGAAATTACAACTACAAATGTAAACCAATTTCATTATATGTGTAGTTTCTATTTGTTGTGTTTGCCTAAGGTAGTACGTTAAGAAAAGGTAATGAAAGAAAGGAACTTTAATTCCACATACTCAAGGAAGGTATACTGTTTAGCAATCTGAAATTCAAACACAAATATTAACTATAAACAAAGTATATATATGAATCTTGGAATTGCCTGTGTCCCGGATGAACATTAGAATGAGAATATCAAGTTTTGTTTATTTAACTAAATGAATGGTTGTCCAAATGTTATGGTCAAAACCTTCCTTCAAATACCTAACTTCAAAAGCAATCCCTTCTATTTGAATTTATTTGAGCATCAAAATAAGATACTGTATGTAACACCGTATATAATTATCTCTAGCTCCCTCTTATTTTTTATTTTTTTATCTTCTACAATTTATACGCATTTTAAAAATACGTATATAATTATCTCTAGCTCCCTCTTATTTTATTTTTTTATCTTCTACAATTTATACGCATTTTAAAAATACACATCCAAATCTATTGATACAGCATTGACATCAATATTTTAATGTTAAAATGTGATTTCTCCTTTTATTTTGCTTGTCCTACTCATGGGAAATCATGTTCAAGAAAACATTCACAACGTTTTAGTTAAATGAAAAATTAAAAAAGAAAAATATATGTATAGAAAAACTAATCCAAAGTGGGCAATTTGTCCACATAAGGTCGCATTATTTTTTGACACAGATCTTGTATACTATTCAAAAAAATTACTCATGAATTGGATTGTCCATATAATTTCCTTAATTTTAGTCTCATATTTATAAAAGTTTTTCACATTGGCATGCTTTTGTCAATGGAGCAGGTCATGAATGGAAAACCAAGTATTTGGACTGAGCAACAGATTTGAGTACTCTCACACTTGTGCAATTGTTTACAATAAAGAATTCATGTTTTCAGAAACTATTGAATAAAGATTTTTTTACAAGAGCCCAGAAACTATATTTAGCAAAAAGAATCCTCAACAGAGAAAGTGAATCACAGATTCATGGCATCTAAATCAGTCATCATATGAGGCGTGAGGAGCAGCAGTGCAACCGAGATCAAATGGATCTTCGGATCCACAACAGTGCCAATACTGAAGAACTTTGCCAGAGCCCGGAGTGTTCATGGTTCCCCCTTCATGCACACTCTCAAACTTTCTCTTAGTTTCTCCTGTGGTTGAGGAAAATATAAAGAAATTCAATCACTGCCAACTGGTATCTTAATAGCTAGTAATGCAAATTAGTATCAATGATATCAAAATCGCAAACTTTCATCAATGCAATGATTGGACAAAATTAAAACTATTACCAAAAGGAAAATGCTAAATGTTACGACAATAACCGTGACGAATACCTCACAAGCAATATTTATGACTAACTATTTAGCACCATTACTCATCCTGTTTCCGCCAAACACGGAACTAAACTTTTGAACCCAAAATGTGCTACGTGAAAATTCACAAACAAAAGGTTCGTGATATTTAATGTTGCCGTTAATAAAAACATAGAGGTCAATGATTTGACTAGAAATATGATTTATGATAAAATATTATGGTCTCGTTTGATCCATGTAGTTGACTGACGTACCTAGTTGGTTTAGGTTTGGTTACAAAATTCATATGATGGTCTACATTTTGTACCAATATGGATCCAACAAGATTTAGTTTCTCTACCTAAACCTACATGCCTTCTAATTGCATCATCTCACTCTCAAGCTTTGAACCTTTCATAGTAGATCCTTTATTAACTTCAGCTTTATAGAAATCAATGTTATGGCTCTATAAAAGTAAAAGAATCAACATTATGTGTTGACATTTGTAGCTGCTGTAAACACAACTTAAGTGTGTAATCACAAGGTCTATTAGGCATGAAATCTAAAATCATAATTGCTGCCTCATATGAATGTCCACAAGTCTTTTCATTGCTATTTGAGCTATGTCATCAGAAAAACACAGTTACCTTGCCCTACAACACAAGCTCTATATAAGATTTTACTCCTCCTTCCCCGCAGAACTAAAGTAGTGTGTACGATGATTTTCATTTCATTCTAGTCAGTTATCAGATAATTGACTATATTTACAGCCAAATACATGAGTAACATCCAGAGCAGAATAATGAAGAAACAGCTTATGTTAATGCCTCCTCAGTAAAAAAGGTATCATATCTATATTTATGAACAAGTATGATACTACACGTCTCAAACCAATTAATCGAGTATTCTTAAAATCTAATGTAATATTTCTTGTCCTATATAATGATGAAAGCTATTTCCACTAATCAAGACTCAAGAACCCAATCTCTAAGAAGCAAGTTAGCGAGGAAAGGCATTGTGATTTGTGATAGTTTTGAAAAGGGTTAGAAGAAAGCCACGGCTAACATGGTCTAGATAAACAATGCACTGGTGGAAGGAAGCCCTTATATACCTCTCAAGCCTCAACTATTACTACCTCAAGAAAACTTCATCAATTGAGAAGAACTGAGAATTCAAACGTAATCCTAGATAGAACATTAAAGCTGCCGTACATTGTGAACCTCATACTGTCCTTCCTTCATGTCAGGTTTGAAAGCAAAGACAACCCATATTTACAAGTTTAGTCATGCTTTGTCAGCCAGGTCTGAAAGTAAATTGAACTTAATTCCGATGCAATACTAGGGTTTCAATAAAATCAATAAATTTCAAATATCAAATACTGCAGGATATGTTCACATTCACAAGAGGGAAGTTAACAAAAATGGTATACAGGCCACAACAGCCGTTTCTTGATAAATCAGCAGTTAATCCCCCCATCTTTTTTTTTTTAATATATTTTTTTTTATCATTTTCACACCATAAGTTCAACGACGCACATTAGACTTAGTATAACGGCCATAGTAGGCATTTACCACCTGCTCACCATTACTCAACTTTGGAAGCCATAACAAACGAAACTTCATAAGTTAACTATGTCTGCATCTCTACTGCTTAACACAGACAAATAAGTGATATTTTACTTACCTTTGACTACTCAAATGTAAGGTATACCACACCACTCACACACTTGACTTTCATAATTTTCTTTGTAACTAATTACAAATGAAACACTGATACTTCAAATTGAAGGCGTGTTCGGTATTCAAATTGTATCCGACACTTTACACCAACATGTGAACTGCTTAATGCTTATATTCAATAACTTCCATTTTCTCAAATTAATATCACTATCTACGCGCCAATGTCAGTGCTGTGTCATGTGTTGAAGATTCATTATTAACCACAGTCAAGACCTCGTAAACCAAGCTTTATAATATTTAATTATTGATGTATCAAAATCAAAATATTGCAAATTTAATGAAATACAAATATGAAATGGATTATACATAAATGCATAAGAAAAAAAAAGTGGGGTACCTCCAAAATGGGCAGTATGAAATCTACAAGCAAGAGGGTGGTTGAGTTGAGGGTCAAATTGGGTTTTGCAGTTCTTGCAAGTTCTGAGGTTGATGCTGCTTGTTTTGTGGTTAGAACTTGAGGAACACTGAATTGATGGGAATTGAAGCAACTGTGAGCAATTTATGTTGGGTTTTGATGAAGGTATGATTTGAGATTGAAAAGCAAAAGGGGTTTTCTTACAATTAAGATTGTGACAAATCGAAAGAGCCATGGGAATAGAGATAACAAAAATGATACCTTCGTACCAATATTAAACCAAAAATCAAAAAATTGATAAAAGAATGACTAAATCATTTTCGGTTTAACGGTTAAACTACATAAATAAATAAATAAATAAAATTTGTTCGGTTGGTAGGAATATTGTATATTATAAGCAGGAGATGGATTTCAACTCCGGACATTCCACTTCTTTATAATTAAATTGTGTGAGTTATAACCACTATACTACATGATCAAAAAAAATCTATTTTTTTTTCCAACTTGTTTGAATTCGCTAATAAAAATTTAACATTGTTAAATATTTAAATAGAGAGTTTGGTTATCTATTGCCGTCATACACGACTTTAGAAGTGAGTGTCTATAGTACATGCACATAGATATATATTTCACACAATTTTTTTTTTGAAAGGAAAGGTTTACAAAAAAAATTGATGACTTTTATTTACTTTAAAAAATGTTAATTAGTATATTTATTCATGTAGTTTAAGATTGACCTCGTGATCTTAATTCAGTTGATAGACATAATGCATAATCATAATCTATGTAAGGTTTGAGGTTCGAATCTCAGCCACCACAAAAAAATCAATTATTTTCTATTGAAAAACTCGATCAATCAAATACCTTTTTTAAATATGTTCTTAAAGTTGTTAATCTAATACACCTATTTAAAGTTTTTTAAGTTTTCAATAAGTCCTTAAAAAGGTAACGATGCATTAATTTAGTAACTTAAAATAACTTATTTGAAACCTATAAAACTTAAAAGACTAATTCGATATTTTTGTCAAACTTAAAAGATAAAAAAATATATTTGGCCTATTCTAAACTAAATTACGTAAAATACCTTTCTTCAATTTCCATTTAGACTTAGTATTTTTTTGTTATCAAACACTTTTTCACAAATGCATTTAAAAAATAAGAGTTTTTAATCAATTGTGGTTGAATTCTAGTTTAAAATTCTGCAATTGGTAGATTATATATAAATTACACTGAGGTTGTTGACGTTCCAATCTTGCTGAAGTATGTAGAACATTATTGTGGATAATATATATAAGTACATGAAAAATGCTGGCTCTAAACTATTTATTTTATAAAATAAAAAGAGTTTTTATCTCATGTAAGTGGGTGCAAATAACAATTTCCTACCAAAAAATCTTAGTCCACATCTAAAGTTTGTAAACCCAATTACATTCATTTTCATACCAAACAATCCCCATTGGTTAGTAGTTACCAAAACAAAGAAGCTAAACCAGAAGAAGAAAAATGGAAGTGAGTTTAGCCTCAACATGTTTGCCATTAACCTTCAACTCCAACAAGAAGTCATTGTTAAACCATAACAATAACATTTTCCACTCTCAAATTCCCACCCTCAAATTTTTAACCAAACAAAGAACAACAATCGTTAACTCTATCAGATCCACTTTATCCTCTAACTGGCTTGTTTCCCATGATTTATCTGCCAAAACCGCTTCTCCATGGCTTCCCAAATTCGAAGAGCTTGATACTACCAACACGCTTCTTCGTCAAAGGATTGTTTACTTGGGTTCTCAGGTTATTAATCTTTTTTTTTTCTTTTTTTCTTTTCTTTCTGGTGTTGTTTTGATGTTTTATGAGTACCCTTTTGTCTTTTTTTGATGTTTTTGTGGGAAATTTACAAACTTTTCATGTGGGTTTAGTCTAATAGCATGCCCACAAAACTATGAGCACTCACACATACACCACATACAACACTGACACACAATACTGACACGTTGACGGTGTTAGTAATATGAGAAAATGAAATAATTGAATGTAATCACATGTGTTGGTGTAATTGGGTCCTCCACCAGTGGACGGTGGGATTGGTCCCCCAGATTAACTGGTCTTTGAGCCGGATATCGAGTTTTCAGAAAAAAGAATGGGTCAGTGACCAGAACTGACATGTGTCAGATACCAGACACGCTTTCGGTCGGAATAGTTGGTGCTGCAGAGCTCCAACATCATGAAGAATGGACAAATAGGGGGAAAAAGGTTAAAAAAGGAGAATTAATATGATAATAGTGTTGAATTTGTGAAGATGTGTTTGATGTTGTTGTTGATTTTGGGATATTTTTATGGTTGTTTGATAATGTGGTTTCATTTTGAAGAGGTGGTAAAAAAATGAAAGAACAAAGAGGGAAAATGAAATGCAACTAAAAGAAATTGCATCTAGAGAAATTCTAATATAGACCACCTTCATAATTAGTCCATCGTAGACTAATACTTAAAACATGTTTAAAACTCCAACAACAACAAACATTGTCTCTAGATAATAGATGTTAACGGTTCTCCTCATTTTTACGATTGAAATAGTGACTTAATTTATACCATTTGATTAAAACAACGGATATGTAGCTCATATTGAACCGACATCAATCAAGTCACCATCTTAGCTGTGAATATGACAAGAGTCATGTTGTTTTTTTTCTGAACAGTATTGTCGATTGCCGTTGGAATTTCTGATAATTAGAAGTACTGGTGCACGGAGGACAACTTATGAAGGTGGTCCACCGGAGAACTCACCTAGTATCTGATAGTGTGTTTGTGAATTTCTTTGTTTGAGCAGGTGGATGATATAACTGCAGATTTTTTGATTAGTCAGCTTTTGCTTTTGGATGCTGATGATCCTACGAAAGATATCAAGTTGTTTATTAGTTCACCTGGTGGTTCTACTACTGCTGGTATGTAAACAATGATTTACTTAATGTTCTTATTTGCACTTGACTTGTCATGGATCTACTTGATTCTTGAGCTCAACTTTGTTGATTGATTGCTCGATATGTTTTTACTCAGTATTGTTAAACAGCGGCTACAGCGTAGTGGAGTTTTAACAAATTGCTATTGTTCTGCAATACGGTATTTAGTACAAAGTGTTGCTCGATAGCAGCTCTAGCGGTGCTATAGTGATGTAGCGTAACGAAATTCGAACAAACCGCTAATTTCTGCGATCCATGTTTGACATCACTGTGCTTACTTAATACCATGCACAAGCTTTCAGCCTTTAATAACTCACATTAGTTTAGTGATTCACTGCTTGTGGTAACTGAGTTGTTGGTCTGTGTTATACACTACATTTTTATTACCGAGTAAAACAAGAAATTGTTGATCACACTGGTTTGTGAAATTTATTGAATCAGTGAGTATTGGAAGTGAAGTATGGTCCATTTCTCAGTTTAATGAATCTGAAATCCGTCATTATTCTGCTAATTGCTATTATTTTGTTTATCGTTTCATGCAGCAATGGGAGTTTATGATGCCATGAAGTTATGCAAGGCAGATGTGTCTACCGTTTGCTTTGGACTTGCAGGATCCATGGGTGCATTTCTCCTTGCTGCTGGTACGAAGGGGAAGAGGTATTGTATGCCGAATTCCAAAGTTATGATTCATCAACCGCTCGGGGTTATTGGTGGAAACGTAAGACTGTCCACTTATATCCTCTGGTTTTGATTATTGTCAACTAGTAATAGGTCTGAAGTTTGTCATGGCATCTTTTTTTGTGTGTGCTGATAATCATGCTTAAGTTTAAGCTTATTTTATATTTGAAGTATGTGTGGAGAAGTATGGGATGTGGAAGCCGTATGATTTTCTTTAACTGCGAGTACCTGTTAAAATCAGTTCCACCTTGAAATGAGTGAAAAAATATCTTTTTTCATAAACCCCGGCATGATTTCTTCAAATCTGTAGCTTAAATATGGTAGTGACGCAATTCCAACTAGTTTGATTAGCTTTGAATTCAAACAAGTGAGAAAGTAAAGAGAGCATCTTAGAGCTGTTTGCTTCAAACTGAACCTGAAACATACCTGTCATTTAACTGATACCAACTGGCTATTACGGAACATTACTGTTTTTAACAAAGACAACTGTACTTCAAAAAGAAAAACAATGACAACTGTAGAGACTACTGCACAAAGCTGAATAGGTCTACTAAATCATAAATCCGGAGCACTTTTGTAAGTAGAATATACTCTAACAATGATGATAACAACCTTTAGAGGTCACTATCCTCTGTATTGTGCCTAATTCTCCTCTGGCAGACCTTCCTAATTGGAGGTTTCTTCTGTCAATACCCCCCAAAGAGCCACTTTGTCCTTTAGGCAGCGGAAAGCAGGGAAAGCCTCTTGTATTGTATCTTAGCTGTTGTCTCCCAACTGCTCTCTTACTCAGGCAGGTTTCGATTTTCAACCATGTGATCAAACACCTCTAAGTTTGATTCATGTAGCCCATATAACCTTGTCACTGAGAATCTGTTCCAGGTGCACTTGTAACTCATATGATAGAAGTTGAACACTATGGCGTCGTTTGATTCATATAGCCTACCCCACTTAGTGGGATAAGGCTTGGTTGTTGTTGTTTCTTCTTTTCTGTTTTTAAAATAATTTGTTATTACTTTATTTTTTAACACGATGTAACTTATTATATAATATAAAATAAATAAAAATTATGTTAACAACACTCTCTTTTATTACCGTAAAAAAAAACACACTTTTATTAGTTGAAATTCTTATGACTTCCACTAAATATATGTCGATCCTATGTGATTTAGTAGAATCCATTTGAATTACAAGTTACAACAAATGAAAGGATGTGTGTTCAAAAATGTGTGTTTTTGAGTGTGTCGCCAGCACTTCTAAAAAAATAATGATCAAATTGAATAAAAAGATTTAATGAAAATAAAAATCCAATTGTCAAATTCAAATCACCACTCATCTAAGAGAACTCAATGATCAAATAAAATGAGTATTACACTGCATACAATAGATTGTGACATTGTTTCCTTACATCAAAAGTTGTGTGATTATTTTCCCTATTTAAATGGGAATTACGGTTTTCGCCCCCCTCAGTAAATATTCCTGGTTCCGTCCCTGCCTAGGTGTCACCGCGACCCTCCCATCATGACTCCATAGTCAGTTCGGCCATTCCCCTAAGCAGTAAGCACCGCTGTCACTCGCTAGTACAAAGACAGCAAGTTTGCCGGCGCCGGTGCTTGAAGGTCATGTGCCACCTTCTGCTGCTATGTTTTCTGCGCAGTTTGTTCTGTTCATCTCGTCAGGGAGTCCTCTTTCCAATGTGGGGGTTGCCCGTCCGATTTGACCCCTGAAACAGTGTTTCCTTGTTTATTTCTTCAAAAAAAATTCTTTCACTTTTCAGATTTTTTTTTCCTGCTCATCTCTGGTCTTTTGCACACTACAATGGTAGTGTTCCAGTCAGCCCCTATTGCGCTGGCTTTATTTTCTTGTCTAGTTTCCAAGGGCAGCAGCATCTACAAACAGAAGTCTTCGCTATCCTTTGTGTTCTCCGGCAGTCCATCTATCATGTCAGGGGAATTTACAGTAAAAAACATGTGGAGTGGCAAGCCGCTGATGAGATGTGGTTTTTGGGTCAAGGTTTGTCCGACCATTTGACTAAAAAGACATATAATGTTGCTGCAGCAGAACTTGAGCGTTGGAAGAAAACTGATGCACAGTTAGTTGGCCTTCTATGGCAATCCATTGATTCAAAGTTGATGGTTTATTTTTGTCCGTACGAAACATGCTGCGATATTTGGGAGATAGCTTGCGACGTCTGTTAGAATGATATTCAGCGTCTCTATGATGTGGTTCACAATTTATTAAATCTTTAGATAATAGATCAAGATCTTCCATTGTACCTAAATAAAGCTTAATTGTTTAAGGTTGTATTTTAAGATATAAGCCCAATCTCCCACTTGAACTCAAGTGCCCTATTATGGCTGTTGGTTTGAGCATTCGGTAAATTGTTTGTCAACTCGTCTTGTTGCTGTGTCAAACGCTTCGCCTCCTCAATCTTTAGAAGGGATAGTGGTTCCCTCTAAAAGCAAGGGAAGATCTTGTTCCTACAAAGCTCAAGCGATGTTGTACTTTTCTGTAACCATGTTTGGTTGCTTAATCTATATGTTCCTCCTCCCAGACACACTAACCAAAATGCAACCCAGCTTCACCATCCACGGCTTTAAATCATGCTTACTGCTGGGGCTATTTCTGCTTGGGTTGGAAGGCTGCCTTTCTTGTTCTTTAAAGTTTAATTTTTATTGACATGCCTCCTCACTTCATGTAGATGCATTGTATTAGAGTGGTGCAAGTTTGATATGCCAAAAATTATTTTGCAGTAGCTATAGATAGAAGTTTTTTACCTGGAGTTGTGTTGGCCATCTGTTATGAATTCATAATGTCTGGTTTGATACAAATATGTATGATGATTTCTTTTGGAAGTTTGCTTGTATAATAGTTTTAATCATGGTGGCTCTGAGCAAAAACTTTTCATTATAAAGTATTAATACTAAACAGTGAAGTGTAATTACAGGCTACAGAAATGAGTATCCGTACGAGAGAATTGAATTATAACGCGATTAAGATAATCAAGATACTATCAAGAATTACAGGAAAACCTGAAGAGCAGGTTAGATATGGCACCTTGTAATTAGCTTGTTGTCCAAAATGATACTTATCTTTTCACCATTTTAATTTTACTTTATTCTTGTGTAGATTAAATTGGACACGGGTCGTGACAATTTTATGAATCCATGGGAAGCGAAAGAATACGGTTTGGTTGATGATGTTATTGATGACGGAAAACCAGGACTAGTTGCTCCGATTGCAGATGCAACACCACCTTCAAAAATATTTAAGGATTTATGGGAAGTTGAAAGCTACTCAAAAGGTGAGAAGAAAGTACTCCCCTCAGAGGAAACATCAACTGCTGCATGAGTTATGGGACAAGCAAGGATTGATTCCATTGCTTTCATTCTCAAAAACAGACCTATCACCTCCAACAAGTATTAAAGTGATTTTTCAACATGTCATAGCAGTTACATTTCATGTAAAAATCAAGACTGTATATTAGATTTCAAAACATATATTGTATGCTTCAAGTGTTAGATTCCTTATGAATATATTTTTCTCATATGTCATGAGGTTGTATGAATGTCTTCCTTCCTCCATTTAAAACGACAGCTGCTACTCACACCACCTACACGTTGCTAACCACACCACCACAACTAATTCCCCTCCATCCACATAGACCTCTTCTTCATTCCTCAGCCGGATTGGACGGTGTGAAACCTTTGTAGGTGGCCGACCTTCTTCGGTTGTGGCAACCACTACCACTTAGTTTTTAAAACACATCATCTTTTTTTTTCCTTTCCAAAAATTGTTCTGAAATTTAGTTTTTGATTTTTGTAAAGTTCGGAAAAAGGGAAAAATAAATGGCCAAATCTCAAAGTATGTGAGTAGCAAAAATGTACATCTTTGATACCTGTTAGCTTGGCAAAAAAATCTTTGAAACCTGTTAGGAAGGGTATCTATCTGGTCCCCCCATTGCAGGTTCGTTTATACGTTTCATGTTTGCTGCTCAATCTCGAAACATTTTTTATAGAAATATATGTCATTTAAAATTCACATATTTATTTATTTATTATAATTGTTTAACATATATTTTCTTTAAAAATTTCATAAAAATGAGTTCAACGTGTAAAAGAAAACTTATTCATTTTTTTAATAATTCTCTTTTACAAAAAATTCATGTGTAATAATTTTTTTGTTACATATTTTATTTTTCATTTTAATAACTTCAAAAAATGAAGAAAAAGAAGTTTATTATATATATTAGACTTTGTGTTCTTAATTAACACAATGTTAACTTGGAGGATGAGTAGTTCATTTGTTTAAGCTAAGTGATTATGGTGGAGTGCAAAGAGGGGCAGAAATCATGGAATGCATTGACTATCATTGGGAAATTGTCGGTTTCAAAGGAATATGGAGGTATGAATTTTAGAAATTTATATGCATTCAACTTTGCCAAGCACGCTTGGAATATCATTACCAATTCTCACTCTTTAGTGACTCAAGTTCTCAAAACTAAATATTTTTCACACAGTGATTTTCTTGGAGCTAGAATTGGTAATAATCCGAGCTTTATTTGGAGATGTATTTGCACTTCTCCGGTGCTTTTAAAGTAGGGAATGAAGTGGAATACATACACCATTGCTGGATTCGATGCGTGAAGATACTTTAAGTTGGTGGCCTGATGCAAGAAGTATGTTCACAACTAAATCCGATTATAAACTCAGTTGTAGATAAATCCGCCTTTAAGTTGATCGGTCTTTAGTGTGGAATTCGAAAGTCCCACTGGTGGTTAAAAAAATTATTTGGAGAACACTAAGGGATTGTTTGCCAACCTGAATGAAGCTTGGCACTGAAAAGGTAATTTGCTCACCAGACTGTACTCGTTGTGAAATGTACGGGGAAAATGCTTGGCAACTATTTGTCACTTGTCTAGTTGCTATAAAAACATGGAAATCTATTGGGTTATGGAAGTTGTCGGAGCCAAATGTTTTAACTGCTGATGGAATTTTTGATAGTTGTTACTAATATGTCCCACGTGAAATGTATCATGTGGTCTACAACACTTTGGAGCCTTTGGAAAAAATAGAAATTCAAGACTTTGGGATGATGTGAATGAGAATATCAAAACAATATATCAATGTGCGGCCACTTTTTGCAACCAACGACAATGGGAAAACTTGAATAAAGGGCCGATTATGAGAGGGCAGCTATCCCGTTTTAGTTTCATTGCTAGAGATACGTCATTTCTATTCAACTATTTCTCTATCACAAAAATGACTTATATAAAGGACCTATCTGAAACCTTAGAAACTTAAAGGACTTATCTGAAACAAACTCGAAACTTAAAGGACCTATTTGAAACGTTAGAAACTTAAAGGATCTATCTGAAACAAACATGAAACTTAAATGACTCGGAGAGGTATTTGGCCTTTTCATTTTAATCTCTTATGTCATAACTCGTTGGTTGAGCTTTCTAGGAGACAAGCTAATATGGCAGCTCAATAAAGGCGATTATATATTCTCAAGTTTTTTATTTGATACCAAATTGTAATGCGCCTCATTTAATTAATAATATTAGTTAAATTTGTTTATGTGAAAGAAAAAAAAGTTTTGAATCTCGGCAAAGGAGAAAATGCAAATATAACAATTAACGTAATAACATTTTTCATTAAAAAACACAATGTTAACTTTAACGACATGGAACCTCTTGATACGATATGATAATACATGCTAACCTAGGACATTTCTGTGGGACATGTATTCATCAAATTTACTATGTTTCGAAAATTGTAAGTTCTTGTATTAAGAAAAGGTTGGACAAGCTTGTTGGCCCGAGCAGCACCCCGGACAAGGCTGGGTTTGATAATTTACTCTTTGCCCTTACAATTATCCCTTGCCCTTACATACTGAGGAAAGTTTGCACATTATACGACATTCATAATACTTGACTTGCATAATATTGTTAGTCACAAAGCAGGTCTATTATTTTTCCTAATTTAAATTACATTCTTAAAGCACTAATTTGATGCAACATATTTTCAGGTTATTCATCAACGGATCCCAAAAAAAATCAATATTATTTTATTTTGTATATTGAAAATATATGGTTCAAAGTAGCTCTGTCCAGAATTTAAATTGGTTTTTTTTCCTAGCCTTGTGATTTGAACTGATTTTCGAGTAAAAACTCTCCTCAAATTTACTGGTGGTATGTTAGCCAATTTTGGAGACAAAATTCCTAAGTTTTCCTTAAAACATATGTGTGACGAATAACAGGGTTAAGGGTGGTATTTTAGTTGATTTGTTTGGGTAAGTGGAAATCAAATTATCAACAAGGGTTAGGCAACATGGGTTTAGGAAAAGAGAATAAGAAGATGGAAAGTAACTCACTACCAAAGAGAATAGAGAGAGTGACGAACCAAGGTTTCTGGTTAAGAATTCTCTCTGTGCATGCAAATTGAAAGGAAGGGAGGGATTTAGAATGTGATCTCAAACTTCTCTTTTATTACATTAGGGTTTTATATTATTTTATAATTTTTTATTAATTTTTATTTCTTTTGATAAAAAGAAAAGTAAATCATTTTCGTATAGAGGTGGTATCCTACATCCATGTGATTAGTACATTGGTGACTGATAGGCTCAGATTGAACAATTCACAAAATATGCAATTTTAATTTTTTTTTTAAATAAAAAATAATGAATTTTTAATCTAGACCATTTGATCTTGATCCAACAGTAACCAATGTTCATAACATTCCAATTACAATAAATCTTGATCCAATAAAAATAGAAATGAAGAAGAAAGATGAAGGGAAATTTCAATGAAGATGATCCAAGACACAAGAGAATATAAATGCAAATTAAGAGGTTTAATTTTGAAAAATTAAAAATGGTAAAAGAACATCTCACATTTATAAGAAGAATAAGAGGATTCTACATGCACCTTGAAATATGAATAAAGTGAAAACCTAGATCTTCTATGGAGAAGTATGATAATGCAACTACAGAGAATCCAATTTACTCACGTGCTTGATAAGTGTCGGAAATTGGTTAAATTACATATATATATTTGAGGCACTTACTTACTTGTTTTAGAAGTTATTTCATGAAAAGCTCCAAAATAATATATAAATGCTACTTTGTGCTTTTTAGGTCTAATACCAACCATTCTTGTAGGAATCCACTTGCAATTGGACTTAAAGATCAAAAAAGGAGGAAAAGTGCACCAAGAGGAAGTGAGCTCCATGCGAGGATATGCAGTGATCAAAGAAAATCAGAAGTCCATAGCGTGGTCAAGCGAGCTCACAGCGAGGTCATGTCCATGACAACTCGCCAAGCGAGCTCACAACTTGTTCATAGCGAGGATAGGCAGAGAGCATCATAAACTAGAAATTCAGGGCGTGGCTAAGTGAAAGGATGGGCTCGCTAAGTGAGCTAAGGCAGTTTTGGGGTCTTCATTGTTGATGTGGCAGAAACCGCAAAACACTTAGAATTGGGCCATGATTTCGCCAAATCGGGCCATGATTTTGTGCTCCTCCAACCTTCAAATTTTGAGCAAATTTTCAACAAAACAACTTGATGAGAATCAAAATGGTGCGTTCACTGCAAATACAAAAGACAATCCAAATTACCAGTGCAATGTTATGGAGGAGGTGAACAATGAAGTTGCTGAAAGGGTTTCTGGTGATGTGTTGTAAGTGTTTTCCACCCACTACGAATTTCATGTTTTCAAACTCATCCTCATTTCATCATTCAAATTCAAAAGGGATGTATTGTAATTTGTAAGTGAATTACATGATTTATGGGTTTGTGTACGTTAAGGCTTGCATGTTTTTCATATTTTGTTTCATTGTTAAAATGTGGTAAACATTATGAACTTCTTGATAATTAATGTAGTGATTAACTGGCTTTAGAATCCATCTAGTGTAATACCATCTTGAATAAATTGATGAAATTTGATAAAAATGTGACAAAATTAAGGGTAAATGACTAATTTAATGCATTTTGATGTGATAACTGTTTTTCGAAGTATGTCTACATGCATTCTTGATTGCTAATCTTTTGTGAAATTTTTATCATCGTCACAAAAGTACAATGTTGAAATTTTGAAATCTTGTAAATATTTTTGAATAAAAGCCTTCCACGTGATACTTTGAGGTTATACTTTCTATCCATTAAGGAAAGAGCAATCTTATATCTCTAAAAAAATATCATTAAGAATTCTTCAAGAATAAAGACCAGCCAATAACAATGCATTATTTGCCACAATTTAAAGAGGTGTAACTGAAAAATAAGAAGTAAACAAATAAATTATGCAATTAAAATTTGTCAGTTGTGTCTTGAAAATTTTTTGATGCGAGAAATAGCATTTTTCTTAAGGAAATAAGCAGACTCAAGCCAAGCCACTGCAATCAAGAAGCAGAAGACTTCACCAGACCTCAAGAGCAACCCCTCAGAGGTCTGACGGTGAAGTATTGAAGATTTTGGGAACAAGAGAGAAGATATAGCCTCTTTTTGGCTGTCTTTCTCTCCTTCCAAAATTACCCTCAACTTTTAATGCAAATAACACATACAACAAATAGATAAGAATAAATTTAAATATTAAAACAAAATGTAATAAATTGTATATGTCCGATTTTTTTCTTATCATTTAAAAAAGATAATGGATGAGAGTGAATTCAAATATTAAAAAAAACTGTAACAAACACAATAGTTTTTTGTTACCACACAAAATATATCGTGTAACAAACACGATATAAGTATATGTCTATCTTTTTTTCTTTATCCTTAAAATAAAGTTTAACAAACTAGATAAAGTATGTCATTATAAATATAATCAATAAAGAAATGATCATTATTTTATTTTTATTTTATGTATAAACAAACTAAAATATGTCGAGTTGATAAATAATTTCGTTATATGTTTTGAAAGAAATTTGTAGATAAATCTATGTATGAATAATTTCTATTAATATTTAAAGTTGTAATTAAAATTATACAAACATAATAAAATATACACATAAGTTAGCGCGGTAAAAAAAATAGACAATAATCAATATACATATTTGAATGTGAAATTTATCAAAACAATAGTTTTTTATTGACCAAATGTAAAACTAATTTTTTTACAGTTGGTGTTGAAACAAAATCTATTTCTTTTTTTAGGAGAAACAAAATCTAATTAAATGTTTTGGACAAAAATATCCTCTCTAGTTAATATCTTATCCTCATTTCTATCATCATATCTATAAATCGATATTACTACATTTGTCCTTAGATATAGAAGCCTTTTGCAAAAATTACGGAGATTAAGAAAATTGGTTTAATATATCGTTTGGTCTCTTAACTTACTTTTGATTTTCATTTTGGTCCCTTAACTATAAAATGTTTCGATTTGGTCCCATAAGTCTTTTTTCGTTTACTAATGTGGTCCTCTCCGTTAGTTTTTTTCAAAAACTGTTAACCCCTTGTCCACGTGTCATTTAAGATTGATGATCAAAGACTGAATTTTTATTTTTATTTTGAGCAAATCAAGGGCTGAATTTAGAAAGCGCACAAATATACAATGAACTCACACCATAAGATTATTTCTATTGAATATCCTAAAAATAAAAATAAAAATATAAATAAAAAATTCATTTCCCTTCCTCCTTTTCTTTCTTCCTTTTCTTTAATCCTATTCTCTTGTCCATTCTCCTCCTTCTTTGTTCATGTTTTCTTCTTCCAATCTTTCATAAAAAACTCAATTTTGAATTCCAATCATTCATCATCAATTTTGTTTTTGGCCATCAGTTTCTTTTTTTCTTTTCTGCTTCCCATGAAGGCTAAAAACAGCTGCAACTAAAAAACCTCCTAAATCCCATTATTAACAACAATAAAAATCAAATCCTTCAGAATTCAACCACCCATTTTGTTCCTGTGAAAAAACCCATTTTTTGGAGAAAAAAAATCAAATCCAAATTCCTTTGTTTTCCTATGTGTTCGTCAACGCGTTGTTGTTGTGGTTTTTCGGCGACGGTGGATCACGTTGTTGTTGTAATTTGAAATTAGAAGAAACAGTGCTGTGAGGAAGAGTCACAGCCATAAATTTCAAAAAAAAAATTTGTGTGATTCCATTTTAGTAATAAAAAAATTGTGCTTTTTGCAAATCTGAATTGATGTGAATTTGATCTTCCTTAATGGTGCTTGATTTTGTTGAGTCAGAAGTTGAATTATGTTTGGTTTTGGGTTTGAAGGATTGTTGTTTGTTTGATTTTTTTGGGTTTGACTCATGATATTATTTGTTGTGCGAAAGTGATTTGATTTTGATGAAGAGATTTTTTTCTTTCTAGGTTATATGAAGATTGATGCACTAGTATGAATGTGATGTTGAAGATGATGAAGGAGATGAAGGAAGAAGATGAAGAAATGGGGAGAAATTAGGTGTTGATTGTTCACCGTATTATACAACAGACCTATATGATCTAACGGTTCTCTTTTATAAATAAAAAATATCAAAGGGTTAAAATTAAATGAATTTATAAGATCTATGGTGGACCACCTACAAAGTTGGTTCACCTTAGACATTTAAGGTTAAAAACTAACAGAAATGACCACATTAGTAAACGAAAAAAGATTTATGGACCAAATTGAGACACTTTATAGTTAAGGGACCAAAATAAAAACAAAAAATAAGTTAAACGACCAAATGATGTATTAAGCCTATTAAATTTGTATATAATTACTATTGTTTTTATAATTTTATCCTTAAGAAAGAGTTAATTTATGTTTTCAACATAATATTTATTATTGATTGAAGAAAAAGATGCAAAATAAATAAGGGTATATTAGTTCCTTAAAAAAAAAAAAGAGGTATGTTGGTAAAGAAATAATTATTGTACTTGGAAATATCAAAATGGTCTTATAAAAAGTGATGCATTTTTTTCTTAAAATGATCTATAATTAAGGAGGTATTCATATTGATTTTTACGGAGCTGCACCCCAGTGACATGCATTAACACATCCTGGTAGTAAGATTTGAAGCTCAATTTTAGATTTAAAGAAAAACAAAATTTAATTTAAAATCTAGATCAATATTGATCGGACGGCATGCATGCAATCACACTGTATCTAATCCAAGTCTGAATTTTTCACCGACCAAACGACAGTCATGGCAACAAAATTATCTTTAAACCAATGATTCCAAACATTATTCTCAAACAGACTGTATAACATCAATTATACAAAATCAAATCCATCTAAAATCAATTTACAAACTTTAATCCAAACACAAATGTGTAAGCTCCAGCCACTAGGCTACTTGACAAAAAAAAAAAAACTTTAATCCAAACACACTATATGTTATGCAGGCTTTTTGCCATTGGTTTGTCTTATTTGATCTTTCATAGCAAAATTAGAGGATACATATTCCTCTTGAGCTAGCTGTGTAGTACATTCACCATACCGAAATAAATAATACATTTTTCTAGTGTTACTCATGTTGTAATAGGAGCTAAAACATCTGTACGCAGAAAAAATTGAGATAAAAAATAGCAAAGCTGCATAATATTAAACCCATTAAAGCTCATCTTATGACAACTTCCAATTTGTTCTGTACCAGATCTCTTACTTTCCACTGCATTGAAGGAGGAACAAAAATGTTAGTAGCCAGTAAAACAAAATATGACAACATCAAACCTAGACTAGTATAATTGCACTTATTATTTGTAATTATATTTAATACCTGCAGATCGTTAATTTCATCATCAGTAAGAGAACGTTCCATAGATCTATATGCAATCCTATAGCAGTGGCTAGTCATTCCTTTCTTGTTGGTGAAATTGTCTATTAGTTGCACCTGTAATTTCACGAAACAAAACAGAATCAGAGAAGGACCAAATTTAATGTCGCCCCACAGTAAGAAAAAAAAAAAAAAAAAAGTCATCATAATCCAGTTAAAAACTAAAATGAAGTCAGATCTCAGGGAAAGAGGGAAAATGAATGAGAAGATAAGAAGGTAAATAGTTGAGAAACCCAGCATAACAAAAAGAAAAACCTTGATCCTTTAGTGCTATGGTTCTTTTTCTTGGTTACAAGAAACAGAAGTTATGACTTATGAGGATCATCAAAGCAACTCTAGTCATCCATGAATATCGAAGTTACATCCCTATGTGATGATCATGGGGATGCTGTAGTTCCATCCTCGCAGGCAATACCAACAACAGTCACTTGCGCTATTCGCTAATGTTTATGCAGAAAATTCTACCTCAAATAAGTATTCCACTTCACCATTGTATTCTAATTGGAGGCACAGTCTCTTGGGAGAGAAAGAAACTTGCTGGATCTAGTCCCATACAGAGTATAAAGCTATTATGACCATTACAAGTTAAGCTAGTTTGCGATAATGATGCAGTCATGCATTGTAGAGAAAATGCCTAAAAATTTGTAATTTGAATTGCAGGATAACTAATTGTTGAGAGTTAGTTAAGTTGTTTTTGAATTTTTGTTTTTAATTTTGAGAAAACTTTAGTAATGCTAAGAATAAGAGATGCATTTGAATTTAAACTTTATGTTACGCTCTAGTACTATTTATAGAGCCATGCGATAAAAGATTCATTATTCTCTACTGCACAATAATTTATATTTTGTAGGCTCTACTCTTATATAATAAAGATAACAATATGCCTATTTTCTTAAATCCTGTTTTTAATGAGAAGAACTAGAAGTTCTGTCTCTTACAAGTTACAATCCCTTCAGGGCACATTGACATTGCTTCTGTTAACTCAAATGACCGATTCACTAGGGTATTCATTATTCTTAGATTGCCCGGATAGACTATATTATAGCAAGCTTGTTGCATACAACTAATAAAATCTACTATGCTTTTTGATATTTATGTAAATAATATAAAATGATTATCGGAACATTAGGTATTAGGATAGAGATGATATTGTAGTTATGCTGTAATTAATAATAGTGATTCTCTTAGAGCCTATATAAAAGAGTCTCTCTCTAGGGTATAGTTGAAAGTTTTCTCTCATTCAACAATGCTAAAACCCGAGGGAGAATGTTACTAACTGTACTGACACCTGCACTGCCCCTGTCCTATTTAAACAATAGTTACACCCCTAGTATAAATACAGGAGTCCAAATTATTGTTAATTCATTAAAAGTGTTCTCTTCCTTACTACAACCACATATTCCTACAACAACTTGCTCTATATTCGGCACAGATAGAACGCTGACTATAGCAGTAACAAGTGTAATCGAAGTCTCCTGTTACAACAGCGATTAATCCCAAAGCATTCTGGTCTATGTTCATTCGAAGGCACCGTGCCGATATATAAGCTTACAAACCCAATTTAATGATTCATCTCAAACAGAGTTTATGTTCTTTTATGAGAACAAGCAGCCAAAACCCATATCTCTTGTAGTAACTTATCTGACACGAGTAACTAATTACCAAAATGAAATGAAAGCTTCTTCGAAACCTAGTCGTCTTACAACAATAATGACCAAAAACTTATGGGGAAAAAATACCATCTGAGGTTACCAGTCTCTCTATTATAGCTTAATTAGAGATGATAGGAATGTATTTTACAGATCGCATGAGATCAAGCACACCCGTTTAGAATCTATCGAGTGCCACAAGGGCCTCTTCTGTGTTCTGTCAGTCTTAGCACCTTATTCCTTTTAACCGAGCTGTTGTTTCTTTTACAAGTTAATTTTGGGCTGATAAAAATGTTGTGGTGAGTGGTGATTTAAGCTTCTGGTTTAATGATTCTGGTAGGTTTAGATTTGGGTGTGGTGGCTTAATTGGTTAATTGAGAAGCCAAAACTAGTATGTGTGCAAATGTTGTCACATCATCCCTCATCTATAATCTCGTATAATGTAATTTCTCCCCACTGAACAATATGAAAGCTGCTAAATCGAGAACCTAAATAAAAAAGTAGCCAGAAATAATTTGGCTCAAACTATTCAAAGACGTATAATGTACCTCTTCTACAAGATCTCCCGCTACTCCTCTGACAACTTCACACAAATTGTTTTCAGTAAATGATTCATTGATCCAGAAACTGATGTCTTTGTAACAAGGAGGATACTGTAAAAGGAAAACCAAGATAAGAATTAGAATGTCCTAAAAAAAATTGATAATTTATCCAGTCACCAATATAAAGTTAATATAAATTTCTCATGGTCAATAAACAACACAGTCTGACATGCAGAATATAACACCAAGGGTCCAAGCAAAAAAAAAGTGTTTGTAAGATTGTTTAATTAAATTCCCTCTGGTATAAGATTTACATATAATAGGCAAGTATTTATTTGACAACTGAAACAAAAATGCAGAAATTTCCTCTCAAAAAAAAAAATGCAGAAATTATTTATACTCTAAATTTCTTTGTTTAAAATAGACATGTATCTGAATTATATCATGACAGGACCTTTTAACATAGTAAAGCAATAAAGTCAAATGGACAGAATCCCCATGAGCTTAGCTCAGTTGGTAGGGATATTGCATATTATATGCAGGGGCTGGGGTTCGAACCCTAGACACTCCACTTCTCCACATTTAAATGTGTGAGCTCTAGCCACTAGGCTACTTGACCAAAAAAAAAAAAAAAGTCAAATGGACAGATGCATTTCTATTTTTAATCATACATTGCAATTCAGACTCACGATTACTCTCTAAACAATGTAAGTATTAAAATTTTTGCACAAAAATTACACGGGCCATCTTACATTTCAGTCAAATAGAACATTCACTTGCAACTTAAAATTGTGGTATTTTATTTTGAAAGGAATTACAAAATTCCTTTTTGTGGTTCATTTCTGTATCTTTGCGCTTGGCACATTATTTTGTACTCTCACCTTTATTCTTATCTATATATATTATTATTTGCCATTAAAAAAAAAAGGAATAACAAAATTCCTAACCATTAACTACACAGAAAAATGACAACAAATGTAGTCACCAGGAATATAAATGCACATGTAATGTAGAAGTTACCTTTGAAAATGGCTTAAATTTGACCCCTAATTGGCCCTTGGAGAACTGTATATAAAATAATAGAAAAGAAAGTAACACATTAGAGATCAAAAGGAGTGAAACTTGAGAAATATTAATTTGATTATCAGAATGACTAACTCATATATACTCGCAGACATATCTAGCAACCACAAAAGAAAGTGACAATATTGAAGGATGTTTGTCAAACATGTCCAATAAATACCTGGGAGGTGAATCGCTCATCATCCGACCAAAAGAGACGAATATCCGGTATGTCAAATAGAACCATAGCTAACCTCTCCAAACCTAGGCCAAAAGCCCAAGCAACATTATTAGATTTCCCATTTCTTTTCAGAATCTCTTGCTCTGTCACTCCACACCCCAAAACCTCCAACCACTTTTCCTGAGACAAAAAATGATAATTCCAAGGTTAATTGAATAAACTAGAATTCCCTGCTTTAATTGATTTGAAAATATTTCTCAGGGCATCCTAATGTGGAGTTCTTTTGATTTATAATTTGAGCCAGTCTTTTGATTTCTGGAAATACACACACACACACAACCTCAATTTAATCTTGGAAAGGTACCGTTTACCCTTTTGCATTTGATTGGTAAATATTAAGTGCAAGATGCATTTGTGGCATTACTTCTCTCCCTGTTTGTTAAGTCAGACTATGATGATTCTTTTGTTTTCATTGAAATTGAAAAAATATATTAGAATGAAAGAAATAAAAGTACAGCTCGGGTGAGAATAAGATTGTTATAAACAAAGATCCTTTAATTGACCTAACACAATATTGTAAGGTAAAATTACATATTCAATAAGGTCAATTTGATACATGATTATGTTAACCAATTAAAAAATGTGGCCCGATAGATGGCTTATCATATATCAGCAAGTGACCCTCATGCTGTAACCCCTATCTCCGTTTCACAATACTTGTCGCTTTTAAGGAATTTACACATACCAAGAAATCAAATAAATTTTGTTATTTTTGATGAAATTATGTGTGTTTCTCTATAATACCCTTAACCATTTATTATTCCATTTTATTATTTCTCTCTCTACAATAAATAAGTAAGGGTATAATTGACAAGTCAATAATTAATGTTGCATTGAAACTTGAAAGTGACAAGTAATGTGAAACAAAATTATTCTCCAAAAGCGACAAGTATTGTGAAACAGAGGGAGTATAATGCATCAAACAGGTCTAAGGTAATAACCATATGCCAGTGGTGATTTTGAATACAGAAAGTGAATCAGACACCATAATTTTGGAAGCAAAAACTGTTAACAGAAATTATGCAAGCATGGTACAGTTAATAGACAATCATGAACATAGAATACCTTGAAATATATTTCAAGTTCAAATGATGGATTAGTAAATGGGAAATAGGTATCAACCCAGCGCATTTCCACATCACCTGAAGTACAAGGGAAAAGATTATAAATAAACATTTTGTAAATTATACTCGGCTCCAAATGAATATATCAAATTTACAATCACAGCTATACACCTTGATTAAATATAATTTCTCACAGAATCCTTTTAGCATTACAATGAGATGATCATCATAAAATATTAAAAATTCATTTTCCTGTTGGCGGGATTTTACAGGCAATGATAATTCCAATTTCCATTCCACCAAAAAGGCTATAAATTATGCACATTTGTTTGTCGGTGTTATCTTTTTTATTTTTTATTTTATTGACTAATTGTTAATGTTATCTTATAATTGTCATTTTTTATTGTTTACCTAGGAACAACATTAAAGGGTGGCCTAATGCACAAGGCTCCCACAATATTGGGGTCTGGAAGGTCAGGCACATTCAGCCTTATCCCTGTAAGCAGAAAGGATCTTTCAAAAGCCTGAACCCGCCACAAATAAGTCTAAAAGGCATAAAAAAATATAAAAAAAAATCTCAGACAATGGGAAGCTCTACAAAAGCTTTGAATAGTTGTGTTGTGTTATGCATGAATCAATGTATATGAAATGAAAATGAAGTTTTTATCAAACTCACATCGATTCTTTGTTTTCTTTAATTATTTCATCTTACTAATCCTCTTCAATTATCAAATTGCAGCAACTGTAAAATGAAATGTGTATTGGCTATTTGCAAATACCAAATAAATGGCGTGCTAGACCCCCGAGGCAATTCTTTAGGTCTGCTGCTGCAAATGATGTGCCATCCATCCCAGATGCCTCCCATTCGTCTGGAACAAAAACCCGAAAGCCTTCCATCTACATGATATCAAAAGAGGAAATCATATAAATGTATTATTAGGGAATAAATCAGTTACTCCATAAGGGATATACTTGATGGAAGACAGGGTAATGAGTAGAATCAATTGAATCCCTTCGATAAACATCTCCAGTAACAAGGAAGTGAGTCTGTCCATCTCTCAATAATTCTGCCTGATGAGCACTTGTGTGGCACCTTAAAACAGTTTGAGGGTCTATGTAGTATGTATCGTTATAGCTCCTACTCACATGGTCTTCAGGAACCAAGACATCATCAAAGTTCTGGAACATAAAGAAGATCGTCAGAAAGAAGCCCTGTTATGAAGTTCAAGCTATCTTGTCAACGAAAAAGAAATACTCCCTCTGTTCCAAATTAAGTACCACATCATGACCAAAAAAGGCTAAAAATAAGTGTTGTTTTATGTTTCCAGTGTAACATTAATTATTCTATTCCAATTCTACCCCCAAACTAATATTATAAGCATCACTCTCCATTCCACTAGACTCCATTATGCATTTACACCATGGTTAACATCCAATTGTTAATAAGGATAATTTTGTAAAACTGTCACATACTCTCATTTATGAACAACTTTCTTAATCTGAGCAAAACAACCTATAGTGCCACTTAATATAAGACAGGGAGTAATGTGCAAGATAAGAAACCAACATGAATGGAGTTCATTGCATACATTGATAAGGCTATAAGGGACTAAGGGATATTAAGGGACCAATTAGTTGGTTAACTACCTGTCAGCCAGACGGGTAATAAGGGACTAAACCGTGTACTTGTACTCGTTATGAAAAATGAATATCTGAACCAATGTGAAAACAAAAAATAACATTGATGCATGCATCGTATAGGAGAAAGGAAAATGAATTTTTTGATGTATTTTTCCATACCTGCTTTAGTGAAACAATGGGAGAAAGGTCTTCAAACTTATTGAACTTGTTTGAATAATTAGAATCAAAATAGTCATATATTGCATTCTTGATTATCCCAAGAGGGTGTTGATCCCTCCTGTGAAGCTGCATTCCAAGTTTTGAAAATATGTTGTCTGGAACATTATTTGTTGGATCGTCGTCCTTCACTACATCTAAAAGACCAAGAAGCACAAATGATAATAATTTCTTGAACCAAACAATACTTTTGAATAAAAACAATGACATAAAGCAACACTGCACGCAGAGTAGAGGCGCATACAAAGCAAGAAAAAAAGAATAAATAAAGCCATTTCCCAATACTTCTACAATAATAATTATATCCAAATGTGAAATTGCAATAAAATGTCTTCAAATTTCATTCATTTGGAGAGAAGAGGAACTAGGACATGGTCATAGACATTTTCATTCGTTATTACATAATTTGTGGTGTTACAGAACAACTGTCAGTGATTTAAATGATTCAAAACAACGGGGAAAAAGAATTGAGAATCTGATAATGCACAGGTAGCTAGGTTTCAAAGCTTTTCTGTGGATTAACATGAATGATTTCAGATTATATACAATATATAAGAAATTAAAACACGAGTTTAATTTTGATACACTATCAATGTAATTTTTTTTAACATTTTCAACAAATCACAACCAATCATATATGCGACTTTAAAAATAGTTTATGATTGAAGTAAAATCTATGCAGATTATGATTGATTGACAGGGTAAAAAATATTTACACCAACAACAATGTATATAAATTAATTAAATCGTATACATTGTGAACCAACCAACAAAACAAAACCAAACCAAACCGGAAGTACCTTGTCTTGTAATCTTGACTCCACCAATATCCAATGCGGAGAAAACTGGCTGCTGCCTTGATTTCTTGCGGGAAAGGTTGTTGGCAGAGAGAGAAGCAGCGGAAGATGAGAAAGGTAAACAAAATTTTAAGGTCCTTAGGCTATTATTACTTTGACGAAATAGAGAAAGTGTAGCATGCACGGAAGAGATCATCATTCCCACACAGATGACTGAATCTTACAATGTTGCACTCGATTTCTGCCAAAAATTGAAGGAAGCAAGATGAACAATCTTTCTTAATATAAGAAGGGAAGATGTTGTGGAAAATCTATTACTACCCTAAGCTGGTTGCTTGCCAAATCACACAATTGAGGGTAAAAGTTGTCTAAAAATTACTTTATTGAACTAAATGACTACAATTAACTATGATGATGTCATGTAACTACTGAAAGCATTTGGTTTAGTTTATTTGCTCTACAAAAACACATTTTCCTTTACATTGCAACTAGATAATTCACTTTTGCTGGTCTCATGACAGCATTTGTCAATACCAATGCTACAAGTTGTAATCTTGGGGGCAAAAATTCAATATTCAAATTTCAAATACTATTTTATATATCATCCAATACTTCTTCACTATTATATCATTCTCACTTTTTCTTCTCTTTCTTATCCTTAACTGGTTTTTATGTATACTTTTTTTTTCTTCTCAAATTTTTTCTAACCTCCATATTTTGTTCATCTCTATTTTGCAGAAAATTCTTCAACAACAAATGTAGGTAAATGAAACTTCTCTTATCTTCACAAAGGTATAAAGATGATAATGAATTGTCTTTATTTTTTTCTCTTCACACATGAGATCTCTAACAAGCTATAACATGTTAAATGAAGCTCTTTTTTTATGTAAGATCCATACATGAATGCATAAGAAACGATATACATATATATTATATTCTACAACTAGCTAATCAATATCAACATTGTTTTCATTAATGAGGAAGAAAACAAAAATGGAAAAGACCAATCTTATTAGAGGACACTCACCACTACTGGACTGAACTCCACTCTACAATTAGATTTACTTTATTTTTTATAAACTCAATGATTTTATTTTTAACATACTTGTCTTTTAATATATCATCAACATCACATAAAAATGATCAAGATGAGAAGTTAAAGAAAGCATACACATCCAAACACAGTTTTACAATTATATCAACAACACAGGTAAGAGACCAAAACATACAAGATTGGGATGTAAACACATCAGCTCTTTTCTGGCGCGGTGGTTGCAAACTTCGGCACGGTGGTAACCTGCGAAAGTGATCTTAATGGGTTTTGTAGAGAAGATGGAGGTGATGGTTTTTCAAAAACTTGTATGTGGTTGACTAGATCTAGCCGAAAAGATAGGATGAAGATGGTGGAACAATGAAACGCCGCCGCCGGAGACACACTGAAGGAATACTCATATAGTAGCATCAAACTACCCAGTAGCCAAAAACAACAAATCAATTCAATTTGCTATTGAAAATTACACAATTTGCATGGAAAATCAATTAAGGAAGGATTATTATACTTACAGAGCGAAGAGCGAATGGAACTGGTAGTTGTTGAGCGAAGAGTTCAGACCCCATCAATCAATCTCTTATCGACTCTCTTTCTTTTGCTCCCATACATTATACATAGGAAGGATAAAAGGGTCATTTTCTTTTATCCACAAATTTAGACCCGATTATTTCAAAAAAAATAATTTTGACAAAATAAAAGATATTCATTCATTCAAATTGAAAGAATACATCGATATAATGCAAATTCGCTAAAAATAATAGGATGAATTTGTGAACAGGCTCACAACATCCATGTTAATAGTATAAAATGACAAAGTAAAAATGCCTACACGTATTACTATATCTAAATTTTCGGAATAACCATGTTAACGTGGATGACGCCAAAGTCATTGATTGGATCTACATTGGATCGAAGCTGATCTGACAATCGGAAGCAATCAAATACCTGAGAGAAACAAAAAAACAAACAACGTCGCACAAAGACGACGAACAACCAACGCCGCACAAAGACGGCGAAATCACAAAATAAAACGAATTAGATGTGAAAAACACTTATTTCAATAAAAGGGAAATAGAAAAACGAGTTAGAGGAGTGATTTTGGGTCAAAAATTGAAAGACTATTTTAATATCAATTTCGATATATTGAGGGACTATTATAACTGCTCGTTACTCATTTAAGGACCAAAATGACTATTCACCGTTATTTAATCGTATAAGTTTTTTGAGAATGATTGATGAATTTATTTTCGTAAGTTTTTTAAAATATAATAAAAACAACTTATAGTATATACAAAAATAATTTAACTTTATTTTATACGTTGTAAATAAGTAGTATATTCAAACATGGTCTCATAATTCGTTGTTCACAATCAAGGTGTAATCAAAATTGGACTCAACTGACCAGATATAAGCGATATAAATACTAATAATAACTAGACTTTTGGTCCGTGCGACGCACGGGTCTTCTCGACTATAATAAAGACCAATAAATAATCTTTACTCCGTAAAATCATGATCGATCAATAAACACAAATTATATTATTAGAGATACAATATTACAATCAAATGATAATAAAAAAATTATAAAGAAAAAAGATAAAAAGAATACAAAATTATATTGTTGCACGGGTAAATTTTATTTATTACTTTTATAGTTAAACATAAAAAATTAATGCAGTTCATGGTTCCTAACAAATTATTTAAGGTAGCCGAGTTTGCATGAAAATTAGGGTATTCTGTTTGTAAACGTATTAAATAAGTGTACAACAACTTGTCAAAAAAAAATATACAAAAACAATAGGTTAAGTTGCTGCAGGCCTAATAAAATTAATAAATAATAATAAGGATAAGGATTAAGATATCTATTAAATTTTTGCTTTGAAAAAAAAAATATTCACGGTTATTAAACAGAGAAATGAAAAACATATATGATGCAAATTTAAAGCCAAAATTTTAGGATAGAGTTGTTGCAAATCTAAGAAGGGATTAGTGGAGGAAAAAAAATTAGATAAAGACTTAACAAAATTAATAAATAAGGATAATAAAAAAAATAAAATAATAATAATAATAATAATAATAATAATAATAATAATAATAATAATAATAATAATAATAATAATAATAATAATAATAATAATAATAATAATAATAATAATAATAATAATAATAATAATAATAATAATAATAATACTACTAAGATTTAAAACCAAAATTTTAGGATTTAGTTGTTGCAAAAGTGGAGAGAAAAAATTAGGTTAAGACTTAACAAAATTAATAAATAAGGATGCTAATAAAGAATTACTTACTCGTTGTTTAAAAAGTTGGCGTCAACAAAGAATTTTGATCCCTTTGAGGTCGGTGTTCTTGCATAGTGCCTTTTTTCTTTTTCCATCTTTTTGAGGGTTCGAAAAATATAGCCACTTTACACTTTTGGTGGGTCACAGAACATTGCAAATCGATTGGGGTCAATTATTCTCCCTAATTTGATAAAAAAAATCATGTAATTTTACAAATTTAATTTCTTTTAGAGGAAATTTTGCAAATTTAATGTTTATATATAACTTTTTTTTTCGAAATATTTATTGAGTATGACTTAGATACACCTTAAAATAATTTTACATTGGCGTTTATTGAAAATTTGTAATATCGTCACATAAACTCACTTTATAACTACAATCTAAGAATAACTCTACAATTGAGAATTGTCATTTCGAACATGAATTCTCATTTTAGATGTTGGTGTAAAAATAGTTTATACCTACAATACATCTCTTAAATTTGATTGATCATTAATAAAGTACTTGTTTTATCAATAATTACAGCTCCTATATATATATGGATTAGGATCAAGTGACAAGTGTAAAAAAAATTGATGAAATAATGTGGAAATCCAAGTCAATGAAACATAAAAAGAGGTTAACATTGTGAAAATAATTAGGAAAAAGTTATTTAAGGGTTGATATGCAAAAATATGAGAGAAAATAATTTGAAGGATCCATTTTCCTTATACATTATCAACATGAACGCCCTGCTTCTGCTTGAATTCTACAGATGACGTCCAAATAATGCTTATAACCAATAAATTAATGGCAACACATAATTCAGATTATTCCCTATTTTTACAATATTCCGTTTGCCTAATTTATGTTAAAAGAATTCTAGTAGGACTAGGTTATGCCTATTGTATATTTCAAAAAAAAAAGGTTATGCCTATTGTTAAAAAAGTGTAAATCATATATATGCATGCCAATTGCCAAAGTAAGAATCGACTGAAAAATTCACCACTTTCTTTTTTAAAGGACCGAATCAAGGACAACGTATCGTGTATTGGGGTCTTTTGTTTAACTATACATAATTATAATTTTACTTTTGCTTCTACTAATATTAAGTGTTCTTTTTTTAAAGGAAAACTAAGTGTTTGTCTACACCAAATTAACAATTTATTGAAAATGCCGGTAGAAACTTTTTTTTTTTTTTTAATATTTGTTACGGATGTCCATTTCCTCTTAGAGTTCCATATTTCTTAGTATATGATCTAAAACTCTCAATAGTGAATAGCTTTATTAATTTTAGTGGACTTCCTAATTGCTAGTGCCATTGATAGTGATTATACACTTACTTGTAACCTTCAAATTTGGTGTCCTATAAATAGGATTCATGTTGCATTGTAAAGTATACATTGAAGAGTATAATGCATAGACTCTATTATTCTCACTTATCTTCTTCATCTTTATTCATATGTATCTTGTTATTGCCTATTATATATTTTGATTCATTTTATATAAAATTTTGTATTATATGATGTTTAACCTCGCGAGTCAAGATTTATGGATTCATCTTCACATCTTGCGTATGGCTCATAATCAAAGTTGATGAGTGAGCAATCGAGACCTTACCCTTGCGGTGTACCAAACATGTGTTTTTCTTAAATGTTTTGTTGTGGGAGATGACAGCCCCTCGCAATACGACTTAGGGTTCAGGGGTATACTTGTATTTAGGACCGTAGTTGTATATGAGTTGTAACACTATAAATTATAATCATACACTATCAATAATACAAAATTATACAAGTGCTACGTAGTTGGAGACATATACATACTTGATCGAACTTCGTAACCAAATATCGTGCTGCATTGTTTGCATTTTATAGTTTCATTAATCTTCTATTAATAGCTATTGTTCTAACATAACCCAATCAAATATATTTGGCCGTTCAATCTAATAGAATCAAATTATTTTAACAGTGAAATTTGTTGGAAAGGAATTAAAGGCATACACTATTACTAACCCACATGATTGAGTCATGATGACAACAAACAAAAACACTTTTTATACCAATTATATAAAAATCATCAGATTTTAAACATTTCTTTTTTGAATAAAACACAGCACCACAAGATCCAATTATAAAGCAGTGTTTCCCATCTTTCGTTTTCCTTCACCACTAATTAACCTTATATGGGCATATTATATGTCAACTTCAACTATTTTTATATTAAGTTAATTTTCTAGACACTGCTTTTGAACCTCCTCTTTGTGTGAAGTGAATCTTTTGAGTTTCCTATATAACACACATTGCTCCATGTTGTGTTTTGTGTCCACTCTTCTTTCTCTCTTTGCTAGCTAGCTTTCTAAGAAATTGTGGAAGAAAAATATGGGTGCACTTTATTTCTTGATCTCCAACTTTTGTACACCTAGCACAAAAGCCAAACGCAGACCAATGCAGGTATACTCTCATAACCAAACTAACCATTTTTTCCTTAATACTACTAACCATGTTGTTTAACTGTTTAGGGTTTAGGGATATTTTATTTTCTTCCTAATAAAACTTTGAAGTTCCATTCCTATAGCTAGTTTTATTTTTATTAATAATACAATATGTTGTTTATTCTGTATTTTCTCTAGACAGTTGAGATCAAAGTCAAAATGGATTGTGATGGGTGTGAACGAAGAGTCAGAAATGCAGTGGCTACAATGAAAGGTTTCAAGTTCCATAACTATTTCTCCAAAGCTTATGCTATTAATTCTGCATCTGTATTAGACCTAGCTAGTTCTAAAAATAAATACTTGTAAGTTGTAACGACCATTATTATAAGAATCTTTAACAAAATTTACGGATATTTAAAAAAGTTATTAAAACAAAAATAAAATCTTAAATGTGTATTGACTATTACTAAATTACTCTTTATGTATAAATACATTTAATGTTGATTTTTTATATTCTAAAACAAATTGATATTAATTAGAAATATATTTAGAAACAGACCAATAAATAAATCTAAAATAAATTTGTAGAAAATTTTATGTTTAGAGACAAACAATTTTTGTAAAATAGTATTATAATTAAGGACAGATGCGGAACATTTTTATTATCTTTTTCTATTTTGGTCATAGTATAAAGGTTACTTCCAACCCATAATATTGGAGATCATTAAGAATATCACTTCCTACGTTTGGAGCCAAGCCTAGTGGCATGTTGTAAACTCTGGCCATTGTGGAAGATTGATAAAAGATTTTTTTCCCTTTTCATTCTTTACAATAAAAAAATGATAAAGTTCAAGTGACTAACTTCTTTATTCACATATTATTTTGGTCTATTTTATCTCCTTTATATCTTTTCTGTTCATAATTTTTTATGATTTTGTTTTTGCCTATTTCAACTACTGCTTTTAGCAGCTACAATTTCACAAAATTCCCATCTTATTGACCAATGGCCATTTTTGTTTAATAACCAATGAACAAATTTTTAGTACTAACTACCCTTTACTATATTCATGTAGAACTCATTTTTCTTTTTCCAAATATGCATGATTTATATCTGGTTTATCTAAGCAGTTATAAAAATAGTGAAGGAAAATGAACTTCCTTTAATTTTAATTACAATTTTAGTCCCTAGAAATATAATGAACTTTGATTTTGGTCCCTGTAAAAATTTACAATGAATTAAATCAAATTTTAAGAAGACAATAGCACGAAGGAAGTAAGACAATCAAATTACTTCAGAACTCTTCCTAAAACAATCTAATGGCCGCAAATTCTTCTTCACAAAGATTGTCTTCTCCTTTGCGAAGCTTGCTATTTAGGGTCCCAAAACCCTAATTTGTTTTCATTAAGTTTTAATAAATTAACATCATTAATCCATGTCACACTTCACTTTGCCAAGTTGATAAAAACTTGCCACATCAGTTTTTTTTTTTTTAAACTGCAGGGATCCAAATTGATGATTTGAGAAATTGTAGGGAGAAAAAGAAAAGTTCTTTTATAATAACTAAAAATCAAAGTTGGTTACATTTATAGGTATCAAAACTATAATTAAATGCATATTTAATTATCAAAACCACTTACCTAGACCTAGCATACATTATACCAAACATTAATTTTCTTTTTTAAGGTTTACAATAAGGTTAATCATCATATGCATGTCTTGCAGGAGTAAAATCAGTGGAGATAAACCGAAAGCAAAGCAAGGTGACGGTGAATGGTTTTGTTGATCCAAACAAGGTCTTGAAAAGAGTAAGAAGCACTGGGAAGAAAAGAGCTGAATTTTGGCCTTATGTTCCACAGCATATTGTGACCTTTCCTCATGCCTCAGGTATCTATGATAAAAGGGCACCAGCAGGACATGTGAAAAATGCGCAAACATTTCCAGCATCTATTGATACAGAAGAAAAACTTATGTCCTATTTTAGTGAAGATAATGTTAATGCATGCTCCATCATGTAACCAATATATATCACAATAATAACTCCTATAAAAATTTAAATTGATACAAAATCATGTTCTTTAATTTTGTTGCTTAGTATTAGAGACAAAAATTAACCACCAGCGTCCATCACAATCACAAGTGGTTGGTGCATAGTGTGTGTGAGTGTTGTAAACTCTACGAGTCGAGTTCAATTTCTACTAAAAAAAGACATAAATTAGGGAAAAAATTCTTATTTTTTTCCTAAACCCTAATTTCTCTTTCTATTTGTAATTTTTTTCGGCTAAATTATCTTTTTGGTCCCTTAACTATTTAATTAGTATCGGTTTAGTCCCCTAACTAAAATTTGATTTATTTTGGTACCTTAACTTCTCTCCATTATATATTTTGGTCATTTCCGTTAGTTTTAATTCAAAAACGTTAGGTTTTCTTCATTTTCTTTTAGAATTTATCTGAGATTCTTGTTGTTGAATGTTGATGGAGATGATAAGAAGATGAAGGAAACCTAACGTTTTTGAATTAAAATTAACGGAAAGGACCAAAATGTGTAACAGAGATAAGTTAAAGGACCAAAATAAATCAAATTTTAGTTAGGGGACCAAACTGATACTATCTAAATAGTTAAGGGACCAAAAATACAATTTAGCCTTTTTTTCTTGTATCTTTTGTAGATGAATCAATCATTAAGCGACTTTTTCCTTGAACTTTGTTGCTTTTCTTCTAGCTGGTGTGATGGAGAAGAGTCAATGAATATTGAATGTACTTTTTTATTAATCTTGTTATTTTGAACTATATAACTTCTGGAAAATACTATACTATGGCTAGGGTCAATTATTGAACCTTCGTGGAAAATGAAAAACGCTGGATCAGAATCAAACTTTATAAAGTAAATGGCAAAAATCAATTTTGAAAGGGTTAAGAGAAGAATTCGATTCTAGCTGCCTACCCCAAAGGCAAATCGAATAACGTAATGCAAAAGGACCACTTTTACTCCTAACTCCAACCTTTAGCCAATATATTCTCAACACTTCATTTCTTTTTTTAGTTGTATTCAATTTTGTTTTAAGTAAGCTAATATTGTGTTACCACTTGAAGACATGGTTGATCATTTTTTGGGGTGAACAAGACATGGTTGATGATAAAAAACGATTTAAAAGGGACTTTGATTTTTTTTTAGAGGTAAAAGGGACTTTGATATTAACAAAGATTGGCTCAATGAGCCAATTGATATAAAGTATGCCTTAATATTGGAATATCTAACACACAAAAATATTGGAATATCTTACACACAATTTTTTACCAAAATTTATAGGTAAGTGGTAAGCGAATGATTTTTTATCTTGAGGTTTTTCACTCCATTTTTTTTCTTTTATTAACTTCTTAGCATAGAAGGACGTTATTGATATTCTACAAAGAGTTCAAACTTTAAACAATCATTTATAGTAATGTCATGTCTTATATGTCCATGAACGTCGTGTTATGAGGAATGATTTTATCATTCAAAAAGGCTTAATGACACAACTTATTGTTTGTTTGTCTTTCATTCATGTGTAATTAGTCATCAGGGTTGGGAATAGGCCAGGCCAGATCATACTTTGATAGGCCTGAGCCTGGCCTACCAAAAAAATTGCAAGCTTGAGTCTGGCCTATGGTCTTTCATATGCCTATTTTTTTGATCTGACCTGTCATATCTAAAAGTCTGGCCTGAAAGCCTATTTACAAGCTTACTTTTTATAAAAGTCATTAAACAGTATATTTTATCTACTTTTAAATAGGCTAAATAGGCCTTAAAGCCTATTTCATTGTAATGCTTGTCTATCACTATAAGGCCTTAAAAACCTATTTCACTATAAGGCCTTAAAGCCTATTTAAAAAGTTTATCATTTGAGTTGTTTCTTTATTTTTATGTTTAATATAAATTATATTTTATTATAAATAAAAAATAAATTTTAATAACATGCATAAACAGGCCGGCCTATTAGGCTTCGTAGGCTTTTTTGATAGCCTAAGTCTGTCCTATTTACTTAAATAGGCTTTTTCGAAAGCATAAGTCTAGCCTTTTTAATAAACAGACCAGGTCGTAGGCCCCTGTAGGTCGGTCTGACCTATTCCCAACCCTATTAGTCATTGATATATATATATATATATATATATATATATATATATATATATATATATATATATATATATATATATATATATATATGAGATTTGATATAACACACCCAATAGTTTTTATGTATGAGTGTTTTAGCAAGCTACACCTTATAATTAAGGTGCATTTAACTACTTTTTAGTTATAACTTGCTAAAACACACCTAAAAAATAAGTGAGTGTATTCTAACAAATGTTTATAGGAGTTGCTAACATACACTCACTTATTTTTTAAGAAGATGTGTTTTAGCAACATTCACCTTAAGGTGTATTTAACAATTTTTTAGTTATATCTTTGCTAAAACACACTTTAATAAAAATTAGTTAGTGTATCCTAACAAACCCCTATATATATTAAATTTAATTATACTCCATTCATATCCTAAAACAATGATAGTACGATCAAAATGAACATTTGTTGAGGCATTCCTCATCAATATATTGAGATTAACATAACTAATTAAACAAGCCAAGTGCATATATGCCTTAACAAACTAAAATTTTAATCCTAACAATCAAACTAATTTCTTTCACACAAACTAAAATTTTAATCCTAACTATCAAACTAATTCCTCATCAATTTCTTTCACACGTGCCTTAACAAACTAATTTCTTGCGACAACTTTTATTTCTCTCTCTTCCTATTGATTAACAACAATAGAAAGAAAAAAAAGAAAGAGAATAGACATATTAAATGAGTTTGAGAAAAAAAATTGTTCAAAAATTACCACAAAATAATTGTACAAATATTATTTCTTTCACATCAACGCACAAAAAAGAGAGCATGCATATTTTTAAATAGAAATGCCATTTATTACGACTTAGAAACTTAGGAAGAATACAGATGATGACATGCTCATATCTTATTGGTTGGTTAAACTAAATCTTCACAAACTTTATGGGGTGATGAAGGATAACACAGGGTGGTAGTTGAAATAATAAACCTTCCATTTTTTCTTTAGCTGAGATGCTGCTCTGTACGAAACATCATTTCCCTTTTTCTAATCACACCGTCAGTTTTTTACTCAATGCTGTATACATTTCAAGAACTGATGGGGAGTTTAATATTTTTTATTTTTTTTACTCTAAGAACAGGGAGAGTTAAATTATGTGATATGATTGATTATTTTAACAACTAACAAAAAATATTAGAATGAATGTATAAGAAATACTCCAACCTAAATTATAAAATGATAAAATTTAAAGTCTGACAAAAGTTGAAAACAATTTGCAAATATGATTGAAAATTAAAAATCTTGCTTGCTATTGGCATCACTCAAATTATATAAATCTCCTGAAAATTAAATAATTGTATGCAGCATTATTCCAATAAAAACAAGACTAATGAATTTGAATCCGATGTGTTAATTGAAGTCTTATCTGATGAGGCCATTTAGTTGATGAGGACCAGCCAATGATAAAAGATATGCAAAGAATTAAGCCTTTATTTTATTGCTATGTTTTGATATATTCCAGCATTTACATAGCTTATAATTTGCACAATCAATCAAGGCCACTGAGCATGACCATAAATATATTCCAAGTTAATCACTCTCCCTTTTGACCATATAATTGTTCTATGTAGCGTATGCCTCTTGCATAATTGCATCATAATAAAGAAGGGAGGTATATATGATTATATACTTTATTGATAAGTAATAGCTAAAGGTGGGGAATTTTGATGATAAAGAGCTACACCCTTTAGTTTAAAATGGAGGCATTTTTGTAAAAAAAAAGTTGGTGTGAACTTTTAAGATCCTTTTGGTAACATGGTTTTGCTTTAATTGATATATAAATTAAATAATGTTCAATAATAAATATTTAATTAATTTTGTTTTCCTTGCTATTACATGATAACTAATATCTTGGCTATTAGCCCAGAAAAACCAATATCTTGGCTAGTTGACTTTATCATTAACTGAAGTATTTTTATTTTTTTATTTAGGTGACAAATAAACACAAATGAGATATTTATGAGGTACTCCAGAAGATTGGGATTTTGAGCCTATAGAGTGGAGGTGGATTCATCTTTGGTGGCAAATATCATCAACAGAAATAAGAATGGGAGTCTTATTATGGATAGAGCTTTGGCTGCAAAGATTCGTCGTCTTCTTTAGATGAATTGGTGGGTGGTGGTGCATTACTTATATCGCAAAATAAATCAGTGTGCAAATACTTTAATTGAACTTAGATGTTCCTTACGTACTGATGTTTGTTTTTATGAGTTTTGTCCGACTAAACTTAGTCATTTGTTTTTTTTTTAAAGAGAACTTAATCATTTGTTAAAAATTAATGCATTTGGGGTTACTGTCCTTCGGTTGATTTCGGTGTAGCTTCTCTTTTTTTAGGTGTTTAGCCCTCTTTGTAATTAAAAAAAAAAAAAACAAATGAGATATTAATGGAAGTAATCTTCTAAAATATTTATGAACAAATAAGTTTATATTGTCATGTCCGATTTCTACCAAAACCTAACAAGAGCATTGAGTATCATTGGTTAGAACTGCCGAGATAGACTTGTGTGTAGTTCCTATTTGATTTTTTTTGGTGACATGGATCTTTTTTTTTTGTTGACAATAGTTCCTATTTGATACCACAAACTGGATGCTATATTTTTCAGTTTTTCTATTTTTTTTTAAAATTTTAATTCGACTAAATAAAGTAGTGATTTTTTTTTAGAAATTTAAATTAATCCACTTAAATTGACATTGAGGAAGATCAAACATGATGCTTTGAGGAGACACATATTTTAAGTCTCAAGTCAACACCAGACTAATTCAAATGGATTAAGTAGTGAAAAATTAATGACAGAAGAGTTTTTTCTGCAAGTTGGGCAAAAAATTGATTTATTGTCAATAAATTATGGTATCAATTTACTCGCTAAAAAATGATAATTATTTGGGTGAAGAACCTTTCTATTTTAAGTTCTCTCAAGTTGTTCCATTACCAAAGTTTTAATGTATAAATATGTAATTAATGTCTTCAATTTTTAAAATGTGTGTATTTATATCATATATTTACTTTAAAACTATAGGAATTGACATTTCCATTTTATTTTGGAAATGTAGAGAATCTTCACCCTAATTATTTAAAGGTAAAACTCTAGGTCCACTTTCAATTGCTTGAAGTGGAACTGGAAGCCCCGAGTCTCTTATTAGTTCCCTGGACAGCTAAGATCGGACCATTTCAAAACATAATTTAAACAAGAGGACTAATATGGATATGTGCCTATTATTTTAAATTTTAAAAGCATTTTATATTCTTATTTTCGTAACTATTCGATAAAGTTTTTAAGGAGGCAAGTTCTTTGTCAAAAAGAAAAAGGAGGCAAGTTCAAGTCCATGCATTGGCTCACAGTCTAGTAGGGGCCATTTTTTAATAAAGTTCTGATATGTACTTCAAATCTTATTCAAAAAAATTCTTAGTTTGTTTTTGTAAAAATAAATTAATTTTGAGTGAATGTTCATTTTAATCTTTGAGAAGACTTTTGATTCTCAGAGACTAAGGGCCTGTTTGGTTGTGTTTTGCTTATTAGTTTTCAAAATCTATTTTTAAAACCAATTTTCTGAAACTGTTTTAAAGAAGAAACATTTTAAAAAACGTGTTTGGTAATTCTTTTTTAAAAACTGTTGCAATTAATAATTGAAAAATATATATACAACTTCAATATAATTACAACAATTGCCATTAATGAAAAGTGCAATTTTCTCTGTGTTTTCTGTTTTGAAAACTAAAATCAAAAAGCAAAACATGTTTTAATTCTTTTCATTTTATAGTTTTTAAAAACCGATAATGAAAATTAGTTTTCAAAATTGCTTTTTGAAAATTGATGCTTCAAACAACTTTTTTTTTTAAAGTTTTTGAAAACTAAAAAAGAGTTTTAAAAACTAATTCAAACAGGCTATTACTTTTATTTTTTGAAGGAGTAACTTGAGTCTTGTGTGCGATTTTCTCATGGACCTGAAATAGTCTCTACTCTATAAGCTACTGTAATTGATAATGGTTGTTTATTTATTTTTTTACAAAAACTAAACTAAGATTTTTTTTTTAAAATTCAGATCTAAAGTACATATGGTGGGGGTGGGGGTAGCAAAAGAAACACTCATAGTTATTTTGGACAGCTTTTCTCTTTTATTGCCATTGGGCCTAAGCTTGTCCAATCTTAATGCTCTTACCTAAATGGTTTCGCTCATTCCCAAGTAAAATGACCAAAATATCCTTACGTGACTTAAGTTACGTTGGTGTGTAATTTATCAGGGTTAAGTCACACAGCGTGAGTTAACTCACATTACAAAATATGCATTTTTTTCGAGTTTATTTTTATAAATAATTATTCAAATGGTAATATAAATAATATACATGCTAAGAATATAAATGGTAATATAAATTCTCAACAATTACATAATGACACCTCATTTTATTAATACTTTGATACAATTACATAATACACAATTTGATACATTTTATTGGAATAAAATAAATATGTTTCTTTGAGGTAAAAATAAACCAACTTTGGGGTAACAGAGTATTAAGGTCGGTGGTAAAAGAGAGCAGCCTTCTTGGGGTAAAAAGACATCATCCATTTGGGGTAAATGTAAGTGTGGTTCTTTTTATACCCCAAGAAAGAGTCTTTTTACCCACGGTAAAAAGTTTTTGGGGTAAAAAGAAGCATATTTACTTTTACCCTGACCTCTTTGTGCCCAAGTAGGTTGCCATATTTTACCCGCTCCCTTGACCTTTTTTTACCACTAAGTTGGCCCCAAAAAAGCTAAAAAAATCTAAAGAGTGAGGAGGAGAAGAGAAGACATGGTGTGAGGAAATAGTGAGTTTTGGAGGGGTATTTAAGTGAGAAATGGGTACCATAGGTTATGTTAGTATTAAATGCAGTCAAAAGATTAGGAAAAACGTGTAGAAATTAAATTGAATGTGGAATAACTGACCAACTTCAAAAAAACGTGTTCTTGGACTTAAACCACCGACCAACCTAGCGTGAGTTAAGTCACGCTAGTGTTAGCCTTGGCGTGAGTTAACTCACGCTGGTTCTTTGTGCACCAAAACAGACAGACAGTAGCTACTGCCTTGTTCCCTGTTAAGCTTCGTTCGTTCATACATAGGAATAACCATTCATTCATTCAACCAAAACTCATAATTTAGAATAAAGAATAAACTTGGAAAAAAAGTAGCGTATTGAATAAACTCGAAAAAAAGTGAACAAATAAACTCAATGTAAATTCGAATAAATAAATACTGATTAAACTCAGCGTGAATTGGAATAAAAATTGTGTATTGAATAAATTTGAATGAAAGTTACATTACATTACATTACATTACATTACATTACATTACATTAAATTACATTCGGGAATCCATCTTCCAACTACAACAATTATCTTACCTATGAATGGGGTAAATTCGAACTTTCCAAACAGCAGCTCTCAAGCATTCACCCGAAAGTTTTATTGTTTCATTCCAAAGGTTAAATTCTTGTTAGTCTTGGTTTTAAATGATAGTATCTAGGTGCCAACGGAATGAGGTCCAGACCTTGACACTTCAATACCATCATTTAAACGAAGCCAACAAGAATTTAACCTTTTGAATGGAACAAAAGAACTTCCAGGTGAATGCTTGGGAACTGCCGTTTGACAAGTTTGAATTACCTCATCCATAGGAAGATAATTGTTGTATTTGGAAGGTGCATTCCCGAATTTAATGACGATCTTCTGGTGGAATCAAACTTTTGATAATATCTTCAGTTGATCTCAGCAACGTTACACGCATATCGATCCACTGGAGCATGTTGTGCTTCCAAAACATGCGCGTCACGTTTTCGTCGTTCTCTAACTCCACTCAAGTGAATGATACTCTCCCCTCGTCGAGCGTTGGACGTTTATACCGAAGTTTTCCACCGTCCTTGTGTCTCCGGGGTTGACTCCTTGGTTGAATTCATTCAGTTCATCCTTGAGTCCTCTTAACGTTACACCAAGGTACCGAACCTTCAACCTATGAGGTTCTCCGCCGTTGAATTGTGCACGAACGTCGATCCACCTGGCCATTGTTTCAAATCTACACAATAAGAAATTAAAAACAATCAATGAAAAGCTCATTCAAACATTTCATCAAACACTTAAAGTGCAAATTATACATAAACCCTAAAAATGACAACTACAACATAAACATGCAAACATCAAAATAATTAAGCAATATTACTCATTTGCATGTAACATTGTATCATATCTTGATGGAAAAAAAATTAAACAAATCCTAAATCTAAAAAAATTCAATCTAAGTGTAAAAAATCTAACATAATCATACAAACATCTAAACATCATAACAATTAAACACTATAAGTCATTTGCATGTAACATTCTATCATTTCTTGCAAAAAAATTAAAATTTTAACAAAACACTAAACCTAAAAAATTATAGATTAAGTAAAAAAATCTATCATACCAACATAATTTAAGTGAAAGCTTACTTGTTCTTGTAGTTGTGTAATTTGAGAGAGAATTGAGAGTTCAGTGTGTTGAAAATGGAATGAGGCAGAATGAGGCTCTACCTGGGTTAATAACAGCACGTAGCGTGAGTTAACTCACCCTACGTGACTTAAGTCACGTAAGAGCATTTTGATCATTTACTTTGTGCATGAGAAAACCGTTTGGATAAAGAGCAGGATTCATTATGTTATTCATTTATCAATTTTAGAAAATGAAAACATTAAACATAGTAAACTGAAAAGACAAAATTTGGTGTTGATTATTAAAGTTTGTTAAAAAAAATTATCATCAAAATTTGATTAGAAATTCACTTATTCAGATGAATAAGTGGAATATTCAGGTTCAAACTGCAACCTATGTATTATGTAATATCTCTATAACTGAACTAAGCTCACGGTGACTTTGTCAAATTTAACTTACAAAATAGTTTTGTTATAAAAAAATGACGTTTATTCAATTGAACTCACTAGTTAACAACACTTGGTCTCCATAATATTAGTAGGTTACGTGAGAACCAGGAAAGTACTAAGTTGCGGGCACTAGCATATTCAAATTGAAATCATCTTCATCATAACATGAAATTCATTTCATTGATATGTGTATCCACTAATTCAATTTTTCACCAAATCATTGAAAAATAGGATATTATTTCGTCTAAATTTATTTATATGGATGTTAAAAGAAATCTTGTTTTTTCTTTGTCTAGATTACAGATTTGGAGAGGTTAATTCATAAGTCCTAATCTAACCGATAAAAATATCGAAACTGTTATGTTAGAACTTATTTTTCCATTTATATATGTGAATTTTCAATTGTGCATAGCCATTTCGTCAGGCTAAAAAAAATTGGAGGGGATAATTTTTAAAAAAAAATTAATATGAGAGTAAAAGTAACTCTATATTCGCAGCTCTACCTAATTTAGTACGTAGTCGTTGCCCATCCAACTAAGATATTGTTTTTAGCATGTGTTTTGCTGCGGTGAACATTTCCTTTTTTATAACTGTCTATTTAAAGAACAACGAGAGTATAGGTTTTAGACTTTTCTTTTAAGATTTTTAGGTCTTCAAAATAAAAAATTCCTTGGGTTGAAATGGGCGAATATTTACAAGACAAGGGAAGAAGGGGGATTAGGTGTAAAAGAATTGAGACTTTTTAATGTGACTCGTCTAGCGAAATGGCGGTGGAGATTGTTGAATGGAGAAACATCAACTTGGAAGGAATTGTTAAAACCCAAATACGAGGAAGGGGAACTTGCTTTGTTTAATTTCAATTCAATGAGACGGATCAAGTTTGGATCTCTATGGTGGTAAGATACTTGCAATGTTGGTAAAGATAGGGGGACCAACAAAGATTGGCTTTTTGAATTTGTAAAGAAGAAAGAATCATCTTCTTTACCCAAACAATTTTGCTCATTCTCAAGTGAAATGATCAAAATGTTCTTACGTGACTTAAGTCACGTTAGTGTAAACTTAAACTGAGTTAAGTCACGCAGCGTGACTTAAGTTACGCTAGTGTTAATTTTAAAAAAATCAACGTGAGTTAACTCACGCAGAGATTTACACTAGCGTGAGTTAACTCACGCTAGTTAAATAATTCCAAAGGCATAATCACGTTTGATTGTTGTGTAGCCATCAGAGGACTAAGGAATTATCAAATATAGAAAAAGAATTGTTTCATATTAACTGACCAATAAAGTACCCTACTAGTCTTTAGTCCCAACTACCTTCTCTTTTCCTGTTGACCCTAAGCAATGATTCCAAATTTTGCACTGCATGTTGCCGAAGACGTGTAATGTTGATTGCATAACACGTAAAAGTAAGAAAACCAGAATCAGATGAAGGAGTAAATAATCACACTATTTCTGTTGTTGCTATAGTTTCTATTTTATTTTATTAAAATTACAAAACGTTGTTACCCACACGTGATTTATGCTTGTGAAAGTTTATGCCTTTGGAATTATATTTGCACTAGCGTGAGTTAACTCATGCTGAGAGTGAATGAGATTTGCACTCAGCGTGAGTTAACTCACGTTGCACAAGTTAACTCGCGCCAAAGCATTTTTGACATTTACTTTAAAAATGAGCGAAACGGTTTGGATAAAGAGCAGGATTCAAGAAAAAAATAGGAAATGGAAACACCGCCACTTTTTGGCCCGAGCCTTGAGCATCAAATTTACTTTTTTGTGATGTTTTTCTTAGTTTTTTTTTTTTTTTTTATGTCAAATCAAAAGTTTTGTAGTATTGGTGAGATGGGTTCCTTGGTGCATGGAGTTTGGAGTTGGGACTTTAAATGGCTGATGAATTTTTTTTGAAAATCACTGAAGGGTCAATTAGCGATGATGTTGATAAGTGGGCTTGGACAATTGATCAAACGAGCATTTTCTCGGTCAAATCTCTCTATACAATCCTATCAAAAAATTCCTACCTGAAAATAATATGGGAAAACTTCGAGGAGAGGGTTGAGAGCTAATTGAGAAAGTTTTACACCCTCAAAGGTTCAAACTTTTGGTTGGCAGTTATTTTTCGCAAACTTCCAACTCTTTATCTCGAAGGGGAATTCTTGGTGAGAGTGGGGCGACCGATTGTGTTTGGTGTGTGTCAAAGGTTCAAACTTTTGGTTGACAGTTATTTCTTCACAAACTTCTAACTCTTTATCTCGAAGGGGAATTTTTGGTGAGAGACGACCGGCGGATTGTGTTTGGTGTGTGGGTAGTTTAGAAGAGGAAGACATTTGTTTTGTAAATGTGGTTTTGCAAGTTCAGTTTGGTACCATCTTTTCAAGTGGGTGGGTACGGGTGTGATCTTTACCCAGGGATATTTTCACTCTTTTTTTATTGTAAGCATAAAAAATGGCTAATGTTAATTTGGAGACGATGAATGAAATTATCTTGTCCGAAAAAATCCAAGGATTGAAGAAATAGTTGATGATATAAAGGTCACCTCTTGAAGGTGACTTCTTCATAGAAAAAAGGGAGAATATTGTTTTTATGTTGAGTGGTTTTCAAACCTTTTTCTTTGTTTACTTTTCTAAGCGTTCCTGATAGTTTCTGTTTAGGTTGAACACATCTTGTACCTCTCCAAATTTAAACGAGTAAAATACAATTTATACGTCTCTGTTTAATCAATATATAACATTTTACCATTAAAAAAACCAATGTGTAATTTTTATCCAATGTAATTTTACGTTATTTTTTCTTCAAATGCCAGCTCAGAACCAAACTATATTATATATTCATATTTGTAATGAAGTCAACAATGCATGGCCAAAGAGAGAGTCACCGTTGAGGTAGTTATACCTATTACCTTCTGTTAGTTTTGTTCACCGATATTTTTTCTTCATATAGGTGCAATAATGTAACGTCTTATTTTTTATTTTTTATTTTATTTTAGGGTAATGTCATCATCATCATTCATATCATTCATATGGTAACGTGATTGTATTATTATCAGCCGCCATAAGCCAACCCTTGATTAAATTTTTAAAATACTCCATATATACAAACCAATCTTGACGTTGGCTTTATTTAATAATAACGTGTCTATTTAAAAGGTGGAATCTTTATACAAGTGGTCCTACCCCTATACCTTTTAATTCTCTGCCAAATGTCTACCCTATTATCCAGAAATAACCCAAAAAATGATCTGTCATGTTGATAAATGATGATTGTGTCCAGACTTGTAAATTTCCTTGCAGAGCCAGTTTGGACATAAACCAAAAAGATTCCTTGTGTCCCCATCCAAAAACAATGGAATGAGGTTTCCTTTTCTTGCTAACTAATCAATCATAGTGTAATGAATTTAGGGCTCTTCTCTATCCACATGCATTGTCATGTTGTGCCCATTTTTTATTTATGTTGTGGTTATTTGCTTAATCAAATACAGTAATTTTTTTAAAGTCATATATTCAATTTTTTTGACAAAATATATATTCAATTTAAATGAATAGTCAATAATTTTTATTGTATGTAATATTATAATTAAAAAAAATTGTGCTAGAACATGTTATCTGAGCTACTAGTTTGTTCGAGGATGGTACTAGATCAACTATTAATTATAGGACCAAAAGCTGGGTCCAAATTTATCCAAAAAAACAACGCAAGTCTTTGTCTAAAATTCATGATAGATGAAACAAGAGGGACATAGAGGGTCTTAATATTTAAAAGGACATCTAAGATACTGGTACTACTAGTAATAATAATAAAGTTTAAACACAGAATCACTTTATTATGATAAAGAATGCTAATCCAGATTGGACATGCATTATAGCAAACAAATTAAGGTGACAAAGTAAACCAACTTTTTAATTCATTAATTATTATTTATAAATAAAAGTTATAAACTAGTTGCAATTAGAAGTGGTGCAAGTGTCAGCAACTTGATGCTAGTGATTACTCTTACTTTTTCCTTCTGGTATCGTGATATATTTTTCTAATGCGTATTTCTGGTTTCTAGTGATACATTTTTTAGGTTTATAACTAATAATAACTATATGGTTTTTCCTATAAAAGAAAACTATATATACCTCAACACGGACGGATCCAGAAATATTGTTAAGCGGGGGCATAATCATATGTTAATTTTTTTGCTGAAATCATATACTACTATAATAATTTACATAAAAAAACTTAATAATACATAAGTGATATTATTATCACTAAAAAAGCAGAGACTACAAAAATTATGTCATTTTGTATCCGAAAAATTGAAAATACTTAAATATGTATGAAATATATTTCTTTAGAGTGACTTTATATTTTAAAACTATTGTTTATTTCATCATTTTGAGTATTGTCGAATATATTTTTTTATGTACGTTAACAATCAATTATTCAATACTATTATCTTTCATGTTGTTGCATATTAGTTTCTTTAAAAAAGAAATTATTTAGTAATATTTTGTGGGGCAAAACTTATATTTAATGGTAAAAAAGGTAAATGATTTAACAAATTTATGTAAAATTAATAGAGCATGTGGGGTCAAGTTCCCCCAATTAGGTGAACTTGTATTTGTGCCTGCCCCTGAGTGAAATTTAAACTATATTGTTTGAGGTTATAAGATCAAACTTTTATATATAGAAGAAACAAACAACAAAAAAATGTATTAAATACTAAATATATACATCAAAGTAATCAAAATTTCAAGATCTAAGCAAAACTACTTATTCACTTGTGTGTGTTAATAACATATTGATTAGTTTATATATATTTTCACAAAGCAAAAGTAATTTATTAAAATAAAACAACACCTAAGGACAAAAACAATGGAAGAAACTTACAAGCAAAAACTTAGCAAATAAAGATAATCTAGTATAATCAGTAGTGGAGGTTGGTCGAAATTTGTGAGAACACACTCATGATAAAGGATGTATATTTAGTTAGAGCATTTTAATACATAGCGAAAGTTCCTTTGAGAAATTTCACGACCCTTGATGTGTTTAATTGTTATATAAAGAGATAAGTCTACATTTCCTACAAAAAAAAAAGTCTACACATCCAATTTTCATGGAAACACATGAGGGTTATGGTTTTATTGGCCAATAAGAAACGTTCGCTACGTATTCACCATCCGTTGACTCTCGATATTAAGTATTTCTTCCCTTAGTCATAGAGTATTTTTATAAGTAGCGAAAGCTCCTTTGTGAAATTTCATGACCTATGACGTGTTTAATTGTTATAGAAAGAGATAAGAAGCCTACACATCCGTTTTTCATGGAAACACATGTGGGGTTATTGTTTTATTGGCCAATAAGAAACATTCGCAATGTATTCGTTATCCGTTGGCTCACGATATTAAGTATTTCCCATAGTCAGAGAACATTTTTATACATAGCGAAAGCTCCGTGAAATTTGATGACCCATGACATGTTTAATTGTTATAGAAAGAGATAAGCCTACACATCCGTTTTTCATGAAACACATTCGGGCCGGGCTATGGTTTTATTGACCAATAAGAAACGTTCATTATCCGTTGGCTCTGATATTAAGTATTTCCCTAATTAGTCATAGAGCATTTTTCTTTTGAATAAGATCATAGCATATTTCCCCATATCTATACATAGCGAAAGCTCCTTCGCGAAATTTCACAACCCTTGACATGTTTAATTGTTGTAGAAAGAGATAAGCCCACACATCCGTTTTTCATGGAAACACATGAGGGTTATGGTTTTATTGTCCATATTTCATACTATTACAAATATTTGTTTGTTTGTTTGTCTTGTTGATAGTTTTTGTGTAATTTTAGCTTACACAAACTGAGTTCGAATATGACATTAAAAAGGGATTTATGCCAGCAAAATTACATAGGGCTTTGCCAGACTCAAATCTTAGATTAGAGGCTTACAATATAGAATTTACAGCTGCGCCAGAACAATTATACTGTTTTTTTTTTAAAGCACATTATGTTTATATATAAGAATTTTTATATTTGAACACCCTTTACTTTCTTAGACTCATCAAGGATATTATATAGAGTGTATAAATGGTTATTGATAATTTATTATTGTTACTAGTACAATTTAATATGAGAATGATAAAATTTTAGGGCAGGCCATGGCCTATCCTAATCTACACTAAAGATCTGTATAGTCAAATTACATCATAACCGAACTAAATCACAAAAGCAATGCTTTAAGCCAACCCATTTCATCCCTTGCCAATACCATCCCATACTAATCCAAAATTGTCTCCTTCTTTAAGCACTCATATTATAAAGCCATAGGCCCCTCAATTTTGAATAGTTCCAACAATCATCATAGATGTAGTGGTTTTGTTTCGTCTGCATTTGCAATCCAATCCCTGCTTAAATGACATCTGTCTCACATCCATGCATGGACCTGCCTACCACTGAAGAAAGATTCTTCAAAAAAGAAGAAGAAAATAAATCAATTAATTAAATTTTGTTATTTTCTTTTAGTTAGCAAAAGAACCAATGAGGATTTGTCAAAAAGAAAAGAAAAGAACCAATGAGTGTTTTAACAAACGGACTAAAAAACTTAAGAAGAGTCTATAATTTTAATTCAACCGATAAAAATATTAAAATTGTTAAAAAAAAATTATGATTTTAAGTTAAATGTTGTAATTGGAGTTTAAGTCTCGATTTTTGGTCAACATTTATTTTTATTCCACCTTTTATCATATAAATCCAAACATCCCTAAAAAAAATCATATAAATCCAAACATAATAAAAGTCGTGGCCTTCAATGGTTTTCAAACTATATTAGCTCTCGCAATTATTTTTTCAGAAATGATTTTGTAATTTGACTTATTCTAAGATTTTTATTTTCGTTTACTTTGATCTTGAAAATCGACTAAGTCAAATATTTTAAGGTAAACAATGAACATACGTAGATATGACCAGGATCGAGTTCTTTCAAATGAAAAAAAAGATAAGCGGTTGCTTCATTTGAATAAAGAAATGGATGGAGAAAAATCATATCATATGATAAAGGAACGAATATCGTCTCATTTTTTCAAAACTACGTTGTCTGCCTTATCAATTTACTTTTTTTCTTCAAGACTTTATAAGTACTACCATTTTCCTAAAAAAAAAAGAAGTACCATCTTGAAAATTGAGCATCTTTTATAATCTTTTTGATGGTGAGGTCTCATAAAATTCATTAATGGGTAAATTTGGACAATGTTTTTTAAGCAAGAGAGTTTGGTGGGTTGAGCGTGCATATTTTACTTCTATTTAATTTTGCTTTATTAGAAAACGATGCGTGGGGATAAGAACTGATGGGGGTGGGGGGAATTGAAATAAATTGCACGTTGTTTACAAATAATAATAGTAGTATAATACACTTCTAGTGAAAAAACAGCAATGACTATATATATAACAGACTCTTACCATTAAAAAACAGGTTTTTAGTGATAAATGTTAGTAGTAAAAAAAGAGTATTAAGCAATTGCCCCATATGTGTGGACATAGGCCTGTCTCTCATTGATTGGATTATGTACCATTGTAATTTTAGAAAAGAGTAGTGCTAACAACACTCTATTTTTAACATTTTCTCGAACACTCACTTTTTTATTGATTTAAATCATAATGAATCTCATATTTTAAAAATGGATACCACTTAAAGTGGTGGATTATACATTAGTTTCATTCAATTCAATAAGAGAATGAATATCGTAAAAAGAGTGTTCTTAACATTTCTCTTACATAAAAATATTCAATATTTGAAACTACGGAATGGAATGAAAGATGCAAAATGAACAACATATACATTGTCCACATAATCGTTAAATCACATAATCGTTCTATGTATTTTACAATTTCAAATGTTATGTTTCCTTTTGTGTGTGACATGGGTGAGCAATAATACACTTACTCAACCCACTGTCCAGAACTCATGACACTTAATAATGGACATTCCCAAATGCATGAATTTGAGAAACTTTTAACAAACTCTAAAACTAAATTAAAATGTTAAAATTTCCAACAACCAAATTGATACCATGTTACAAAGTTGATGACCATTTCAATTATCTACAGTAAGCTTAATATTCACCATTAACAACATCTAACAACGAACATTAACAGAAAGACGAATTTGAGAAACCCCAAGATAAATATAGTGATTTACTTATAACATAAACTTCCTTTTTTTTTTTTTAATAGGATAAGATAATCTTCTCCTAATAAGGCAAATGTATATTAACCAAAAAATGAGGTATATTCTTCCTCATATCCCTTTTTCCGTTTTTACTCCTAAGATGCCAACCAATAAAGCAACAAAAAAAAACCTAAACTTATCACCCAAGCCATTATCAATAGGGACAACTTCGCCATTTCACATAACCAATAACCTTTTATATTGTCACCACCAATGAAATTTCCTTCAATCTATTTTCTTTTCATTTCTAAACCAAAATCACTTTTTCTTTTCCCATTCGTTCTTCAGATTCTAAATTCTTTGTACACATACATGAAAAATCTATGATAAACCTCACAACATAATTCACATTAATAATCAAACACAAATGACAAAACAAATTTAATTAAATCATTTCTTTTTTTTTTTCATTGTTCAATTCATAATTCATATTATTTGAAATTTTGATCTTTTTGACCGAATTGGATTTCCTCTCCAATTGGGTTATCAAATTTCATACAAACAAATCGGGGGTATGCAACAAAATTTGATTTTGTAGCTGTGTCGTTGATTTTTTTTTGAAATTTTCATTCTAAAAAAACATTTTTTTGTTGAAATTTTGATCCTTTTTGAGCGAATTGGATTGTTTCTTCAATTGGGTTATCGAATTTCACACGGAAAAATCGTGGGTATACGTCAAAATTTGATTTTGTAGCTTGTGGTGTTGAATTTTGTGTGAAAATGGGGACATGGGGTTGTGAAGACGACGGTTTTGAGGTGGAAGGAATAGATATAAACGTTTGTGTTGCTGCCGACGGTGATTTGTGGGTCAGTGTTGGCTCCGCCGGCGGTCCAATCGGAAAATTCAGCCTTGAAAGTGAACATGATTTGGCTAATATGGTTAGTGATTTCTTAGAGAATGCTGGAAGTTTTGGTGCTGAGTCTTGGTGTAGCAGTGATAGTGATTCTGGTTTCAATGATTTTGCTCACCTAGCTGAAAAAATTCAGGTAATTATCATTATAATTATAATTATAATTATGATTATGATATGATGATTATCAAGCCTTAAATTAATTATTTGTTAAGGAAATTATGTCAAAATATGATGAGTTTGAAAGGCTTTTATGTGTGAAGTTAGAAGTTGCTATATAGGTTGTATGGAAGAATATCTCTATGGATTACTCTTGTTTAGGCATTGCCATAATTTTTATTTTTACATTATGTTTTAATTTTCTGGTTTCATAGTTTTGTAAAGTAATTTTGGCTGTTGTCCTTTATAATGTAAATTATCTTTATGATTTAATTTTTTAGCTGAAAATTGAAATGTTATATTTTCAACCATATTTAGTTTGGTTACCTTCTATGATGTTTAGTTAATATTGTCAAACAGCAGCTTTGTAGCGCGATAACATAGCAGAATTTGAACGAATCGTTGTTGGTCTACAATACGCTGTCTATATGAAGTCTTGTGAAATAGTAGCTATATATGTGCTATATCATTGTAGGCATGTAGAGTAGCGGATTTTGAACAAACTGCTATTTTCCACAGCCTGCAATTGACAACACTAACACATGTTGGATTTATTTTCATGGTCCTATGGTCATCTTTTATGTTGTCTGAGGCTGAGTCCCTTCTGTGATAATCTTAAGGAAGGGAGGTAATTGGGAAATTGATAGAAAAAATCAAAAGAAATGATCAATTTTATTGAATATTGAGAATGGAAGAAATAATTCTCATCCAATGGACCCCTCTTACAGTAGTATTTGATCCATTTATCAATGCTAACAAGTTTGATGGTCCCCTAACCTTACATTCCGTTATTGATTTATCTAACTAATATCCTCTAACTAACCAATTTCTCTCACCTCACAAATTAATGGATCTAACTTTCCTAACTACTTTTCTTTCGACTTGTCCTAACACCAATGGTGCTTTCCCGACGTTTGAACCAACTATCAAGTGAGGCAATACATACATGTCTAACTACCTGGCTAATCCCCTAGGGCTATGTGCTTGTTTGACTTATTTTGGAGCTTATCTACTCATATATGCACCTGCGGTACTGTTTGAGAAAAATTATGTAAACAACTTATGAAATGTCCATAAGCTGTTTTTAGCTTTTTACATAAGGCCTCCAGGATAGCTTATATGAAAGCAATTTGACTTTATTTTATCTTTTGTTATCGAAATAGCTTATACACAAGCATTTATAAAATAAGCACTTATCGATAAGAGCTTAACTAAGTCACTTATTCAAACACAGCCTTGCTCAATTGACTATTGTCTTAATTTGTATGGAAATAAATGTTGGTGTTGATGGTTTGGTCCATATTTGCATGTAATGGTTGTCTATATGCGATATTTCAGTTTGTGAATGTTGTTCGCTTTAATTCCTTTTCCTTATTTTTATTATAGTTTTGGGTGTGCTTGAGAGTTTCAACATGTGATCTCCTGTTTTTAGGAGCATGATTGGAAGTTTCTACTCCTTTGTCAATTATTTGAACTCAATACTTGGATTTTTACAGCAAATAAGATACAAAAAGTAGATGTTAAAGATTTGCCTTTCTATCGTTAACTGTACAAATAAAAAATTTCCTACTAATTTGTACCTTTTATAAATAAATAAATGATAATTTAATAACTTTCCTGATTATCTTTGATGTTCCATGATGCAGATCTGTAAGCGATCGATGACTCAACAAGAGAGCGACTTGCTCCCAGTTGTTCATTCTCTCATACGATCAATGCAGGAGACCAACCTTGAAATGATGAATTCTGGTCCATGTTATGCAAACTGTATCAGGTTTTATTTGGCGAAGTTGATGAGACTTTCTGGCTATGATGCCGGTGTTTGTACATCTAAATGGCAGCCTACTGGCAAGATCCCTGGAGGTATGCCGTGTTATATTTATCTGATTTTACCGCAGTCATGATTCTACTTGGTTTACTTGCAGTGCTAAATAAAAAATTGTTTTGTCTGCATTGATGTTTTTCTTACCATGGTAAGAGAGTGAAATGGCATACTCTTTGGATATAGGTCTGGTTTGGATTAAAAATTTTATGAGAGCTTCTCAGCTAAATAGTTAAATTAAGTTTATGATTCTTCACTTGAAAAGAAGTTCTTATGAGCTTATTATAATGTTTATGGAGATGTTAAATGAGAGAGCATCAAACAAATATGAGATGCAGATTTTTTTTTTAAACTTGTATGAGAAATTTTGTTTAATTTTCATCTTTGAATTTCAATTTAAACTGTGCCGTTTGAGGCTGTTATATATAGTTCATAAATTCAATACTGTGCTCCAAAATTATTGCAATATATGTTTTAACTAATTATCTTTTCACAAGTGCTTGGCACAATATTAATCTGAGAGTCAAATCAATTGCTTGTTTTATGTTCATATTATCTGCTTTTGTTTTTCAGCTAATGTTTGTGTGTAAACTTGTTGTGCAGGTGATCACGAATATATTGATGTGCTGGTCGAGAACAACTCTGGGAAATCAGAGCGATTGATTATTGATATCGATTTTCGAAGTCACTTTGAAATAGCTAGAGCTGTTGATTCATACAACAGGATACTGAATTCAATTCCAGTTGTTTACGTGGGTTCCCCTACTAGGCTGAAACAGTTTCTTGGAATAATGGTAGAAGCTACTAGAACTTCTTTGCAACAAAACTCTATGCCTCTGCCTCCATGGCGATCTTTAACATACTTACAGGCCAAGTGGCTATCACCCTATGAAAGAATCACACATTCAGACAGCAACATTAATTTTGGCAATGACGACAAGTGCTTCGACCACAAGCAATGCCAGGGACATTTGAAGAAGTTGCAATCTTGTCTTCAGACTGGAATGGAAGTTGAGCGAATGTTGAAGGCTCGAAACATGGAAAGTAACCGGAGGATAAAACCTGACAGATGGAGACACTCGTTGCTCCGGCCTATTTGACAAATGTACAGATTTTGGCTCTGAAGTTTCAATCGAGTGAGTGAATAAATATAAAATACAAAATTTTGTGCCTTTTTTCCCCTTGACGGAAGCTTCTCATACTAATAAGAAGCCTTAGCAGCAGAATAAGGCAATTTTGGTTATACATCCGTTGTTTGTTTCTTATCGATATTTGAGGTGTTACATGTGCGGAATCTTGAGTGTTTTTGGTACCCAGATAGTTGAGTTTATGAAATTTATGTAGCGGCGGCGTCACACGGTACAGTATGGGTATCTGTACTATATATGATAACTTCCTTGCCTCGTATATTTATTGGGACTTGGAAATTTTGTTATATGTTTGTTATATTATTTTTTTATGTATGTTATCATTAATTTTGAGTTATGAGCTGAAGTATTTTTGGAACTGTGGTTGATGACTGTTTTGGTCATTACCTGCTGAAAAAATATTAGCAGAACTTTGTAACTTGTTTATTAAGTTGCATGTTGTAGATTTAGAATTTTTATTTTTACAATGTTGATTTTGAACTTCCTTTCAAGGCCATGTCTAGTCTGCACAAGTTCAATATGTTTTTCATGGTGCAAGACCTTTTTCAACCATTTCATTACAAAGTTTCATCACATTAATATACACTCTTCAGACCAAATCTTTTCCATTTTTGCTGTTTTCCTCGCCGGCCAGTTCACTTCACGCTTCCCACCGTAGTTGTTTACTCGCCTTTGACAATGAAAATATCACCTTTGAACTTCACTCTTCCTCCGTTAAAAAAAAATACACCATTGAAACCCTCAACACTATTCCTCAACATTTCAAAAAGAGACCAAAAATTTAGTTTTCGCCAACAGCCAACACTATCTGCACTAAAAACAAGTGTCTAAAAACAAGTGTCAATTATACTCAATGTAGGACAAATCATAGTTTGATTGGTAGTCAATGCCGTTATTAGTTAGCTTTTTTCTATTGGATAAACAACCACTTCCAAGGCGCCACATAAAATGCTTAACCTTCAGAGGGATGGGAGCGACCAATGCTTGTTTCAATCTCCTTTTTATACAGGTTTATATGATGTCAACACAAACACAATAAGCACTTTTTGCTGAGTGAAAACCATTTTTTTGTCAAATCTCCAAATAATCATGCCCTTACTTGCAAGACTAAATAGAGTAGCTTTGGAATTTCATTTGCATCTCCCACATTAGATATATTATGAGTAAGGTTAGTATTCTAATTTGTAGAGTTTGTATCAATGAGTCTACTAACCTTGGCATTAGCGAAATAATTGATGCATGCAATAGACACAACAAGTTCATATTTGATATTGATCAATGTACAATATTATATTTAGAAAACATATTGCTAAAAAATAAATTTATATTATATTTTTTTAGGGGTAAATTCATATTATATGTTATATTTCTATTTTTGAAAGAATATTATATGCAATATTCATGAAATCTGGTCCTGGTTGATACCACATTTAATCAATATTTTATAAATAATGGTATTTAATTAATGTGTTAAATTTAATTTAGTTTTAAATATACTTTACACTTGAGGAAAGTGTATGTATTCATAATATTTAATAATAAATATTTATTTTTTCTTTACAGAAAAATATTTACTTATTTGTATTTTACCCAAAAACAACCATTTCCATTTTTTTTAGATAAAAAAAATGATTTTTTTTTGACATGCTATATACACTTTTTAAATAAAAAATTCTACATTCATTAAAAGCCATATTTTTAAATGATAGTACCAATTTTCAATGGATTTCATTTTTTTTTTGGTCGGGGTTCGAACCCCAACCTTGGCTCAATGATTAGGGATTGGGATAGTGTCATCAATGAATGCCAATTTGTTCTTGTTTCCCAATGTGCGTTGCATGGAGCGACTCCATGCAAGGTGGTGTGAACCATTAAGCTTTGGGGAAATGGTGAGAGAATTTGGTCCTTCACTAGGATGGACGTAGAAAACTAATTTAGTGTCTGAATTTGATTGTTGAACTTGTCGAGGAGCCATGGTAGAAGATGAATGAATGCGTAACGTTTCTTAGAAAATGAAGAGAAGTGGGAGGAAAACAAGAAAAACTTGAGAAATAAGAATTGGAACGAATTTTTTGTAATTATAAAATGAACGATAGTTATTAATCATTTAAATTATTTTACTAATCATAAAAAAGTATGATATTATCAATTTATTTTACATATATTTATTTCATTAGCCACGAGAATATAAGACATTAATAATTTATTTTACACAAATCTACATACTTTTTCTATTTAGTACTAGCCACAATGTAAAATAAATAGTTAATGACATCCATTTTCGTGGTTAATAATGCAGTGGGTTATGTTAAATGACACATGTTAAGGATTTTACAAATAATAAATATTTATTGAGAGTAAGTTATTTAAAAAAAATTGAGAAATAAATTCACACAATTTTCAATATATAATTCTATCTCTGGCATACTAACATATATTCTAAATTCTAAGTGCAGATGTTAACATAGATTTCCCTAATGCATCATACTAGTAAGTGGTTAATGACATATTTGTGAAATAAGCTGTTAATAGCATACATTTTGTGGTTAATAAAGTAGTCAAAGTGATAAATAGCATAATCCTATATTTGCATTATAACAACACTCTTCTATTTTTTTTAAATGGACGGAAAAAAATATTATTGATTGTATAAATAGGATGGTGGATCATATTTTGATGTGAAAATGTATGCTGTGTAACATAGCTGCGTACAAAAAAAGACATGTAAAACTCTCACTGTGCTTTATCCCCTGTAATATAAGTAATAGTCAATTTTCTTTCTGTAAAATAATTTTTTTGAATTTCATCCTTGTAATTTGAAGATTTTTTGGTTTTGGACCTTCATGGAAAATTTCACCCCCCCTGTAATTTGAGCAAATTTAGATTTACCCCACGTAATTTGAGCAAGTTTCGGTTTACCCCATGTTAATTTGAGCAAATTTCGGTTTACCCCCTGCCATATCTTCGATTTTGTATGGTCAAAATTAATGAAGGTCCAAAATCAAAAATCTTCAAATTATAAGGACAAAATTCCAAAAAAAATATTTTTCAGGAGATAAAATCAGAAATGAACTATATTACCTGAGAGTAAAATACCATTAACCCTATTTTAAAAAGAGCAATGAGTGCAAATCCTCCACTAAGGTTCTTGTGGAAACCATTGGAGATTCTTATCAAGATCTTCTTCCTTTTAACGTGAATCAACTTTGAATTTGTCAATCTGCAATGGGATGTAGAAATCAACTTTTTGTAACCTTAATTGTAACTCACGCTATTTGTACGTTTCTTTTGATTTATCATCATTCGTTACTCTTCCATCTTTTATGAGTACTTCACATCATGTATTTGGAAGAATTTATATAAACAATTAATAAAATGTCATATTCACAAGTTGTTATCATAATTTATTTTCGTGGACATAAATGGTGGGTGACCCGATAGTGAAAACCTGATAGCAGGTGACCCAATGGATTTTGGAGAGGCTCGGATACCATCTTAGAAATCGTGGTTGGGCCTAACACAACCCCATATCCGATGTGGGACTCGTAACACACTCTCTCACGACCAGCACTATTGGGGTAGGTTCGTGGACATGAATAGTGGGTGACCCGATAGCGGAAACCTGATAGCAGGTGGCCCAATGGATCTTGGAGAGGCTCTTATACCATCTTAAAAATTGTGGTTGGGCCTAGGCCTAACACAATCCCATAAAACCGGCTTGTGAGGTGAAAATTGCTCCCACTTATAAACACATTGTCAGACCATCACATATCCGATGTGAGACTCTTAACATAAACTATCATTGAGAGTCTATAAAAATGTCTTAAGTTGTTTCTATAAGCTGTATCACACAAGTTCACAAGTGCTAATTCTAGTAGACAAGTTGAAATAAATACAAACATGCAGACCATACTATTGACTTCTTGAATGCATGCATGTTCTCTTATATGAACACATGAAAATACATTATTTTCAACAAAATCTAGTCCAATGCACGTCCTTCAAGTAAAGATTAAGCATTTCCTAAAAAATAAACAAAATAGAAGAACTGAACATGCTTCTTTCAACTAAGCTGAGAGCTCTACGCCATGTCCATGTGATTTATGTCTCGTTTCTTGAGCTTCAGATTCATTAGTCAGATACATAGTACAATACTATATATATATATATATATATATATATATATATATATATATATATATATATATATATATCCCTTCTTCTGTCTTCCTCTCTGTATCCAGTGAGTTATTCCAAACTATGTCCTTTTATTATTATTCCTTTTATTTTCAACTTGTATGTGCATGTGTGTGTATTTATTTTACTTTTTTAAATTTTAATATATATATATATATATATATATATATATATGAATCAGCTACATTTGAATCTACCAGTAATAACTATCCTTTCTGTCACTTACACACACATTTGCAACTGTTTTTCTATAAATGAATAAATTATTATAACATGCTATTTCCTAAACTAATCAATGCTCACTAAGTCTCATATGCTAATTATTCATGTACATAAGTTGTGACAATGGATGGTGAATTTATATAGGATGCTATGCTTGACAAGATTCATCATTAGCCAAAGAAATGGGGTGCACTTATTCTGTGTATAAGAAGAAGAAATCAAGCTTTCCTGAAGTAGTTGTGTTAACTCCATCAATCAGAATTCCAGTGCAATCTGATCTTCAAAGAGCACTTAAAGGATTAGTTCCAAAGGATCTTGCTGATAAATTGTCGTCTCTTCGGAACCAGATTGTGTTGGTAGCAGAAGATACAGGTTTGTTCATTTGAAACTCTACTACTTTTAGAGTTAATAGTGTTTTAGGTCTTGTAATATGATTCCTCCACTTTTAGTCCTCGATAGAATTTATCGATCAAAAAATGATGATGTGGCAAACGGAGTCATAATTTCTCAATGATGCATAGTAAAAGTAATTGAAGATATTTGAATTCTTTGGTGGTGCAGATGGATCAGCTATAGCTGAATTGCGGCGAGCTTTGAATGAGTACTTGTCTGTTCTAATTGGACTTACTAAGAAAGGTTTATAAATTTCTCCAGATAAATATAATTTATTTTCTCTATGCTCTCTTAATTTGTCAAATGAGTTATAATTTATGTATGATGCAGAATATGGTCTTGAGGGGCTAATAGAATTCAAGTGGAAAAACTTTGAAGTTGGAAAACAAGTACGGTTATCAATCTTAATTTTTTATTTTTCACCATTGATTTTGGAGTTTTTTTAACCATGGTAAAGTATAATTTGGCAGGATAGTAGCATATCAAATGTGTGGTTTGAGGTGCTATCATGTGTTCACTTTATGGCTATGCTGACACTGTCTGAGGCTGATTCACTGATGATTCCAAAGGACCATTCAGACTCTGGATTCAGGGTTGTGTCTGCAGGTATTGTGTGCCGATATATACGCCTTTTAAGCATTTAAATACTTTACTAATGCTGCATATTTTTACAAATTCAAGTTTCACATTGTAAAGATATAAGGTCTTACAAACTGATTTTGTATGGGGGGTAGTTAGACTCATTATAGTCACCTAATACAACATGAAGTAAGATCAATGATGCACTGACACCGATATTCAATTAGTTCAATTTCGTGTCTGGTGTCAGCCTGGACACCAAGTTCAAGTTCGTGTTTGGTGTCAGCATGGACACCAGACACGAAATTGACACGCTGACACCAATAATAATTTAAGAAAATAGAACAATTGAATATAATCACATGTGTTTAGAATCGGATCACTGCTTATAGCTTTCAATGTGAAGTGCGGTGTTACATAGAACCGGAACCTATTGAAGGATCCGCAATATGAACAGTCAATAATCATGGTTAAACATTTTTGTACTATCAGATAGCAAGAGGGAAGCAATTGATTTGTTACTCAAAGCATCAGGGTACCTTGAGTTCTGTGTTAGGCAAATTCTTCCTCAAATACCAGCTGAAACCAAGTATGTCTCTATCAAATTTTATGTATAAAATTACCAACATTGAGCGCCTTATTAAGGAACTTACTTCAAACAATATACAGGAAAATTTTGCCACATGACTTGCAGGAGGGTGTACTGGAGGCTATATCTATTCAAGCACTAGGCCAGGTACTTGTTGATCAATCTCTAGATTAACTTATGAAAGCAGTTAATTCTTCAAGTCCATTTTGTCAAATAGTAGTATTCTATAGATGTTTTGGATTTCCAATTATTCGATTATGAGGTTTAATTATATAGACCAAGTCCTACATTGGGCATAACACCTCATTTTGATGAGTTTTTAGGGAACTGAGATTCAGCTTGGTCTTGCTGTGGACAGTCAAAAGGCCACTTTGTCTGTGAAGAGGAGGATGGCATGTGAACAGCTGATTTACTTTAGTCAGGTCTATATTTCTTCATCCTTTCAGCTTCTGCTCGTCACTACTAATTTAAAGACTTAGTGCATGTCTGGAATCATGATCGATTTGACGAAATCGCAATGGCACCATGATTATGTTTAAGCTCAAAAGTGTGGCTTTTTCCAAAATCATGTTGACACATTGATTCTGCCAAACTTAACGCCATCCAAACATACACTTATTGCAAGATTTTATATGGAATTCACAAAAGTTATTTACATTTGCATATCAAAATTGATTCTTCTTTACCATCCAAACGAAATCAATTGTTCTAAACTCAATTTGCAAATAACATCACTAGACACAAATTAATTGTTTAACATCAATTGGATCAAAATCCAAAATAGACGGTCTTATCAATAACTTTATATCTCCAATCAATATTTTTTTTTCTTTTCATTTAGTACTTAAGACTAAGCTGAAGAGATTCTCATTTTTATGAGCAGGCGTATCACTGCTTATCAGAATGTGACTTCAACCAAGGGCATGGAAAGAAGCATCTCAGGTTCATCAAATGGAAATTCCTTGAATCCAAGGTTAATTATGCTATCAATATTGACTAAATACTTACCACCAAAATATATCCATATGAATGATCCAATCCTAATCACTTTCCTTTATAATGCTGGCAGGCTACAGCTTACTACTACCATGGTCTGATACTCGACAAGGGTAATGAACCGAGCAATCACATTCTTGCGGTGTCTTGTTTTCTTGCTGCAGAAGAACTTCTGCAAGAAAGCAAAAAGGCCTGCTTGAGCTTTTGTCTTGCAGCTCCAGTGACAAGGTATGTTTCCTAGCACATTTTTTTTATTACAACTAGTAAGTTATCCGTACTTTCTACGCATATTTTCAAACAACTAAGTGTATGTTTGGAATCACGGTGAATTTCACATATTCATAGGGACACAGTGATTTTGTTGAACTTTCAAAGTGTTGCATTTACCAAAAACACAGTAGAATGTCATGATTTAGTCAAACTCACACTGAATCCAAACATGCACGTATATATAATTAAACACGACATGATTTAAGAACATATATATGGCTAGAGAAACTATTATACTAATGTCTATAATTACTTTGTTTATTTTGTTAAGGGCTCCTCCACTTTGGGGTGTCATGAAACTTCTAAATCAAAAAATTCCTGAAGTTGCATCAAAGAAGTACCAGATGTATGGATACCTTTTGGAGCAAGAAAAGTAAGGATCTATTTTTTTTTAATGTTCTAAATAAATTCCTTAATTATTTCATTGAAATATAATGAGTGTGTAAATTGGAATTTTGCTAATAATGCAGAGGTCTTCATCAAGCATTGCCAGACCTACCTGAATTTCAATTATCATTACATCCAGATGAGTATGAATTGCCTGAAATTGATCCAGCATGGGATAGTAAAAATTGGGAAACATTAGGACAACCATTGAAAGAACACCTTAGAGATAGTGATGAAAATCCAACTGATTGATACATTTTATATGGTTTTCTAGTTTCTTTTCTATGTGTAGTTAAATACATGCTTGATTATAAGACTATTGTACAAGTTAACATTACCATATAATTAATTGAGTTATTATTCATTCACTTTATGACTCTCAAGTTCTAATACAATAGTAAGAGACATATATTTATTGATTTAAATCAGATGATGCTTTTTTAAAGGGTCTTTAATTTGGACAATAGCAAGAGACATATAACAGAAATTCAAATATATATAATTATAAACCATTATTTACATTTGAATAGAAGGCAAGCGGGCAACAAGCTGCGCCGCTAGACCAAGAACATATGAATTGTTTTTTGGCAATATTCATTTGTCATTAATCAAACATCTTCAAATGCCTCAAGCTAACAATGAATTGTTAAAGGATTTACTTTGGTCCAAGAAAATAATTGAATTTAACTTCTCTAAAGTGAATTAAGTGTAAGATAGAAAAATCAAAATTTTTATTTTAACAAATTCATAATTTATTATGTATTTGTAGTGCAGAAAAAAAAAGTATCTATGATTTCCCACATGCCACATATTATAGCCCCTCTGTGATGGCATTGAACCTCTATTTACAGAGTTCACATGTATAATCATTATTCTTGTGGGCTATACAATTAGTTATGGCTCTCTCGATTTGTTAAAAATAGGTTAATGTTATGGACCATTTTAATGGTGCATCTGATGATTCTCAGAACATTTGATGAAGACAGAAAATTTTGAGTTCTTGATATACCCCACAAAAAAAGCAATTCAATGTATATTTGGTGCGTGTATATAAGTTTGTCGTCAACACATAGAATGTTTAAACATGTGTCTTGACATATTAAAAAGTAAGTTTCTGATGTGTTCAGCCAAAAAACGTGTGTGTTGTCATGTTGTTCATATATATCGTGAAAATTAACAACTCGAACGATATCTTCGAATACCCAAACAAGGACATTATGTATGCTTTAGTGCCTAAAAAATAATTTGTGTTACTCCCTCTGCTTTAAAATGAGCACCTCTTTAGCAAAAAAAAAAATGTCATGTTCACTTTTTAACAAAAACTTTTATATCCTCTAATTAATGTGTACAATACTTCAAAAAGTAATATATTACTTATGTGGGAAAGACACAAATAGTTATTAGAGGTAGTTTAGTAAAATAATTACGTATTTTGATAAAAATAAATTGGGGCATGTTAACTTATATCCTTACGACACTTGTTAAACATTCCACTAATGGTAAAAATTTATTAAAAAAATTAATATTCAATATTTTAAACAATAAATTAACACAATTTCTAATACATAATTTATATTAGTGAAATTCTTAACATGTGTTTAACGGACACATGTTATCATTTTTTTGTTTGTATCTTTTAATTTGTATACAAAAATCTTAAATGAACTTGAAGTTCAAGGTTTTGGAAAAGTGCTAAAATAAAGGTAATAATTATATAACTTTTCCCGTATAAATGACATTTTTTATTGTTTAAACAATGTACCAAGAACATTTGTTAGTTTTTCCAATAAGTAAAATGCATAAATCGTAAATAAGCAGAAATATTAAAGTGCATAAATAATAAATGACTTGCATTATGTAGCACTTATTATAGTGCCACAAACAAGACCCTATTTAAAGCAACATATGATAACTTCCACATTCCACAAGAATATATGTCTGCCATAGTTATCAATATTGCATCGCTAATAACCGTCTTCAATATTGCATAGTTACCCAGAGCTAACTTTATTTCAACATGTGTAAACCTAGATGGTAATTATTCTTGTATAACTTCTTGTATTACTGTTATTATGCATGTTTGGTATTGTGATGATTTTGCAACAATCATGTGAGCCATCTAGATTTCAACATGTGTAACTATGCAAGAGAAGTTATACAAAAACAACTAAGCATAAAAGAGATTAAGAATTAGGCTAAATTGCATTTTTGATCCCTTAACTATTTAAGTAGTATCGCTTTGGTCATTTAATAAAAATTCGATTTATTTTGGTCCCTTAACTTCTCTCCGTTACACATTTTGGTCATTTCCATTAGTTTTAATTCAAAAACGTTAGATTTTCTTCATTTTCTTCCGGAATTTTTCTGGGATTCTTGTTGTTGAAGGTTGATGGAGATGTTATGAAGATGAAAAAGAGGAGAAGAAGATGAAGAAAACCTAATGTTTTTGAATTAAAACTAACGGAAAGGACCAAAATGTGTAATGGAGAGAAGTTAAGGGACCAAAATAAATCGAATTTTAATTAAAGGACCAAAGCGATACTACCTAAATAGTTAAAGGACCAAAAATGCAATTTAGCCTAAAAATTAAAACAGAAACTAATAAAGCATACATTCTTTATTCTTTATGTGAGCATAACTCAATTAGTAAGTACATTTCATTGTAATATATAGGGGTTGAGGTTCAAACCCTAAATATCTCATTTATTCATCTTATAAGGTGAATTCTAACTACTTGACAATTTTTTTTTACACCCTCTCATCACTATTATATATAAAAATCTACATTTTAGGTTTATAGACCACATACATCATTTATTGAATTAATCTAAAAAAAGTACATCTTTACTTGCAATAATGACCAAAGGGTGTACTTTGCTTGTGATCAAAATGAGGCTAGACATATGGACGATTTGTTTTTTCTTCTTCTTGACTTAATTTCCATTCCGTTTTTGTCTATCTCTCTCTATAATAATACGAAATTGGTCCTCTATTTTTAAAATGTGAAAGTTTGGTCTCTCCATCAAATATTTACTCTAAAATATGGTGTTGCGAAATTTCAAATGAATTTTTTAAATAATTTTTCTTACAATTTTGATATTTTTCATCAATATATCATTCAAATTATGACATCACAAATTTTTTAATTCAAAAATATGATGAAAGAACCAAAACAACAATAAAACTTTTTTTATTCGCAACAAATCCACATGTTCAAGTAGTCCCACATTTGAGCATACACATCTGTAACACTCAATTTAGTAGTTGAAATGGAGCACATTCAATTTTTTAATTATATTACAATTTGTAATAATTTAAACAATTCTACTACATTTGCAATATTCAGACAACCTATCAAAAATTCAAAAATAGGTTCAATCAAACCTCACAAAGCAATAAAGAAATATCCCTAAAAAAGCAGAAAAGAAGCCATCATATGCATAGCCACAATGCCAAAATAAGGAACAATGATCATAAGATCATCTATAACTTCAAAAATAGGTTCAATCAAACCTCACAAAGCAATAAAGAAATATCCCTAAAAAAGCAGAAAAGAAGCCATCATATGCATAGCCACAATGCCAAAATAAGGAACAATGATCATAAGATCATCTATAACGAAGAATTTCAGCCTTTGGCGCTTAAATGGTCACACGTGGATACATTATTCATTTATAATTTTTTAATAATAGTACTTAATAAGCACTGAATCACTCTAACCTAACATCTCACACAAACTTCTTAAATAAAACCCACTAATAATTTTATATCATCTATCAATAACTTCTTTTTGACAAATCATCTACCAATAACTTTTTATCTACCACAAGTTAAGATATTGTTGATTTTGTGAATTCACATGTAGATGATAATAACGAGTTTTGTTGTATTATATTAGTTTGTAAACAGTTATTAGTTAATAGATTTTAGAACTCTCATATCGAGTTCAACAGGAGACAAATAAATAGGGTCGCGCACGAGTTATCTCAGACAACCCTATCCAATCATAGCCCTATATTATAGATAATGTACCTTCATATATTTGATATATTTTAACTAATGAAATACAATGAATTCTTTCTTAAAAAAAAAAAGTTAGTTTATGTGAAACCATTCACCAAAAATTAGACAATCTGAATTCTGATTTTCAAATTATAAAATTCCTTAAAATCTAATGCGTGACTGCCGGAGGAAAATATCAACTATTACGGAGTCCAATTTCCTTTTCCCACACATGTTTAAAGTGGACAGAAACACTCCAAGATAAGGGTCTTTTACCATTAGAAAATGTCACACTCTACAAAATTAAAGCTTGTTCACAAATTGAAAAACTAACAACACATCAATTCTATTGATTATATGCTTGATCTAACAATTAATAACTCAAACTTAGATCCTCTGTAATAGTTGCATCGCCGTTAGATCAAATACAAAATGATTTAAACTTTAATCTAACGGTCATACAAACTGCTACATTAATGTGTGGTATGTAGAGGATCCATCTTGTAACAATTTTAAAGTGATTATTAATTATCCAGAAGTCCTAGCTCAACTGGCAAAATGCCGAAATTGTTAGGTCGGATGCCATGACCGAGGTTCGAAACCCGGTCCCTCCACTTGTGTGTGAGTTTATAATGGTTTTGTCATTTTGTCTATCTACCAAAAAAAAGTGATTATTAATTGAAAATTGTCTTTCACACACTTCACACAATGCTAAAAAACACCGTGAAATGACAAATTTAACTCAAAATTCCATCAACAATTAACTACCATCGGTTAGCAGCGGTTAATGATGAAGTTATATCGATAATTTTAGTGTTTCCAAGCAACGTTGACGTGGGGCATCAATTTTCTTATTACTTTCCATCGGTGGTGAAAAATTCATACCCTATAACGTAGAACCCAATAAAACAAGTGATAATGGTACTCACTTATGAATTGTTGCTCTCACCTCACCTTATACTCACACTCGTTTCCTAATTTGGTTCCTCTACTACTTAACAAGTAAGAGACATAGTAGAATTTAATTTTGAGCTTTCCTATTCATATTCATAAGAAGGGGTTCACATGCATCAAATACCAAACATACTACCAAAAATTCCACCAAAGAAAATATAAAAATGTAAGATCTAGCTAAAAATCGTACAACATTGAAGGCAACTATAGTTATTATTATTATTAATTAAAGAAGGTGAGAAGCCATAAATAAAGTATTGTGGTCCTTATTTTATAGGATACAAGTCATTATCAAAGCATCATTTTGATTTATAAAATAAAAATTCATTCTGCCTTAAGATAGTTGTATGTTGTACTAGCAATTTGTTTGCAATTAAAACCATACACCAAACTGAAAAAATTTCTACTACAAATAGAATTCATATACGAAATTTCATATAAAACGACACAACACAACCATGATAGATACACGATCCATGTGAATGTGATAAATTGATAAGAGAAAATAATTAAGAGGTGAACTTGTAGGATATTAAAATTGTGAGTCCCAAATTGGCAAAGAAGGCCAAATATGAAAGCAAAAGTGAAACCAAATTGGTTTTGCAGAACTTTTGCACATGGTCACAGATTGCAGTCCATCCAACGTGTTTCTCTCCATACTGTCCCACGTATCCAACGGCTGTGGCTGCTGAACATCCAGCTATCAGCAACACCGTCATTACCTGATCAAAATTCACCAATTTCTCATAACAAACATATGTAATAATAGAAATTAGAAAGAAAGGAAAACGATGATTTTTGTTGTTTGGGTTTTACTAATAGTGTCATAAGGGTATCGTCTAAAAAAAATTGTCTTAAAAATACAAGTCAAACATATATAAAAGTCATAACTGTAATTTGAATGAACCCTAATAAAAAAATTTACATTTACCTCCTTAAAAAAAACATCTGTTATATCCGTGAATAATTCATTTCGGTCTATGTGATCAATATGCGTTTACTTTGCTTGACTTTGTCATAGATAACAAATATATAATGCTATTCCCTAAAAAAATATAATGTCATTGTTGCCATATTATCAATCATATAACATGATAAACAATGACATGTATTTTGGTTAATTACCTCATCACTAGGCAAACGGAGATTGACTTGACCAAAACATTAAATTGGATTATTTTAAAATATCATAAATTAACAATATTTTTTGAGATTTTTTTATTGTTCAAAGAAGCCTGATGAACCCACTGAAATTAACATCGGTAAAAATTGAAGTTGAGACATTGAGAAGAGTATGTTCTAAGGTTCAAGTCAAAACCACCGAACCAAACCAACCCAACTGAGTTACAATTGCATATATATGATACCGGATTTACATAAAAAAAATCTAAAAACAACCTATTTTTACCGACAAAACATGTCTAAGCCAATAACATTTTAACATGGACCTGCAATTTCTGGTTTCAGACATATATCTTCTTTTTTGAGCATGAAGATTAAAAATAAAAAGATCAAACTTACCAAATCAACCAAAAATAGCAAGAAATAGTAGTCTTTTCGTTGAGGTGTTTGTTGCCTCATCAAAAGGCTGAATATCAGTGTCAGCACAGACATGAAACAGACCACACTATTTGCAGCAACAAAAAATCTAGTACCAAAGACAAAATAAATATACAAAATTTAAAATATTAAAAAATAAATAAAAAAATATTCTTTTTTGTAAACCATATGAAAATGGAAAATGGGTTGTGATGAAATTGAATCTTACTTGAAAGATGATGTGTAATAAAAGTGAGCTTCAAACCGGATAGAGAACAGCATAACAGATTGGTTGTTGGTGACAGTAACTATAATTGAAACAGCAGTTAGAACAATGACCAAGATTCTGAGGATGTTTTGAGCCATGAAGAAAGTCCTATGATGTTTTAGTGAGGATGAGGTTGTTGAGGATTTGGGTTCCATCCTGAAGGAATCTTTGACATCAGCCATATTTTAGAGTGACGAAGAAAAAAGATGGAAGTTTAATTGGGAGAAGAAAATGACACAAAAAAACAGATGGAAATTGAGGTGAAGAGTTAAGAGGTTTACTAACTTTTATAGAAGGAAAGTAAAGTGAGAAGGACAAAAGGAGAGAGTGAAGTTTAGAAGAAACATAGCTAGTGTTAGTGTGAGAGTGTATTTAAGAGATGAAATGAGTAGTATGGTGAAACAAGGGTAAACAAAGACAACTAGGTAGCGTGGAAAAATTAATAATGAAACAAAAGTGGAATTTGAAAGAAAAAAACAATATATAAAGCTTCATGTAAATTTGGTCAATTTTTGTATTTTACTTGAAATATCTTAGGGATAGGTGTAAGTTGATTAGAGAATCATTAACATTGTGTTTTGATGGATTTAGATTTTAGATTGATTGTAGTTAAAAAGGGATGCGGTCGGTATATTTAAACGGTTTAATGAAAATTAAACTGTGCATATTTTAAGCTTGAATTTTATTTGTTTTCAAATTTAAAATTTGAGTCCTCATATTCTAATAAGACGATTTATATGTGGTTGGATCTAATGCAATCACACCTTTCTATTTGCACACAAACCATAGTCGTGTTTTGATTGGATAATTGAAAATTCTAGAAAATTTAGACTTTCAAGCAAGTTAAATGCTTTACTTTAAATCCCTTCATTTCTAAATTAATTTTTTTCCTGATCTGTGCAACAATATTCTTCATTCTTAATCTTTATTGGGCTATTTATATGAAATTTCAAAAAGTTGAGGAGCCAATTTACAAAAATAATAAAATTTAGAGACTAATTTGTAAATTTTGAAAAATAAACGGACCAATCTGTAATTTTTGAAAATTAATAGGACCAATTTGATTTTTTTTAAAATTTATATCGACCAATTTATTTACTTAAAAAAAAAAGATCAACTCACAAAATTTGAAAGAATTGTAAGGTTCAATTTGAGATTCACATCGTATAGAATATGAATGAAATTGTAAATTATAAATTTTTAGATGGTATTTAAACTTCTCTTAATCTAATTTTGACAAAATACTTTATAAAGTTCTTTCATTTATAAAATTCTTCAAATTTATCATTCAAAAATATAATTTACATCGAAGAATGTATGATCCAAACAATAAAATAGAGAACATATTTGTTTTTCTTCTTGATTTATCCCTCATCTTTGTTAATGATCATTTTTGGTGTTCGTGATATATTTAGTTGCATATATAAAGTGATACGGAGATTTGGTACCGTAGGAATCAACATATATTTGATAACAAATCTTCTCTCTAAGGTGATATCTCAAAGAGGTTATATGTCTAAATCAATTGAAGAATTTCAGATTCTTAAAGCATTCGTTCTGGACAATCTTGCTTTTGTAATCCCCTGCCTTGTACGTTGATGTGTTTGCTAAGCTAGACGTCTTTCCAAGCTTCATAATGGAAGTTTATAAAATGTTGATGAAATCTTTCTACTTATATATTTTGGTCTATGTCTCACATGTTTTTGTTATCATTTTTTTTTCTTTTTCATTTTCCAATTATGTATTTGGGGCGATACAAACTTCATATTATTAAAAAGGAGCACACTCTAAAGCCCCAAACGAACACCATCAGATCAACTCAAATATGTTAAATTTAATTTTATTACATATATTTGCTATTGAAGTTGAAGATGAGTTCTTCTACCCTAAATTTGGGTTCTTCTTTATATGTATGAGATAAGATTTAGATGAGGAAATTGTGTACCTCACTCCATCGTTCTACTTGATTTTATTGCTTATGAATTGTATGTTCTTATTGTTCAATCCTCATCTAGCATAATATTATTCAACTTGACTTGTACGGAAAACGGTGGAGTTTGATCCTCTAGCAAGGATGTCTATTAGGATTTATCCTAAATAAGGGAATGACCCACTATTAGAAATCTCCCGAGTCCTTCTCCATGTGTAAGGCATACTTTATACGATGATACGAGATAGTGTTTAACAAGGATGTTTGTTTTGTTTTCACATGTTAGTTGTTGGTCTCTAAACTTTGTGAGTAATTTTCTAAGACGATGGAATCAATTTAAACACATTGTATTACTTAAGGTTAAGTATGGTGGACCGATCACTTTTAATTTGAGATTGAGAGTCAGTTCTTTGATTCAAGGTTGGTTTTGGGTTTTATTATGGTTTCTTTCGGTAGATCGGAGGTTGAGAGGTGATGGAAGTTGAATGATCTTTAGGATGAGAGCTTTTCAGATTTGACCCTGCTTTGGTGTTCAGTCTGGGAGTTTATTTTTATGGGTGTTTTTCTTTGGGGGAAGTAGTGACGATTAGTGGTTTTGGATATCGTTTTTTACAATGGTCGCTTCCGTGAAGGGGTCTGTTTTATGTGGTGACGTGTATTTTGGTGGATGTTGTCATCAGGGGTGTTTTTAGGTGTTTATTTTCTGATGTTCCGCATATATACGACGCCTTTTGTTTGTATTCTCAATTTCACCGGTCTTTTGTTCGTCTTGAGCATATAACTATCGATTTCTTTAGGAATACTTTCATCAATTTAGGATGTTTGAGAGCACATTATAGATGCCTAGCTAAGGGGCAATTTTCGAGAGATTTTAATCCCTAATTGTAAAAGTCAGACGGTGCTCCTATTTGGTTTAAATTTTAGCATGTTGTTAGTGTTACTAAGTTTACCATTTTGATATCCTTTGTTATTAGTTCAACCTTCTCTTTACGTTGATTTATGATACCAACTTTTTGAGGTGCTCTCTTGTTATTTGATTTTTGCTATTGGATGATGGTCATTTTATGATTGACTTAAATATGTCAAAGATGCATGTAAATATGGCCTATTTGGATTTTGGTCTCGGTATTTTTTTTATTTTTTTTTAAAAATAATCTTGCAAAATATTGTATTTTTAAAAAGTTCTCTGAACTCATTTAGATGGCTATGTGATTGTTTTGCGCTGACGTTGCAGTTCAACGTTAAACTGTCACCTAACTATTTAATGGATCTAAGGACCTTTTTAAAAAACAAAATATTTTACAAGGGTATTTTTTTAATTTCTTTTTACACGGACTAAAATCCAAATAAGTCATATTTGCAGGGACCTTTGACATATTTAAACCTTTTATGATTTTTATTTTCTAGTTCCTTTCATGTATCCATTATTTTACATAGTGAAAGTTTTGACTGGAGTAGGCCTCATGCTTTATTATTCTCTAACATTTTGACAGGATTTTTCCACATGAAAAGCTGAGGTGGAGGATATGTTTGTTTTAGGTTGGGCGGAGGGGGTGAGACGTGGCAGTGGCAGAGGCGTCTGTGGGAGTGGGAGGAGGAGATGCTAGGGGAGTGTAGGATTTTATTTGCTAATGTTACTTTGCAGGACCAGTCAGTACACTAATGGCTTTGACAGTTAGATTCCATTGGCGGTTACTCCGTGCGCAATGTTTATCATATGCTTACTAGCAATGAGAGTCATACTTTGCATCCGGCTTCATATTTAATTTGGCACAGACAGGTGCCCGCAAATGTGACTATTCTTGCTTGGCGACTTCTTCGTAACAGGTTACCGACTAAGGACAATTTGGTGGTGCATGATATTATTTCTCATGACGCTCAGTTGTGTGTGAATGGGTGTGGCAAAGCTGAAACGGCTCAACATTTATTTATTACTTATAACAAATTTCAAGACCTTTGGTACTTAGTCCGAGATTGTATAGGTGTTTTCACATCTGAACCTTTTTGTATTTCTGATCACTTTGTGCAGTTTAGTCATTCAATAGGTGGCTTTTTAGCACAACGTTCCTTTATGCAGCTCATTTGCCTCACTTGTGTTTGGGTCTCGTGGCCTGAACGTAACAATCATCTTTTCAATCACAAGGAGAATTTGATTGATCAGTTGCTGCATAATGTAAAAATCCATTCTTATTGGTAGATTAAGGCTGCTAATGCTGGCGTTGGTTGTCGTGCCCGCCTGTATGTTTAGACATTAGTTAGTTTGCTTTTTTGTTATTATTGTGTGAGAACTTTGTTGTAAACTTTAGTTGTTTTCTTTGACACATCTTGTGCTAGAGAAGCCTCATGTATTATTGGTGTTGGCTTTGCTTGGTAATTTCATGTTCAGGTTCCACAAGAAATTAAGAATTTAACGACATTTGAATATTTCACTGTCCTCTTTAGTTCCATCAACATACTGACAACAAAACTTCTACTTTCTTGTGGTCAGGGGCGGTTCTAAGGCCCGGCGACCCCGGGCACTCGCCCGGGCTTCGGGACAAATTTTTTGCAATTTCTTATGTAAATCTCTATGAATTTCTTATATAAACCCTTATAAATTGGACAATTTCTTTAGATTTTTTGATTATTTGCTTGCAATTTCTTATATAAACCCCTATAAATGTGTTGCAAAATTTTTTTACCCAGACTTTACAATAATCCTTGCTCTGTCACTGCTTGCGGTTATTAATTTGCAGTGAACAAGAAAATGAATACAACTCAAACTGATATGATGATCTTGAATGAGTCAAAGTATGCCCTCAAAAAGAAAAGAGAGAAAGATCTATTTTATGTGAAGAATTTTCACCCGCCTCTTTTGTACAGTGGATCCAACTATACAAATGTGTGTGTATACTTTGGAAGATTGTAAAATCCTACACTTAATTCACACAGCTCAAACACCTAAAACACAATAAATTCACATATACATAACCACAAAAACACATCATGAAATTGAGGATATCAATTACTTGTACTATCTGGTTTTCAAGCCTTACATGTCAATCTTGCCGTCGACTATTTTCTCTTAAATCTTACTAGTGATGTTCCGGTCTCATCTCTCTCTTTTTTGTTCCCATGTGCCTGTATTTATGAACAGTCTAACTTATTAGGAGGTCTAAGACGAATTCAAAGGTGATCTTTTTCAAAATCCATAATATTATTTTGATAAAATTATTAAAATTTGGTTTAATTTTATCTTCCATATATGCTTTAGAATGCAAAATTATATTAAATTAATATAATCGATATTTTTGGAGATTATTTTTTTTTCTTTTCACAATGGAGACTTTTTTTATGAACTATAAAATTTCTAGGGTTAATATGTTTTTACCCCCTGTAATTTAGGCGAGTTCCGGTTTACTCTCCTGTAAAAAAAAAGTTTAGATTCCAACCCTGTAATTTAAGATTATTTCGTTTTAGACCCTGAGGTCATCTGACTGGACAAAATGCTGACGTGGCATGTTGAGTGGCGCGCTAACTGTGCATATTTGATTATGTGGCACGCTGACTGTATAATTAATTTTGTTTTTTTATTTTTTTAAGGGCACATGTGGCATTTTGCCTATTTTTTAAAAATAAAAAATAATATAAATGAAATTATATTAATTTAAAAAATCTGAAAATTTATTTTTGAAAATTAAAAAATCGTAAAAAACAATATTTTTTTGAAAATAAAAACTGAATTTTCTAAAAAAAAATAAAAATTCTGGAATTTAATTTTTAAAATAAAAAAACAACAAAATTTAGGAAAAAAAAAGTTCAGATTTTTTCGAAAAAAAAAAGTTTTTAAAATTTTTTCTACCAAAAATAAAAATTTTGGAATTTAATTTTTAAAATAAAAAAAATTTGAAATTAAAAAAAGTTAGTATTTTTTTTGTACCAAAACTAACAATTCTGGAATTAAATTTTTTAAATAAAAAAAACAAATTTGAAATTAAAAAAAAGTACAGATTTTTTTCGAAAAAAAAGTTTTTTAAAATTTTTTCTACAAAAATAAAATCTGGATTTTTTTAAAATCTAAATATAATTTTTTTATAATTTAGGTTAAAATTTTGAAAATTATATAATCTGAAAAAAAAAATTGAAATTTTAAAGAACTATTCCAGAAACAAATAAATTTTTTAAAGAACTATTCCAGAAATAAATTTTTTCATTTTCTATTTTACTTGAATTTCTTTTATTGTGCTCTTTAGTTGTATTTTTCTTTCTTTCGGATTGAAAAAAATTACAAAGTATACCTTTTTTGCATATCGAGATAAGAAATTCGAAAAATTTATTTTATTTTAATTTTCAAAATCTTAATTTCATATTTTTTTTATTTTTTGAAAATAAATTTGAATTTGTTTACGATTTTTCAAATTTTGTAAATTTCAATTTTTTCAATTTTGAAAAAAATAATCTTAATTTTTTTCTATTTTTAATTTTTTTCATTTTTAAATTAATATAAATGAAAATAAAAATTTAAAAACAAAATTAATTATACAGTTAGCGCGCCACATTATCCAAAAATGCTAACTCAGCGTGCCACGTCATCAGGTTTGTTAGTTAGATGGCCTCAGGGTCTAAAACGAAAGAATCTTCAAATTACATGGTCTATTTCGAAAGAATCTTTAAATTATAGGGTTGAAATCTTAACTTTTTTTTTTACAGGAGGTAAACCGGAACTCGCCCAAATTACAGGAGTAAAAACATATTAACCCAAATTTCTATAATTTGGTAGCTTAAAGCTATATATTAACCAGCCTACGTTTATCTCCGATCTATGTCCATCAAATCATTACTTTATATAGTCATTAAAATTTTGTCATTAACACCACCTTAAACAAGTTTTTATCAAAAACAAAGAAAAAAATAGCACATTACGACACAAACAGTGGTAGTAGTCACCAGAGACTCGTACACAACTCAATCACACAAGCGCAGCCATAATGAGTAATACATGTGTTTTTTCTGGTCACGTAATTTATTTATTACGTACTATTTCATCATATACATACTATATATGTATCCCACCTTCATATTAAGATTAATTGTCATGTTAATTATTATCATTGAATTACAAAACCATTGAATTCCAAACTGTTTCAGCTTCAAATCTGACTTACCAACAGCCATGGTTGCCGCTGGAGCATGTTTCTTCCCCGGCATTTTCTCCCCTCTCTTCCGCCACGTGCAACCGTCTAAGGTCTTGAAAGTGAAGTCCGGTGGAATTATGAGCATAGTTCCGCGGTTTGCCATGTCTACTGAACGAGTTCCAGTGAAGAAGGAGAAGCAGAGACGGAGCAGTTGGAAGGAATACTTTGAGCAAGCTAAAGAGTTGATCGAAGCAGACGGTGGACCTCCGCGGTGGTTTTCACCGTTGGAGTGCAGTTTGCCGTGGGATAGTTCTCCTCTCATGCTCTTCTTGCCTGGTTAGTCCCTCTTTCGTTAGTAGCAGTTGAAAAAAAAAATGCAAACAAAATATTATGTTTATATATATGTGAATAATTTACTATAAAAACTTTTTTTTTTTAATAACCTCGTACCTTTCATATATTATACATTATGTCAATTAACTGAGCTAAGCTAAACTCACAAGGACAATTTACTAAACAACTAATAAAACACATAGCCTCAGCCGCAAAAAAAAAGAAGAAAAAACTCAAGAGATAAATTTCAAGTAGAGTAAAAATTAAGTATAGAGTAAACATTAATATGTGAATATCGGACAAATTTATCCTTATTTATTAATTTTGTTAGGTCTTAACCTAATTTTTCACTCCACTAATCTCTTATTAGGCTTGCAACAACTCTATTCTAAAATTTTGGCTCTAAATTTGCATCATATATGTTTTTCATTTCTCTCTAATAACCGTAAATATTTTTCAAAGCAAAAACTTAATAGATATTTTAATCCTTATCCTTATTATTTATTAATTTTATTAAGTCTGCAACAACTTAACCTATTGTTTTTGTAGATTATTTTTTGTGGACAAGTTGTTGTACACTTATTTAATACGTTTACAAATAGAATACCCTAATTTCTATGCAAACTCGGCTACCCTAAATAATTTGTTAGGAACCATGAACTACATTAACTTTTTATGTTTAACTATAAAAGTAATAAATAAAATTGATCCGTGCAACAATATAATTTTATATTTTTTTATCTTTTTTCTTTATAATTTTTTTTATTATCATTTGATTGTAATATTGTATCTCTAATAATCTAATTTGCGTTTATTGATCGACTCATGATCTTACGGGTTAACAATTATCCAATGATCTCTATTATAGTCGAGAAGACCGTGCATCGCACGAGTCAAAAGTATAATGTAACTAAAAAAGACTCGCGTAACAAAAATATTACGTGTCAAATAAATGTGGAACTGTTGGGATTTGTTTGGTCCAAACTTAGCCGGTACATAGGACTATGATTTGAAGGACGTGGCAATATTGTTCTTTTGTGGTAAGAGACATATTTTACGTAGATGGTACTGTAAAAAAAAAGGTTATGTAGATGGAAATTCCGCAAACATAGTCATTTATATATGATTATAAATTTAACACAACGTGTCTATGTGAACATAGTCAATTAGTATAACGTTATAATTTTTTTTTAGGGATAGTATAACGTTATATAATATATTATGATTGTGGTTTGAACTCATAGTTTGTTACTTATCTATCTTAAATGAAAGTGATGATTGTAAAAATGAAGGTGTGAGCCACTCTCGTAAAAATAGCATATATTTAATTTTTGTTTTTTTTAAGTAGTCTAGTAGCTATAACTCACACAATTAAATTGTGAAAGAGTGGAGTGTCCGGCGTTCGAACTTCGGTTATAATATGCAATATTCTTACGAGTTGAGCTAAACTTACGGAGATAATTTTTGTTTTTCTATAAGGTGAAATATTCAATTTTTGTTGTTTATTACATAATTGATACTAAATTCTATATTGTTTTAAAAATATAAAATTATTTTTTGTTTTTCTATAAGGCGAAATATTCAATTTTTGTTGTTTATTACATAATTGATAGTAAGTTCTATATTGTTTTAAAAATATAAAATTATATCAATAAAAATACAATCAGAGTATAAGATACTCTAAATGGAAAATGAATCTTAGATACTTAAACTTCAATCTTGCACTAAAGAGAGAAAAAAATAAAAAAATTGAAGGGATATGTGATAGGAAGAGAGATAAACATAAAATAAAATATTAATTGAGTGTAGGAAAAATAAGGATGTGCATAATGCTCAAATTGAATGCATCTATACAAACAATGCATGTTCCATCCAAAACCAGGATTGTGATTTCTGATAAACCCCTAACTTCAATCGCAAAGAAACAAACATCTGTGTTACTGCCTCAACAACATAATCAGACAATCACACCGACACATTCTTTTTTTAATTTTTTATTTTCTTTCTGTGAGGTGCACCAACACATTTGTTAACAACAGATTAAATTAGATTACATTAGCATGTAGATATGTATGATTTTAGCCCTAGATTAAAACAAATGTTGCCACGTCAGCACTGTTAAAGAGAAGTTTACAACAGGGACCAACTCTATAAATGAAAATTTTTAGGGAAATTAAAAGTCAAAATTTTAAGGGATTAAAATGGAGACTAAAAACATAATTGATATATTTTTTTTTTTTTTTAAAGTCGGCAGAGGGACAAGGCAATAGAGCCAACAAAAGTGGCTTCGTCACCGAGTTCAACTTTCGTTGTAGTGATGGATCTTGAGATTTTTTTAGGGTGTTAAAATTTTATAGAATATATATTAAACTATTTTAAGAAATAATCAAAAATAATAAGTGGCTTGGTGAGATCCGCCGCTGGCTGTCGGCATGAGAATTTATTTGATGTATAATCTATAAATACATTAATCCAAACTGAATCAAGAACTTGACTTTGTGAAAGGCCGAGCAATGGTTCATCATGCGTTGACGGGAGTGGTATATGCAAACACTTTATTGCTCAAGTAAGAACTAAGTGAGATTAGAATAATGTACCTTTCCATCAATAGGTATTGATAGCAAAATGAATTAGTCATGGAGGAGTTGTAGCATTCAGTGTCAAGATCGTAACTATAGTAACAATTACTTGATATTTTCTCAGTGTCTCCACCGCTGTATTGAAGATCATTATGTGTTATTTGTTGCATGCTTGGTGTGAGTGTTGACCTTTTTACTAAGTTAGACTTCATATGGATTGAGTTGAGACCCAATCTAGAACATGTCTCTTTAAGCCCTACCTTGATTCCGATGAGCTTGAAAACCAACTCCCCTAATTTTTTCAAAAAATAAAATAAAATCCTTAATATAAAATAATCAAAACACACTAAACAATGTGTTGCTTGGTAAGGGGTTTGTATCTCTTAAACAAGTGGTTAATGATTCGATCTCTGACTCTTGCGTATAGAGAAAATTTTGAAGGGAAGAGATAATCCACCTTGTCTAGTATTTTTGTCACTTTTCAAGATTCAAACTTTAAACCTTTTACTCCTTAACTCATTTAATTTCTTAACTAAACCAAATGAGCCACCCATTGTTTACTTTGAATTAATATATGTCGTGGAACATAACATATTGTTGATTTTTAAAAAGTTTTGGCTCAAGCTAAAAATAAGTCATGAGACTGATGAACTATATACCGAGATCAAGTATCATTTTGATATATAACATAACATTTTAGGGAAATTGACTATATTTATATCATATTTCGATTGAAGTTCTTAAAAAAAAAAAAGTCAATTGAAGTTTATAGGATAAATTACATATCTTAACTTTTTTCGGGATCTTCCTTTGATTTCATAATTGTTAACAGTTACTCGCAAAAAAAAGTTCAATTGTAGTTTATAGGATAAACCACAGTATTAGTTTATTGATATAACAAGCTTATTATTTACTAATAAATTTATTATTATTACTTGTAATCCAAACTTTACAGGGATTGATGGAGTGGGACTGGCACTTATTTCTCATCATCACAAACTTGGCAGGTTTGTCTTCATTTCACCACTTTGTCATATGAATAATATTGCACCTTCTAATTTCTATTCGACATGTTTGTTTGTTCTAGCTAGATGATTCAATTTGCACCTTACATAATCATTGACTCATATATGTAATTAAGAAATACTCATTTTGTTCTTTTTTCATCATTCAAGGATTTTTGATTTGTGGTGCTTGCATATTCCTGTTGCGGATCGAACACCATTTACAGGTTTTTTTTTCTTCCATGTACTTCATTTTATTATGGCAAATTCTTAAATACCTTGGAGTTTGGTTGGATACCGGCGGTACGGTCGGTACCTGTAGGTAGCATTTACCTACGGTGAACACTCTCATACCTCAGAGTTTGTGTGCCTCCAGGGCACTAGTTAAAAAAACCAATATAGAATGATTGTATTGGAAATTGTGGAAAAATGAGTATTTAACTTTTTGAAAGTAAAAAAACTTGTTGTTTTCAATGAAATGTTTCTATTTTTAACTTTCTTAACTAGTGTCCCACATGCACAAGTTAGCATGACCCTTTATTATTTAGTGCTCATGTTGAACTCTCTTACACAATCCATTTCTGTTAGGGGTCCCATAGTGAGTAGATAAAAGTGCCCATGACACTGTCACACCTAATAGACTAGTCTTTTGGATTGGCCTCTCCGCATGCCATGTGCTTAAGTCCTAACAATTGATGCTATCATCGGGTCGACTGTTAAAGGGCGTGACAATATTAGAAGTCTCATATTGAGGAGATAAAGTGTTCAAGGTGGTAATTGGCCATGAGACTCTCCCACCTAATGAACTAGTATCTTGGGTTGGACTCTCCTATGTGCTATAGTCCTGACAATGTCTTTTCGCTCCACTTACAGATACCAGTTTTATTAACAGAATTTATAGATATGATCTGTATTCCAACATAATTTATTGTTCTGTTTATTCCCTGTTGCAGACCTTGTGAAATTAGTTGAGAAAACAGTTAGGGCAGAATATGAACGATCACCAAATAGGCCCATATATCTTGTCGGAGAATCTTTAGGAGGGTGCCTTGCACTGGCAGTTGCGGCTCGTAACCGTGATATTGATCTTATACTAATCTTGGCAAACCCAGGTACCTTTGTTGTGATGTATATACATGATTTAACAGCTCTCATTTTACTGTTAAGATTAGCTATATAAAGAAAATTTAGTACCATAAGGATTGCTAAAGTGAGAGATTAATTTTATAGAATCTGCAGTAGCCTAGCCATATTGAATTACTTATTTAGTGTTGTACTTGTATGCGTACACCCTGATCGGTAAATTCCGCAATCACTATTCTAACAAAGCAGAGTTGTGAATTCTTGAGTGTTACAATAAACATTTGGGGTTAACTTATCAATATGTTAATAACAAGTTAGATAATTAACACAGCCAAGCTTGAGCCTAGACAAAGATGTCTGATGTCATTCATTAGATGTTGCCTATGAACATATGTTTCATAGCTAGAGCTTTGAGTGAAAATTCCTGAACAATATCGAAGTTGATTTTGCTGTAACAACAATTCAGTGAAAGAATCGCAAATATCTGATCTGATCATGCCCATCCTATTATGCAGCTACTTGTTTCTGCAGGTCCCAGATGCAACTTCTAACACCATTGTTGGACGCTTTGCCTAACTCACTCTCTCCTGCCTTGCCTAACATTCTCAGTTTGACAGCAGGTTTGTTCATCTTTCTTTGCCGTATTTTTAATATGAACAATTTTCTCAAGAACCATGTCTGGCGTGTTTAGTCCAATCCAATTTCCATTTTTGTTGCTCTTTATATCTTGAAAATGTTGAATGTTATCCAGAAAACAAGAAATGCATTAGATCGTTTACCTAAAAACTGAATCATGGATTCATGGTAATTTGTTTAGAAATGGGACTATTCTTGAAGCATGTAACTTGATGCTGGAGACCTAGTGAAAGGCTCTGTTTGTTGGTTGTTCGCATTACAGATAGTTTTCTCAATAATTAGCAACTTAAACTTAGTCAGTTGTAGGTTTTTGGTTCTTTTTTATGCTTCAAATGAGGGACATAATCCCTCGTATCCCTCGTGTTCTTTACTTCAGTCTGTTAACAGGAAACGACAATGGATTATATGTTATTCAATATAAATGTCATATTATATCCATGTGTTCATACTTTCATAGGATTTACCCATCATGGTTTACGTCATATGAAATTGTTGCGGATGTTTTCTCCCTTTACCATATAAATGTTTCATGCCTTTGCTCGTTCTTGTCTTTGATTTTTTTCGTCATTTTCCCCTTCTGCATTCCTTTCAATACAATGTTTAAATTTGAACTAGTTAAACAATATTTCCCTAGGAATATAAAAAATATATGTATCCCTACTTTTGTTGCTTCCGCTAATATTTAATTCATTCATTAATCATAGTTTTCTAGTTAATTAAATTCGCAAGTACTTACCTTCTACATCACGAGGAACTTATGCTAAATACCCTCTCCTATTCCTTAAGGACCTAATTTTTAGGTCAAGTTCATTTATCATAATGGAGAACTTGTACTCTGTCTCTATCTTTTACTAAAGAAAATGATAGCTTCCTCCATTTATGCTTTCAACTTTTCTTTTAACATTAGGCGACCCTGTGAGGATGGTGTTGGATAACACTGTGAAAGGACTTCCTCTACTAAATGCAGCAAGAGAGCCAATAGAGGATTTTAGTACTTTCTCGTCATCTCTTCCGGTAAGGTTCAATTATTGTTTTTATTCAAAAAATAAAGAATTTCATTTAGAAGAGCATTGTGTGACTTTTTCTTTATGCTTTGAATATGTGAAGTAATAGAGTTAATGACATTGTCAGTGGTTAAAGCATATTTCAGAATGAATCTTAAGAGAAAAATGGCTAGCTTATTTCCTTTCTTTCTTGTAACTAAAACTTGGTAAAAGTAGAATATGCTAGACTTTTGAAGAATATTTTTTTTGGTTACAAGACTTTTGAAGAATATGGTTGCATATATGACTGCATTTACTTTCAATATTCAAAATCTATTGTTGATTAAATTCTCAGGTTCTTGCAGACATATTACCAAAAGAAACACTTTTGTGGAAACTAAAGATGCTTAAATCTGCTTCCGCGTATGCTAATTCACGCCTATATGCTATCAAAGCTCAGACTTTGATACTTTGCAGGTTCATTCTTCTTGGGATTGTACATCTTTCATTAGTCATTTTATTGAATCATATGTACTTAGTTAACGTTTTTTTTTTATCACAATTGCCTTCAATTAGCAGAAATGCTGTTAAAAAAAGAAATTGATAAAAAGAGTACCAAGTGCGAACAACCAATTGTTTATACTTCATATACGTACCATGTGTCCATTTCATATACACATGATACTTTCCTTCTCAAGTTTATGACTCTCTGGAAGATGAAACTGAGTTATTTCATTTGTCCTTTTAGTGGAAATGATCGGTTACTACCTAGCCAACAGGAAGGTGAACGACTACGTCAGTTACTTCCTAACTGTGAACTCCGTAAATTTGATAACAGTGGCCATTTCTTATTCCTGGTATCATTTTCTCCATCTCTATTTTTTTGCTTCTCTATTCATCTGGAATTTATCTGAACCTAACTTTGGGACATTTGCAGGAAGGAAGTATTGACCTAGTAACGGTAATCAAGGGAACTTCTTACTACCGGCGTGGCAAGTATCATGATTATTCTTCAGATTTCATACCGCCGACACCAGATGAAGCCAAGAAAATAATAGAATCATACAGGTAACATTAATTGAATAAATTTGATCATTTAAGCCATTAACACAGCACGAGAATTCATATTTATATTATATACACATTGAAGATAGCTAGTAAAGCTTAACCTACGGCTACCATTATGATGTTATATGCCTGTCAATTCATCTTTGCTCATTCTTGTTAATTGATGTAATCTTCAATCAACTAATAATATTTAACATCTTTCAATTATAATGCTTTCAGTTTATATAACATCGTCACCGGCTCTGTAATGCTTTCAACTTTGGAGGATGGAAAGATTGTAAAGGGCCTTGCTGGAATTCCTTCAGAGGGGCCAGTTTTGTTAGTTGGGAACCACATGCTGCTAGCATTGGACATATCTCCCTTTATTATTAGATTTTTTACAGAACGAGATATCCTTGTTCGAGTAACGGCACATCCCTTGTTTTTTAAGAGACAGAAAAGTGGAAGATTGCCAGAAGTATCTTCTTTTGACTCATTAAGAGTTATGGGTGCTTATCCTGTAGGAGCATCTAACCTCTTCAATCTTTTAGCTTCCAAGTCGCATGTCCTATTATATCCTGGAGGATTACGCGAGGGTTTTCATAGGAAGGTAAATCCAATAAGTCGGCTCTTTGTTATGAGTTTTATCTTTTTAGCGGTATATTTTTTAGGTGTACTGTGCCTCTGTCTTTAAATTCTCCATGATTGTGTGATAATTATCAGGGTGAAGAATACAAATTATTCTGGCCTGAACAATCTGAGTTTGTCAGGATGGCAGCCAGATTTGGAGCCAAAATCGTACCTTTTGGTGCTGTTGGAGAAGATGATCTTGGACAAGTAAGTTTCAGTCTTTGCTCAGCCAATGGATTTCCCTTACGAAGTAATTCGTTTTCTCAAAATGCTGGTATTAAAGGCAAACTGTTACCAACTTGTATGGAAAGCATAATTCTACTTGAGTTTTTTACTTAGTTTGATGTTCTTGTAAATGTATACTGTCATCCAGAATTTTCGATTGCGTTATGACACCATCTTTTATCAACTCTTAAAAAAAAAATCACAGTTTTCCCTCTATCTTGCGAGAATCTATCTGACATTATGATTATTCTGTGTACTGTAACATTCACCTTTTCTACCAATGCAAGAGATTAGCTATGACTGTAATAGAAACAGATAACACAATGTATGCAAATTTCATATTTGATTTATGTGGATGCCTTGAACATAGATTTGAACATCACATCACCATGTCACATCGTTCTTTTCAGGTTGTGATTGATTATGATGACTTGGTGAAGATTCCTTACTTTAGGTCTGAAATAGAAAGCCTTACCGACGAGGCTCCACAATTGAGGTATCTAAATTTGCTTTTTGTTGATTCATACTAAACATAAGTATGTTTTCAATATTTTTCCTTCTTTTCCATCATTTTTGTTGATTCATACTAAACATAAGTTATACATTGCGAAACTAGGGCTGGTGTTGACGGTGAGTTGGCAAATCAACAAGTGTATTTGCCTGGAATTTTGCCTAAAGTTCCGGGGCGATTCTACTATTATTTTGGAAAACCAATTGAAACAGAAGGTATGACCAATGCATAATTCTCAACTTGAAATAGCCATGAAAAGTGACGGTAAAATTTGAGCTATTGTTTGACAGGAAGGAAACAGGAACTTAAGGACAAGAAGAAGTCTCAAGAATTATATTTTGAAGTGAAAGCCGAGGTTGAGAGATGTATTTCTTATTTGAAGGAGAAACGGGAAAGCGACCCCTACAGAAACATATTGTCTCGGTTATTATACCAAGCTACACATGGTCCTATGTCTGACATTCCAACATTTGAAATATGATTGTTCTGCACGTAACATGGCAAGTTATAATTTTTCCAGAAAATTTAGATAATAGAGGCAAAACATGTAAATTTTCAATAGTTTCAGGCATTGTTTTCTGGTCAGAAGGCATGATTTCTGTAAAAATGTCTAGTTTATATCATTGAAGTGGCAAAAGAAAATAAAAATGATTGGGAAAAGAACACAACTACCAAAGTTGTGTGTATATACGTCATCTGTGATTCATGGATCATGGCATCTTGAACAATGTACAGTGGGAGGGAGGTATCAATGCATCATTCTAAATGGCACTTTGCCTCTTCATGTGTTAAGGCATAAAATAATAGATTCAAGATTGAGCAGTGTTGATTCTTGTCTATTTTTATATGGTTGGAATAGTTTCATTTTTTTCTTTCTTTCTATTTTTCCTTTTTTCAGAGATTCTTTCTTGTATATAAATTTGCACAATCTCATTGATATATAAAAAGATTTTGTAATAAAACACAAATCATTCGTTCTAAATTATTCAAGTTGATTCCAGAGAAATGTTCCAATATTTTAGCTTGACCTAGAACAATCGTCAGAGCTAATGCCGGAGCAACCATCAGTCACACATGTGCAAACATCGGAAAAAGTCACCGACGATCTAAATCACATAAAACCTTTTTAGCCACAAAACTTGATTTACAACAGCTGTTGCTGCTATGAACTCAACTTCAGCAGTGGATTGTGCTACAATAATACCCCAAAGTATTCTTCATGCCATGAATTAATGGAGCCAACAAAAACACTATTAGAGAATCCATATGACTTAAACTCTTGACATTTCTCAAATTTGACGCCATAATCAACAATACCTTTAATATATCTTAGTATTGGTTTTGCTCCCATTAAATGCATTTCGCTAGCACAATGCATAAACCGAGAGAGAAGACTTATGTCAAACAGAATGTCTGTCATTGTTGTCGTGAGATACATTAAACATCCAATCAAGCTCCTATAATATATCCTTCCTCAATTTTATCAGCACCATCTTCCTTGCTCAACTTTTCTTTTTGATTCATTGGTGTGCTAACTACTTTGCACTCCTTTATCTTGAATTTCTTCCAATATTTCTTTTGCATACTTTTTTTGGCAGATGAACACATCATTTTCATTTTGTTTGATTTCAATACCAAGAAAGTAGGTCATAAGACCAAGATCTATCATTTTGAAAGCATGCACCATTTCTTGTTTGAACTCTTCAACCAACCTTGTATCATTTCCGATCACTAACATATCATCAACATAAAGGGAAACTATCAGAAGATTACTTTCCTTATACTTCACATAGAGTTGATTCATATAAGCTTTTCACAATGCCTATACTCAATAGATGATCATTTATCCTACTGTACCAAGCCCTCAGTGCTTGTTTTAGGCCATAAAAGGCCTTTTTTTTTAGTAGATAAACTTTATCTTCTTTACCTTGCACCACAAATCCCTTTGGCAGCTCCACAAATATTTCTTCTTGTAAAACTACATTTAAAAAGGCTGATTTGACATCTATTTCGAATCCTTTCCGTCCCTTATGCTCAACCGCATCAACCACTAACACCAACCTAATTGTATCTAATCTTGACGCTGGTGCAAAGGTGTTCGAATAATCAACACAAAAAATTTGTGCATACCCTGTAACTACAAGTTTGGCCTTGTATTTATTGACCAAGAAGTCTGCATTTAGTTCTATTCTAAAAACCCATTTAACTCCAATGATGTTTCTATCTTCAGGCTTGTCAACTAGTTCCCATGTTTACTTTTATTTTTTTGAATCATTCACATCTCGTCCTCCATTTCATTTTTCCACTTTCGATCTTTTAATGCTTCCTCACAAAGAGCAGGTTCATATATTTCTACATTGCACCTTTGATATATGTCGGACAACAACCTTGTGCCTCTAATGGGGGGATAATCTTCTAATTCATTCTCACACAACTTTGTTGTTTGCTTTCTAAGATGACCACTTTCAATATTGATGAAAGTTCCAACCATTCTTTGATGGTTTTTCCAGTCCCATTGTTGATCTTCATTAAAATGAACATCTCTAGAGACGGTCATCTTTCCAATTTGAGGATGATACACTTTGTAGGCTTTTGAAATTGAACTATAGTCCACATAGATGCACAAAATTGCTTTCTTGTCAAGTTTATCATGCTTACATGTGGAACATGTGAAACAAACACGACCAAACACTTTAAGAAAGAATAGTGAAGGCTTATACCCATACCATGCTTCAAAAGGAATTTCATCTTTCAAAGCCTTCGAAGGAAGTCGGTTTTGAAAAAAGACTACAGTGTTTGCCGCTTCCACCCAAAAATGTTTAGGCATATCCTTCTCATGTAGCATAGATCTAGCCATCTCCATAACATATTTATTTCTCCTTTCACTAACTCCATTTTGTTGTGGAGTATATGGAGTTGTGAGTTGATGTTCAATTCCATCTTCTTCACAAAATAGTTTAAATTGTGTTGATACATACTCCTTGCTATTATCAGACCTCAGAAATTGAATCTTGCAGCCGCTTTGATTTTCCACCATTTTCTTGAACTTTACAAAATTTCCAGCCACTTCATGTTTGAATTTCAAGAAAAAAAATCCAGCACATTCTTGTAAAATCATCTATGAAAAGAATAAAGTAGAGATTGCTTTGTAATGATGGTATTCTTTGAGGTCCTGCCACATCAGTGTGAATGAGTTGCAACTTTTGAGAGGCTCTACAAGTTGTTTTGCTTACCAAATTGACAAGCATTGCAATTTGGAAAATGATTGGACAATATCGATAGACCTCTCGTCATGTCTTTCTTTTCCATGTTCAACATTATCTGAATACGACAATGACCAAGTCGCTTTTGCCAAAGTTTTATTAAACTAACATGGGTGAAATAGGTTGTTTGCTCTTCCTCGTTTGAATCAAATGAGAAGCTTTTAAGCTTCATTTTAACCTTTAAAATCTCCAGACCAGTTGTGTCAAAAATAACACAATGTTGATCTTTAAAAGATACTTTAAATCCTTTTTCTATCAACCGACCCACGCTAAGCAAGTTTTGGTCAATATCAGGTACATAAAGAACATATGTGATTGTTTTTATACCTGAAGTTGTTGAAATTAGGATTGTTCCTTTTTCCTTTTGTAGCAATATAACTACCATTTTTCAATTTTGACCTTTGATTGCACTTATTGTATTTTGCATTTGGTCTTTTCCATCACTTGAATGACGGATGACCTAATTTTCCACAATGCTCACAAGGTGGAAAATTTTCCTTTTTTCCTTATCCACGTGATCTTGCCTCATGAGCCTTCATTGTTCTTTAGCCTACAAGGCATGTAACACTGCTGCTAAGGTGATCTTAGACAAACCTTTTGTGATATGCAAGGTGGTTATTGATGTTTCACATCTCTCAAACATTATAACTAGAATTTTTTCAACAAATCTAGAATCATCGAATTGAGTGTCGAGTAACCTAACATTGTTTGCAATGGAAAGAAATATGTCAGGGTAATCTTTGATTGTCTCAAACTCTTTCATTTTCTGCATCTCAAATTCCCTAATCAAATTCAGCACTTGCATACCTCAAATCGCCTCATCCCCCACATATTCTTCCTTCAAATAGTCCCAGATTGCTTTTGCTGTTTTGAAAGTCATAATTATGGTGAAACCCATTTTGAAACACATGAAAAAGAACTAATTTTGCCTTTGCCTTCCGAGTTTTTCTCTCCTTTTGATATTTTTACTGTGCCATGGTAGGATTATTCGACAACAGAGGAACATCGTAATCCTCTTCAATAGCCTCCCAAACATCCAAAGCCTCTAGGTAAGACTCCACTTTTACTGCCCAAAGGTCATAGTTCTCTTCATCAAAGATTGGAGGAGCAACGTGTGAGAAACTTGTTTCGGTTTCCATTTTCACATGTCCCATAAGATGATAGCTCTGATACCAATATGTTGGTTTTATGACTGAATGATAAAATTGTATAAGTATAGGAAAGGAATGCTTTGCAGGTTGAGAAGAATAGGGGATTCTATTTTTCATTCAATAGAAGCAATATCCTTAGTGCTTGTTTCGATATCCATCAATTTGATCAAACATGCGACAAAAAGTCACGACAATCTGAAAGCTCCAAATAGCAACTTCTTAATTTTTACGATTTCATTACATTTTGACGCGGTATTTCAACATGATGTGATTTTTAACTAAATCCAAAATAAAAACTAAACATCACACATTTGCCAACACTTCAATAAATAACAACTAGTTACTCCTAAAATGAAGGAACCACATGTTAACTAAATGGAAAATTCTACGGTGAAGTCATGATAATGACTTTTCTGGTGAAGTTAACCCTATGACTAATCATTAAGCATTTGTGTATTTAATCCATGCCACGTCAGATTATATGATGTATTGCACATTTGCCTATAATTATCTGTTACAACTTTCATAATGTAATCTTGGTAAGCCAGACTCAGAACCAAAACTATGCAATACATCAAGCAAAAGAAAAGGAATACATCAAGCAAAAGAAAAGAAAGTCATAAGGGATTGACTTTGTGGTCAACATACAAAACTGGAGGCATCAACTCTATTTTCAAACTCAAACAAAACCTGTACTTTACCAATATCACATATCTCAACAGTTCAAAGCAATGCAATTCCAGTTTGTAGCATCATTTATTTAAAATCAGTAATATGAGCGTTCAAATTATAACAGAACATTGACAACTGTATATATAAGAATTTTGATACACCAAAATTCGTTAAAGAAATGGTTGAATTGTTCAGGGCCGTTCCTAGAGTTTTACAGGCCTTAGGCATAATATGAGAAAAGGGCCCCTTGTATAATACATCATAAATTTTTTTAGCTCATTGTTGTGATTTTATTAGCTCTTCATTTTGTTTTTTTTCTCGCTTTTAACTACCAAATAATTTTTTTTATACAACATCTTAAAGTAAATCAAATACTTTATAGACACCAAAACAAAATAAAATACTGTAGAAGATAACAATAGTTCCTGCAAAATGATAATGATGCATCTCAAATCAGTTTCATGATCATGAATGCTCTCGCATGTTCTTACACTATCAAATTCAATTTTACAATCCTTTCAATCAATTCAAGAAATTTGATATTACAATATTGATATAATTTTTTTTTTGGGAACCTTAAAAAGTAAAGATTAAGTATTTTTTTTTTGGAAACCTTAGAAAGTAAAGATTAAGATTAATTTCGTAGGTTCATTTTCAACTAAAATATAATGTTTTGTTGTGAAAATTATCTCAATTTCTTGGATAATAAATATCACCTATACTTTTAATATTAGTGAGACACGTTATTAGGAACAAAGGGCCCAAAAAAATATTTTTAATTTTTTCGATAATAAATTTTTTGGCAAATTATTAAGAAAAACCAATTTTTTATAGGGAGGATGTATAAAGAAATCTGTGTTATACGAGGGTATATATAGCAAATATTGCCAAAAGGGCCTAAAACATTAACAGACTTGAGCCCAGCTCTTCATCTTGTTAATATTTCAGGCCTTTTAGTGAACTTTACTATATAAACCTCCCATAAACCCATTATTTCTATATACACCCCCTCCATAAAAAAATTTTAGGACCCCCTAACGGCATGGGCCCTAGGCCGTCGCACTCCCGGCCTATGCCTAGGGCCGGCCCTGGAATTGTTGTACGCTGAAACTGATTCATAGTAGTGCAAGACAAAATACACAATAGCATTTAAAATAACATATAGTATTTTTTAGTTTATACTTTTCCAAGAAATAACATATAGCAATTAAAATAACTTTAAAAAAAAAAAATTAGTTTTCTGAAAGAGCTCTAACTAAATACACCAAATTGAAACAAAATAAAATAAGGATAAGTAAAAGCTACTTGATGCAATCCAAAAAACAAATCATTAACAAAAACATTATAAAAATAAATTATGTTCTTTACCCACCACATTTTGTTCATTTTCAACTGAAATTTTAAAATTATCTCTAAAGGAGTTAACTCACACAAAAACCTTATGAGAAATTCAGTTTAAAACAAACAAAAAATCATTTGAGAGAAAAACATAATTCTATAAAATTCCTACCCTATATAGACCCTAAACTCTAAAGCTATTGTCGCCTTACCCACCGGCCCTACGTTTATCTTCGATCTATGCCCATCAAATCATTACTCTATGTAGCACTAACTAATTTTGCCATTAACACCCAAATCATACGGTAAACAACTCTTTTTTTTATAAAAAAAACCAAAATACGTTAAACAACTTTTTTTTTTTATCAAAAACAAAAAACCAAAGAAAGAAAACATCACATTACGACACAAACAGTGGTTGTAGGACTCGTACACAACTAAAACACACAAGCGCAGCCATAATGAATAGTACATGTGTTTTTTCTAGTCCCATAATTTATTTATTACGTACTATTTCATCATATATATACTATATATATCTCACCTTCATATTCAGCTTCAAATCTGACTTACCAACAGCCATGGTTGCCGCTGGAGCTTGTTACTTCCCCACCGTTTTCTCCCCTCTCTTCCACCACGTGCAACCGTCTAAGGCCTTGAAAGTGAAGTCCGGTGGAATTATGAGCATAGTCCCGCGGTTCTCCATGTCCACCGAAGGAGTTCCGGTGAAGGAGGAGAAGCAGAGACGGAGCGGTTGGAAGGTATATTTTGAGCAATCGAAAGAGTTGATCGAAGCAGACGGTGGACCGCCACGGTGGTTTTCGCCGTTGGAGTGCAGTTCACAGTGGGATAATTCTCCTCTCATGCTCTTCTTGCCTGGTCAGTCTTTCTTTGTTACTAGCGGTTAAACAAATTCAAACAAAATACTATGTTTAAACACATGTGGATAATTTTTCAACAACTATTTAAAATTTACTAAATGAAATTTAAAGAACTAAGCCTACAAGGGCAGTAAAAAATTAGTTTATAATATGACTTGCATATTTATGTAATTAATATTTTCTGGTTTTTATTTTTTGACAAAAATATAATCGTTAAAAGACTCACATAAAATATATTACGTGTCAAGAAAATGTGGAACTGTCGGATTTGTTTGGTCCAAACTTAGCCAGTACATGCGACTATGACTTGAAGGACGTGGCAATATAGTTCTTTTTTTGGTAAGAAACATAGTTTATGTAGATGGTACTTAAAAAAGGAAAAAAGTTTATGTAGATAGAAATTCCAAAAAACTTGCAATACTTTATCGAATGGTGGTGACCCTTCAAATTATACAAGAAAATTTAACAAAATATACCACGATGAGTATAATTCTCTAAAAAATGACATTACAATTTATTGAGATTGTGATTCAAATTCAAAATTTCTCAATTATTTATCTTAAAAGTAAAGATATGATTCTTACATACTTAAACACCAATCAAGCACCAAAGAGTGAATGAAGATAGATGCGATAAGAGAAAATAAAATATCGAATGGGTGTAGGAAAAATAAAGATGTATATAATAGTCAAATTGAATGCTTCCATACAATGCATGTACCATCCAAAACCAAGATTGTGATTTCTGGTACACCCTTAACCTCAATATGTTACTGCCTCGCCAACCGAATCCAGACAATTGCACCGACACTTTCTTTTTTTCGTTGAGAGGTGACCAACACACTTTGTTGAAAATATAATTCCATAAATATTATATTAGATTATATCAGCATATAGGTATGTATGATTTTTTTTTTTATAAAAGTCGGCAAGGGACAAGACACTAGAGCTAACAAGATGGCTCCGTCCCTGAGTTCAACTTCATTTGTCGGTGTGAGAACTTATTTAGTGTATGATCTATAAATACATTGATCCGAATTGAATTGGCTCTATGGAAGGTCAAACAACGCTTGATCATGCACGTTGAGGAGGGTGGTATATGCAAACATTTAATTTTAATGGTCAAGTAAGTATAGGAAGTGAAAGTAAGAACTAAGTCAGATTAAAATAGTGTACATTTCCATAAAAATGTTTGAAGAGGGATAGACCCAGTCTAAAACACACCTCTTTAAGCCTTGTCCTAATCCCGATGAGCTTGAAAATGAACTCATAAAAAAAATTGTGATGAAAAAAATTATGATTATAACCATTATAGGACAATCGGCAACGCTTCAAATTTCGTAAAGAAAAAAATACCAGGGCAGTAAAGAAAACACAATAAACAATGTATTGATTAATGTGACAAGGGACTAGTTCTTCTAAAACAAATGGTAAGAGATTCAATCTCCAACTCTTGTGTATAGTGAAAATTTTGATGAGAGGGGATAATCCACTTGTGTATTAGTATATTTTTGTCACTTTACAAGATTCAAACCTAGACTGATTACTCCTTAACTCATTTAATCCCTTAACTCAACCAAATGAGTTATCCATTGCTTATTTTGAACTAATATATGTTGTGAAACATAATATATTGTTCATTTTTAAAAGTTATGGCTAAAGCTAAAAATAAACCAACGAAACCAATGATTAATAATATTCTGAGATTAAGTCCCATTTTGATATATAACATAATATTTTAGGGAAACTGACTAGTTAATATCATCTTTCGATTGAAGTTCATAAAAAAAAAACTCAATTAAAATTTATAGGCTAAATTACATATTTAATCTTTTAACTTGTTTCGTGGTTTCACTTTGATTTCATAATTGTTTTTATTCCGTTTTTGTCCCTTGATTTTACTTGGGTCAGTCATATTTTAGTTCTTTTCATTAGTTTTTAGGCCAAATGGTAACTCTAGCCTAACTGTCACAAACAACAACAATAACACAGTTTATGTTAAATGATAAACAACAATATGTTAACTCATTTGAAGTCATAACAACATCATAGTTCATTCAAATTGGATTCATAAACATGGCTCCGGCTAGTGTGGATAAGGGGACCATATCATCCACCGGTGGATGAGGAAAAAAACGTGCAATAAACCTAAATTAGTGAAAATATTAAATTAAATTGCTAGTTCTTGTCTATCTTGGTTGTGTACCATAGAGACCTCTCATATTTGTTTATTGATGTAATGTAATGCTATCATCAAGAAACAAGCTTACTATTTACTAATAAATTAATTATTATCTGTATTCCAAACATTACAGGGATTGATGGAGTGGGACTGGCACTTATTCCTCATCATCAAAAACTTGGAAGGTTTGTCTTCATTTCACCACTTTGTCATATATATGAGTAATATTGCACCTTCTATTTGACATGTTTCTTCTAGCTAGATCATTCTATTTGCACCTTACATAATCACTAGCTCATATATGTAATTATGAAATACTCTTTTTGTTCTTTTTTCATCATTCAAGGATTTTTGATTTATGGTGCTTGCATATTCCTGTTGCGGATCGAACACCATTTACAGGTTTTTTTTTCCCTGTACCTCATTTTATTATGGTAAATTCTTAAATACTTTGGAGTTTGGTTGGATACTGGCGGTACGGTACGGTACGGTGCCTGTAGATAAAATTTATTTTAAAACAATTTAATAGACTAGTCTTTTGGGTTTGGCCTCTATGGATGCATGTGCTTTTAAGTGCTAACAATTGATGCTTTCATTGAGAGCTGGGCCACGAAAAATGGCTATCTATAGGCTGGATTGAGGTGTTCCATCGAATACCGATAGGTGAATGCACCCAGAAAAAAAAATGGCTATCATCGGGTCAGTGCCAGTAGAGCGAAAGTCACCGTGAGTGCCAACTCTTAAAGGGCATGGCAATGTTAGAAGTCTCATATTGAGTAGATAAAACTGTTCAAGGTGGTAGTTAGCCATGCGACTCTATCACGTAATGAACTAGTATATCGGGTTGGACTCTCCTTTGTGCTTAAGTCCTGACAATGTCTTTTCACTCCACTTACAGATACTGTTTTATTTACAGAATTTATAGATATGATGTGTATTCCAGCATAATTTATTATTCTGTTTGTTTCCCTATTGCAGACCTTGTGAAATTAGTTGAGAAAACAGTTAGGTCAGAATATGAACGTTCACCAAATAGGCCCATATATCTTGTTGGAGAATCTTTAGGAGGGTGCCTCGCACTTGCAGTTGCGGCTCGTAACCATGATATTGATCTTGTACTAATCTTGGCAAACCCAGGTACCTTTGTTGTGATGTATATATATGATTTAATAGCTTTCATTTTATTGTTCAAGATTAGCTAAATAAAGAAAATTCAGCACCATAGTCATTGCTAAAGTGAGAGATTAATTTTATAGAATCTGCAGTAGCCTAGCCATATTGAATCCTTGAGTTGTACTTGTATGCGTATACCCTGATCAGTATAATTCCGCAATCACCATTCTAACAAAGCAGAGTTGTGAATCCTTGAGTATTACAATAAACATTTGGGGTTAACTTATCGATATGTTAATAAGTAATAAGTAATAACTTGTTAAAAAAAAAGTAATAAGTAATAACAAGTTAGATAATTAACACAGCCAAGCTTGAGCCTATACAAAGATGTCTGTTGTTGTCTATGAACTTGGTTGAGGTTAGAAATGGTGTAGTGAACATATGTTTCTTACATAGAGCTTTGAGTGAAAATTCCTGAATGATATTCAAGTTGATTTTTCTGTAACAGAAAATCAGTTAAAGATGCACAAAGTACCTGAACTGACCATGGCTATCTAATTTGGCAGCTACTTCGTTTAGCAGGTCCCAGGTGCAACTTCTAACACCTTTGTTGGAGGCTTTGCTTGACTTATTCTCTCCTGCCCTGCCTAACATTCTCAGTTTGACAGAAGGTTTGTTCATCTTGCTTTGTCGTATTTTTAATATGAACTGTTTTCTCAATATCCATGTCTGGTGTGTTTAGTCCAATCCAATTTTCATCTTTATTGCTCTTTATATCTTGAAAATGTTGAATGTTACGCTGAAAACAAGAAAAACATTAGCTCGTTTACCTAAAAACTAAATCGTGGTAATTTGTTTAGAAATGGGACTATTCCTGAAACATGTATCTTGATGCTGAGGACCTAGTGAAAGGCTCCATTTGTTGGTTGTTCACATTATCAGATAGTTGTCTCAATAATTAGCAACTTAAACTTAGTCAGTTGTAGGTTTCTGGTTCTTTTTTATGCTTCAAATGAGGGACAGAATCCCTCGCGTTCTTTACTTCAGTCTGTTAACAGGAAACGTCAATGGATTATATGTTATGTAATATAAATGTCATATTATATCCGTGTGTTCATACTTTCATAGGATTTACCGATCATGGTCTACGTCATATGAAATTGTTGCGGATGTTTTCTCCCTTTACCATATAAATGTTTCATGTGGTTGCTCGTTCTTGTCTTTGACTCTTCTCAATATTTTTCCATTCTGCGTTCCTTTCAATACAATGTTTAAATTCGGACTAGTGAAAGAATATTTCCCTACGACTAAAGAAAATATATATGTTTCCCTACTTTTGTTTTTTTCGCTAATATTTTATTCATTCACGAATCTTAGTTTTCGCTAATATTTCCACTCCAATATCCTTAAGGACCTAATATTTAGGTCAAGTTCATTTATCATAGTGGAGAACTTGTATTCTGTCTTTATCTTTTAGTAAAGAAAATTTAAATGATACCTTCCTCCGTTTATGCCTTCAACTTTTCTTCTAACATTAGGCGACCCTCTAAGAACGGTGTTGGATAACGCTGTGAAAGGACTTCTATTACTAAATGCAGCAGGAGAACCGATAGAGGATTTTACTACTTTCACGTCATCTCTTCCTGTAAGGTTCTATTATTGTTTTTATTCAAAAAATAAAGAATTTCATTTAGAAGAGCATTGTGTGACTTTTTCTTTATGCTTTGAATATGTGAAGCATGTTGTGTGAGTAATAACGAGTTAATGTCATTCACAGTGGTTAAAGCATTTTTCAGAATAAATTTAAGCACATATGACTGCATTTTCTTTGCTCTGGCTTGTTGTTTCTCATTTCAGCTTTCACTACATTTACTTTCAATATTGAAAATCTACTGATGATTGAATTCTCAGGTTCTTGCAGAGATATTACCAAAAGAAACACTTTTGTGGAAACTAAAGATGCTTAAATCTGCTTCAGCGTATGCTAATTCACGCCTCTATGCTATCAAAGCTCAGACTTTGATACTTTGCAGGTTCATATGCACTTAGTTAACTTTTTTGTCACTATTGCCTTCACCTAGCAGAAATGCTATTAAAAAGAGAAATTGATAAAAAGAGTGCTAAGTGAGAACAACCAATTTCATGAAACTTATTACTTCTAAATTTATATCCTTCATATACATACCATGTTATCCTTTTCATATGCACAGGATGCTTTCCTTTTCAAGCGTATGACTCTTTCTGGAAGATGAAACTGAGTTATTTCATTTGTCCTTTTAGTGGAAATGATCGGTTACTACCTAGCCAACAGGAAGGTGAACGACTACGTCAGTTACTTCCTAACTGTGAACTCCGTAAATTTGATAACAGTGGCCATTTTTTATTCCTGGTATTATTTTCTCCATCTCTATTTTTTTTTATTTTTTTTTGCTGGCATGCTTCTCTATTCATCTGAGATAAATGATATCAAACCAGTTGGAATTTCACTGAACCTAACTTTGGGACATTTGCAGGAAGGCAGTATTGACCTAGTAACCGTAATCAAGGGAACTTCTTACTACCGGCGTGGAAAGTATCATGATTATGCTTCGGATTTTATACCGCCAACACCAGATGAAGTCAAGAAAATAATAGAATCATTCAGGTAAAATTAATTGAATAAATTTGATCATATTCATATTATATACACATTGTAGATAGCGAGGAAAGCTTACCATGATGATGTTATATGACTGTCAATTCATCTTTGTTCATTCTTGTTAATTGATGTAATCTTTAATCAACCAATAATATTTAACATATTTCAATTATAATGTTTTCAGTTTATTTAACATCGTCACCGGCTCTGTAATGCTTTCGACTTTGGAGGATGGAAAGATTGTAAAGGGCCTTGCTGGAATTCCTTCAGAGGGGCCAGTTTTGTTAGTTGGGAACCACATGCTGCTTGCATTGGACGTAGCTCCCTTTCTTCTTAATTTTTTTACAGAACGAGATATCGTTGTTCGAGCAGCGGCACATCCCTTGTTTTTTAAGAGACAGAAAAGTGGAAGATTGCCAGAAGTATCTTCTTTTGACTCATTAAGAGTTATGGGTGCTTATCTAGTAGGAGCATCTAACCTCTTCAATCTGTTAGCTTCGAAGTCACATGTCCTATTATATCCTGGAGGATTACGCGAGGGTTTTCATAGGAAGGTAAATCCAATAAGTTGGATCTTTGTTATGAATTTATCTTTTCTCACGGAATCCAGATTTAGTCATAGGAAGGTTTTTGACTTGTCTTGGACAGTTGGAACTAAAGGCAGTCAACTGGTTAGGAATTTTAGACAGAGCTTGTGATTTATATGAATTGAATGATTTACCAGTTATAATTTTTTTTTTTTTTTATAATTCATTTAAGGGTAAAAAGAAGGAAAAAAATAAAATACTTGAATTGTCATAGGATTTTGGATATTACTTTCCAGCATAATCATAAAATTGCATCAGATGCTTGGTATTTAATACTACATGTTACATGTGAAAAAAATAAATAAATAATACCACATGTTGGAAGTTAATGCTCCATTTTCTGTGCCCGTGCATCTGACTTATGACAAATATGTAATCTGGAATTCCTGCGTTTATTTTTTCGGATGCACTATGTCTCTGTCTTTTTATTCATGATTTAAATGTACTAAGATTGTTTGAATTCTTCATCATTGTGTGATAATCATCAGGGTGAAGAGTACAAGTTATTCTGGCCTGAACAATCTGAGTTTGTCAGGATGGCTGCCCGATTTGGAGCCAAAATCATACCTTTTGGTGTTGTTGGAGAAGATGATCTTGGCCAAGTAAGTTTCAGTCATTATTCAGCCAATGGATTTCCTTTATGAAGTAATTCGTTTTCTCAAAATGCTGGCATTGAAGGCAAACCGTTACCAACTTGTATGGAAAGCATAATTCTACTAAGTTTCTTAGTTTGCTGTTCATGTAATTGTAGATTGTCATCCAGAATTTTCAATTGCGTTATGACACGATCTTTTATCAACTCTTAAAAAAAAATCACAGTTTTCCCTCTATCTTGCGAGAATCTATCTGGCATTATGAATATTGTGTACTGTAACATTCACCTTTTCTACCAATATAAGAGATTAGCTATGACTATAATAGAAACAGATAATACAATGTATGCAAATTTCATATTTGAATTTATGTGGATGCCTTGAACCTAGGTTTGAATATCACAACACCATATCACATCCTTCTTTTCAGGTTGTGATTGATTATGATGACTTGGTGAAGATTCCTTACTTTAGGTCTGAAATAGAAAGCCTTACAACTGAGGCTGCGCAGTTGAGGTATCTAAATTTGCTTTTTGTGTATATTTTGAATTTTTTTCCTTCTTTTCCATTATTTTTTGTTGATTCATACTCTAAACATAAGCTATACATTGTGAAACTAGGACTGGTGTTGACGGAGAGGTGGCAAATCAACAAGTGTATCTGCCTGGAATTTTGCCAAAGGTTCCGGGCCGGTTCTACTATTATTTTGGAAAACCAATTGAAACGGAAGGTATGCCCAACTAATGCATATTTCTCAACTTGAGATAGCCATGAAATGCGATGGTATAATTTGAGCTATTGTTTGACAGGAAGGAAACAGGAACTTAAGGACAAGAAGAAGTCTCAAGAATTATATTTTGAAGTGAAAGCCGAGGTTGAGAGATGTATTGCTTATTTGAAGGAGAAACGAGAAAGCGACCCCTACAGAAGCATATTGTCTCGGTTATTATACCAAGCTACACATGGTCCTACGTCTGACATTCCAACATTTGAAATATGATTGTTCTGCACATAACATGGCAAGTTCTAATTTTTCCAGAAAATTTAGATATTAGAGGCAAAACATGTAAATTTTCAATAGTTTCAGGCATTGTTTTCTGGCCAGAAGGCATGATTTCTGTAAGAATGTCTAGTTTAAATCAATAAAGTGGCAAAAGCAAATAAAAATGATTCATGGCATCTTGAACAATGTACAGTGGGAGGGAGGTATCAATGTATCATTCTAAATGGCACTTTGCCTCTTCATGTGTTAAGGCATAAAATAATAGATTCAAGATTGAGCAGTGTTGATTCTTGTCTATTTTTATATGGTTGGAATAGTTTCATTTTTTTCGATTTTTCATTTTTCAGAGATTCTTTCTTGTATATAAATTTGGCACAATCTCATTGATATATAAAAATATTTTGTAATAAAACACAAATCATTCATTCTGAATTATTCAAGTTGATTCCAGAGAAAGGTTCCAATATTTTAGCTTGACCTAGAACAATTGTCAGAGCTAATGCCGGAGCAACCATCAGCCACACGTGTGCAACCATCGGAAAAAGTCACCGACGATACCCCGAAGTGGATTGTGATACAATATCTTGCTACAATACCCCGAAGTACTCTTCATGTCATCAATGGATCCAACCCAATCACTATCAGAGAATTCATACGACTTAAACTCTTGACATTTCTCAAATTTGACGCCATAATCAACAATACCTTTAATATACCTTAGTATACGTTTTGCTCATATTAAATGCTTTTCACTAGCACAATGCATAAACCGAGAGAGAAGACTTACGGTAAACAGAATGTCTAGCATTGTTGTCGTGAGATACATTAAACATCCAATCAAGCTCCTATAATATATACTTCATCAATTTTATCAGCACCATCTTCCTTGCTCAACTTTTCTTTTTGGTTCATTGGTGTGCTAACTACTTTGCACTCCTTCATCTTGAATTTGTTCAATATTTCTTTGGCATACTTTTTTGGCAGATGAACACATCATTTTCATTCTGTTTGATTCCAATACCAAGAAAGTAGGTCATAAGACCAAGATCTATCATTTTGAAAGCATGCACCATTTTTTGTTTGAACACTTCAACCAACCTTGTATCATCTCCGATCACGAACATATCATCAACATAAAGGGAAATTATCAGAAAATTACTTTCCTTATGCTTCACATCAAGTGCAGTGACGAATCTAGGATTTTTAAATAGTGGGGGCACCATACATAAAATTGTCCTAAACAATCATTTAACTTGTTAGCTTCCACTCGATTTCGCATCCGATTATTGATAATATTCATATTATCAAGAAAAGATTTAAGATATATGATGATCGGTGTGGACTAAGAGATATAATTTGTGATAAGTGTGGGCCATGTAGTTAAAATGTCAACTATTGGTATATTATACTACTGAAAAAAAGTGTTTTTAAATTTTTTGTGTAGGCACAAGCCCACACATGAAGCAACATGTATCCGTCCCTGATCAAGTGGACTCACATGAGCTTTTCACAATGCCATAGATGAACATTTATCCTACTGTACCAAGCCTTCGGTGCTTGGTTTAGGCCATAAAGGAGATTTTTTTAGTAGATAAACTTAATCTTCTTTACCTTGCACCACAAATCCCTTTCGTTGCTCCACATATATTTCTTCTTGTAAAACTACATTTAGAAGGGCTGATTTGACATCTATCTGGAAACCCTTTCCATCCCTTATGAACATCAACCACTAACACCAATTAATTGTATTTAATCTTGACACAGGTGCAAAAGTGTAAGAATAATCAACACCAAAAATTTGTGCATACCCTTTAACTACAAGTTTGGCCTTGTGCATACCCTTTAACCGAACTATAGCCCACAAAGATGCCCGTAATTGCTTTTGTCAAGTTTGTCATGCTTATCCTATGGAACATGTGCAAAACAAACACAGCCAAAAACTTTAAAAAAGAACGGTGAAGGCTTATACCCATACCATGCTTCAAAAGGAATTTTATCTTTCAAAGCCTTCGAAGAAAGTCAGTTTTGAAGAAAGACTACAGTGTTTGCCGCTTCCGCCCAAAAATGTTTGGGCATATCTTTCTCATGTAGGATAGATCTAGCCATCTCCATTACATATCTATTTCTCCTTTCACTAACTCCATTTTGGTGTGGAATATATGGAGTTGTGAGTTGATGTTCAATTCCATCTTCAGAAAATAGATTAAATTGTGTTGATGTATACTCCTTGCTATTATCAGACCTCATAAATTGAATCTTGCAGCCGCTTTGATTTTCCACCATTTTCTTGAACTTTTAAAAAAAAATCAGCCACTATTAGAGACATTTACATTAGAATTATTTGTTTCCTTTCTAAGTATTTAGCCCATTTACTATTGCCCATTTATTATTGATGTTGTTGACCATATATATAGGTCACGCTCCCTCTGTGTATCAATAACAATTATAATTTCATGAATACCAGATTTTTTCCTTCATCAGACCAAGTTCTGTAATAGCCACTTCATGCTTGAATTTCAAGAAAAAAATCTAGTACATTCTTGTAAAATCATCTATGAAAAGAATAAAGTAGAGATTGCCTTGTAATGATGGTGTTCTTTGAGGTCTTGCCATATCAGTGTGATTGGACAATACCGGTAGACCTCTCGTTATGTCTTTCTTTTCCATGTTCAACATTACCTGAATACGACAATGACCAAGTCGCTTGTGCCAGAGTTTTGTCAAACTAACATAGGTGAAATAGGTTGTTTGCTCTTCCACACTTGGATCAAATGAGAAGCTTTTAAGCCTCATTTTAACCTTTAAAATCTCCAGACCAGTTGTATCAAAAATAGCACAATGTTGATCTTTAAAAGATATTTTAAATCCTTTTTCTACCAAATGACCCACACTAAGCAAGTTTTGGTCAATATTAGGTACATAAAGAACACATGTGATTGTTTTTATACCTGAAGTTGTTGAAATTAGGATGGTTCCTTTTCCTTTTGCAACAATATAACTACCATTTCCAATTATGACATTTGAAACTTTAGTAGGCTTTAAATCCTTGAAAAGAGTTTTATCATATGTCATATGGTTTGTACAACCACTATTAATCAACCATCATTTTGAGCCGCTCCTCATTGAATAACAAGATGTTGTAAACATATGATCTTCTTCATCTTGCTATATAACTTGAGCATTTACTTCATTTTGTTGAGACTTGTCTTTGCATATCACCGCTTCGTGTCAAAGTTGATTGCATTTGTTGCATTTTTTATTTGGTCTTTTCCATCATGTGAATGGCGGATGACACAATTTTCCTCAATGTTGACAAGGTGAAAAATTTTCCTTTTTCCCTTATCCACATGATCTTGCCTCATGAGCCTTCATTGTTCATGAGCCTACAAGACATGTAACACTGCTGCTAAGGTGATCTTAGACAAAGCTTTTGTGTTATGCAAGGTGGTTATTGATGCTTCATATTTCTCAAGCAATATAACCAAAAGAAATTCAACAATTCTAGAATCGTCGAATTGAGTGCCGAGTAACCTAACATTGTTTGCAATGGAAAGCAATATGTCAGGGTAATCTTTGATTGTCTCAAACTCTTTCATTTTCTGCATCTCAAATTCCTTCATCAAATTCAGCACTTGCATGCCTCGAATCCTCCCATCCCCCACATATTCTTCCTTCAAATAGTCCCATATTGCTTTTGTTGTTTTGAGAGTCATAATTCTTGTGAAAATCGTTTTTGAAACATAGGAAAAAAAAAAGTAATTTTGCCATTGCCTTCCGAGTTTTTCTCTCTTTGTGATATTTTTACTGAGCCATGGTATGATTATTCAGCAGCAGAGGAACATCATACTCCTATTCAATGGCCTCCCAAACATCCAAAGCCTCTAGGTAAAACTCCATTCTTACTGCCCAAAGGTCATAGTTCTCTTCATCAAAGATTGGAGGAGCAACATGTGAGAAACTTGTTTCGATTTCCATTTTCACATGTCCCGTATGATGATAGCTCTGATACTAATTTGTTGGTTTTATGACTGAATGATAAAATTGTAGAAGTATAGGAAAGAAATACTTTGCAGATTGAGAAGGAATAGGGAATTCATTTGTTCATTCAATAGAAGCAATACCTTAGTGCTTGTTTCAATATCCATCAATTTGATCAAACGTGCAACAAAAAGTCACAACAACGTGAAAGCTCTAAACATCAGCTTCTTAATTTTTACGATTTCACTGCTTTAAGACACGGTATTTCAACGCGATGTGATTTTTAACTCAAATCCAATCAAACATTTAAGTATTTTAAAAATAAAAACTAAACATCACACATTTACCAACACTTCAACAAATAACAACTGCTTACTCCTAAAACTAAGGAACCACCGGTTAGTAAAACCCACATGATGCAATCCAAAAGCAAATAATTAACAGAAACATTATAAAACCCTACCCTATATAGACATTAACTATTGTCGCCTTACCATTAACCGGCCCCACGTTTATCTTCGATCTATTGCCATCAAATCATTGCTTCATATGGGCACTAATTACGTACTATTTCATCATATACTATATGTATCTCACCTTCATATTGAGATTCATTGTCATTATGTGAATTATTATCATTGAATTACAAAACATTTTTACAACCATTGAATTACAAACTGCTTCATATTCAAAACTGAGTTACCCACAGCCATGGTTGCCGCTGGAGCTTGTTACTTCCCCACCGTTTTCTCCCCTCTCTTCCGCCACAAGCAGCTGTCTAAGGCCTTGAAAGTGAAGTCCGGTGGAAATATGAGCATTGTTCCGCGGTTCGTCATGTCCACTGAACGAGTTCCGGTGAAGGAGGAGAAGCAGAGACAGAGCAGTTTGAAGGAATACTTTGAGCAAGCAAAAGAGTTGATAGAAGCGGACGGTGGACCTCCGCGGTGGTTTTCGCCGTTGGAGGGTGGTTCACAGCTGGACAATTCTCCTCTCATGCTCTTCTTGCCGGGTCAGTCCTTGTTTCGTTATATGGGGTTGAGTAACATCAAACTAAAGCATACATAAATCCAACGTGAATTGCTTATTTTATTAGAGAAGAACAACATAAATTGTTGAACTTTTTATAGAACTTATACAGAAATGTTCACTTCTTATGTTTTTTTTTTTTTTTAAATAACCTTAATTCAAATGGACATTGGAGCATTTCCATTCAAATTTTAAGATCAACACTAACAATAGAGAATATTTAAAATCAACCATTAATAAGTTAACCTAGTCAATTGTAAACTGGCAATTACTGAATTAGTCTGTCATTGAACCCGAATACCATTTAAAAAAAATAAACAATAAATTAATATAAGAAAAATGCTTAATGGCACGACATTTCTACATGCACGACATTGCACGAAGCATTAAAGGCCGTTGGATCTTCTATTTCCTATAGCTTATTAACTCTCTCTCCCATGTTTTGTTTTGTATGTGCATGATTTCTGCATTTAGTGTGTCGTGTGCTTTCGTATCGTACTAAATAGCCACCACCAATTCTTTCATATCATTTTCAGGCTTGAAAAAAAGGATTTTGTCCAGGAGGGAGAGAGAGAATATAGTTTAGCTATAAGCGGGGTATTGGAAACAAACAAATAAATGGACCATAGACCATCTTTTGCAACAAAAAAAAAGAAAAAAGAAACAAACAAACAAATAAACTTTAATTTCTTCGTATAGATTAAACAAACAAACAAAATGTATTAGAAAAACACAAATAAATTGGGAATTTTTTTCGGAACTCAAACAAATCGAAGAAATAAACAAACATTTAGATAAAAATATCATAGGTTTGTTTGTATTTTTCCTTCAAACTTTGCAAGGAGGTCTGGTTTTAACTTGTTATGCTTTTGAATATATAGTTGAATTTTGGGCATATCATAGGTTTACTGGATATGCTTTCCTTCATTTTCTTTTTTGTTTAGTAGTCTAATAACTAAAAATTTACTATTTAAATTGAATAAATAGGGTGTTTGAACGAACCCTAACCATTACATATATAATGACAATGTCCTTTACCAACAGAGCTAAGTTCATATATAATATAATGTCTCTACAAACTAAGATAAGTTCACGTGAACATTTGCTCTTCATGTTATTTGATCAATTCCTATTTTACCCATGACTAGTGACTAAGATTCGACATGACATAATTTATTTTACCACTTGTTTTCTTCATAAAGAAATAACATAATAAAAAATAGGATTAAATAACATTATTTTACATGAGAATTAAGATTGTTGGAACAAATTCTACAATTTAGATTTTTAGGTCTCAACACTTTTAAATTCAAACACTTTTAAATATTCATATAAACGTCTTGGAGTTTGTTTGATAGGCTAAAAAATAAGGGATCGAACATGACAATTTCAAATGTATGTGTTTGATTTTAAAAATGTTTTTGAAATAGACAAATTGGGGAGCAAGAGACCGAACAAAAACTGACATTCTTGTCCTCCATTAAACCACAACATAACTCTTTATTCCAAGTCCAAGTTATATAAAATACTAAAATAACATTTTATCCACCTAACGTCATACAATATAAAAAATGTTCAATATCTTAAAAGTTTGTTGTTTTGCTTTGAATTGAGTGTGTTATGTCTGGTACTAATTTTTTAGCAAATAAACGCACCAACTTGAATTTAAAAGTAAAATACATGATGGGTTGGTTTGAGTTAGAGGTGGAAATAGGTCAGGTTTGGTAAGACTTTGATAGACCTGAGCCTGTCCTTTGAAATTTTTTGCAAGTTTGAGTCTGACTTATGACCTTTCGTAGGTCTATTTTTTTTACCTGGCATGACGTATTTAAAAGTCTAGCATGACTTGAAAGCCTATTTACAAACCTATTTTATATTAAGAGAAATGCTAGCAACACACCTTCTAACACACATTTTTCAACACACCCTCTTTGATTGGTTAAAATTCACATGGATCCCACCAAATTGATATGGGACCCACATGATTTGGTGGGACCCATGTGAATTTTAACCAATCAAAGAGAGTGTGTTGAAAAGTGTGTGTTAGAAGGTGTGTTACTAGCATTTCTCTTATATTAAAGTTATTAAATAGTTCATTTTATTTACTTCTAAATAGGTTAAATCGGCCTTATAGTCTACTCCACTTTAAGGTTTATCTATCACTATAAGGCCTTAAAAGCCTATTTTACTATAAGGCCTTAAAGCTTATTTAAAAAGTCTCATTTGAGTTGTTTCTTGATTTTTATGTTTAATATAAATTATATTTTAATATAAATAAAAAATAAGTTTTAATAATATGCATAAACAGGCTTGTCCTATCAGGCTTCGTAAGCTTTTTTGATAGCGTAAGTCTAGTATATTTATTTAAATAAGCCTTTTCAAAAACCTAAGCCTAAGCTTTTTAATAAATAGGTCATGCCAAGCCAAACAAGGTCTAAACAGGCTAAGCCGTAACTCCTATAAACCGACCTAGCCTATTCTCAAGGATAGTTTGAGTTCTCTACTAAGCAGAATTGAAGCCCATGGCTTGGCCATAACCTTGGGAGAGTTGGTTCGTGCTCCTTCCATTATTGTGTTTTTTATGGGATCACGCTTCTTCTAAATTTTGAAGTTCAATGCGTTTGTGGTGTTGGAATTTCATAAGACATGTAGAATACAACAAAGTATAAGCAGAAGAAGATAAACCATTGAACATGAATATAATGAGATTTACAATATGTTTGATCTATCAAAGACATAGATGAAAGGTATTAGGAATATGTTGATACATGATGAAAGAGTTCTTTGGCAGCAATTTGAAACACATCAGAAAAGTTAGAGGAGATTGTTTTGGTTCTTTCTCAACGGACATCATTATGCCTCAAGTTCTCTTTAGATGCGGATAAACTGTTTTGGTTCTTCCTCAACTACCTTTATGCTTAAGTTCTCTTGAGATGGCGAGAAGAGAGTGTATACCGTGTACGGTGTATTGGGGGGATCATATCCTTGTATAGTGTGTTGAGCATTAAAGTTTTCCATTATTCCGTTAATGGTTCATCTAGACATCCACCCATATTGAGTCCATATCAATTAATTAATTATCTAAATAGAAATCTAATTAACCTTACTATTTAATTTGATCATTAATCAATTAAGACTCCAAATTGATAAATAACTAATATAATTATCATAAGGATTTTTTTTTTTAAGTATAATTATTATAAGGATATTTACCCACATAATAATATTAGAATATAATTAAATAATAAAATATTTCAACATGTGGTTCACTCAAAGTTACCTTAAATTTCAATCATATACACCTCCATTTTCCTAGTCTGTAATCTCACATATAGGAAGAAAAATTGCAGACCTTAACCTAAAACATAATTATTGCACCATGAGATAAATAAGGAAAAGTAGCTTGCTACAGAGAGTAACTTGCGGTACAAGTTAACTCTGTGCAGTACAATTCTAGAGTAGTACATCATTTTTTTTTTTTTTTTGAGAAGCTAAGCTATTTCACCCAAATTAGTAGTGGGGAGAATTGAACCTTTGAGAAACATACTCCAAGGTCCCAATCCAATACTACCATACCAACAACTCTTGTATATAAATATATGTTGTAATCTCTTCATGAATTAATGGAAAATAACACTCTTTCATTCATTTCATATTAATAATGGAGGAGGGGTGTTAGACATAATTGTAGATTTGTTAGAATAAGTTTGATATTGATTAAGGTAGTTACTAGTTAGTTTTAATTACAGGAATTGAAGGCGTGGGACTGGGACTTATTTCACATCATCACAAACTTGGAAGGTTTCTCTTAATTTCATTTCATTTAACCAATTCTCTTACATAATCAATAACTCATATATGTAATTGTAAGTTACTCTTTTTGTTCCTTTGAAGGATATTTGATTTGTGGTGCTTGCATATTCCGGTTGCGGATCGAACACCATTTACAGGTCCTTTTTCATGTACCTCCTTTTATTATTCAGTGCTCATACTGAAATCTCTCACTGTACTCCAGCATAATTTAGGGTTCTGTTTATTTCCCTGTTGCAGACCTTGTGAAATTAGTTGAGAAAACAGTTAGGTCAGCATATGAACATTCACCAAATAGGCCCATATATCTTGTTGGAGAATCTTTAGGAGGGTGCCTCGCGCTGGCTGTCGCTGCTCGTAATCGTGATATTGATCTTGTACTAATTTTGGCAAACACAGGTAACATTTTAGTTTTTAGTGATGTAAATGAGATAAGATTTTTTATAGCTATCACTTTTTTGTTGAAGAATAAATAAATTAAGGAAATTCAGCACCATAAACATGACTAAAGTGATAGTTGAACATTGAGGAATCTGCAGTAGCCACATTGAATTACTTAGTGTTGTACATGTATGCATATTCCCTGGTCTATAAAATTCCGCAATCGCTATTCTGACAAAGGAGAGTTGTGACTCCGCGAGTGTTAGACTTGCCCACGTGTGAGTGGATGTCGAAGGAATAAGTCGCACAATGATAAGAAATTAAAATTATATAAATATATCTTGCCTTGCATTGACTTCGGAGTTTTTAGTTTGGGTCACATTTGTGTTTACCCAATTATATCGTCTTTCTCATGCTTCCCAGTGATGAAAATATGGTGTTGACTTGTGCATATGTTAACGACAAATCTAATAATTAACGCAACCAAGCTTTAGCCTGGACATATATGTCGGTTGTTGCCTATGAATATGGCGGAGGTTAGTGTTTTTAGTATGATGCCATTCATTGGAAATGGAGTAGTAGTAAACATGTGTTTCATAGCTACAGCTTCGAGTGAAAATTCCTAAACAATATTCAAGTTGATCTTTCTGTAACAATAAATCAGTTAAAGAGTCACAAAGTACCTGATCTGACCATGACCGTCCTATTTCGCAGCTACTTCTTACAGCGGGTCCCAGGTGCAACTTCTAACACCATTGTTGGATGCTTTGCCTGACTCACTCTCTCCTGCCTTGCCTAATATTCTCAGTTTGACAGCAGGTTTGTTCATCTTTCTTTGCCGTATTTTTAAAATGAACTATTTTCTCAAGATCCATTTCAGGTGTGCTTGGTCCAATTTCCATCTTTATAACTTTTTATATCTTTAAAATCTTGAATGCTGCGCAAACAAGATATGCCGTTTACTAAAACTTAAAGGTGGTAATTTGTTTAGAAAAGGGACTACTCTCTTGAAACATGTAACTTGATACTGCCTGAGGACCAAGGGAAAGGTTTTATTTGTATTACCAGAATTTTTTATTGAAACATGTTCTTTACTTCAGTCTGTTAATGGGAAACATCAATGGATTATATCTTGTTTAATATAAATTTCATATTATGTCTTTATCGTTTACCAAAGAAAACACTTATGCCTTCAACTTTTCTTTTAACATTAGGTGACCCTCTGAGGATCGTGTTGGACAATGTTGTGAAAGGACTTCCTCTACTAAATGCAGCAAGAGAGACAGTAGAGGTTAGAGTATTTTATTACTTTCTCATCATCTCTTCCTGTAAGGTTTTATTATTATTTTTATTCAAAACATAAAATTTCAATTGGAAGAGCTGTGTGTGACTCTTTTCTTTATGCGTTGAATATGGGAAAGCATGTTGTGTGTGTAATAATGAGTTAATGCCATAGAGAGTGCAAACATATTTCAGAAGAGATCTTAAGCGAAAGTTGGCTAGCTTATTTTCTTTCCGTTATTGTAACTAAAACTTAGTAAGAGTTGAATATGCTGGACTTTTGAAGAACATGGTTGGACATGAATGCATTTTCTTTCTATAGCTTGTTGTTGCTCATTTGAGCTTTTGCTTCTTTTACTTTAAATATTGAAAAATCTATTTTTGATTGAATTCTCAGGTTCTTGCAGATATATTACCAAAAGAAACACTTCTGTGGAAACTAAAGATGCTTAAGTCTGCTTCAGCGTATGCTAATTCCCGCCTATATGCTATCAAAGCTCAGACTTTGATACTTTGCAGGTTCATTCTCCTTGGGGTTGTACACCTTATATATCAGTCATTATATGGAATAATGTGTACATTGTTAACTTTTCGATGCCTATTCCCTTCACTTTACAGTAGTGCTATTGAAAAATGAAATTGATAGAAAGAGTGCTAAGTGCGAAAAACCAATTTCATGAAAATTTATTACTTCTAAGCCTTTATCTTCATATACATACCATGTTTTCCTTTTCATATACACAATATGTTTTCCTTTTCAAGTGTATGACTCTTTCTGGAAATAGAAACTGAGTCGTTTAATTTTCCTTTTAGTGGAAATGATCAGTTACTACCTAGCCTACAGGAAGGAGAAAGACTACATCAGTTACTGCCTAACTGTGAGCTCCGTAAATTTGACGACAGCGGCCATTTCCTATTCCTGGTATTATTTTCTCCCTTTCTATTCTTCTTCCGGCATGATTTTTCTCGTGTTTCCATTCAAGAGTGCATCATGATCATATTCATCTGATGTAAATGATATCAAACCAGTGGGAAGTTAACTGAACCTAACATTGGGGCCTTTGCAGGAAGACAGCATTGACCTGGTAACGGTAATCAAGGGAACTTCTTACTATCGCCGTCGCAATTATCATGACTATGCTTCAGATTTTATACCACCTACACCAGATGAAGCCAAGAAAGCAATAGAGTCATACAGGTAAATTTTGATGTCTTGATGAATTATATGCCTGTCAATTCATCTTTTTTCATTTTGTTAATTGAGTTGATTTGTAATCAGACTAATAAAATAATAACATTTAACAGCTCTAAATTATAATGCTTCCAGTTTGATTAACATCATCACTAGCTCGGTAATGCTTTCAACTTTGGATGATGGAAAGATTGTAAAGGGCCTTGCTGGAATTCCTTCCGAGGGGCCTGTTCTGTTTGTTGGGAACCACATGCTGCTAGGATTGGACATAGCTCCCTTTATTATTAGATTATTTACAGAACGAGATATCGTTGTTCGAGCAATGGCACATCCCTTGTTTTTTAAGAGACAGAAAAATGGAAGACTGCCAGAAATATCTTTATTTGACTCAGCTAGAGTTATGGGTGTTTTTCCTGTAGCTGCATCTAACCTATTCAAGCTTTTATCTTCCAAATCACATGTACTATTATATCCTGGAGGGATACGCGAGGCTTTTCATAGGAAAGTAAGTCCTATAAGTAGGCTCTTTATTATGAATTTTATCTTTCTAATGGAATCCTGATTTGCTTTTTTGATTCCTTATAAGGTCTTTAACTTGTTCTTGGACATTTGAAACTAAAACCATACAGCTGGTTAGGATTTTTGAAAGAGTTTTTTTATTTTAGTTATCACATTTAATGTTGGGAATCCGGCGCTTATTTTTATGAGGTGCACCAAGTCTCTGTCTTCATATTTATGATTTAAAATGTACTAGGATTGGTTTAATTCTTCATCATTGTGTGATAATTATCAGGGTGAAGAATACAAATTATTCTGGCCTGAACAATCTGAGTTTGTCAGGATGGCTGCCAGATTTGGAGCCAAAATCGTGCCTTTTGGTTCTGTTGGAGAAGATGATCTTGGTCAGGTAGTTTTTATTATGAAAGGATTTAATTTTGGTTCTTGTAAATTCTCATCTAGAGTTTCTTATTGTATTGTGGACATTGGACAAGACCGGAGTACGGTCCATTGCGTTGGGTCAATATTTGCTACCATTTTTTTCTCAATTCTTTGAAAAAGTCACAGTTTTTCCTCTTATCTTAGAAGAATCTAACTGGAACTATCATTAATTTATGTATTGTAACATTCACCGTTTATTCCAATGTTGGAGATTAGCAATGGCTGTAACAGAAATAGATAGCACAATCTATGCAAATTCCATATTTGAATTTCTGTGGATTCTTTGAACCTAGATTTGAAAATCACATTCACAACACCATGTCACATTGGTATTTTCAGGTTGTGGTTGATTATGATGACTTGGTGAAGATTCCTTACTTTAGATCTGAAATAGAAAGCCTTACAAATGAGGCTGCGCAGTTGAGGTATCTAAATTTGCTTTTTGTTGATTCATACTAAACATAAGTATATTTTGAATATTTTTCCTTCTTTTCCATCATTTTTGTTGATTCATACTAAACATAAGTTGTACACTGTCAAACTAGGGCTGGTGTTGACGGTGAGGTAGCAAATCAACAAGTGTATTTGCCAGGAATTTTGCCTAAAGTTCCGGGGCGGTTCTACTATTATTTTGGAAAACCAATTGAAACGGAAGGTATGACCAATGCATATTTCTCAACTTGAAATAGACGTGAAATGTGACGGTAAAATTTGAGATATTGTTTGACAGGCAGGAAACGGGAACTTAAGGATAGGGAGAAATCTCAAGAATTATATTTTGAAGTGAAAACCGAGGTTGAAAGATGTATCGCTTATTTGAAGGAGAAACGAGAAAGTGACCCCTACAGAAGTATACTGTCTCGGTTATTATACCAAGCTACACATGATCTTGCATCTGACATTCCAACATTTGAAATATGATTGCACAGAAAATGGTGATTCTAATTTATCCTGAAAGTTTTGGTTAGAGAGGCAAACCATGTTAATTGTCAATGGTTTCAAGTCACAGGCATTGTTTTTTGGCCAGAAGGCATGATTTCTCTAAGAATGCTGGACCATTATGCAATTTTTCCAAGTTCAATCAATAAGTGGAAAAAGTAAATAAAAGCGATTAGGAAAAAACAAAACTACCCTAGTTGTATGTATATTATCATTTGTGACTCATGGATCATGGCATCTTGAACAATGTACAATAACAGTGGGAGGAGGGAGGTATCAGTGTATCATTCAAAATGGCATGTTGCTTCATCATGTGTCAAGGCATTACATAAGAGATTCAAGATTGAGCGCCGTTGATTTTTGTCTATTTATTATGGTTGATGGTTGATATAGTATACTTTTTTTTTCTGTTTTCCTTTTTTGTGAAATTCTCTCTTGTATAACCTCATTGTGAAATACAAATCATTCATTCTAAATTATCTAAGTTGTTACTGGTGCAGGGTTCCGATATTCTAGCTCTAAGTCTTTAGGGTTAACGGTCATCAAGGCTAGCCATAATATTTTAGATTTGATTACTGTTCAACCTAGAACAATCACCAGAGCAGTTGTTGGAGCTACTGCCAGAGCAACCATCAGTCACCCGATCGCGACCATCGGACTCAGACACTGCTGATCTGCCACCTTTGTCGGTCACAATCACTTGAGGAATAAGCTCTTTGTAATAAATAAATCCCTTAACTTCTATAATGCCCAATCAAAAGTTACCTCGTCGCTCAGATTCCAAATAAGTAAATGGCGAATTATATGTCAACTCTGTTGAGGTCACGTCAATAACTTCCAGCATTGGTAACTTGTACCTATTAATTATATGTCAACTCTGTTGGGATCAAAAGTATTTTTCACAAAGAGATAACACATGTAGAACAGGTTTTTATCAAAATGAGTCAACAAAAGTTTTTATCGAAAGAAAGAAAAGAACGTTAACTTAGTTTTCTTCGTAAAAAGAAAAAGAAAAGAACGCACATTATACATGAATCCGCCACATCATGGATGATCCATTTGTGATTTTTCTAGTTACGTGATTTAATTTATTTACTCTATTATTCCATCATATAATTTATTTACAAGTAAATCTCTCTCTCTCTCTCTCTCTCTCTCTCTATATATATATATATATATATATATATATATATATATATGTTAATCATTGAATTCCAAAACATTTTCGGAACCATTATATAAGTTTGTTTTTCTTGTACTAGTAATTTACTAAGAAAGCTTGAGCTTTAAGTCTACGGCAGAGTTACCAACAGCCATGGTTACCTCTGGAGCTTATTTCTTGCCCACCGTTTTCCCCTGCTCTTTGGCCACGAGCCTTCATCTCAGGCCTTGAAACTGAAGTCTTGTGGTATCCTGAACATAGCTCCAACGCACTTCGCCCTGTCCGTCAATCACGTTCTGATTACTGGTGAGAAAAAGGAGGAGAAGCAGGCACAGGGTGGTTGGAAGGAATATTTTGAGAAATCCAAAGAATTGATCAAAGCGGATGGTGGACCACCAAGGTGGTTTTCACGGTTGGAATGTCTTCTTGCCGAGTTAGTCCTTGTTTCGCTGTTAGTGCGGTTGAAAAACAAAGGAGCTGATTGTTCTTGTGTCGTACTGAGTATTTATTGATGTAAATTGTAATGTCATGCTATCAAGCAACAAGCTTACTAATAAATTTACTTTAATTGTATAATAAGTTTAAGAGGGTGTCTTGCGCTGGCTGTTGCGGCTCATACCCGTGATATTGATCTTGTACTAATTTTGGCTAACCCAAATAACTTTGTACTAATGTAGATATGTTTTAATAGCTAGCTTTCATTCTATTGTTAAAAAAATTGTTAAATTAAGACAATTCGGCACCATAAACATAACTAAAATGAGTGTTGAACTTTATGGAGTCTGCATATTGAATAACTTTTACACCGTTGTAAGTAAACACACTGATCAGCACCATAATCATAATGGAGAACTTGTATTATGTCTTTATCTTTTACCAAAGAAAATGACACCTTTCTGCATTTATGACTTCACTTTTCTTGTAACATTAGGCAACCCTGTGAGGATGGTGTTGGATAATGTCGTGAAAGGACTTCCTCTACAAAATACAGCCAGAGAGCTAATAGAAGATTTCACTACTTTCTCATCATCTCATGTAAGTAGGGGTGGGCAAAAAGAACCATGAACCGAACCGAACAGTGCGAACCAAATCGAACCAAACTAAAAATAACTGAACCATTATAATGATTCACGAACCGAACCGTTAATTTATTACCAGTTCTTGAACCATAACCGAACCATCTTAAACCGAACCGAACCGTTTGAACCGAATCAAACCACTTGAACTGTTTTTTTTTTTTTAAGGAAACCACTTGAACTCTTTGTTGGATCTTTCCAAAAAAACAACTTATTTTAAATAGCTTATTTTAAAAAACAACTTATTCAAAACAACTTATTTTATGAAAACAACTTATTTAAAAAAAAACAACTTATTCAAAACAGCTTATTTGAAAACAGCTTATTCAAAACAGCTAATTTTATGCAAAATAGCTTATTTTAAAAAACAACTTATTCAAAAAAGCTTATTTTATGCAAAATACCTTATTTTAAAAAAAAAACAGCTTATTCAAAACAGCTTATTTGAAAAACAACTTATTTTACAAAAACAACTTATTTTATGAAAAACACCTTATTTTAAAAACAGCTTATTTTCAAAAAACAACTTATTCAAAACATGTTTTGAATAAAATAAGTTGTTTTAAAATAAGTTGTTTTCATAAAATAAGCTGTTTTTATAAAATAAGGTGTTTTGCATAAAATAAGCTATTTTTTAAAATAAGTTGTTTTGCATAAAATAAGTTGTTTTGAATAAGTTGTTTTGCATAAAATAAGCTGTTTTGATTAAGTTATTTTTAAAAAGAGATCGTAACAAGCTATTTTTAATAAAATAAGCTTTTTTTCATAAAAGAAGCTGTTTTGAGTAAGCTGTTTTCAAAAATAAGTTGTTTTTCATAAAATAAGTTGTTTTTTAAAATAAGGTGTTTTGCATAAAATAAGTTGTTTTGAATAAGTTGTTTTTCATAAAATAAGTTGTTTATCAAATAAGTTGTTTTGAATAAGCTGTTTTTAAAAAAATAAGGTATTTTCATAAAATAAGCTGTTTTGAATAAGTTGTTTATTAAAATAAGGTGTTTTCATAAAATAAGCGGTTTTGAATAAGCTATTTTTAAAAAGAGATCATAATAAATTGTTTTTCATAAAATAAGTTTTTTTGAATAAGCTATTTTTAAAAAGAGATCGTAATAAGTTTTTTTTGAATAAGCTGTTTTTTCAAAATAACTTATTCAAAACAGCTTATCAAGATCTCTTTTTTCAAAACTACTTTTTTAAAACAACTTATTTATGCAAAACAACTTATTCAGATCTCTTTTTTTAAAATAACTTATTCAAAATAGCTTATTTACGCAAAACAACTTATTAGGATCTCTTTTTTTAAAACAATTTATTCAATAAAACTTATTCAAAACCAATTATTCAATAAAATAAAATAAGCTGTTTTGAATAAATAAGATGTTTTTGCATAAATAAGTTGTTTTGCATAAATAAGTTGTTTTGAAAAAAGAGATCCTAATAAGCTGTTTTGCATAAATAAGTTGTTTTGAATAAGTTGTTTTGAACAAAGAGATCTTGATAAACTGTTTTGCATAAATAAGCTGTTTCAAATAAGTTATTTTGAAAAAAGAGATTCTAATAAGATGTTTTGCATAAATAAGCTGTTTTGAATAAGTTATTTTGAAAAAAAAGAGATACTAATAAGTTGTTTTGCATAGATAAGCTGTTTTGAATAAGTTATTTTGAAAAAAAAAATATCCTAATAAGCTGTTTTGCATAAATAAGCTGTTTTGAATAAGTAGTTTTGAAAAAAGAGATCTTGATAAGCTGTTTTATATAAATAAGTTGTTTTGAATAAGTTTTTTTTTTATAAAAAAGATCCTAATAAGCTGTTTTGCATAAATAAGTTGTATTGCATAAATAAGTTGTTTTAAAATAAGTTGTATTTTAAAATAAGTTGGTTTGCATAAAATAAGTTGTTTTGCATAAAATAAGTTGTTTTGAATAAACTGTTTTTAAAAAGAGATCGTAATAAGCTGTTTTGAATAAGCTTTTTTTTAAAAAAGAGATCGTAATAAGTTGATTTGCATAAGATAATTTGTTTTGAAGAAATAAACTATTCTAGCTTTTAATTATAATTTGTTTTTTTTTTTATAATAAAAATGGTTTTATTAATTGGATAAAAAATATATGTTTTGGTTTGGATCGGTTTGGTTAATAGGTAAACAAATGGTTAACCGAACCATAACTTTGATTCAGTTTGGTTACTTACAAACTTTAAACGGTTCGGTTCAGTTTTCCGAACCATTTCAACACTTTGATTTGGTTTGGTTCGGTTAATATGCATGCCTACCCTAGCATGTAAGGTTCAATTCACATCATTATGCTATCAAAGCTCAGACTTTGATACTTTGCAGGTTCATTCTCTTTCACGCCTTCACTTAGAAGACATACTATTGAAAAAGAGAGTAGTGCTAGCAACATTCTCTTTTGAACACTCTCTCTAATACTCACTCTTTAATTGGCTTAAATCAATGTGGGTCCTACATTTTGAAAATGGAACCCACTTAAAGTGGTGGGACATACATGGATTTCACCCAATAAGATAGTGAGTGTTTGAGAGAGTGTGGAAAAGAGAGTGTTGCTAGCATTCCTCTGGAAAAGAAATGGAAAGAAAGATTCATAAGTGTTAACGAACAATTAATCATACTTTATTACTTTTAAACTATGATTTGTACGATGGAAACCCTAAATTGCTCTAACATTAAGATGAATATTCATTTTTTTGTGTGAAAAAGTGGTCCGTAGACAAAAGTTATGTATGTTCCTTCACGTTATCAAATTGCTAACATCTTCATCAAAGATCTTCCGTTGTAACTCTTTCTTGATTTTCGTGATAGTCTCAACATTTGTCAACTTTCAGTTTCGACAACGACGGTGTATTAGATTATTACGTGAACATATTTGTATTCACGAATATAATTATTATAAATTAAGTGTAAAATAATTAGTTTGACTAATGAGAGTGTATAAGACGTTTCTAATAGGAAAAAGTGGCAACGCAGAGACATTAGGCAACGCACAGCATAACAGCGGTAGATGCTGGATACACGCATCCCGAATACTCCTCCACCAACCACAATTTTCTACATTTTTATATTTCATCATTCAAAATTATCATCATACTTTATATTTTTTCTTTTAAAAAACATTCTATACTAGTACACATTTTCTGAATCAAAAAGTATACACATTTTCATTTTCTTAATCATCATTGAACCAAAGTCCAAAACATTTATTACATTTACACTTACTTTATAGCTAGCTAACTGGGACACGATCACTTTTCAGTTCAGATTCGAATCTCTGTCACTCCACCATGGCGTCCGCCGGCGCTTCTTTTTTCACCGGCGTTTCTTCCCCGCTCTTCCGCCGCGAGCCGCCACAGCTTCTCAGGAAACCGATTGCACCTCGGATTCACAGAATTGCCCCGCGCTTCGCCGTATCCGTCGACCGAGTTCCGGCAACAATCGTAACGGAAGAGAAAAGAACAACGACGGAAGCAAAACGAGAAGAAGAAAGAAATACCGATACGGTCTCCACAGAGAAGCGTTGGGGAGAGAAGGAGGAGAAAGAGAGACGGAGCGGTTGGAAGGAATATTTGGAGCAAGCGAAGGAGTTGATCGGAGCTGCTGACGGTGGACCTCCGCGGTGGTTTTCGCCGTTGGAATGTGGTTCTCGGTTGGATAATTCTCCTCTTATGCTGTTCTTACCGGGTTAGTTCTGTTTTACCGTTTAATTAATCTTAATTATTCTATTAATGGAAATTTTTATTGCACCCATTTTGTTTTCATTCTTTACATTTTGTCTGGTTTTTGTTGTTGAATGTTTCCCGTTATTCACACACATGCGTTTCGAACAAAATAAGTTCACCCTTTTCAACTTAATGTAAAAGTTACTTTTACATTTTTTACTATTTTATTTTATGTTCTTGTAAAAATTATTTTTTTGAAGGATTGTTCTTGTAAAAATTATTGTTATTTAATTTAAAAAGTTGTATAGTTTTTTCCTTCAATTTTGTTGGTCAAAGTCAACATTTGTACACATGATTCTTCAAAAAATAAAATAAAATTGTGACAGATATGTACCTTTTTTTTTGTTTGTTAAGGGGACAAGTGTTTAAGCTTAGTTTTTCAATGAATCTAAATAATAATATTTGACGCAGCGTGAGTATTAAGATAGTGATTGTAATGTGCATGATTTAATTTAGTTTTTTTTTTTTCTGAGAGAGATTTAATTTAATTTTTAATAATATTTGAACTTGAAATAAAAATGGTCAGTAGTTGGAATTTAAAGCAAATTTATTTTTTCAAAACAATGTAGTTTAAAATTGTATAAAAAACAAAAACCAAACGTTCTCATTTTAATAAAATGTGAAGTTTTTTTATTCAAATTCATTAATTTTTTAGATGGAAATTTAAACTCATTCATATTATAAGTATACAATTCTCATCTTCGTTTAGTGTAATCAAACTCTTAACCACCTGATTAAAGAGTGAAAGTTTCACACTCCCAGATACCAAGCTAATACCACTAGGTCAACCCAAGTGAGTTGGATAAATTTAAATTGGTCACGTAGATTAATGTCAAATACCAAAATCGATATAATTCAGATTTACGAAGAAGGGAACTAAGGTTTTTTTGAATTATTGAATTAACCTAGTTCGGTAAATATCACTGCCAATATGCAAAGTGACTTGCATGTGGCCCTTAGGTTATGAACTGGAGAAACTTAAGCAGAACTGCCACTATATTTGTTTTTTTCCTTTAAAAGTACTTCCCTTTAATATCGCTTTATTGCACATGATTATGACGACTGCAAAAAGAGATGATGAAGAAAAATATCAAGGGCCAACATATAATATGAGATTTCATAAAAATAAATTATATTGTTTGTCACCCCAGGTTGCTCAAGCTTAGAAAACTGTCCATCAGAACCTAGGATCCAAGAGAATTTGATAGAAATTTTTTTCATCAAAACTTAAGTTTTGATATGTTTGTTCCATCTGAAGCTAACTTCCGATAACTGGAGTTTTTCAGCAATTTTAGAGGGCTAATCACATGCATTGTCATTCAGTCTTGAATTGAATTTGATCCTTATAAAAAAAAAAAAAATTAGTTTTGTAGAGAATTTAGTACATTATCATGTTTACAGACATTCATTCAATTGAATAGTACCTCCGGTAGCTATACCTATTTTAGAAGAAACACAAGGGCCAATTATATTTTTCTTTTTACTCATTGTGAACTTATAAAATAAAGGCTAAATTATCTTTTTAGTCCCTTAACTATTTAATTAGTATCGGTTTGGTCCCCTAACTAAAATTTGATTTATTTTGGTCCTTTAACTTCTCTTCATTATATATTTTGGTCCTTTCCGTTAGTTTAAATTCAAAAACGTAAGGTTTTCGTCATTTTTTTCTTGAATTTTTCTGGGATTCTTGTTGTTGAATGTTGATGGAGATGATATGAAGATGAAGAAAACCTAACGTTTTTGAATTAAAACTAACAAAAAGGACCAAAATGTGTAACAGAGAGATTTAAGGGACCAAAATAAATCAAATTTTAGTTAAGGGACCAAGCCGATACTACCTAAATAGTTAAGGGACCAAAAATGCAATTTAACCTAAAATAAATTAATAATCATCGTATATCAACTTAAAAACAATTATACATTTTTTCATAAAAAAAATTATGTATAATTGTTTTTAATTTGATATATGATGATAAAAATGTAGATTTAGTTAAGTTCTTTTCCGGTTTTATTATGTTATTATTTTTATATATTTTCACCCTTAAAATATAGTAAAACTTACCCTTTGTCTTTTTTGAAATGTGGAAAGGTTACTTTTGATCATATCATTATTTTGATTTTAACCCGTGTATTTTGTTTCATGGAGTTAATCCGTGTATTACTAATCTCTGTTGAAATTAGTCCTTATATAATCCGTGTTCAAAGTGCTAAAATCAACAATGTTACAAAACCTATTTCCAGGGATCAGAATAAAGACAACAAATATCAAAACTTTTGATATGTATTAGGGACTAAAATGGCTAATGAACCAAGAATTAAAATCATAGAAGTATATATATTCTTATGACTAAAAAATACTGTAAAAAATAAGTGAAATATATGGTTATCAGCTTTGAAATATTGCTCTGTAAAGAAAAATAAACTTCGAAATATTGCTCCAAATTACTTTTAAACTTTATGAAAGAAAGTCAGTGTTGTTTAGTAATCCATAGGTTCCTCCACTACAGGTAATCCTATTTGAGATGGGCCAGTCCAGACCTTAAGAAAATCGGTTTTGATCTAAAGTAAATGTTACAAAAGTAGTTTGATTCTTTATATATATATATATATTTGTTTTCCACTGCATTGTTATGCTCCAGCCGAGTTGTTGCCATCTTGATCTTATGCGATGCTAAAAATTGTGTTCTAAGATTATAAAACGGCTCGATTTCTGATAACAAATTATAAGTGATTGAAGCATTAACTCTTGACCTCCCTTTACTGATTATTTAGGAGCCAAATCTAAAAAATTGAGTATCTATTGGTGTCATGGTATAAAGCAACAAGCTTACTAATAATTTTATTTGTATGAATTGCTTGCATTCCAAACTTTACAGGAATTGATGGCTTGGGACTGGGACTTAATTCACATCATCAGAAACTGGGAAGGTTTGTGTTTATTTTATTTTATTTTAAGGCCTCACTTCACTCACCAATTTGACATTTGAGGAATATTACACCTTCTATTTGACAAGTTTCTTCTAGCTAGATGATTCTCTTATCTGATCATTAACTCATGTAATTAAGAAAGACTCTTTTTTTTGTTCCCTTTTCTTGATTGTAGGATTTTTGATTTGTGGTGCTTGCATATTCCAGTTGTGGATCGAACACCATTTACAGGTCCTTTTTTCCCTTGGCTCAATATAATATTTAGTGCTCATGTTGAACTCCTTAATGTGGGAGCGGATTCTCTCCCGTGAGAGTCCCTCCAGTCAAATCTTACCCTTCAAAATATATAAAAAAAAAAAAAAAATAATGAGAGAGAGAAGAATTTTAATGGTTGTGATTAAAACTGGATGCAAAACCAGTGAAAAAGTACACTGGAGGGAATCCTTTTCCCCTTCACACTATCTTGCATTTCAAAAATTTGATTGCATTCCAGCATAATTTATTGTTCTGTTTATTTCCCTGTTGCAGACCTGGTGAAATTAGTTGAGAAAACAGTTAGGTCAGAATATGAACGATCACCGAATAGGCCCATATATCTTGTTGGAGAATCTTTAGGAGGGTGTCTCGCGCTGGCTGTTGCGGCTCGTAACCGTGATATTGATCTTGTACTAATCTTGGCAAACCCAGGTAACTTTTTAGTTTTTAGTGATGTAGATAAGATTGAATAGTTTCAAAGCTCATTATATTGTTCAAGGTTTTTAAACTAAGGAAATTCACCACCATAAAAATGAATAAAGTCAGTTGAACTTCAAGAAATCGGCTGCAGCCATATTGCATTACTAATTCACTGTTGTAACTTGTATGTAGAGACACTGATTTACGAAATTCAGCAACTACTGGTTAAAGTAATTGAGTTTTGTTGTCCACGTGTGAGTGATTAGATGTTGAAGAAATAAGTAGCACATTGAGTGAAAATTAAACATTAATAATATCTTCATATCTTGCTTGCCACTGACTTGGGAGTTTAAAGTTTAGAGTTTTTATCATGTTGGTGTTAACCCAACTGTATAATCCTTCTCATGCTTTCCAACAATGAAAAAATTGTGTTAACTTATTGATAGATATGTTAGTAACAAATCTGGTAATTAATTAAACCAAACGTTATCCTGCACAAAGATGTCTGTTGCTTAAGAATATGATGGAGGTTAGTGTTTTCAGAATATTGATATGATTCATTAGAAATGGTGTAGTGAACATGTGTTCCTTCCCTTGAGTTTTTTGAGTGGAAGTCCTAATCAGTATTCAAGTTAATTTGTTATAACAGCACATCATTTGAAGTCTTAAAAGACGCACAAAGTACCTGATCTGACCATGACTATCTAATTTGGCAGCTACTTCATTCAGCAGGTCCCAGTTACAACTTGTAACACCATTGTTGGAAACTCTGCCTGACTCGCTCTCTCCTGCCTTGCCGAACATTCTTAGTTTGACAGCAGGTTTGTTTATATTGCTCTGGAGATTTTTCAAATTTATTTATATGAACTATTTTTCACGATGTGTGTCATGTGTGTTTGGGTCTAGTTTCCGTCTTAAAAAATGTTCAGTATTATTTAGAGAACAACAAATGCATTAGATCGTTTACGTAAAACTGAAAAGTAGCAATTAGTTTATAAAAAGGACTGCTATTGAAAGAAACAAGTTGATTCTGGGGACCTTGGGAAATGCTCCATTTGTAGGTTGTTTCTTTGACCAGACAGTTGTCTTAATAGTGAGCAACTTTAGCTTAGTCAGTTGTAGGTTTCTGGTTGTTTTCAATGCTTGAAATGATAGGCATAACCCCTTGTGTTCTTTACTTCTCTGTTAATAAGAAATGTCAATGGATTATATGTTATTTACATTTAGTTTTAATATTATGTGCATGCATCCCTACTTTCATGGAATTCATTCATCATGGTTTAAGTCTTATGAGATTGTTGTGGGTCTAATTTTCTTCCGTTACCAATAAATGTTTCAAGCCTTTTTCCCGTCTTTGATTCTTTTTGGTCATTTTCCCTTTTGGCATTCTTTCCTATACAATATTTAAGTGGCAACTAGTCAAACAAAACTTCCCTACTTTTGTTGCTCTGCTAATATTTATTTTGTTCATGAATCATAGTTTTTAAGTTAATTAAATTAGCAAGTACTTCATTTCATTGCCGTTAGGGACTTACGTTAAACTTTCCACTCCAGTATCCTTAAGCACTTGATAATTTTCAGTTAGAATGTATTTATCATATTGGAGAACTTGCATTCTGTCTTTATTTTTTACTAAACAAAATGGTACCTTTCTCATTTATGCCTTCAACTATTCTTGTTACATTAGGAGAGCCTCTGAGGCTGGTTTTGGATAACTTCGTGAAAGGACTTCCACTACAAAATACAGCAAGAGAGCTAATTGGAGACTTTACTACTTTCTCATCATCTCTTCCTGTAAGTTTCAAAGAGCGGTGTGTGTCTGTTAACTGTTTTTTATGCTTTGAGTATGTGAATCATGTTAACTGGACTTTTGAAGAACATGGCTGGACATGACTACACTTGCTTTTCTCTGGCTTATTGGTGCTTATTTGAATTTTCACTTCATTTATTTTCAATATTGAAAATCTGTTGATTGAATTCACAGGTTCTTGCAGACATATTACCAAAAGAAACACTTTTGTGGAAACTAAAGATGTCTAAGTCAGCTTCTGAATATGCCAATTCACGTCTTTATGCTATCAAAGCTCAGACTTTGATACTTAGCAGGTTCATTCTCTTTGACATTGTACATGTTACATCAGTCATAATATGCATTCATATGCATTCTGTTAACTTTTTTATGTCTGCGCTTAGTTAGCAGAAATGCTTCTTTTTTTTTTTGACAAAGTTAGCAGAAATGCTTGTAAATGAATGGAAAGAAAGATTGATAAGTGCCAACAATTTATTATAACTGCATTTCTTCTATACCATGATCATTATGATGGAAAACGTTAAATGTAAGAGAAACCAAAGGCATATGACCCTCCACACATTTAAACCAGCCAACTGGGCAGAACCAGACCAGTTTGTTTCAACTTATCTTTTGCACTATATTGTAATTAAAAATCTAAAAAAAACCAATATGGTGGGTGCATGGTTCAAATCCGCATCCCACAAGTTCTGTGAATAGGCTTTCGCCACTAGGCTACGATGTTTGATGTGATTTGCATGCCTTTAAATACACACACACACACACACACACACACACACACACATATATATATATTGTTCAAGTTTTGATTTTTGAACACAACTTCACAGTTTTTTTTAATAAAAACCATCACGTATTTTTTATTTTTATTTTCTTTCCTGTAAACCTCATGTCTTTTTGTATGTAATAATCCTTGAACTCTCGTATATATACAGATTGATATTGAATAATAGGATGAACCTCATGTCCTTTTGGCTACCTTGAATTTTATTAGTATTTCTTGCAAGCATGTTCTTATGTTTTGCATAAGACATGTTTTATTTCAAATTATGAATACATTATGAATTTTGAGTAATATTTAAGTTGTTTTAGTATTTCTTTTTCAACATTATAGTATTTTAGTATTAAATATATTAGTGTCCGCGTCATGAAATAGCGCCCGCTACGCGCCTGCATACCGCGCCGCATCAATTTTTGGGGTGGCCGTGCCGCGCCGCTTTTCCGCTTTAACAACAGAGGGATGAAGTTAAGAAAAAATCTTCTGTTAGTTTTTTTTTTTAAGAGGTCAATGAGTTGGACTCAAATTTGGTTTATGATAGAACACTATGGCGTAATTTGGTCTATGTAGCCGACCCCACTTAGTGGGATAAGGCTTGGTTGTTGTTGTTGTTGTGTTCTTTTAATTGATGAATGATGAAGTCAAAAAATATTTTTTCCTAGAATTTGTCTTACACACTTTTTATTTCTTTTATATCTAATTTGTTTCTTTTGTTGTACTATTTTATTTTGTGATGACTATATTTAGAATTTGAAGTATGAACTTGCAAAATTATAATGATTTGTATAATACTTTTGACATTATTTAGGTGTCATAATTTTTTTAGAATTTTTTAGAGACCTGGTCATCCAGTTCAACCCAGTTTAATACATATACAATTTTGTTATACAGACTGGGTTATGCGACCGAGTCATCCGGTTATCCCGTGGTTCGACCATTGACCCCATGACCTTGCCGGGTCGATGACTGTTCCGGTTTATAAAAATTGCTTTTACGTAACTTAAATTTATTCATTAACTTAATTTGAATGATGGAACTCCGTAATGGATAGTCTATTAGTCTTGCCTACTATCACATGCACACATGTTTTCCTTTTCAATTGTATGATTCCTGAAAAATAAATTTGTCTTATCATATGTCTATCAGTGGAAATGACCAATTACTACCTAGCCAACAGGAAGGTGAAAGACTACATAAATTACTGCCTAATTCCGAGCTCCGTAAATTTGATGACAGTGGACATTTCCTATTACTGGTATTGTTTTCTCCACTTCTATTTAAATGCAGGCATGTTTATCTATGTTTGCGTTCAGGCATGCATCACCATCTGATGAAAAATTGATATCAAATATCAGTTGCACGTTTTAACAGACTCTAACATGACACCTTGCTCACTGCTTGCAGGAAGGCAGCACTGACCTGGTAACCATCCTCAAGGGAACTTCTTACTACCGCCGTGGCAAGTATCATGACTATGTTTCTGATTTCATACCGCCTACACCTTATGAAGCCAAAGAAGTAATAGAATCAAACAGGTAGAAAAATCTTAACCTAAACCATTATCATGATGAGTTGCATGATATATTGATGACATAGATATCTTTCAATTCATCTTTGTTTATTCTAAGTTAATTGAATTGTACTCTAATCAAACTAATAATTTACATTTTCCACCTTTAACTTGAAATGCTCCAGATTGATTAATGCTGTCACAAGCGCTGTAATGCTTTCAACCTTGGAGGATGGAACGATTGTAAAGGGACTTGCTGGAATTCCTTCAGAGGGTCCTGTTTTGTTTGTTGGGTACCACATGTTGCTAGGATTGGAATTAGTTCCCTTGGTATCTCGAATTTATAATGAAAGAAATATCCTTGTTAGAGGAATAGCACATCCTATGATGTTTAAGAGACAGAAAAACGGGAGTTTGCCAGAAATATCTTCTTTTGACACATTCAGAATTATGGGTGCTGTTCCTGTAGCGCCAACTAACCTCTTTAAGCTTTTATCTTCCAAGTCACATGTCCTGTTATATCCTGGAGGGATGCGCGAGGCTCTTCATAGGAAGGTAAATTCCAACAAGTATGCTCTTTATTATGAGTTTCGTATTTCTCATGGAACCCAAATTCGCTCAGTTGACTTCTTCTATGTTCTGGGACTTGTCTTGGACAGTTGCACATAAATGTAGTCACCTGGGTTAGGAATTTTTGAATGATCGTGTGAAATTTATATGAATTTGGCGAGTTATCAGTCATAACTATTGATTTTATAATTCATTTAGGAAAAAAATAAGAAATGGCATAAAAGAAAAAAAATAAGAAATGGCATAAAATGTCAAAGGTCTTGGAAATGTTGGAGAGCAAGAATACTACTTTCCAGCATAAACATAAAACTAAACAAATTAGTTGACTGTCAGAAGGTATTGAGTATATTGGAATTATCATGCTGAGTCTTTTAAGATTTCTGCATCAAAGGCTTGGTGTTTAATAGCATAATGTTGGAAGTTAGAGCACTTTTTTCTGGCATAGTGTCTGATGGATCTGGATTATGACATATCCGTGGTTTGGGGTGACATATAAGATACCGGGAATATCTTTGTGGTTTTAAAAAAGAAAGTAACGCATAAAAAATGAAACCAGATGACATTGTTTTGTTAACGCATTTAGTGTGGGCATTTTAACACTTGGTTATTTTTAAGGTGCACATTATCTGTCTATATTTTAAATGTACTACCAGGGTCATTTAACATCTCGACCATCATAATAATTTTCAGGGTGAAGAATACAAATTATTTTGGCCTGAACAATCTGAGTTTATCAGGATGGCAGCAAGATTTGGAGCCAAAATCGTACCTTTTGGTGCTGTTGGAGAAGATGATCTTGGCCAAGTAAGTTTCACCTTTTACTCAGCCAATCCTTTTCCTCTACTAAGTTATTCTTTCTGAAAATACTGCCATCAAAGGCACAATGTGAAAATGTTCATCTGTGAATTTCATTTTCACAACATTTGTGGATGCCTTGAACCTGGATTTGAATACCATAATAACAGCATATCACATTGATTTTTCAGGTTGTGATTGATTATGATGACTTGGTGAAGATTCCTTACTTTAAGTCTGAAATAGAAAAACTTACAAACGAGGCTATGCAGTTGAGGTATCTAAATTTTCTTTTTGTTGATTCATACCATTTATACAAAATTGTCAAAGCAACCAAAATTACCAAATCATGACACAAGTGTTTCGTTTATATATTTTTTTGAAATGGCATAACGTTTCGTTTATACGTTTCTACTTCTATTTTCCATTTTGTTAATGCGTCATACTCCATAGTCCATACACATGCTTTATTTTTTTCCCGTGTATATTGTGAAATCTAGGGCTGGTGCTAGTGGTGAGGTGGCAAATCAACAAGTGCATATGCCTGGAATTTTGCCTAAAGTTCCAGGCCGGTTCTACTATTATTTTGGAAAACCAATTGAAACAGCAGGTATGTCCTTGTCCATGCTTATATGTTTCACTGCTAGGAATACTCGTGAAATGTGGTTGCAAAGTTTATTTTGCCAACTACAATTTATTGGGATATTGTTTGACAGGAAGGAAACAGGAACTTAAAGACAGAGAGAAATCTCAAGAATTATATTTTGAAGTGAAATCTGAGGTTGAGAGATGTATTGCTTATTTAAAAGAGAAACGAGAAAGCGATCCTTACAGGAGTATAGTGTCTCGGTTATTATACCAAGCTACACATGGTTTTACATCTGATATTCCAACATTCGAAATATGATTGGTTTGTACAAAAATTGGTAATTTTATAATTTTGATCAAGAAAATTCCCTAGGTTAGAAAGGCAAACTTTGTAATTTGCCCATAGTTTTTAGGCATTGGTTTTGCCCTGAAGGCATGATAGCTCATAGAAGGTTGGATCATTGTGCAGTTCTTCCTATAGGTTAAATTAAAAAGCAGCAAATGCAAAAAATAAACGATTGGGAAAGGAACATAACTACTGGAGTTGTATGTAAATTTGTCATTTTTTATTCTTGGACCATGGAATCTTGAAGCATGTAAAGTTGGAGGGAGGTATCAGTGTATCATTCCCTAATACCATTGTGAAACTATATATGTCTCTAGTCTCTTAACACATACACACCAAAAGTATTTGGAATTATTTCAAGACTTCCTATGATTTTTTTTTTTTTGAAGAGGCAAAGACTTCCTATGATTGGTTTTTAGTATGGATGATTAATGTTTGAGTTGAAAAGCTTGAAACTCTCAAAGAAACCTATATGGATATTTGGTCACTGTTTTTTTGCCATTTCTCGAACTCAGACCAACATTTGGGAAATCTATTATTTTTAATGGAAACTAGTCTTCTTAAGCTTCATTTAATTCAATTCTCGTTTGAATTCATGTTTTTTTTTATATATATTTTAAGAAATTATTGAAAACTTATTCTATAATGATTTTCCAAAACTTTTGGCCACTCTCTAGTATTACTTATCTTTGTACAAAATCAGTTCCAGACTGGTAGACGATTCTGAAACAAGACATCTGGGGAATCATTTTGCTAAAGTAATTGGCTAAACAATAAAATTCAAACTTGACCTGCATGTAATGCTTTGTGATTCTCTTCTAAACTAGTCATTGCTTGTATGAAACATAATTTATGGCCTAAAACTAGGCATCCTATGCTTCTATTTGAGTGATAATTTGGATTTCATTTAGTCATTCCAACATAGAATGAGACAAGCTAGAGTATAGTTGCTATAAATTTGTTGAATATAACATGAGCAACGTACATTATATGTATATTTGGGTCTGAATAACCATTGTACTTTTTTTTTTTTTAATTTGGTTTTGATATTTTTTTAAAAATAAAATAATGCACATTGTATTTTTATTTTTTTACAAGAATAATGCAGTGTATTAAAATGGCACATTTCTTTTACTGTTTATAGGATGTACTTTTTTCTAGAAAAGCCAAAGAAAAAATTTTCAACAACCATTTTCGTATTGTCAAAAAAAAAAAACGATCTTCAAAGCACATGGTGTGTTGGGAAAAAAATACAGCTAAAAAAATTGTCAAAACTAAGAAAAATCAAAATACCAACCATCATAACCAGTGATTCAAATCATAATGACAGTCCTTATCGTGATTCTTTAATCAGCACCATGATAAAAACTTGAATTGTACCAACAAATTAGTATCATTTTTTTTTTCTCCTCTATATAAACTTTCATCAAGAGTCTCATCTATCCGATGTGAGACTTGAGTTTTTTCCGATAGGTACAAACAAATGAGTATCATTACCATCCTAAGTCCTAAACATCAAGTTATTATGAGCCTTTCAAATGGACAAACACATGAATAAGAGCTCAAATTTAAAATTCCTCACACGACGAGATTACTCCATGAATAGTTGCTTAAGTTTTAAATTTTGTACAAAGGTAAATAATACGTATATATTTTTTTCTTGAAAGGATATATCACTGAATGTTAAAAATCGCTTATATTAAAAACGCTTAGTAAAATTAACTGCCAAGTGTATTAAAAGTTGTAGAGATTAAATATATTTTTAAGATATTAAGGTTTGTACATATAACATGTGACTTGTTTAATAGCAAGGATCAAGCTGGAATGAAATTGAGTCCCAAAGAAAAGCTAGAATATGTCGTTTCGAAATGTATTCATAACATGTTATCCAGCTATTTATAGTATCTTCCCCATTGCACAAAAATGAAATACGTTGAGAAGGTCCTCTTTAGGCTTCAACAATAACAAAAGTAAAAAATAGCATAAAAATCAAAACACAGAAGTCTCATCACATTCACTTTTTGAGTAGGAAACCACTTGAATATGATTTAAAACCGTGGGCTTCATTTTGTCATCATTTCATCATATGTTTTATATTAAGTAAAATTAAAATTTGATTACCAATTTTTATGCCAAAATGGAAATTAATTACTATAGGTTGAGAAGAGAGGCAAGTGAATATTCATTGATTAACTAAACTTGAGTCTATCCCATCAAAATCAAAATCAAAATCAATCAACCAAAAAAATGGATGGACGTTCAACATTTGTTTTTATGATTAAAGTGATTGATGGTTCATGTGAAATGAGAATAATTGACACTATAGTACGATTCCAAATCAATCAAATGGAGTACATGTAATAAATGCAAAATTTCTTTTAACTACCAACAAAATGGTCACACGAATTTTTTTTACCTCTTTACCATTAACAAAACATTACCAACAAAATTTCTTATAATGAATACTAGAGATAAAATTATTCAAGAAAATGGTATGTTAACAAAGTTACTTCTTGTGTTTAAATGCATCAACATGACTAACTTAACGTGGTGGAAGTAAAGAAACATCAATAAAGAAAGATAAAACAAAATGACATTAACATGAACATAAAACAAAATCTAGTAACATATAGCATAAGATTTGAACCAAACAGCTTAACACATAAAGAACAAAATTAAACCCTAAGATTCATTTCATCATCTTTCATAACAGAAAAGAGAGAGAAAAAACCCTCTCTATTTCCAACAAGTTTCTCATAGTACTAACCACTAAAAATTATACCCCAAAACCTAAAATTAAGAAAGACCCATAAAACCAACATAACAGAAAAGGATAATGTTTTTTTTTTTTTTTTGTAAAAAAAAAAAAAACCAAAAGACAAAAACCTTAAAAAAATGAAAACTTTCTTCTTCAAAGGTGAAGAGTGAGATCAAGATTGACATGGTCAGAAGCATCAACAAACTGAGGAGAAGCAGAAGAAGCAGCATTGTTGGAGAAAACATAGTGATGAGGAGTTGAAGATGAAGAAGCATAACCATAACCATTGCAAGGAAGCATAGGATGAAAAGTGTTTGTTGCTTCAACATGGTGTTGTGGTGTTTGTGTTTCCATTTGTTCAAGCTGTTGTTGCCAATAAGGGTAATGATGTTGATGATGAAAGAAACCAGTTTGTTCAGAAACATGTAACTGTGGATGTGGTGGTGGTGATGAAAAAGGAACAACATTGTTGGTGTTGAGGTTGATGGTTTTTGATCTAGCAGCAGCTCTTTCAAGTTTGTGAGCATTTTGGTGACCACCAAGAGCTTGAGAAGTGTAGAACTTACGGTGACAATATTGACACTGAAAAGTTCTTGTTGAAGGTTGTGACTGTGATGATCTTCTGCTACTTTCTCTTGGTGATGGTGAAGTTTGTTGTTGTTGTTTCATGAGAAACTCATAGATGGCTGAAGGGTCTGCCATGTTCAGAGAATGAAGAGAGTGTGTAGTGTAAGAAAGAAACGAAGGGTTTTTTCTCTGAGAAAATAGCAGAGAGTGGTGTTGTTTGTTATATAGTACTTCCCTACTTCATATGATTAGGTCTTATGGAAAATTACCGATTTGCCTACCCTTTTTGGATGGATAAACATCAATTCTTAATATTAATATTGTCCCTTTTTCTCGGACAGAATCTTATTTGTGGGAAAATAAATTCATTGCAACATGTACTATTACTTAGAGTATAGAGCTTAATTGGTTGATTTATTTAGTTTTAGATATAGAAATTTAATATAAAGCTATTGAAAAAATAAAATGAGGTTTTGCCTTTTTTGTTTTGTTTGTTATAAATAGAAAATGGATAAATATTTAGTCCCTAAAATTTGTTTAGTGGAAAAGCTGTACCATTGTTTTTGGTTACAAAAAGCTGTTAAATTTATGACTCTTTTAAGGTTTTTTTTTTTAAGAAATCAAAATGGAATATAATAACACCCTCTTTATGACTCTTTTAAGGTTAATGGACAAAGGGGGCTTAAAATTTCCATTTTGACATTTATAGTTTAGAGACTGTTCACCAAGAGAAAAAAAAACTATATGAAACTAATTAATTATTTTAATAGGATTGGTTTTGCATTTTTGCTATCTAGAAAATGTCAGTGGCACAACTTGTTGTTTGTTTGTATTTCATTCGTGTAAATTTATATGGTTAAATCCTTTCATATTAAAAAAAAAATAATCAAAAAAAAATGAAGACCAAAAAAAAAAAAATTATGTCCACCCCAATATATTTGCAATGACCATTAACCAAAGTTGCCAACTAACTATTTCGTTCATTCTTGATGTTTAAGGAAAAAAAAATGTTGACGAGTTTATGTTTAAATTTAAATACCAATTATTATATAATTGCCAAAACCAAAAATTGAAACTGAAAAGTAAATAAATTTTTGAAGTGCTTATCTAAATAAAATGTTTGAAGTAGCTATAGTTTTATATTGTAAAGTGGTGAACAACACAGATGAAGTGTTGATTTAAAGAACAAGTTAAACTAATTAATGTATAGTTCAAAATATAAATTGACGAGTTGAATGAATTAAACAATCTGAAGCTACAAACTATGTTGCATGTACTAAAGTATGGATTATGTGGGAAGTGAAAGAGAGTTAGTATAGTATAGATGGAGGGCAAAATGGGAATAAAAAGGAAAGGGAATAGAAGTACGTGACGTGAGTGAAATGCAGAATGAATAGGACAAGAAGAAGTGGGAGCACTCACTCACTCATAGTACAAAAACAATAAACACACACTCTCCCTACCCTAATGGCTAATACTACGTTGCATTTGCATATTTGTGCCTCTCTCAATCTGACACACACAACACTGCCAACTCATATTTTTTTATCTTTTGTCTTATTCTCTCATTGTGTGACAACAAATCAAAACGGTTAAGGTTAAGGCATATATCATATCAACCTTAAGGTATGTACGTTTCTTGCTAGTTGCTTCATGCTTGCTATGTTAGGGTTAGGGCCCACGTAATATATACCAGACACATTGTTTGTTACATATCCAATGTATATATCCTCTTTGTTTTGAGTTCAAAAAGTTATTGAACCAAACGGATAAGAGAACAAAAAAAAACATGAAATTAAACTAACAAATAGTTAAGAATCAAGATAATACCTAGCTTGAAAATGTAATGTTGATGTGAAGTGGAATAAGATTATCTTTATAGATGAAATCAAATGAAAAAATGGTGAACAAAATAAATGAAGATGATAGGTAGAATAAAAATTTGATTAAAAAATTCAAAATGTTTAGTTTACCGTTATCTGCCTACTGTCTGCTCTCACTCTTCCACAAATAGGAATGGAAAGTTCCATTTTCAAAAAAATCATGTCACAGGTTGGGAATTAAAGAATGGGTTGTTGTGAATTATCAAAGTACAAAAAATGGGTAAAATTTAAGTTAATCCCTACAAAAATTTATTCATATATTTAGTCTCTTATAAGAATATTTTTAATGGAAAAACTCATTTTTATTTTTAGTTGTTTGGATGGATTTTCTCCAAAATAGAATACTGAAAACATTTATTTGGTATCATGTCTACCAAAGTGTTTTTGAACAAAATCAACTGGCCTTTGGGGATGATCTAACAAAGTAACAATATAAGTGTTTATATTATAAAAAAATTATACAGAAATTGTGTATTCAGACATAAAAAAATAAAAAATATTGTGTCCATTATATGATATATTGATGAGGAACTAAAAACACCTATTTTTATTAAATATAACATTAGAATTGAATAAAATATTTATTGTGTCAAAATTTAATTTTACCGATTGTACAAATGACTCCTCAAAAGAAAAACGTTTGTACTAACCACTCTACATTTTTTCCATTTATGCAAATGTGAATGTGACATGAAAAAAGGAGAGATGAAAACTTGCTAAGTAAAGATGAAAAAAGAAAATTATTTACTTACAAAGAATCAAAGAATCTTTTATATATGAAAGAGGGAATTGCAACGACTGCCACCATGTCGAGCCTAGCAATGACAAAGACATTTGATTAGTTGAAAGGTGGCTGAGCTGAGTGTGTTGTGTTGCCTTCAATTCACTCACTCACTCACTCACATTTTCAATTGTCTTAGAATTTACCTCAAACTAATATTTGAAGTGGATTGAGTTAATATAATAAGATAGTGAATATATAATGTGATTGAGAAGAGTTTTAGGGTCAAGCAAAGTGAGTTTGGCGTCACATTCATTTCACTTCACAAGATTGGAAATTAGATAATAGCTCAATATGTCGTCATCAATTGGGTCCTAGCTTCATGCTACCTTAATGGGTTTGTTCTATGATGTTATGTTATGCCTCCAATTTGCATCCTCTCTATCAAGTCCCATGATGTTAAAGGCATCACGCAGTCTTTTATGGTCATGTGAATATGTGTGAGCTTCACGTCATCTTTAACAATAGCTAGGAGAAAAGACAGATAGGACGTAGTATTTATTATATACATATTTATTCAACAATGATATATTTGAAGATGTTTATTCTTCTAATCACATCAATAACATATTACATCTTTCACATCACACGATCTATTTATTTCCTTTTTAAGGTGTCGATTAAGGAATGATGGATGTACATGAAACATTTTTTATATTACCTCCGGTCCTTATTATAAGAGACAATAGACTTTTTAGGTTCATTGTTTAATTGATGTATCTAGTCTATATTTATAACAAGATACATTAAATATCCAATGAATCTAAAAAGTCAATTGTTTCTTATAATAAGGACCGGAGGGAGTATTTATTTTCTAGGATACACATGGAAGAAGGAAAAAAAAAAGATATATATTGTGGAAGTCTACTGTGGAATTAATTCATCTCAGGTGATAAGAGAAGAAGTCTATTTTTAAAGGGATAAACTTATTTAATTAAATAATATGTATTTTATTAATTCACGTGGTGGATGTTTGTTGACTAACTATGTGTTCGATTCACGATGGCGGTTTGGAGGACCACATATTGAGTTAAGAGCATCCATAAAAGCCAATGAGACATCACATTTTTAACCCAAAACATTAAGGTATTGAGTTTATGGTTCTTCTCACTTATAAAATGTTCATTGTTCAACCTTCACTTTTTAAATAATGTAAGATTCTTAAATTACCACACACTTGCCATAACTATCTCCCCCTTAAGTGTGAGTCATCAATTCATTGTGTTCCCCCCTCAAGTGAAGGCTTTTTTTCATCCATGAACACTTACTTGCACTTGCATCAGTGGTGTTGTTGCGCCAACGGGACACACCGACTAACAAACATTGTTAGAAAGATATTTAACACAACGAGCCAGTGAAATCCTTCGATGAAACCCCAGCTCCCATATCATTGTTGGGTGACGACGAGGGCTCGTGGGATCATCCACATTCAGTCAATAGCAACCATACATGTGAGAGATACACCACATCTTTAACCCAAAACCTTAAGACATTGAATTTATGGTTTTTCTCACTTATAAAGTGTCCAACCTCTCTAGTTTTTAAAAGCAATGTTGAACTTTTAACTCACCTCGCATTTGCCACAACATTGTGGTGGTGAAAATTGAATTTGATTGAATTGATAACGCATAATTGATTTTGGTTAAAATAGAGTTACTGTAAAGCAATTCTTGTTTGAATGTCTTCATAACAAAAGTGATTTGTATGAAAAATGTTGATTGAATTAATTTGTATCATAATTGCTTTTGGATTTGTAGCTGATTAAAATGGATTTTAACATGGGTATATTTGTGGATTTTTTTTATTCAATTTAGATGATTATTTGAATTTATGTTGTATAATTTTTAAAGGAAAATGCTAACAAGTGTCTTCATAAAATATTATGCATTTTATACATTAAAAATTGAAATATTCATCTTTTTTTAAAAAAAATTCTTAATTTAAAATTTTATACATGTTCCAAAAACACTCGTTAACTAGACTTATTTTTACCCTATTTTTAAATATGTTTTCTAGTTTCCTATTAGACCATGAGTTGCTTGTCAAGTTGTTGGTGGATCTTCTTGGAGATGTTCGGGAGGAAGCTATATATAGATCTGTGTTATAACACTAAATGCGGTTATTTTTTATTTTAAAGTTGCTATGTGATCAAATAATTTACATTGATTAAATAATCAATCCTTTGAATAAAAAATTATATTTCCCAACTTAATTCCTAATTAAAAATTTTATTTCATTTTTACTACTTTTCATTTTTTTCGAATATGGTCATCAATAATAAATTCCTAAAAGTACTCAAACGAAAATTCATTTATTTTGGATCAGTGATAATATTACATTGTGATTTGAAGAGCCACCATTGTTGATGCCAGAAGGGTGGTTTGTATTGATTGTTGTCGTCTATGATCATATGAGATGAACGTGTTCGATGTAATAAAATGAAAATTCAAAACGACGGTGTGAGAACGAAGTTTTTTATATTCATTGAATTTTATTCCAATAGACCGATCAAATTAGACGGTCATATATGTTCATGCTATTGAGTCTAGTTTGATTTATCGTAAAAGCAATCGACGAAATTATAGGGTGCATGATTGAACATGGTGTAGAAAGCATAACATCTAGCAAGAGTGCTACTAGCTTGATTCATCCATGATGTTTTCAGTTAATTTATGTCTTCAATTTTAATCGTCCAATTTCATGTATTCAATTACTACTGGCATAAATTATGTAGTCGTGAATCTCGTGATACTTGAAATAATAATGTTAGTTGTTTTTCAATTATCAGTGCATTCGAACTGCAAAATCAAGATATGATGTATTTTAACAATCTTGATCATGATATTTCAAAATTATGAACTACAACCAGAAACCTCGCGTTCAACCAGACAAATGCCATTCGGATTGTATTGTAAGTATTCTATTACATGATTCTCATGTCACCTTTATTCTTAGTCACTCTACTTGTTATTTATTTTTTTAGTGTAAACTAGATATCCTCCGCACACATTTACAGATACTAATATCTCGTAACTTTTGAGACCCAAATGGGAGGCAATCTCTCTTAAAAGTTTTAACGTTACTACATGCCTAAAGCTGAATTCAAACTTAGAACCATAGTTAAGCTACAAAAGACTCACGGAATCTCATCTAAGCGTTATTGAATTACTTGCTAAAATTTACGTTTACACACACACACACACACACACACACACACACACACACACATATATATATATATATATATATATATATATATATATACACATTCCTTCAAAAAAAAGAAGTATATATACACATTTAGAATGATTATAAGATTCAAAAGTGATTCTATTACTAAAGACAATAAAAATCTTGATTTAAAGACACGAGGTGAGGCTATATCTGTTTATCGATATAGATGCATTAAAATTCAAACTGTAAAAGCTTGATTGTAGAAATCTTTTAAAAAATCTCGCCATTACATTCTTTTAAAATCTAAAACACTTTTTTATGCCAATATTATCTTTTAAAATTATAATGCATCCCCTTAGGCTCAATTTCAGAAGGTATTTAATTACCACATCTTAAAATGCTGGTTCCAACTAGAAAATAATTCAAAGGGTGCAAAAATCAAGTTCCACAAAGCATTTCAACATCACTTTTCAAGCTAAGTGATAAATTATTTAAGCAATTGACAATAGTTAACCCATTAAATTATTGACATTGTTGAAGTATTTACAGGAGGAAGAGGGTCAGTGCTATTTTTCAAGGACAATGGCCTCAAGTAAAGGCCAGTAGCATGTAACTATGTACAAGAGGGTCAGAAAAAGCATCATGCTTTTGAAGAGGGGGTAAAGTATAATTTTCAGTTGATGTCGAAGTATCTTGGATCTTCAGGGAAATGGTATTCCACATTCATCTGCCAAATAGACCACAACAAAACCTTGTGAGACACCACAGGCAGACCAAACAATGCACACTAATATATTCACACAACAGACACAAAACAGCAGATCAATTATCTTATCATGTCCTGCACCTGGCAGGAATCACAGCCAACATTATGTTCAACTATAGAGAAGAAAACTTTTATCCAACAATACTAAAAAATACACTTGTTAATCTTGATAATTTCGTCCAACACTGATTGAATAACTTTTTAGTCCCTGTAATATACATTAGTTATTTTAGCCCCTGAAGTATAAAGGTTGTTTCTAGTCCTCAATCTTTGGTTCAACTACCAGTGATATTCATGCCATCTTCCAAAGACTAAAACCAATATGGTTCATGTATTACAGGGAATGCCAATGTTCTATCATAAATCATATTATCCAAATCACTGACCTCAAGTCTTCCTGAATGGTTTTGCCTATAGTTCCACGGCTTTCCACTGCCTCGAGCAATAGAGCTGCTCGACATTTGATCTACTCTCTATACTATGGAGTCTGCATACATGCTCAAACCACATAAGTTGGGATTCAACCATCTGTTCTAGAATAGGTTCTACCCCAGCTCTCTCTCTTTAATGCTATCAATCATAATCCTATCTAATCTAATATTTTCACTCATCATCACAACATTCTCATCTCTGCTGCACTACATTTATTCTTATTGTTTAGATATCACAATAGACCCATGATGTTTAAACAATGGGAATTGCGGTATAGTATGGTCTTCAACTTCCATCTCTATGCCAGAGGTTCCTCGCATTTTGCTGAACTTGCATTCCATATACTGTGTCTTACTTCTATATCTCGGCTCTCCAAGTAAGACTATATTTTCTACAAAAAGCAAGCATTATAGTGCCAACTTTTGAATATACTCCACAAGTACATCCAACCAAGACTAAAATTATGTGGCTTCACACTGTGTTCTCACTCTAATCATGGGCCCGTCAAACTATCATGGATATCCTTAATAGCTCAAATATAGGCAATCCAATCATCTTTCTTTACTAGAGCTTAACATAAAACCTATGTTGGGGCCCTATCATATGCCTTCTCCAAATCAATGAAAGACATGTGTAACTCTTTTTTATCCGAGTAGCAAGTAAATTGCTTCATGATCAACCTCCCAGGCATAAAATAAAAAAAAATAAAAAAATCAATCATTTTGGTTTCTTTTCTTAGTCTCTTCTTCTCAATCACCCTTCACCATAATTTTAGTGTAGCTCCTAAGTTTAATTCTCCTATACTCTGTACAATTGTCTATATCTCCATTGTTCTTATAAATCGGAATTGAAGTGCTTCCCCTATATTCACTTGACATTTTATCTGACCTCATAATCTCGTTAAAACCTGTGAGCCAATGAATGTCTAAATCTCCTAGATTCTTTCATACCTCAAGCGGTACATTGTCTGGTCAACCTGTCTTGCCATTATCCTTTATTCTCGGTATTCATGCTCATGAATACTACAAGAAAATGTATAATTTTGGTCATATGCAACATGCTTCGAAAATATGACTAGTCATTAATAAGCAAGAGTGGTAAGCAACTAGTCGTTGATCAATAAAAAAATAAAAATAACTTATTGCTCTAAGCACCACACTGGTTTCTACTTGGATGAAATTTCAAAGTGTCATGCAAACAATAGGCCCACGATAATAATAGGGATAGGAATGATCACGTGTTTATACTCCTTGGGTAGCAGAAGGTTTGTTTTAGCTTTTGAGATTGCATCAAATGAAATTTCATAGGAAGCAAGAACAAAACTTGCTTTGGTAAAAAGAGCATTGAGAAACACTTTTTTCTGTTTGCTTCCACAGGAATAAAAAATAAACAGTTTATAATGGAGAAAGTGTGAAACTTAAAGAGAACAATAAACCAAAACTGAAAAGGATCAAGTAAATTAATAGTTTTTCACATATGCAGAGAGAAGCCATAATGCTTTCAATAGTTTTAGCAGGACAAAGAAAAATATGCAAAACTTTGGCAAAGCCACAATATAAGCATATGCATACCTTTCCCTCGTCGGCATCTGAATGACGCTGAGGAAACACAACCTTTAAATCATTACACAAGTAGAATCTCCGTTCCCCTTCCATGTCCAATCCAGCTTTTTCTGGAAGAGAACTTAATTTGCATTTTTGAGCCGATCTATTGGTCTTTTTAGGAAAAGGGCAGATAAAGCGAAGGTGGAGAGCATAACGAAGTGGGCCAGCACTGTTAGAACTCTTTGAACAGGAATTTAATGATTTCCCTGATTCATCACATGTTTTCTCCCAAGACTCCTTTCTTTCATTCCTCTCACATTCATCAGTTAAACTTCCAAGGTCTGGTGATTGCTTGGAAGAATCCTCTTTGTTTAGAAAATTCTCCAAGCTAGAAACCTTAGTGTTTCTCTGATTTGTAGATTTTGTTTTAATTACAACATCAACTGCATCGGTGTGCATTACTTCCCCACTGCACAGGTTGTCATGATTCTTTTGTACTAGTGGAGTCCCCTTGTCATTTCCGCTGTCCAAACCGGTTGAACCATTTTTTGACTGAGGGGAAGTTGAGCTGGAAGACTCTAGAGTAATTTTCTGGCGCAAGAATGTCTGCTCATTTATAAACAAAAAGTTATAAACTGATATACAACCAAGAAACCAGCAATTCTAAAGCCATTATTCTTTCATACAGGATAATTGGAAGAAAAAAAAGAAGTCCAAGTAGGTCCTCCAAAGATTTAAGAGTCATCAAGTTGGTAAACAGCATTATCAGATGTTTTAACACTGATAAACAGAGGGTCAATACTTTGGAGTTCAAAAATGGACATTTTCTCTCGAGAAATCTAATGTGATCTTATATCATTAATTCAGTTCAATAATTTGTAAATTGCGACATAAATGTCTACTTCAAAATAAATAAAAACATTGTATAAACCACAGACAGATATCAATCCCCAGCTAAAAAGTAGAACTAGCATTTTCATAATTCTCTGAACCTCCCTCTTTCAAGCTGTCCTCCTATCTACTAAATAATTAGTATATTCCTACATTTTATATTATTGACAGTACATGGCAACCAGACCTACAAAAGCATTCAGAAATCTCTCAGCCACTGGATGTGGCAGTACATGCTATGCATCTCTAAGTTGCAAGCTTTGCTTCATTACCACTACTATCAGACCCTCATTAACACTCATAAGAAAAGCCAAAGTAAAAATAAAGTGGATCTTGATATCTCTCTGATCCTGACAATAATAAATAATTATAATTATAGGTGAATAAGTGTTTTGCTAATAATATTGCCATTTATTTATTCTGCAAATCAAACCTGCCAAATATATTTTTCTTTAGAGGAAATGAAGCCTTACTTACATCCACCCTCTCACCACCAAAAGAAATAGCAGTAGAACACCCCTTGTCATTGCATTTGCAGTCACATTATATTTCTTTTTTCGTGAGAGGAAGTTTTTTATTATGTTCTGTTATGTAACTTACGTCTTGTTAGTACTTTGTTTTTTATGACATGATTTCCATTTGGCTGTGCAACAATACTTCATTTAAGTACGTCAATGATGCTAAGGATTGATTAAATATTAAATCTTATTATGGGGTTCTACATTTTTGGTATGTCAGAACATTTATGGCATTCTGAATTAAAACTTCCATATCAAATGAGTCAGATTCATCCATATTGCCAAATCTTACTTTGGTACCAATTGGCATGTCACTCAAATCATAGTTGCAAAAGAATGTGTGAAGAGGAGTCTTTTCTGGATTGCTTAGCACCTGCAGAGAGCGAACAAAGGAAAGATAAGAAACTCAAGAATCGAATATCTAAAAGATACTACAAAATGACAAGATAAGATCAAGAATAACTGAAGCACCACTAATATGTTTGGAAGAAGGGATTTTGTGAAGGAAAAAAAAAAGGAGAGTATTGAGAGTGCACATGGAAGCTTGGTCCCAATCAAACCATTCCCTTCTCTTTCCTCCCAAACTTTCCCACTAAACATAGGACAACGAAGATATGCATACATACATACATGTATATAAGAAAATGAAAGCAAGCAGTACATTCTTATCAACTGAGCTAACGGAAAGTTCATTCTCTTGGCACTGCAAATCAAAATAGTTCTTGCACCGAAAAAATATATAAGGATAGTAGTACTCCTTACTTTGTGTAATGTTAAGGGTACTGCATATCCATACAGATATAAGATGAAGGCTCTAACAGGTTCATTTGAAGACATTCAAGTCAGATACAAGGGCTAAAATTGAAACAGTGAAACAAGTATATCAATACCAGCTGAATTCTTCCTTTCATTGGTATACGGAAACGGCTTTTGACCATTTGTGAATCATCTTTTCTAAGCCCTCGTTTCAGAAGTTGGCCTCCAAACCTGTTTGATAAAGAATTTCCCGCAAGATCTATGGATGCATAATACAATAGATAGCAATCTCCATCGACACTAGTAACGGAAAATGGAAGCTTCTGTGATTTAGGAGAGAAGTTTCCCCCAGAAATACTTAACACGGCAAGAAAACCATCGATTTTCTACAGATATAAGAGAAAAGAGAAACAAGTAACCGTCGGTCAGATTCGGTCAAAATTATCAGTCAACCAAAGTAAAGAATCATGCACAAGATCATTTACAGTACAGTAATAACTTGTCAGCAAAGATACAAACCTTAGTATGGTTTCCAGAAACAAACCGGCCAGATAAAAGAGACTCCTCAAATGAACCAACTAAAGACCTTCTGACTGAAAGTCCACTCAAACTTCTAGTGAACCTCGCAGAATTAGAAATGGGTGTTGATTCTAGATAACGTGGACAATTCATGTAAGAAATGTCATCCAGAGAAGATGGACAGAAATCTTTGAAGGAGAATTCAACATCTTCAAAAGATTTACGTGAAAATTTTAAATCATCAACTTTATGACCTAAAATATCACATGAATTAGAATTCTCTAGTGATTCTTCTATACTGCTTAAAGCTACATTGCAATTCTTTATCTCTTCAGTGACACTCCTGCATCCTGCGGCCATTTTCATTCTTTCAGGAAATCTAGGACCGAGAGGTGACAACGAAAGAGGAGAGCTCACCGGTGATACAGATATTACGCCACTTTGAGGTCTGAACACAACACTTGATTCTCTTAAGTGTTCAATTCTAAGAGGAGAGCTCACCGGTGATACAGATATTGCGCCACTTTGAGGTCTGACCACAACACTTGATTCTCTTAAGTGTTCAATTCTAAGAGTTGGTGAACTACCCTGGGATATAAAGCCTCTATTTTCCAGCAAAGGACCATCAGTTTGAAAAATGGATTCTCTACTCTGTGCCATGTTTTTCTGCTCAAAGCAATTTGATAACGACCAAGAAGGCATTGTATAACTGCTTTTACATCCAATATTTGCCTTCTTATTATCTTGTGCAGTGGACTTTCTAACATTATCATTCTTAACAAGGGAGAAAGCCTCGTTATTTCTGCATCCTATGTCAAGAGAATCGCCTTTGAAATGACTCGGGGAGAGCATACTGCTCAGTGGAGACAAAAGTCGCTTCCTGACCAATGAAGTGGCAGATTCGGTGTCATTGGCTGAGATACTACCAAAAGACGAATGGAGATTTGCTACTGGTACTTCAGCGATTCCATCAGTTAAGGAACTTGTTCTGCCTGATTCAAAACCGACAACCCTGGAAGCAGGAGTAAGAACCCTTCGTTCAGTTTTGGAAGCAGAAAGATTACTTCTATCTGTTGAATTGATCTTCAAACTGTGGACATTGGAAGTGACTTCCATCGCTCCTCCATAAAATGTCTTATCAGAAACATTTGACATTTCTAATGAGGCATTCTTGGGGAAATCTTCAAATGAGGATCCAAGGGTACATGCAACACACCCATGAGTGTTTACACTATTCATGCTGCTTATAGAAGAGGGGTTTGCATCTGAAAATTGAGGCGAGCCGCTTGAAATCACACCCAAATGTTCGACATTTTCATCAGCTTCACTTGATGGTATTTGTGGCAAACCCATCTCTAATACTTAAGTCACTAAACTGAAGTTGATATTCCCAAAACGATAAAAAAAAAAAAAAAACTTGCTTTGAAACTATCAATGTGATCCCTCAGCAAGGTTTTACATGTTCAATTCATTATTTTTCCTTTCACCAGATGATCACGCTAAGACCTACAACATCATCTAACAACTACAATTCTACCTTACACGCTTACTAGTTTCGGTATTCAACCTTTTATGCTACCTATTAACAACTACAATTGGAATGCTATCATACCAATCAAATGATTCCAACCCTATAAGAACTTCATACTATGTTATGTTTATATCAGAGGAATCCATGTTTGAGACATTGCAATAATCATTTCTTTTGCAAGGCATGATGATATATATCCAAGAACTGCAACTGGAACAAATCTCTCGATCTCCGTACTCGCAGCAGATGAAGCCCAAACAATCCATAGTGGATGATCAGTTCATGGCCTAAAAGTGAAACAAAAGTTCAATAAATACATCAGTAATCTGAGATCACAAATTCAGAAGAAAAAAACACATCAAAACACATACATAGCTCACAGTTTTTTCATAATCAACACTTCACAGATCATATATAGAATCATATTTTCAACAAACAAAAGATCATAAGATAATCTGAAGTTCAAAAAAAAAAAATTTAACTTCATATTCATTAAATTCAAAGCAATCAACAATCAAATTGAAGAAAATGTGGAGCAATGAAAATAACATACATCAATCAAATAAATACCTGAAAGAGAAATATAGAAAAACAAAAGTTGAAAAAATGATCATCTATCTTAATTCTTAAGAGAAAAATTGTCAAGCTGAAGTAAGAACAATAAATGCCATTAAACAAAAGGTTTCTTTAGAAAAAACCAACATAAAGAAAAAATGAAAACGTTGATCATAAGAAAATGAAAACCCCTCAAACTTTAGCTATCATCTACTACAAGCAACGTTGTTAATTTATTTATTTTAATTAATTAACCAAAAAACTTATAAACCCTCCTTAATCAATAACAAGAAAAAATTAATTATAAAAAAAAAAAAAAATCATTTTTTGATGACCCTTTAAACCCTCAAAGAACAAAATCAACAAAATGAAACTTAGTACAATAAGATTCAATATGATCAAAAAAACGCACCGATGAAAGGTGGAAACAGAAGAATCAGGGAGATAAATCATATAAACAACCCTTCCGCAATTCAACCTTCGGATCAAATATATAACGACCCAACAAAGAAAAAAAGAAGAAAAGATGAAATTAAGCAAAAGTGTGTTGGAAAAATAGAATTTTTTGTTGTGGGTTGTTGAAATTGCAGAAGGTGAAGATGAGATAAGGGTTAAGGGTGTGATTGTGAAGTTGAAGAATGAGGATGCATGTGTTTATGTGCGCCCACAATAACATTAACATCTGTCCAATGTTTATGTTTTAAAAACTAAAATACACAAATTTTAGCATTAGCCTCATCATTCCCACCGCACACACACCCACTTGCTTTGCCATCAATTTTTTCATGTAATTATAATTATAATTAAAAACACTAATTATGGTTTTATTTTATTTAAACATTTTTTATAAACAAAGCGATAAACATTATCTAAATCCTTTAATATAATCGGCATTATCTCGAGTTTGAATTCGATTATCCTAAATTCAAATCTAAATTCATTACAATATTTTGAGTTCGAATTCGACTAAGGTGTTCAATTTAACAATATCTTTATTATTAATTTATAGATTATTTTAACTCTTTTTAAAACAATAATTAAATAATTTAAAGAGGCTTTTTATCTTATCTATCTGTCATTCACTGTATGTGTGGTACATTTTGTCTATTCTTTCAACGTTATCTTTTCTTTTTACTGATACCTTCTGCTGCCTTTTTTATTTTTTGTAATTGGGGTACCATCATGACTTCACATTCCAATGTGAGGGTTATTGCTTATTCAAGGGAAGTTTTCATACTATTTGTAATTCAAAGGTTTGAATTTATTTCTTTTTGAATGGTTTATTAAGAGATTGACATTTTAAATAATTGTGCAGTCCAAATATATATATAGTAATTGAATAGAATCAGACTGTGTTCTTTAAATAAATATGAAGATTAAACCAGTCTGACCCAAATTGGCATCTAAACTATGCTTAAGAAACGATATACCAGCTTTGTTAACTGAATTGGCCTACAATGCGTGTTTGAGTTGTACTTTTCTTCTGCTGCATGCATTTATTTTGTCTCTCACAAGTTTCAAACTTTCTTCATAGAATATTGTTGCTGACCATGCTTTGATAGAATAAGATAAGATGCATCGCAAAGAAGGGTTTAATAATTAAGATTTATACGATATATCCAATAGAACCCATGAAGATCTACTCTTTATCATGCTACAATAATACAATGATATTATATTTAGTCAAAACAAATAATACAATTATACTAGTATACTCCTATATTTTTATTTTTATTTTTTTACAACAGATACGTTCATTAAACTTGTATAATAAAATAATGTTAATTACAATGAGTTTTCCTATAAAAAACAATATCAAGTGAATATGATAACACAAGATTAAAAATATATGGCAGGCCTAAGGTTTTTGTTTATCGAAAGAGTCTTAACCTTGTTAATTTTAAAAGAAGTATGGCATGACTTAAACCTAACAAAGGCCATATCCTGACCATGTTTCATCCCTACCTAAAATGTTAGTTAGACAGTTATAGCATAAATGGAAGGATCATCCCTACTCAAAGATTAGTTCACATGTCTAGACCAAACAATGCAGTTAAAAAATGGCAAGATAAACCATCATATTACTGGGAAACAATACAAGGGACGTGGATTAAGTTTGTAGAAACTATTTCCCACTGCTGGGCGTTTCTCTAATAAAAATACAACAGTACCCACGTCAAGGGCTAATGAGTTGATCAATGAGAAAATTCAAGTGCTCCCTGCCATCCATCAACTGTCGAAGGAGAGAGAAGCAATCGATAGGGAGAGGGGTATCTGGTTCTAGATTTACTTTCGTCTTCAAAAAGTTGAAGGGGTTTAAGGTGGTTTTACTTGGGGATGTGAACAAAATTTTCCATCCGGAATATATACACAAACACATCATAAAGACAATCATGTAGAGTTTAGTTCCCACCAAGACTAGTTATTACAGTAAAAATAATAGATACAAATTGAGATGAGAAGCTAAACAATACATAACATATTTACATATACTTCCCAGAACCTCCTGTTGGGCAAAACCGTAGAACCCCGTGCGAGTGATTTAGCTTGGACAAGCATAGAATAAAAATGCTTAAAATCATTCACCAGAACCCGGCATCGTGCATGAAATTCAGTTCCCACCTGCATCCACTGAAAAACCTCATACTCACGTTTCCCACCAACATGAAGGTGACAAAGTAAAACAGGATGAGAGTAACTAAAAAATATTGATGCTAAACACAAATTGGTCTAGATCACATGATTGTCAAAGCAAACATTTAAATTCAATCGAATCCCTATTCCTCAATTACGTAAAATTTTTAGAAACGAAGGAGCAATCATAAAGAATCTTAACTGCATGAAAATCAATGACAACTACAACATAATTTAAAACAGTTCACAAGATTATCAATTTACAGAATGAGGAGACAGTCGAAAATATCCAGCACCATAATATTCCGATGCAATCATTTCCCAAGAATGGCAATAAAATCGTGATAACCAACTTGGATCCTTAATCCAATGCATTACTACTATTTTAAAATGTATATATAGATTTCACGATTTCATTGTGTCACTTGTGAGATTCATGTTTAACTGCATGTAGAGAGCACAACGAGAATTAAGCTATTTAACAGGTCATATTCAACAGCGCTAATACCACAGGAAGCTATTAACAGCATCTTTTGGAAACATCGCTAAATGATCTCGACAATGTAACCATAGAGTGGAAGAAATACAATGCATCACTTTGGCAGGATTCACAAGACTAAGTCCAGAGGAAGGTGCAACACTAAATAGAAAATACATGAAATAAACATAATTTCTTCTTCAACATTCAACTACGGCTATAAACATGAGTTGACTGATGAAGGGTTACGATTTGCTTACCACTATTTTCTAATGAAACTTATGATCAAATAATATATTTATATTGAACTGATTTTTAATGCCACAAATGCACTAATGTGAGTTGCAGCAGTATATTGCATTAAGATGTTCCCTAACATGTCCTATCCCAATCCATATTTCTCAGAATAATAATGTTATGTTAACAAACTAAGGAAATTTGCATTACTTCATAAGTTGATTCTGGCACTCAATATATATGAAGACAAGTAGCTAAATTCCGGATAGTCCCAATTTTATACAAAATTCAAGATAAATAAATAGTACTTTACCTTGGATTTCACTAGAGCGAGAAGCTAAATCAGATAGAGCTGATGCTCTCTGGGATAAAGGTGTTAGTGGAGGTGATGCAGCTTCTTCAACCTTTTCTGGAATTTGGTGAGTATGCAAATACTTATTAGTAACATTTATTACCACAGCTCTCTGACTACTTGAGGGTATAGAAAAACTCCGAGAGACAGTGATGGGTGGAGTTGGAAGTGGAGATGCTGAACTTGATACAACCGGAGGAAATTTATTAGTTGTTGGATGCTCTGGATTCCTTAATCCTAAAGGAGCGGAGTGACCTACTCGAGAAGACTTTGTTGCTTTGCTGGTTTGATTGCCAGGGGGTCTCGGAAGCTCATGTAGTTCACTTATCCTAGGTGAAGAAACAAGGGGAGGAGAAGCACCAGGAGATGCTTTTGGAGAGGAAGGTTGGGGTATCGGCAACCGTGAAAAACCCCCAGAGACAGGTTTTACAGACAATGGCTTATTAGTCAATGGACCTGAAAATGCATGCCTTTTTATTTTCTTAGAATCAGAAGCATTAAAAATATCAACTTGTGGATGTGAGTGTCCCTCTGTCGACGGACGTGGTAACTGGGCTGATGAAGTGTCACTGTTGCTTTCTCTGAGAATAGAGTGAACTCTAGGGATGGCTGGTTCGGACAATTTACCATCAGCAAAATCTTTCCCGTTCTTTTTTTCATCCAAATGGGATGAATGCCACAAATCATGCGAAGATGCACTTGCACTTAAGCGTGGCGCAGTTTTTGTTTCTTTGATGTTGACAGGTAAAGGAAGTACGTAAGCATTAGGCTTTGCTGCAGATGATGACAACAGTTGTTTTACTCTTTCAGCTGGGTCAAATTTCTTTTCTGCAAATATTGGAGCTGAATAGCTGCTGACTCTTGGTGGATCTCTATTTGATACTTTAAAATCTACATGGCTCTTGTCTAAACTTGTCTGCCAAAAGGCAAATTAATAAAAGCATTAGAGGATGACCCAAGTAAAATTAGAGATACTTTTTCAGTTGATGACCAGCTAGACCAATGCAATAATGATAATTACATATTCATTGTTATAATGCTAGACCAATATCAATAAATTAGGTGTCAAATAACCCTTCAGTACTTATCCTAAATATAGAGATTTTGTTTTGAAATATTGTAGCCCTAAGGGAGTTGAGGAGCTTATTTACCTGGATTTTACTTCACAATTAATTTCAGATTTAAATGGGAGTTATCGGATACCAAGTTTTCAAAAATAAAAAGATTTAAATGGGATTTTCAAATTGGAAAATCAAAACTTTAAAGAATACCTCTGCAGTTTCTGTGGTTGAAGCTCGAATGTTTGAACGGTCTGATTCTTCCACCTGCTAATACATAAGCAATGTTCATACAAGTTGAATCATTAACTCCGTTTTTGAAGAAAGAAAAAGTGATGGTAAGCTTTTGTGTTGGAGTAAGATAGCATCTATAGTTGTAAACAGGTCTAAAATAACCACAGTGAAATGCTTCTGTGATATTCCTTTTAAAAAGGTAAGCAATAAGCATTAAACAAATTCAATATGCACCTGGGCATTAAAAACCATACAATTACGAGCAATATTGGGTTTCTACCTCTGCTGAGTTTGGCGATGTGGGGATATCCTTGTTTGATCTGTAGTTAAAACTCAACTCACCGCCTTCGGTGGCCTCGTACTCATACTCATTCCCATCATATTCAAAACTGCCTTCACCATCATCATCTTCAAGGCCACTGAATTGGTAATCAATATGTTGCAGCTCGGCAACCATTCTAACATGTGGCTCAACAGCCTCCAGTGATTTAAGTCCCTTCCGGAAGAAATTCAACTATATTTGAAGTAAAACAAGATGAAAAGAAGTACATCAAGACTAGACCGAAAAAAGGATCTCAAAGATTTGAATGAGAAAGGTCAAAAGTTTAACAAAACCTGAGCAGCATGGTGGCGAGCGGCTTGTGTTAGGAGACTACGTGACTGGCCTTGTTTCAGGGATTTTAACCGAAAAGCACAGAGTGTTGCTTCCTCTTCATATTCATCGTGAGCAGCTTGCAAATGCTGTGAAGTTATATTTTCACCCTTACCACTTTTTGACTTCCCTTTTTCTTTCTGTTGGGCAATCATGTATTCATAAACTTCTCTGAAAGCAATACAGAAGATTCAGGAAATATTCACATGAGGATGAGGCACAGAAAACTAATAGCAGCTTTATAAGTATAGACCTTTTTTCATCACACTGACGCTTCATGTCCTGCATGATGAATAGAAAGAAAGTAAGATGTAGTACAAAGTTGACTCTTTAAAACACAGAATTATGAAGTAGCAAACTCAATACATTTTCAAATTTATTTACCATGCCCTAGGCAAGGCAATCTGTTTAATTCCAACTCAAAGAGGACATAGTTTTTCGTGTCTCAAACTTGAGCTTTGTAAGGACAACTTTATTATGTTTGAAAGCCAAGCATAAAATTAGAGAATATCAAAATAGTTCAATATTTAGATCTGTCTTCCTGGGTATGCTCTATTCAATATCTCGTAAGAGTCTAAGTGCCACTGTTACTTGCCACTGTCCTCTTCTTTCATCATTCTTTAAGTTATGCAATTTTGCCCCTACACCTTGCTCAGTTCCGCTTCAATCTCCATTATTATTGTAAATATCTACCCTCAAATCCCTTATACACAAACTTAATGCCTAATAAACCACCCAGTGATCAACTACAAATGCATGAAAAGCTTAATAAATCTTCCACGCATTACTAACTAATGGACGCATGTATATGACGAATAATGCCAGCAACACTAATTTTAACACACTTTCTAACACACACTCTCTTATTAGATGAAATGCATGATACAAGTAGGTCCCACTATTTTATGTGGGATCCATTTTCAATGTGGTGGAACCCACATGTATTTCACCCAATAAGAGAGTGAGTGTTAAAAATAGCGTGTTAAGATGAGTGTTGCTAGCATTGCTCGTTATATGACACTTGCTTGGCACCATAAGGTTACAATTAATATCCCACAACTTACTCAAATAAAGGGGGAGGGGGAATTGAAATTGCAATTGATTCAAAAGTAAAGCACTTTGACTTTGAGGAGGGTATATCATATAAGTCTCACGAGATTCATTCAGGATTATATTCATTAAACAACAGCAAAAAAAATATACAGTTTAACAAGAAACCAAAACAGCTATTTTTAATTGTTGGAAATTCCGCCTTGATTGTGGTCCGCCCCTAGCCGCCTAATTGCGGCATTCGCTGCCTTCATTGCAGCCTTCAACACCTTCATGGTGTTGGCTTTGAGGGAGTGGATTTAGTCCCACATTGCTTAGAGATATGTCCTATGTAGTGTTTATAAAGCTTAGGCAGCCCTATCCTTACAAACCGGTTTTGTAAAGATAAGTTAGGCCCAATATAAAATCTAAGATTAATGTTATACGCAGATGTAAGTATCTACCCATTAAACCAGACACAGAGACAAAACATAACGAACCGGACATGGAAGGATCCAGAACTCTATCTAACGGGGGCCGAAATTTTTTTATCATAAATTTTATATAAAAATATAGTACAATAGTTTTATGTTTTGTAAGAAAATAAAACAAAATAGTTCAATAATATATTATTTTATATATATTAGATTATTATATGGTACGTAATATATACATATATATAACCACTGGTTGCCCTCCTCTAAATCCATCCCTGCAACCAGAATATGTCACCAACAATATACATACTGATAATGTAAAAGGATCATACTCTAGTACCATTTTCCCCCGAGGCAATATAAATTTCATGCATTACAATGAGACCCTGTACATTATCTTTTGTTAATTGTATATATGTTGTTCTTTAATGATAGAACGCCACATTTTCTTGTAACAGTCATTTAATAATAGCTACTGATAAGTAAAATAAAGTTGAAATACTGAAATAAATTAAATGGGGGAAAGGTGGAATACAAAAAGAGCATACATATATGCATTAACTATTGGGTGTGCTTTAAATAAACAAATCTGATAACTTGAAAAGTACATAAACATACCTCAACAGTTCTTAGTTCATTAAGAAGAGACTCCGATGGTCTGGTTATGGTCAGTGCTACATGAGAACGCTGTGGAAGAGAAGGGATTGAGTCATCATAAAAGTTTTTATAAATGAATTGCACTTCAAGAAGAAAAAAAAGGTTGCACCCAACAAAAGCTTACGTAGCCATCAACAAGTTTCTGAAGGTCAAGCTGCACATTTCCAAGCATCCCCAAAACTTTACCTGCATACAGTTCATAACAACTGTAGCAACAACTAAACATGATTTAAATCAACTAGCATAAAAGCTAGGTAATTTAGTTATGGAAGTGACGAAAAATTTACCCACTCACCACTCTCTTCATCGTCATTTAAGGCAGTTTTCTTCAATAGACAAGTACCCATTTCTTGCAGTGACTCCGAAAATTCTGGAATATGCATCACAACAAAGATACCTTAAGAGACTTCAATTTCTCAAGGCAATAACTGATCAGGAAAAAAAACGCATGAAAAATACTTCTTTTTTTTTTAATGGAAAATGTTAGTATGTGTTATGTTAGTTTTTTTTTCTCCTTGCCAGGACTTGAACCCTTGACCTCCAACTCCTTAACCCTTAAATCAAACTAGTTGAGCTAACCAACCCCCCCACATGAAAAATACTATTAACTACATTACATAAAGATCCAGTTCAGATAAACTTTTCACGTACTTCCAATAAAATAAATATTAAAATAATTATACAATAATAACAAGTAATTTAAACAGCAGCTTCCCATATAAGTTGAAATTAGATTCTGCATTTCAATATTACAGAAGCTCTCATTTAAAGTAAGAAAAGAGAAGGCAGGGGCACGACTTAAGAGGTGACGGATATTGAAAGAGAGAGGAGAAATATCACAGGCTACAGAGAGGTTGCAAGGCTTAGAGGAGTGCTCAAAATTTGGAAAATAGACATAATGGGAAAGCTAAAGTTTATCCCAACCAGGTCCCAAAATCCAACCCAAAAAACCTCTTCTTCAAGACACTCAAACTCAGTAATCCACAATCTCACAAGCTTGACCAACATTTTCATCATGGGCTGTTTTCCAAATATGTAATTGACGGAAATACAGAACTTAGCCTGTAATGCGGAACACCATGCTGATCATAGACTATGGCAATTGGAAATGTAAATATATATCTTGTATTGTTGGAGACATTATATAGTGTTAAATTCGACAGTGTTAAATCTCTTCAGGGAGAGTTTTGCCGCCCATTGTGGTCTTACTCGACTCGAGGGATCAGAGTCTCTGCACTAAAGCACAGACGATACCCAGTTCATACCAACAAAAGAAAAAAAAAAATCAATTGCAGACACATTCCAAACAACCGTTTGGTAAGAAACAAAAATATTGTTGCTACCATATGGACATCTGTTTGGAGCACCCATTGAACATGAAAACAACCAAGCTCCAATATGTGACTTGCATATTTGGAAACACATGAGGAAAAAATGAAGATCCAATTCCCAAGTATTAACTAGCTCATATGTGAGGAAAAAGGGGGATAACAAAATGAGTCGTTAAGCCCTAGCTCAACAGACAATGCCTACATATTTTTAGGCTGGACACCTTCACCAAGGTTCGAACTCGGATCCTCACAATTGTATGTACGAGTTTTAGGTGGTGTCTGTAACTTCGTCCACTTCGTCTACAGACCCAAAAAAATTACCTATTGACAGAAAATCGAAGATTAGATCTTACCATACGCGCTGTTTTCAGTAGCAGCAGCCGCAGCAAGCAAGCTATCATAACAATCTCTCATCTCTTGCATATACTGCACAATGAAAAACAGAACTCATAATGCCACTAAAATTAATAAAAACCCGATCGAAACAAATCTCCCACCAAAATACTACACATCTTTCACCAATTCCAACATAGTAACCCTCAAATTACAACTAATAGATCACTAATTCAAGATTAAAACAATAATTAACAAATTAATTAATAAATAAATAAAGTATTTATACAACTAAGCATGATTTTAGGAATTCTAGATCAAAACACAAATTATAAGTTTATAACTAAACAGTAACGAAAATCAATAATGAAAATTAAAAAATTAATTAATTAAGCGAAATTGAAGGTTGAATCACAAATAGTAACATCGTAACGGAGAAAGTAACGGAAGAACCTTAGCAGCGAGAGCGAGTTCATCGAACTTAACGGAAGGAAGAAACTCTTTCTTCTCTTTTCCAACGGTTTTGTGAAGTGCAATTCTCTTCAATTTGTTAAGCGAGGACTTCATTTTGGAAAACCTAGCTATGAAACGACACTGAGATTGAACAAAACGGCAAGGAAAGTGAAATTGTTCAGAGTGTTGATTATGGTCAAAGAAAGGGAAGTGAGGTAGATCAGAAAAAAGAGAAAGAGAAATGTAAATGGGAACCAAAAAGAATCACTCTAATGTTTTGCTTCTAAGCACAGTGTGTAGAACTCGCACGCTTCACTACACGTGTGAACACTTTCATAGAAAACGATGGTGTGGTAATTTAGAGTTCCATCGAAAATCTCGGTAAAATATGATGAATATTTGTTCAAGAATTAAACTAAAATCGTCATCTTTGTTTAACTTATATTCAGCTTTACTTCGAGATGACTTATTTACATTTCTAACTATTAGACTATTTTACAAAAGTCCCTTTAGAGACATCCGATAAAATTGAAACGATACAAACGATACTACTTAACAAAAACCATGATAAATAATTTTTTTTTAAAACATGTATGATATTTGTTAAAAAAAGGTAAGATATTATTAATTTTTTTTCTTTACATAATCTAGTGATTAGAAATTCAGTGAATAAATAATGGGTATGAAGTTCGAATTTATTGTTTTTACAAATTAAGTTAAGATGACGGAAACTTGTCTGTTGTATATTAATGCGGTCAAAAAAATATATTGTGTTTTAATATTATGCTATTATGTTATATTCTAGTCAACTTGAAAAAAATTAATGTACCATATTATATAGTATTATTTATTTTTTATGATATAAATATGGTAGTATCCTGGTCAAACAAATAATGCTAGTATCACATTAAATGCCGTTATCATTTTCTCTTCTTTCTTGCTTTTATTTTATTTTTTGGTCAATTTCCTTTGGTTTTTTTATTTGCAAAACTATTTTTTCATTCAACGCTAGTTTTTCTAATTTTGTGGTTTTCTTTTGAGTATTTTTTTTGAATAATTGTATATTACTATTTTTTATCATATTAATAAAATGATAATTAATCTTAAAAAAATTAATATGTATTTAAAAACATTAAAGTTTTTTTTTACAAGGTAAAAACATTAAAGTTATATTTAAAAATCTTGTTTGACCAAAAAATATATGTATTTATTTTCTTGATAACCAACTGATAAAAAAAATTGAAGGTATCAACAGATAGATAATGGGTAATGTTTCGATAGGTATTATAGCAAATCTTGTATTTTCTTGTATCTCGCCTAACAAATTGATCTGAAAGCAATATTCTTCATTCCTTGATCTTCTTTGATAACTTTAGAGTAAATTACACTCCCCTTCCTTCAAAGATGCTTGAATTACACTCCCCTCCCCTTTTATGTTTAAATATACACTCTCCTCCTTTGAAAAGAAAAATGTATACTCCCATCCCCTATAAGATGCTTGAATTACAATTTTCTCCCTTAATAATTAAATAGGCACTACACTTTAATCTATTATAACTTAAATAAATATTTTTATGATATATAGTAATTTTGAACCACCATTTAAGAAAAATAAATTCATTTTTTTATAATTTAAATATCAATGATAATTAAATTCAAATATTTTGCTATTAATTTCATATTTTATAGTATAAAACTGACTTTTAAATAACCATGCTTTATTTTATTTAGTAATTTTTTATATATATTTATTTTATTTTGGGTTGTTTCATATTTTGTATTAGGGTTTAAAACTATATGATAATGAAATTGTGAATAAAAAATAAAGAAAAATATGTATTCAAATTTTGATTATATTAAAATAGACCCGCAATACTTTTTTTTTCCAAAGTGTGTTAGATTATTATTTTTTGCTAGATTATTAGAAATAAAAAAAAAATATGTTGAGAGATTAAAGTGTAGATTTTAACATAAGAGGGGAGGGGAATGTAATTCAAGCTTCTCTTAGGGGAGGGGAATGAAATATTTTCTAATATATTTTGAATAAGAGGGGAGGGGAGTGTATATTTTAACATAAGAGGGGAGGGGAGTGTAATTCAAGTATCTTTGAGAGAAGGGGAGTGTAATTTACTCATAACTTTATATTAAAAACATAGTAATCATCAAAGGGAAAGATGTACAAATAACCATTTCTAATAGATAAAAATCAGATACTAGCTACGAACAATAAATTAGGTAAATCAATGGTTTTCTTGACAATCCAAATTAATATGTGCCCTAAATCTATATTACAAAATAAGTAAACTTGACACTTATCATGGATCCACTTCATTTGCATCCTGGAGACAACAATCCAAGTTCTTGAGCACCTTTAAGATACCTCAGGATCCTTGTTACACGAATCATTTAAGATCTCTTAGGATCACTTACTCGTGAACCTACACATTAATCCAACACCAAGTGTGATATCTTCTCTGCTATTGCAAATGTAACTTAGAGATCCCACAACCTGATTAAACAAAGTAGCATCCACAAGTTTTTCTTATTCTCCTTTTGCCAACTTCAGGTTTCCTTCACGGGTGTTTATGCAGGATTGCACTTATCCATGTGAAATCTATTGAGCACTAATAAGTTCCAATTTTACTTAATTTCCCCAAATTTATTGTAAATAATAGATAGTTAGGTTTAAAGTATTAGCATAATTAGTAAGATGCTTGAATGAAAAGAATAAAGATTTAAAGTATAGAACCCTTCGTTGAGCGAGCTGGAAGTGAGCAAGAAGCAAATCAAGTCATAGAGTTCAAGGTAGAACGTGGCAGGAAGATTTGGTCGAAAATTAGTAGAAAACCAATAGTGAATCAAGTTAGAGTGTTAAGGCATTATGCAAAGAGCAACTTGCAAAGCAAGCAACATTTTGCTTAGCAAATTTAGGGTCGTTTAGTGACCTCAATGACGATTTGGTGGTTACCCTCCTTTGAAGAAACGTTCATTCGTTAAGCGAGCAGTATTTCACTCAGTGGGCAAATTGGTACTGTTTTGTGATTTACTTTGTTTATGTGATTTGACAATGAAATCGAGATAATGGGTAGGAGAAACAATAGCAAGACAAAGAATAAGAAACTTGTCATGCTTAGAGCAACATAAGAAGAATCACCCAATTATGTGATATTTGAATTCACATTGCAGGTGGGGGTGACCCTCATCCACAAATAAACAACAATAATCCAAGACAATTTACTCACATCAATCGGCCTGCTTCTAATCAATGGTAAATGGAAATAAAAACAGGGATATTGCAGCTCTTGTAGTTGTACACCAATCCACAAATTGTACGGGTTGCATAAGCCTCATACTGAGTTAAGACATATAGTGGGGTTGGTCAATGACGCAAGAAACACACGTTCCATGTTTACAACACCATTAACTGCATTGAGTGATGTGATAAGAGACACGATCATAGTGGAGCTACACATAAGAACTATGTCAATAGATCATGTCGTGAAGAGGAGACTAACAACCGAACGTGGGGCACCATGATCATCTCAGCAAGTGATACTCACACACACACATCCACAAAATTAGTCGAGCTAAGGTTTAGTCATGTAGGCCACATCGTGTGACTAATAGACAATAATTTTACTATAAATATTAAGTACATACACTATAATTAGCACATACAATCAATCAAGGAAGCTTATTTCACATTTTTATCCCTTTATCTTTTTGTCTTTATCTTTATTTTTTATGCATTTCTTAATGTAGTTCAAACAACCAAAAATTTAGTCGTTCTTAAAGCTCTATCAAAGAAGTTAGAGAACCCACTACTAAGGAAGAATCGTAATAGATGATATTCAGCTAAACACTGACTAAATTTTTGTTCCATCAACACTATCAAACAAGCACATTATCATAAATAAGTTTCATTTTCAGCTATACACCTACTAAATTCTTGTTTCACATTCTCTATTTTATTTTATTTTTTATTGGTTTTACCGAGTTGGGGTGAATCAATCTTTTTTTTTTGTGTGCATCCCATTTTTTTATTGCTATTATATCATCACACAGTTTAAAAAAGTGTTTAATTCCTTTGCATTTTTACCCGCACCTTGGTTTTTCGTTATTTTTATTTGTTTTGTTGCAGAAACATGTAATTGATCCTTCTCCCCGATGCCAATTTTGAGGTCTAGTTTAACTTCTTTAAAAAAACTTGTTAGTGAGATAGTTATAGATTATTAAAATGAAATAATTAAAGGTATGTTAGTGAAAAATAATAATAAATGTTGTATTGGTATTATAAAGTGGACAAATAATTTGAGACAATTCTAAAAAAAAAATGACATATATTTTAATACGGAGGGCGTAAGGACCACCAATAGACAACCACATTAATTGGCACATTGATAATGTGAGATAAATCACTCGTACTCAAACTTTAACAATCTTTATGTTAAGTGTGAGTATGCTACATCACTTTACTTGAACCACCATAATCGAACATATCTTCTTACTACACTACCATGAAGAATTTCGATGCAAAAATGAAATTCACTAGATTTTACTCTCGCTCCCACACTAAATAAAGTCAGAGATTTGATATCACTTGTTTGTAGGGTGACAAAACGGATTTAGTTTGGCAGGACAATATATTTAACTTTACTATTTAAAACATGGCGGGTTGATATTTTAGACCTTACAATTCAAGTTGGCACATCCTTCCGATTAACCCATTGAAAAAGGGAGTACTAGCTACAAATTTATTTGTTTTTTCAATTATTATTTTTATTAACTCAGTTTTTTTGTTTTGTAGTCCATTAACTAAATTTTCGTTGGGGTTGAACAATCGGTCAGGTTCGGCCAAGTTTGGGACCAAAAACCAAATCCAAGCAACCCGGACGAATTCTTAGAAGGCAACCAATCATGTCAGCATAACTCATAATAACTCTGGACTAAAATCGTAATAAACTACAAGAATAATTCTGTTGTTATCGGGTCTTATTAACCCTAGACAATTAAAAAGATAAACATATAAACAAAATACTAAATCAAGGATGTTTTTATACGCAACAAAATTAACTAAGGAAGTTGGAGTGTAGTAAAAGGCAGTCATAATTCACAACTATACATCACGAATGGATTTTGGCAATACAATCAAAATCCCATGCTGTGTTTTTCTTTTGTTAATCTTTTCTTCTGATGTAGTTTTTGCAACTATTTTCCTCTTATGTAGTTTTTGCAACTATTTTGTTGAGAGAACCTTCAGCGTAAGACTGAGTGCTAGAGTTGTAGCAAGCAAAGTTAAGAAGATTCCTTCTCCCTCGTCTCGCCTTTCCTTTCTGCATGGCATTCCTAAATCCTCCTCGTCCTCTTCTCTCTTTCTTCTCAGGTTCCTGCAAAAGGAATGCAAAAAAAGTTTAACCAATTGGGTAGAATAAAACACAAATCTTACGTCGTGTGTATATCTATCTATCTATCTCATAAACAAAAACTCCTTATTTGAGTTATCTCGGAAACACACATCTTTATTCATATTTTCTCTTTTTTAAGAGGATATATGCACCTAGATCTTAATTAAAATTTGAGCTCAAGGTCAAATAGTCTTCTTCCACTTTTTGATTATGAATAAACAAATTTATTCTATAAAAAAAACCCTACAAATAGGTTATAGAAATCAATTTTTTTTTTTTTAAAAGATGTCAAGTCTTGAATTGAGGACCAAAAGGTTCAAGAGTAAACCTTACGATCAAATGACCTACGGAAAATCGGTGAAATTTGAATTTTTTGTGTAGATACTTTAGAAGAAGATAAATCAATTGAAGTGCATGACACATGTGTAGGTCGCATATAAATTTAAACGAGAATTCATTTAAATTTCAATCAAATTTTTTGAGCAAATTTTTCAATCAAATAGATAGTTTTGTATTGAAAAAGTGTTTTATAGTTGTTGTTAGCATAACCAACCCTAAAAATAAAAGAGAATCAACTACCATATATACCTTGTTGGAATGACTACTTTTCTCATTTCCTGGTTTTGTTGAATCTTCATCACCTAGAAAATGAACCAACGTTAGAATCCATTGACAATCTTATATAAATCAACATCTAATTAACAATTATTACCAATAAAATTTTGGAATCATAACCTAAACAAACTAACATAATTAATCATATGAAATTAAACGGTAGATGAAAAAATATATATATAAAAAAAAAAAACACATGACAAGAGTCATATTACTCACTATTATTCTTTACGCTTTCTCCAGATTCAGTATAATCATTAGAATCTCCCATAGAACTTCTATCAACAGAATCATAATCATTACAATATTCTCTAAAACTTGGTGATCCAGGTCCAATAAAATCATCCCTATCATTATTAACATTTTTTCGACCATTGCTAACATTATCCTGCTCTAATTTTCCTTGTCTCTCAAGAAATTCAACCCTCTCCTCTTTATCTTTTCTATCCACCACAATTTTTTTCTCTTTCAAACTATTCTCATTGAACCCTTCGTTCTTCCTTGTCACTTCTTGATCATCACCATCATCATCATCATTATATTTTTTGTTGTTGTCTACAATGGGTTTTGGAACAATGGCATGTTTATGACGTAATCGACAATTACGACGACGTCCAACCTTGGATGCACCATTTGTGTCCATGGTTGAGATGCCACAACCCATGATGTATATAAGGACTAGGAATTACGAAAAGATCAAATTAGGTGGGTAGAGAGAATTGAAGAATTGGGTTAACAATAATAGGGATTGTGAATGCGACATATTAACATTAACAATATATATTAAAAAAGCAAAAACAGAATAACAAAGATATTGTTAATTAATGAGAATGATGGTTAGGGTTTTGTGTTTGCAATGCAATATGTGAGCTTGCATGTTTGTTTTGCTGTGACATTATCTGAGTGTATCTCATGCATATGGTTTATTGGCCTCATCCTCAATGTTGTTCTTAGGGTGGGTATAACAAAACGAAAGAAAAAAAAAAAGACAAAATAGGAAAACAAACAAATGTGAACAAACAAACAACCATTTAAGTTTTTTTTTTTTGTTAAAAAAAAAAAAAGAGAAACAAAAGAAAACCACGAGTTTGATATGCCGTTAACATTTTACCTCAAAAATAAAAACTAATTTGTTATAGAATTTAATTAATATACCTTATAGGCAGGGGCAGACCTACATGAGGCATTGCGTGCTACGGCTACACCAGAATTTAAAGAAAATATAGATAGTTAGTATAAATTTCTTTTTTTCCCTCAAAAAAAAAAAGTATATAATTCTTTTTTAGTAACAAAAATTTCATTCACTATATCATAAAAATCGGTCACTAAATTGATTAGCGACAAAAATAGTGATCAAAATTTCGGTCGGTAAAATAAAATATTAAACATTAAAAATCGGTTCACTAACTTGATTAGAGCCAGAAATAGTGACTGAAATTTTGGTCTCTTTTCTTCTTAAAGAAGCAAAACCAATCTATCTTAATTGGCACTAAAGATAATCAAACTTGAGACCTTGAGAGAACCACACTCCAATGTTTAAAGCCTAAACCACCCAACCAACCCAAGTAGATTTATTTTCGTCTCTAATGTATAAAATATTGAAAAACAATCGTTATTTTGGCCGTTGTTTGTTTAGTCCCACTGAAAATTTGTTCCTGGATTCGTCTATTTTTAATAAATATTTTTTATATATTTATATTTAAAAAGAAACATAAAGTAGCCTAAAATGTATCATGGCCTTTCGAATATTTTGATGTTATATTGACGTGAATAATTTAGTTATTCATAGGAACTTTTGTTTATGAGTTTGAAATTCGAGTAGAAGAAGTGCCTAAAAACTAAAAGCTTGTAGTTGCGTTTCTCCTCTAGTGATTCTTTGTACATGGTGCTTATAATTCCTCTTTGGCATTTGGATTTGATCTGAAATCCACGTGTTAAGTGAAGGGATTTCATTTCCTTTTCCATCACCAACGTATCAATATGGTCATGTCATTTGTGAGATATCAGGACATAAGAAGAGCTTTAATATTCGCTGATCACCTAAGTCAAACATTTAAGGCTTTTGATCTTGAATAATCCTTACCTACCTTCCTATCTTAGTCTCAAGAATTATGAGTGATATTCGTTGTCCAAATGATTGGGAGGATTACAAGGGATTTGCCTCCTGGAAGAGAAATATAAAAAGTGTGTTTTGGGTGGGTGATGTTCAAACACAACCTTACAATTCATGAGTCTCATGCAAAAAAATTCCTAACATTCCCATATATTCATCATCATCAACAACCTTTATGTCATTTCTCTCGGTATCTTATGTACTTTAGATTTGGAACTGTGCTCGGGCTACCCAGTCCCCGACAGTTCCAACTTATACAATTCATTAAGGTAGTACACACCAATCCTACAATTGTATAAGTTGGAATTGTCGAGGTATAGGTAGCCGGAGGATCCAGACCTATAAATCAAACTTCATAATACTATTCGAGTCATTGAGTAATTCTAATAAAATAGAAGAATTGAGACATTTCTTGAGTTTTGAGTACTGCTTTTGCTTTTGCTTTCAGATGTCCAAATGGTGTGCAATTTTGGCAGCACGTTGGACTTTGGACTCAATTTGCACAAGCTCTGAAAACAAATACAGAGATCAGGTTAACTATGTTTACTATTATATTTTGCAGGTTTTGAGTCAAAGACAACAAGCAATCTTCTTCTGTACTGTAGGGTCCATTTGTAACCAAAGAAATGATCTCATTTTCGAGAATGAATTTTCTATCTAGATGGCAAAATGCTTAGGAAATCCGAGTAGAGAAGTTGTGCAGCGTCAATTACACTACAAGAAACTTGACATTTAGTGACAGCAAAAAACCGTAGGTAAATGTTATTTGGTCGTAGGTATAACCCAAAATACCTATACCTACGGCTGTTTTTTTCGTGGACAATAATAGACTTTTACCTACGGAAATGGGACGTCACTATAGCCTATAGTAACAGATTTTCTCTGTAGGACAAAACAATTAGGTTATACCTACAGATGTTTGGCGTAGGTATAGAACCTAATCAGAATTTAAACTGTTTTTTACTTACGACTTTGGGACGTAGGTGTAGAACCTGATCAGAATTAAAAAGATTTTTACCTACGCCTATTTCCATCACTAGAGACTCCAGTGACCAAATATATCGTTGGTATAAATTATTGCCGTGAACAACAATAACGTATTCACGCATTTTGTCACTATCATTATACACATCGAATTCTTGATGCCATATTTTTTAAAATTTTATTTTATGAAATTAATCAATATACAAACTAGGAAATTAAATAGATATATTTAGAAAGCAAAAAAAGGTTCCACACCATATGCATTGAAGATTAGCATCAGGTCTTACAAACATATAAATTAACAATACCTAAATCATGTCTATCCAAATGTACTTTGAAGCATTAACCAAAACAAAACATAATCATATTAGGCATACAAAGCCTTATATATAACAATGTCAATAAGTACTTCCAAAAAAAACAATGTCAATAAAGAAAAGAACCAAAACAATGACCACTTAATAGCCTAGTTTGCAACTTCAAACTTCCATTTTCAAGTCTCCATATTAGCCTCCTAATCTTCACCTACAAGAAATAAAAAGAAAAGATGAATAATAACACAATTCAACATTGAGAATATCACTCCACAAAAATAGAAAATATTAACAACTTTAGTGAGAATTAATTTAATACCATTTTCATTATCTTCATTCCTGCTTGGACTAGGGGAATTCAAAGGATTAGGAACACTAGAAGCATCAGTAACCTATCACAGAAAATAGAAAATTAAAGGTAAAGATCATTATTAAATCATTGAAGCAACTTATATTTTTATACGAAGTTTGAATCATTATGATATACCTGTCTAGCAGCTTGTATTATCTCATTCACATCTTCTCCAGAAAATCGACTTTGAATCAAGGTCATGACATTTGCTAACAAGCCCTCCATAGTCTTAACTCTATTACGCAGCTCTTCATTTTCAGACAAATCAACCTTTGATTTTTTAGATTTTGGAAACTTGCCCATACAACGCACGCGTCCCTTCTTTGCAGCTCCTTGTACTTTAAAAAATATGTCATCCTTCCAAGACATGGAATCTTGCTTGTTTTGGGACGAATGAGATGTTTCAGCCTCATTACTATGTTTTTTTATTTCTTCCTGAAAGAAAACAAAATTACAAACAGTTGGCAATATGGCATGACCAATCTTAAAACTGAACTTTACTTCAAACTCAACATCAAAACAACATACACTTTGTAAGTGAACTTTGCAACTTAGTAACGAAACTAAATCTCCCAAAAAAATTAGTGAGATTTTTGATTTGATTTGATGTTGTTTTGATGTTGATTTGATTTGATTTGATTTAATGCACCAACAACCATGAATTTATCATTCTGTTGAGGTTTTTGATTTGATGTTAAAGCACAAACGTTGACAGAAGCATAAGAAATATGCACCGAAACCAGATCAATAGCCCACAAATGTGGACTTAAATTCCAGCCACTTGCACACATGATCCCTACTAAGATACCAATTTCTTGCAGCTTTTTCTCAGTTCAGAAGTGTGCAATTTTTTCTAAACAATTTCCTTAGTTTAGTTCCATGAAAAATTAGTGAAATACATAAAAAAAGTGTACCAAAATTTTTATATACTTACAATCATTCTTGCAGCTTTTTCATTGATAATTGACCCATCTTTACGTGTGCGAGTTTCAATGTAAATATCATGACGTTCAGGCATCACTCCTTTTCCCTTTTTCATCTAAAAACCAAACAAACAGGTTATATATTTATTGTTTTTAAATACCATTCCCCCAATGAAAAATACAAAATTAAAAAAAATACCTTTTCATCAATAAGTTGTGGGAGACTTTTTGTGCCCATACAATGGACATCCTGATACTTGGCACGATTTTGTTTATTGATTGCACTCACTTTCTGCAATGGGTATAAGATATTAGTAATAATAATAAACATTTTATTGTATTACTTATAATATGTATGACTTACTTGTGCTTTATCAGAGAACCAATGATTAACCAACTCGCGGTATTGAGCTTCGTCAACCCTAACATCACGTACAGCAGATACAATTTCTTCTATTGTCTTACTCGAGTCAAATCCATCTGCCTTTAAATCACCCTTCCATTGTCTCCATTTTTCATTCAATTCAGATTTTATCATTTCTCGCGTTACATCAGTTATTGGAGGAATAAACTCAAATCGTTTCTACACATTGAGATATGTTAAATAAAAAATATAAGTTATATTACAACTTCTGATGTAAAAATAATTTAAAAACTTGCAAACATAAAACCTCTATTTCTTCAAGCATATCTTCTTTAAACTTTACAGGCATTATTTTCCAAGATTTGTAGTTGATGGGTGCAAATTGAGGTCTTCTAACAAGACTTCCTAAGAAACGAGTAAAAGCCTTCCCTTCCTCGCCAATTGGTCGACCATGGTTATCCAACTTAACAATTATGAAATCATTCTCCAATGCCCATATATCTAACATTCTTGTTGGACCTCTACGACGTCTAGGTTCTAGATCCACAAGTGAAAGAAAAGCCGTAAAATAAAAAACATTTTGTAATATTTAACACAAACAAACCAAATTTTCAAGGTTTAGACTTTATACCTTCTACAACAGGTTCTTCAGCTTCAGCTTCTATGTCAGAAGGAATGGAGTGAGATTCTATAGACTCATTCATGACATTTTCTGTATGACTAGGACCGGAATGAGTTTCTGCACCATTACTTGCTTGCACATTGGTTGAGTTTGTATTTGTAGGAATGGATTGTCCTTCATTATTACTTTCTCGATGCCCAATATTCAATTTCCTTCTTCGAGCCATTGCTGCTCTAAATATGAAAATATTTTTAAATAATCTCAACTCAATATATCAGCACACAAAGTAATATTAAGATGTTCTTAAAGCACAAATGCAAAGAAAAGATGGGATTAATTTCATACACCAAAACATAACCAGTAATATTAAGATGCCCATAAAACTTAAACAATATTTTTTTAGTTTCATATACCACAACATAACCAAAACAAGACAGAAACAAAACAAGACAGAACCGAAACATAACCAAAACATGACCAAACCAAAATTATTCAAAACTAAAACATATCGTTCCACTCTTCATCTTCATCATCAGCAGCACCCAAATTATTAGCATCGACCACAACTTCGAAGAAAGCATTGTCATCGTCAACTTCCAGTCGAACCAAATCATTAATATTAGGAGTAACTTCACTTGTATCATGCCTTAGTTGCTCATGAATTTCTTCAATTTCATTAGATTCCTCATCACCCATATCATAAATATCTCTGACCTTTGCATCAAGAACAGCTGGCCAATCCTTGTTTCTCTCATCATATACATAAAACACCTTTTTAGTTTGTGATGCAAAAACAAATGGGTCATCACAAATATCTTTGCCTGTATGTTTCAAATATTTGAAATTCACAAGTGTTGTCCCAAATTTATCTTTTTTGACACCTTTCTTGATATCAACCCAATCACATTTGAATAACACAACCTTGTACTTGTTAGAATAATCCAACTCAAATATACCAGTTATTGCCCCATAATAATTAACTTCATCTTTGGAAGTCTTAGTCTTCACAACTACTCCACTATTTTGTGTTTTCAAATATCTCTCTCTCTTCTTTGTGTGGAATCTAAAACCATTAATTACATAACCAGTGAATCTTCTAATAACCTCATATGGTCCACGCGCTAACCATCTAAGTTCATGAGTAACTTGTGGGCTCCCTTCTTCATCCAAGCGACGAATCTAAAATATTTTATTAAAAATAGTAAGGTGAAAAATAAAAGTAGTCAATAAACTTATAATTTCTTCAATTCTTAAATGCTTACTCTTTGTTTAAACCACTCGGTAAACTTTTGACCATGTTGTTTGTCAATTTCAACTTGTGACAATCTCTTCTTTCGATTTTGTCTCTTGATAAGATCAAGGTGTTCTCTAAAAAATTTGCTAGTGGAATTAATAAAGTTATAAAATATATAATTAGTATAAAAATGAAATATGATTTGTGTCTTACTCTATATATGGAGAAACAGCATCACAATTAGAAAGCACATATCTATGTGCTTGTGTTAACTCCTTATTGTCGAGTTTAGTTGCACTCACTCTCCTCCGCTTCCCTAACTGGAACTTTTGTTTTTTCTTCACACCTAAAGGTCGTCCTTTAGGATGTAAATAGGTCACAATATCTTTCAATGTAGAGTCAATCTGATCATCATTTCTGCTAGGTCGATTCAACCTAGTTTCAACTCCAGATAGATATTGTGAACAAAATGTTAAACATTCATTGGCCACAAAAACTTCTGCAATTGATCCTTCTGGATGAGCTATAGAAATACATCTTTCGACTGAAATTCATTGTCCCTAAATCTACCGAAGAAATTACTTATTGAGGTTTCATTGTCCCTAAATATAACAAGGATAAATCAAGCTATAGAAATACATCTTTCGACTGAAACAATGAAGTGCTTGTTGTTATAACAACAACACTAACGAAATTCACATATGCTACTTTGAATCTGTTTGAAATTTATTTTCAAAAAAACAGAACCGCACTGTGAATAAACAACTCTAACTGCCAAGAGAATAGGAACCCTTAAAAATGGTCCTAAGTGAAAATCAGCAGCCACCATCAAGAGTTGACATTGGTTCACAATTTATTGTTAATACAATTGTGAGAAACCATGTCATATGTCCCGCAATTATATGAACATGTCAAGTGCTGCTTTGTAGCCTAACATGACCAAAGAAAAATTCACTCATATGACTAGTTAAATCATTCTAGTTGGTGAATTAAATGAATGGTGGATAAACATTAGTGCATCGCACCATGTTTGATATGATTATGCTATGTTCAAAACATATGCTACTGCTGAAAATAAGAAAGTGTTGTTATAATATTATAACACCATTGATGTTGTTGGCATTGATATATGAAAGTAAGAAAGATTCTGAATTTCAGATTTCTACTGAATAAGACTGAGTTCACTCAGACTTAAAGAGAAACTTGAGCGCAATGTATTCTTGTTGGAAACAATAATCTCGTGGTGATAGAAGCACATAATCTCCACATTTTCAATGAGTTTTATTTAGAGTACAAACTTATTCATGAAACAACTACACCTTATTTTTCTAAAATGAACGGTAAAGCATAAAAGAAAAATGAGAACCTTTACCGAGCTAGTTGTTTAAATCATGCTTAATTTTGGTACTGTATCTCATTGGTGAGGGAACTTTTATTGATTGCTTGAAATCTAAATAGAGTACTCAAGTCTAAGAACAAAATTTCTACTTATGAAGTTTTGACAAAAAAAGACAACTCAACTTGTCTATTTTTTGAACTTGGGATTGTCTGACATAAGTTCGGATTTCGAACCCAAGAAAGTTAAACTCACTAGTAGAGCCTATGAATGTGTATTCATTGGTTATGTTATAAATAACGAAACATATAGGTTTTATGACCTAAATGTTAAAGTGATCATAGAATTAAAATATGCCGATTTCTATGAAGTAAGTACCCCTGTAAATTAAAGAATAGTGGGGGCACTAGTGGGGGTAAACTAAATTCCCCTTGTATATTAAGAACTAGTGGGGGCACTATATCTGATCATATTTCAGTAATCAGAAATAGTTACGAAAACATCACAAGAGATGTTATAGAACCTCAAAGAGGTAAGAAAGCAAGAATTGCTAAGGAGTATGGACCTTATGGTTTATACATTGGAAGAAGATCCATTAAGCCTTAAAGAAGCTATATCCTCATTGGATGCTGAATTATGGCAAGAAGCAATAAACGATGAAATGGATTCTCTAGATTATAACGAAACATGACACTTGGTTGACTTGCCTCATGGTTGCAAACTAATCGGTTGTATTTGGATTTTGGGAAAAGAACTAAAACCTTATGGTACAGTTTATGAATACAAGGTCCTCCTTGTAACCAAAGGTTTTAGACAGAGGAAAATATAGACTTCTTCGACATTCAATCACCAGTCAAGAGAATCATATCCATAAGAGTACTAGTCCCTTTAGCCGCTGTTCATAACTCGATAGTACTCCAAATGAATGTGAAAGTTGCCCTTTTTATGGTGAACTGGAAGAAGAAATCTATATTAAACAACCTGAAGGTTTTGTGATTCATGGACAAGAAAAACAAGGTCTGTAAGTTAGATAATTTTTATTTTTTTGTGAGGTCTCAAAATAAACCCTACGGAAAGACATGGAAAAAATTTGACATTCTAATGTTATTGAATGAGCATAAAGTGAATGGAAGTGACAAATGTATTTACAACAAATATGGAAATAAATTTGCACGGTCATATGTCTCTATGAAGAAGACTTGCTCATATTTGGTTTAAAGATTCATGTTATGAATTATGTGAAATCATTGTTTATCAAAAACATTGATAAGAAAGACCTAGACGAAGTTGAAGTAATTCTTGGGTTCAAGATTACTAGATCAGAAAAGATAACTTTTTTTATGAATCTCACGAAGTTGAGAATATCTTAAGAAAATGTAATTATTTGACTGTAAACTTGCAAGTAGGCATGGCAATGGGGCGGGGTGGGGACGGGTTTTACATTCCCCATCCCCATACCCGATTCTCATATACTTACCCGTTACCCTACCCATACCCAACGGGGATGAGAAAGTAAACCCCATCCCCATCCCCGACGGGTTCGGGTATCCCCGCCCCATCCCCGTCCCCGCATTCAATATAATTTTTTTAATAAAAATAGAAGTTTTTTTGCATCCCCTAGATAAATGTTGTAATGCATTACTAAGCAATATGCTCACTTTAACATTTGTTAGACCGATTGATTTAGTTGCTCCTTTAAATATCAATGGTAGTTTTTATAACACGACAATTATCAAACAAATAACATCACATATCAACATAAAAGTAATTTTTTGCATTTGGGACGGGTTTGGGTATGGGTTCAGGGTGGGTACCTATATACCCGTTACCCGTCCCATACCCGTATTTTGAAATCGGGGAAAACCCAAACCCATACCCAAACCCAGTCAAAACGGGGAAAACCCGTCAAATTGGGTTTGGTTCGGGTGGGTAACCACGGGTATGGGTTTTGTTGCCATGCCTACTTGCAAGCACACCTTATTATCCAATTGTAAAACTTTTCAAGAACACTTGAGATGGTGTTAGAATATGTGAGCATCATTGGCAGTCTTTAGGTATGTCATTGAATGTATTAGACTCGACGTTGGCCACATTGTGAGAATTTTGTTCAAGTTTACTAGTAAACGGATGAGAAGCATTGACATGCTTTTGAAAGAGTCATGAGGTGCCTTGTGAAGATTATGACTCTAGAATTACATTATAAGAAGTATCATATTGTACTTGAATGGTACAATATACAAATGAGAAGTATCCTATTGTACTTGAATGATACAAGATACAAAATAGAACATCCTTCAGATGAGTCTTAAGTAATGACCAGAGGTTGCACATTAAGCATCACTGGAGGAGTTATTTGTTGAAACAAATGATATTGACTCAGTCCACTATGGAAAGAACCTGAGATGAGAACACTAGAGAAAACTAGTGAAGAAGCAAGTTGATAAGATGTTTGCTAGTTGAGAACCCTTAGTGGGTAAAACTGTTTCCAGAAGTGTTAATTCATTGTGATAGTACTGCAGCTATTACAAAAATTGAGAATCGTTACTACAATGGATTGAGACGATTATTAAGGCACGAACATATAAAGAATTAGAGAGCTAGCTACTCTCAAAAGGAACAATTAAAGTAGATCATGTACGTACTAAATGATGACTTAGTTTATCCTTTGACGAAAGGAATAACTAGAAAGAAAGTCCTAAACACTTCCAATAGGATGGGACTAATGCCCAAAGGTCACAAGTGATGGTAACCCGACCTACATGACTGGAGATCCCAAGAAATAGGTTCAATGGGTAATAACAAGTCGCAAGTGATAGAACATGCTATGATAAAACTTAGAAAGCATGATTCCTGCAGCAACAGAAGGATGAGATAATAGAAACTCTTAATGAGATCTATATTCTATATGGAGTGGAGTACATAGCTACAGGAGTACTCTTGATAGACTCGCCTATACGAATGTGGAACTTAGGCCGGTTCCTATGGAATTCGGGGCAGAATACCTAGAGCGTTCGTTAAAACCGGGATAGACGTGCAGGGCCATAAACGCACGGGCTTTTAGAATACACCTTAAAAAAGGTTTGTGTGCGGATTCTATGTCTGAGATAGAGTTCAATGCGGTAAGCAACTCTTGTTAAATCGGAATACTATCCGCTATGCAAAGGTTCAAGTTGTAGGCGACACCTTTGTTTACTAGCAAATCTTATGTAGACGTTTGACGTTATTTCTGAAACCATTTTTTAAATTCAAGTGGGGGATTGTTGGAACATGTGTGGAAATTGAGTAAAAAGACTAAACACAAATTCCCATGTTGGATAGAACTAGTGTTGTGTGAATTGAAAAAAGTGGAAGTCCCACATCGGATGGAACACACACATTAGTAGTGTTTATAGTGGGGGTGTACCTCTAATTAATGGGGGGTACATAGTTATGTGAACGGAGTAAGCACTAGAGAAAAATATATATTGATATATATTTTATTATTTGGAAATGATAAATTAAATAATTAATTTAATCATTATTGGAAAGTGTTTTCTTAGTCCCCAAGTTTTGCTAAAATATTTTGGAACGCAATCTTGAATATTTTGGAACACAATCTAAAATATTTTGGTAGGCAATCTAATATATTTTAGTGCTTGATCTGAAATATATTTTGGTACATAATATAATATACTTTTGTACTCAATATAATATATTTTGGTACTCAATTGAGATATTTTTGTACTAGATATAATATGTGAATTACTTGCTCCCAAAGTTTCTCACTTATTAGTTGTGAATTTTCTCTATAAATAGAGAGCTCACACAATGCATTCTACACACCGAAATTCACAGTTGATGCTTCCTGTGTTTTTTCCTCTCTTCTCCCTCCTTCGACTTGTGTTGACGAGTCCTTCTCCTTTTTCTACTCCTTTCTGTCCCTTCGGAATTAAGAGTGTTCTTAAGACCATAGTCCCTTTTCGGTTTAATGTCCATTCGGAATTAAGAATGGTCTTAAGTTCATAGTCCCTTTTCGGTTTAATGTCCCTTCGGAAATAAAGAGTGTTTTTAAGACCATCGTCCCTTTTCGGTATATTGCCCCTTCGGAATCAATAATGGTCTTAAGAGCATAGTCCCTTTAATTATTTATATCTCTTTAGAATAAATAATATTTTAAGATCATAGTCCATTTTCGGTATAATAAGAATGATCTTAAACATATATATTCTTCTTCAATTCATGGAGAAGTTAGATGTTTGAATGGTCGTAGCACCATATTTGAGTGGTTAAAATACCATATTGATATTTGGAGAAGTTAAAAATTAGAATGGTGGTAGCACCATATTTGAGTGGTCTCAACACCATAAGAGTGGTCACAGTACCATATTGGTTTCAGTATTAAAGAGTGGTCTTAGTACCATATTGAAGGTGTAATTCTCGAACGGTTTTCTACAGTGCAGTAGTTAGCCGCACAGTTGTAGCTGGGCTTGTTTTATCCTGGAGGCGGCGTGGTTGATAGTCTGCCTTGCACAGTTTTGGGCAGTGCCACGAAACGTCTTAAAGAGAGCGACCTGGTCGTGACTCAACTTAGTAACAGCTTCGGTAGATAATAGAATTTGGAAATCCAAATACAATAGTTTGGAAATCCTAAAACAACAATTTTAAGACGTTTCTACTGCTAAGTCTACCGAAGAAATTACTTATTGAGGTTTCATTGTCCCTAAATATAACAAGGATAAATCAAGCTATAGAAATACATCTTTCGACTGAAACAATGAAGTGCTTGTTGTTATAACAACAACACTAACGAAATTCACATATGCTACTTTGAATCTGTTTGAAATTTATTTTCAAAAAAACAGAACCGCACTGTGAATAAACAACTCTAACTGCCAAGAGAATAGGAACCCTTAAAAATGGTCCTAAGTGAAAATCAGCAGCCACCATCAAGAGTTGACATTGGTTCACAATTTATTGTTAATACAATTGTGAGAAACCATGTCATATGTCCCGCAATTATATGAACATGTCAAGTGCTGCTTTGTAGCCTAACATGACCAAAGAAAAATTCACTGATATGACTAGTTAAATCATTCTAGTTGGTGAATTAAATGAATGGTGGATAAACATTAGTGCATCGCACCATGTTTGATATGATTATGCTATGTTCAAAACATATGCTACTGCTGAAAATAAGAAAGTGTTGTTATAATATTATAACACCATTGATGTTGTTGGCATTGATATATGAAAGTAAGAAAGATTCTGAATTTCAGATTTCTACTGAATAAGACTGAGTTCACTCAGACTTAAAGAGAAACTTGAGCGCAATGTATTCTTGTTGGAAACAATAATCTCGTGGTGATAGAAGCACATAATCTCCACATTTTCAATGAGTTTTATTTAGAGTACAAACTTATTCATGAAACAACTACACCTTATTTTTCTAAAATGAACGGTAAAGCATAAAAGAAAAATGAGAACCTTTACCGAGCTAGTTGTTTAAATCATGCTTAATTTTGGTACTGTATCTCATTGGTGAGGGAACTTTTATTGATTGCTTGAAATCTAAATAGAGTACTCAAGTCTAAGAACAAAATTTCTACTTATGAAGTTTTGACAAAAAAAGACAACTCAACTTGTCTATTTTTTGAACTTGGGATTGTCTGACATAAGTTCGGATTTCGAACCCAAGAAAGTTAAACTCACTAGTAGAGCCTATGAATGTGTATTCATTGGTTATGTTATAAATAACGAAACATATAGGTTTTATGACCTAAATGTTAAAGTGATCATAGAATTAAAATATGCCGATTTCTATGAAGTAAGTACCCCTGTAAATTAAAGAATAGTGGGGGCACTAGTGGGGGTAAACTAAATTCCCCTTGTATATTAAGAACTAGTGGGGGCACTATATCTGATCATATTTCAGTAATCAGAAATAGTTACGAAAACATCACACGAGATGTTATAGAACCTCAAAGAGGTAAGAAAGCAAGAATTGCTAAGGAGTATGGACCTTATGGTTTATACATTGGAAGAAGATCCATTAAGCCTTAAAGAAGCTATATCCTCATTGGATGCTGAATTATGGCAAGAAGCAATAAACGATGAAATGGATTCTCTAGATTATAACGAAACATGACACTTGGTTGACTTGCCTCATGGTTGCAAACTAATCGGTTGTATTTGGATTTTGGGAAAAGAACTAAAACCTTATGGTACAGTTTATGAATACAAGGTCCTCCTTGTAACCAAAGGTTTTAGACAGAGGAAAATATAGACTTCTTCGACATTCAATCACCAGTCAAGAGAATCATATCCATAAGAGTACTAGTCCCTTTAGCCGCTGTTCATAACTCGATAGTACTCCAAATGAATGTGAAAGTTGCCCTTTTTATGGTGAACTGGAAGAAGAAATCTATATTAAACAACCTGAAGGTTTTGTGATTCATGGACAAGAAAAACAAGGTCTGTAAGTTAGATAATTTTTATTTTTTTGTGAGGTCTCAAAATAAACCCTACGGAAAGACATGGAAAAAATTTGACATTCTAATGTTATTGAATGAGCATAAAGTGAATGGAAGTGACAAATGTATTTACAACAAATATGGAAATAAATTTGCACGGTCATATGTCTCTATGAAGAAGACTTGCTCATATTTGGTTTAAAGATTCATGTTATGAATTATGTGAAATCATTGTTTATCAAAAACATTGATAAGAAAGACCTAGACGAAGTTGAAGTAATTCTTGGGTTCAAGATTACTAGATCAGAAAAGATAACTTTTTTTATGAATCTCACGAAGTTGAGAATATCTTAAGAAAATGTAATTATTTGACTGTAAACTTGCAAGCACACCTTATTATCCAATTGTAAAACTTTTCAAGAACACTTGAGATGGTGTTAAAATATGTGAGCATCATTGGCAGTCTTTAGGTATGTCATTGAATGTATTAGACTCGACGTTGGCCACGTTGTGAGAATTTTGTTCAAGTTTACTAGTAAACGGATGAGAAGCATTGACATGCTTTTGAAAGAGTCATGAGGTGCCTTGTGAAGATTATGACTCTAGAATTACATTATAAGAAGTATCATATTGTACTTGAATGGTACAATATACAAATGAGAAGTATCCTATTGTACTTGAATGATACAAGATACAAAATAGAACATCCTTCAGATGAGTCTTAAGTAATGACCAGAGGTTGCACATTAAGCATCACTGGAGGAGTTATTTGTTGAAACAAATGATATTGACTCAGTCCACTATGGAAAGAACCTGAGATGAGAACACTAGAGAAAACTAGTGAAGAAGCAAGTTGATAAGATGTTTGCTAGTTGAGAACCCTTAGTGGGTAAAACTGTTTCCAGAAGTGTTAATTCATTGTGATAGTACTGCAGCTATTACAAAAATTGAGAATCGTTACTACAATGGATTGAGACGATTATTAAGGCACGAACATATAAAGAATTAGAGAGCTAGCTACTCTCAAAAGGAACAATTAAAGTAGATCATGTACGTACTAAATGATGACTTAGTTTATCCTTTGACGAAAGGAATAACTAGAAAGAAAGTCCTAAACACTTCCAATAGGATGGGACTAATGCCCAAAGGTCACAAGTGATGGTAACCCGACCTACATGACTGGAGATCCCAAGAAATAGGTTCAATGGGTAATAACAAGTCGCAAGTGATAGAACATGCTATGATAAAACTTAGAAAGCATGATTCCTGCAGCAACAGAAGGATGAGATAATAGAAACTCTTAATGAGATCTATACTCTATATGGAGTGGAGTACATAGCTACAGGAGTACTCTTGATAGACTCGCCTATACGAATGTGGAACTTAGGCCGGTTCCTATGGAATTCGGGGCAGAATACCTAGAGCGTTCGTTAAAACCGGGATAGACGTGCAGGGCCATAAACGCACGGGCTTTTAGAATACACCTTAAAAAAGGTTTGTGTGCGGATTCTATGTCTGAGATAGAGTTCAATGCGGTAAGCAACTCTTGTTAAATCGGAATACTATCCGCTATGCAAAGGTTCAAGTTGTAGGCGACACCTTTGTTTACTAGCAAATCTTATGTAGACGTTTGACGTTATTTCTGAAACCATTTTTTAAATTCAAGTGGGGGATTGTTGGAACATGTGTGGAAATTGAGTAAAAAGACTAAACACAAATTCCCATGTTGGATAGAACTAGTGTTGTGTGAATTGAAAAAAGTGGAAGTCCCACATCGGATGGAACACACACATTAGTAGTGTTTATAGTGGGGGTGTACCTCTAATTAATGGGGGGTACATAGTTATGTGAACGGAGTAAGCACTAGAGAAAAATATATATTGATATATATTTTATTATTTGGAAATGATAAATTAAATAATTAATTTAATCATTATTGGAAAGTGTTTTCTTAGTCCCCAAGTTTTGCTAAAATATTTTGGAACGCAATCTTGAATATTTTGGAACACAATCTAAAATATTTTGGTAGGCAATCTAATATATTTTAGTGCTTGATCTGAAATATATTTTGGTACATAATATAATATACTTTTGTACTCAATATAATATATTTTGGTACTCAATTGAGATATTTTTGTACTAGATATAATATGTGAATTACTTGCTCCCAAAGTTTCTCACTTATTAGTTGTGAATTTTCTCTATAAATAGAGAGCTCACACAATGCATTCTACATACCGAAATTCACAGTTGATGCTTCCTGTGTTTTTTCCTCTCTTCTCCCTCCTTCGACTTGTGTTGACGAGTCCTTCTCCTTTTTCTACTCCTTTCTGTCCCTTCGGAATTAAGAGTGTTCTTAAGACCATAGTCCCTTTTCGGTTTAATGTCCATTCGGAATTAAGAATGGTCTTAAGTTCATAGTCCCTTTTCGGTTTAATGTCCCTTCGGAAATAAAGAGTGTTTTTAAGACCATCGTCCCTTTTCGGTATATTGCCCCTTCGGAATCAATAATGGTCTTAAGAGCATAGTCCCTTTAATTATTTATATCTCTTTAGAATAAATAATATTTTAAGATCATAGTCCATTTTCGGTATAATAAGAATGATCTTAAACATATATATTCTTCTTCAATTCATGGAGAAGTTAGATGTTTGAATGGTCGTAGCACCATATTTGAGTGGTTAAAATACCATATTGATATTTGGAGAAGTTAAAAATTAGAATGGTGGTAGCACCATATTTGAGTGGTCTCAACACCATAAGAGTGGTCACAGTACCATATTGGTTTCAGTATTAAAGAGTGGTCTTAGTACCATATTGAAGGTGTAATTCTCGAACGGTTTTCTACAGTGCAGTAGTTAGCCGCACAGTTGTAGCTGGGCTTGTTTTATCCTGGAGGCGGCGTGGTTGATAGTCTGCCTTGCACAGTTTTGGGCAGTGCCACGAAACGTCTTAAAGAGAGCGACCTGGTCGTGACTCAACCTAGTAACAGCTTCGGTAGATAATAGAATTTGGAAATCCAAATACAATAGTTTGGAAATCCTAAAACAACAGTTTAGCTAGAGGGGCCACATGTTTACTTAATTTCCATTTATTTATCAAAATTCCTACATGTATCGAAAATATTGTTGCTAATGAAATGGGATAATATCTTTTTTGTCAAAAACAGTTTTTATTTTTATTTTTGACAAAAAAACAGTTTTTATTTTTATTCTTTTATTAAAAATGGTAAAGTGAAATATAAATATTTGTAAGACATAGTTCGATTGATAATATTGATATTGTTTGAATAGCTTCATTTGAGTTCGAACCTGGAATCTTGTATTTGTGTGAGTTTTAATGTTCGACACTTTGTCTAAGTAAAACAAGTGCAATCGTGACATAGGCAGTGTCAAATTTTGCAACGAGAAGCACAAGGGTGGTTCAGCACAAAGCATTGTTCTTCTCCAAACTAGAACTAGAAGCGACTGACTTGTTATGCTTTGGTTGGCAAACCTTCTTCACCATCCATTGTCAAAGACAAAAACTTTTGTCAAATAATTAATCAGACTCACATGAAAAAGTCCCAATTTTGTTCATAGAATCATACTTGAAATTTTTGTTTTGGGGAATCTTGTTCAACCTTGTACTCTTTAAGTCGTTTTTTTATTGTGAACAACTTGTTGGTTGATGTTTTAAGTTTTATTGTGTTGATTTTGTACTATTTTGGTCACTTTTTTTCACTTCAGATATTTCGGTCCTTGATTTTATAAAAATTGAAAATAAACAAATATGCGGAGTTTAGGGACATGTTTGAATGAAGAGGTGCTCTACATTGTTATTAAAAATATGGGGCAAAATGAGCATACAAATTCAAGTAGAATTGTAAAAAAGGCTTTTAAAAAAAGCTTTTTTAATAGCCTGTGTTTGACCTTTTAAGCTAAATAGGCTTTTAAAAAAGTCTAGGTCTTCTCTATTTAAGTAAAGAATCTTGCTCTTCTCCCAGCAAGTTTCGCTTCCACCCAACTTAAAAGACCGAAACACCCATGCGTTAGTTAACTAACGCAAGTGTAAAACTCTGCGTTAGTTAACGCACGTTGTGTGACTTAAGTCACGCAAGTGTAAAACACTGCAAACACTGCGTGAGTTGACTCACGTTGAGTATTAACCCTTGCGTGAGCTAACTCACGCTCTACTGATATATCAATACAACATTAAATGTTGAACTGGTGTGCATTAAATGCAAACATTGTCATTAATGACCCGTAATCTTTACACACTCATAATTGAACCGAATTATTTAACGACAAAATCACATAATCGCACGTAAACGATCTAAAATACACAAAATCATCGTTTTTCTCACAAACGAGAATGGTGGAGGGAAAGAAAATGGTGCTTGGAGTATGGACTGATGGATTTTGTCCCAAAACAGTAACTTTGCATGATTTAACTCACGTAGCGTGAGTTATATAACACAGGGGTAAAAATGTCTATTTGGTTGGATGGGAGTGAAATTTGCTGATAAAAGAGCAGAATTCTTATAAAAAAAAAAAAACATGGACTGACCTGGCCTATTCTCATCTCTTGAAGAATTCATTTGCTTAGAATTAGTATTGATCAATGAATAATAATGCATAGTTACACTTGTTCTTACTTTTAAGTCAGCTTTGGTATTGTTACCTCTCCTTTGTTGTGTTATCAAGAAAATATTGGTGGCAATATACATTTATTTGGAAAAGAAACCTTTACTTGCACATTTTCTCTCCAACGAAACCTTTACTTGCACATTTTCTTTACAAACTCAAATTCAAATATAAGACTTTGTCTAAAATGTATTTGGAAAATGGTTTTGTACAATGCACAAAAGTAAAAAATCAACGAACATTTCTCTTCTTTCATATGCTTTTGCTCATTCCTGTCCTACGTAAGTTAACTCACACTGAAAATACAAATGCGTAAGTTAATTCACGCTCGACTATTTGATGAAAATAAACAAAAATAGATGGGAGAAGAGCAATTACCAAAACTTATGCATGATGCAAGATATATCTTGTGCATCATAAAATTGGCCCAAATATAAATCAAAGTTTATCATAGTTCTATTGGTGGACCACCCATGATATTTTTTGTGCATCAAGACCAATAGTGCTAGTATGAGTGTATTATTTTTTTACATTAGATATATGTATAAAATAATTGTACATTGACAAAATATTCTAATTAAACTCTTTGTTATATTTGATTGAGTATAGAAGAGTAAAATGATTAAAAAAAGGGTTAACAGTGCTTTACCCCCTGTAATATAGGTCATTTTCAGTTTTCCCTTTGTAAAATATTTTTTTTGAATTTCATCCTTGTAATTTGAAATTTTTTTGGTTTTGGACCTTCATGAAAAATTTCACCCCCTGTAATTTGAGCAAATTTAGGTTTACCCCCTTGTAATTTGAGCAAATTTTGATTTACCCCCTGTTAATTTGAGCAAATTTCAGTTTACCCCCCTGCCATATCTTCGATTTTGTACAGTCAAAATTCATGAAGGTTCAAAACCAAAAATCTTTAAATTACAAGGACGAAATCCAAAAAAAATATTTTACCGGGAGTAAAACCAGAAATGACCTATATTACAGGGGTAAAACACTATTAACCCTAAAAAAAAATAGTCAAATTAGAAGAAAAATAAATAAATTCAACATAACTTGTATCTCATTTATATATAGCATAATGTAGAATATATGCAGGCTCATTCTATAGATCAGTGGCAGTGGAAGCTTGATCCTACCGGTAGTTACTCGGTTCAAGGGTATGTATAAGTTGCTCATAATCCAGAAGTTTCATAGTCTTGATGAAGCTTCAGACTTAATTTGGCACACACAGGTTCTTTTAGAGGTTTCTATTTTTGTTTGGAGACTTCTTCAAAATAGGTTGCCGACGAAGGATAACGCGCGCGACATCATTCCTCATGACGCACAATTATGTGTGAGTGGTTGCGGCGGTATAGAGACGACACACCATTTGTTCCTATCTTGCATTATAATCACCTCCCTTTGGAATCTAGTTAGGCTGTAGATTGGCGTTTTTTCGTCTGATCCGTATCATATATATGATTATTTTATTCAGTTTGTTTATTTATTCCTCAGGTGGTTTGCTAGCTTGACGGTCTTTTCTGCAACTTATTTGGCTCTTTTGTGTTTTTGTTTTGTAGAATGAGAAAAATAATAGATAATTCAAGAACAAAGAAAGTTTCATACAACAGTTGTTAGATAAAGTCAAGTTACATTCCTTTTGATGGATGAAAACAACTCATGCAAAATTTGGTTTAGGCTATCATTTATGATGGTCGAGCCCGTTTGTTAGTTTGAGCATCGACTAATTTGTCTTTGTGTGCTTTGATTGTGACTTGATTTCGTTGTAAACTTTTGAGGTTTTTTTTGGCACATCTCACGCTAAAGAGGATTCTCTTTTGATGTTAATGTATTCTATTTTTGCTTGTTAAAAAAAATGATAGAAAATGTATCGAAAAAATAATGAAGTTACAAAGTTTATGTGGTTATTTTTAAAATAAATTAATTTATTAGGTAAAAAATAATATAATAATAAATATATAGTTTAAAACAATGGTATAATTTTAAAAAAATGACTATAGTAAAACTTAGTATCCCTGCAATTCAAATAAAAATGAAGATAAAACTCAAAAAATTTGAAAATTTATAGAAAACTTGATTTTATTGTATGTTTTTGAAATAAAATAATAATAATAATAATAATAATAATAATAATAATAATAATAATAATAATAATAATAATAATTTGTGTTGAGATCCTCTAAAAAAATTGTATATTTGACCAAAATAAATAAATAATTGTATTAATATTTATACTCACATTTTTATAATTAATCTTTTACAATGTGATGTCAAATGTTCCCTAAAAAAAAATGTGATGTCAAATGTGCGAATCAAATGTATTATATATTTATTAGTTTTTTTTTTATACTGTGATATCAAATAAATATAGGGTTATCTGATGTGAACAATGAACTCTGTCCCTCCTATTTTTAATAAATTTTAATAAAATATATTTTATTTATTTATATTTAAAAAGAAACATAAGGTAGCCTAAAATGTATCATGGCCTCTCAGAATATTTTGATGTTATATTGATGTGAATAATCAAGTTATTCATAGGAATTCTTGTTTATGAGTTTGAAATTGGAGTAGAAGAAGTGCCTAAAAACTAAAAGCTTGTAGTTGCGTTTCTCCTCTAAGTGATTCTTTGTACATGGCGCTTATTGCTCTTTGGTATTTGGATTTGATCTGAAATCCATGTGTTAAGTGAAGGGATTTCATTTCCTTTTCCATCAATATGGTCATGTCATTTGTGATCTCATATCAGAAGTGCTTAATAAATATTCTGATCACCTAAGTCAAACATTTAAGGATTTTGATATGGAATAATCCTTACCTGCCTATCTTAGTCTCAAGAATTATGAGTGATACACGTTGTCCAAATAATGAAGTCTGACACCACATTCCAAAAACCCTTAATTAACAAGGTCTCCACTAAGCCTTTCTACTCATATATATGTAGGATATCATTGAAGTCTCTTATAACACACTAAGGTAATTGAGAAAAAATTCAATAATTGACTTAAAAAGTTCCAAGAGTCTCTTCTCCTGCTGTCTTTTATGAATCGATAAAAACCAGTTAATCTTCAATTTTTTCTTTGATTATTACTAATTTCAACATCAATATGATTTTGGGAGTAATCAATGATATTACAAGTTCAAGATTTCTTCCATAATAAACCTACACCACCCTTTTTCTTTCTCTATCAACACAAACAGTAATCAAAACTCAATACATGTCTTAATTCTTCTATTTTATTAAAATTACTCAAGGTTTCAAACATTGTTATTAAGTCAGAATTATATGTTCGGGTATTTTAGATTTGGAATTGTACTTGGGCTACCTAAACCTCGACAGTTTCAACTTATAAAACTCATTCTTTAAGGTAGGGGACCTACATACATGTCTACCTTAAAAAATGAATTGTATATAAGTTGGAATTGTCAAGGTTTAGACCGCCTGAGTACAATTCTAAATTTAAAGTGTTGTACCTATAATCCAAACTTAATAATACTATTTCAGTCTTTGAGAAATTATAATAAAATAGAAGAATTGAGAATGTCTTGAAATTAGTAATAACAAAGACATTCTTAGTTCTTCTATTTTATTATAATTCCTCAAAGACTGAAATAGTATTATTAAGTTTGGATTATAGGTACAACCTACATACATGCCTCAGCCACAACTTGGCGAGCTATCAACAAAATCACTCAATTGGAAGATAAAAATGGAGCAAATTGCTCTTCAGTTGATTGTATGAAATTCATAGCCAAAGACTATTTTGGTGATCATGGGAGGGTTGCGAGCTACCAACAAAATCACTCAGTTTGAAGATGCAAATGGAGTAAATTGTTCTTCGACTGAAGCCTGAAGGTATGAAAGTCATAGCCAAAGACTATTTTGGCGATCATGGTAGGGTTGTAGATGCAGTCATATCCTCGATTTCCTTATAAGATAATATTCTTCTATTTAAATCATTTTTAATTCAAGAGTTTAGAGAAGAAACATTTTTCATGAATGTTGATAAATGTTCAAGACCGGATGGATTTAATCCAGGCATTTATAAAAAAAAATTGTAACCTTTATGGGAAGGAAATCTTTGAAGTTGGTTTTTTGTGGTTTGATTCGGGTATATTTCTGACAAACTTGAACTCAACAAACATTACTCTAATACCTAAGGGAAATGTTTAAAGTTCAATAAAAGATTGGAGGCCTATTTTACTATATAACTGATTAGAGGATTCTACAATCCTCGAACAACAGTAAGTCAGCCGCTTTTGTCAAAAATAATTGTTTCGAATCCAAATGGACAAGTAAATAGTTTCAACAATTCAAATTCACAAGAGGTTACATTGAAATCCTAGCTAACTAATGACTAACATAGAATAAATTGATGAAATTGATCTCTCCTATGAGTTTCTCTCTAAAAACTGAGTCTAAGTATGTAATAATATATTTCTGAACTAAGTTACACGTATTTATATACAAATCAGGAAAATGGTGTTTCACTTAAGTAATCTGTTCGCCTAGCAAATCTAGGCTTCTTCAGATGGAGGAAAAATTCAACTCATCGAAATGGTCACCGACACCGTCTTAATTCACCAGCCGAATTGATAGTCACCTAAAAAATCTGCTCTTGCATCTTCCATGTAACTCCTCGCTTTGACCTGCCTTTGATCGCCCAACGAATCTTCCAGCCCATAAACCTTTGGAACTCTCTGACTTGTCCCGCTTCTAGCTCGCTTTTCTTGCCTAGCAAATCAACTTAAATTCAAAACTTTAGGTCTATTGCAAATTTCTCATCAAAGGCCTACAAAATGGAAAGGAAATAGGTAATAGTAGTTCACCTGTCCTAAAAAGTATAAAGATTAAGTATTTATATGAAATTTGGTTTTTTTTCTTTTCTTAAATTACTTGCAAAACAAGTTAATAAGTGTCATGTATGATTATGTAAATTATCAAGAAGTTGGCACTTATCATTAACGTACTTTACGAGATTGTGGCAAAAGTTCTAGCAACCAAACTAATGCGCTTGCTTAGTAAGTATATCTTTTAGAATCAATCAACTTTTGTGCCAGGTTGTTCCATACTAAATAATGTTATAGTTGCAATTGAAAATTTTCATTTCTTGTAGTGCAAGACAAAAGAGAAGCAAGGTGAGGTTGCACACAAACTTGACGTTAGTAAAGCTTATGAGAAGATTGTAGGGACTTACCTGCGATGTATAATGGGTTTCTGTCATAAATGGAACAAATGGAATATGATGGAGATGAGATACTCAAGGAGTATGTTTCACTAATGCCTTGATTATCTCCAACCTTATCTTTGTCGATGGCTTCTTCTTGTTTTTTTAGAGCTATTGAAAGTGAAGCACTAGTTATAAAAGATATTCTAGCCGTTTATAAAAACGCCTCAGGTCAATATATTAATTAAAGTCTGAAATTTTATGTAACAGAAATGTTAATAGCACAATAAAATATTATAGCTCTAATATTCTGGGAATTCAACAAGTGCTTGGAAAAAAGAAATATCTTGGAGTGTCATCTATGATTAGTAGAATTTGCACCTCAACGTTCAAATTTATTAAAGATAGAGTTTGGAAAAGATCAACTTATAAAGTAGCAAGTGCTTGTCACAAGCAGGAAATGGAAATTCTGATTAAATTCGTTCTCCAAGCTATTCCATCGTACATAATAACTATTTTCTCTCTACCCAACTAAACTATTGTTGATATTAAAAAAAAAAAATGTTGAATTCGTTTTTGCGGGGACATAGTAGACATCATTCCACTGGTATTATCTAGATGTATTGGGGAAGATTAAACATTCATAAAAATGATGGAGGTTTAGGGTTTTAGGCTCACATTTACAACTATCATAGGATCATAACATGAATGTGAAACAAATCCTAATTGCAAATACCATTTCATTCATTCCAAGTCAATAGCATGGTTAAGTTTGAATCACACCTAACACACAATCCTCACAAGTAAAAAGTGAAATTTACGCTCATATGTGAAGTAGGACTCACATCCGACAATGTGCTAACATCCAGATCAAGTTAGGCATACACCCAAGCATATTCATTTGAAAGCATCAAGCATAGATCACTAAGGTCTTTAAGGGTTGTAATGAGGCCGGGTTACAAGAAATTGTCATTTATCTGGGAAATGTTTCAAAAAGGCCTTAGAATAGGGGAGCATTCCTTACTATATGAACTACTATTTACAATTCCCCTTCATAACATTATGGTGATATGAAAATATTGAGAAATTATCCTTGACAGCTTATTATTATTATTTTTTCTTTTCATCATCATTTTTTTTTCTTTCACTTTTTTCTTTCTTCTTTTGTTGTCAAGATCACTTTTGAAAATCACCAACTTTCTTGACATATCAATAAATTATAAATCCTTCCCAATCTTCCTAACTTGAGTAAAACCAAATTTTTTCAAACAAATGCTCACCTATCCTAAGACAAGGGACAATATTTGAATAAAAAATGAAGGTTCAGGGTTTTATAATTCAAAAGAAAATATAAAATTTGCATTGATTCAAGACTGAACTGGATTTGGAAAAGTATGGTAGCGAATTTAACAGTTCAGAATTGTTGCAAATTCTGTCATTTAGGCTCAGAGGGGTTATCAAATACTCACTTTCTCACTGGGTAGGATATATATATGGTCAAGTATTTGTGCTCAAAATTGAAATAAATTGCCTTGATCCTTTCTATGCTTTCAAACATTCAAACAAACCGCAGAATTCAACATAAAGCGACCGAGTTAAAACACAACTTGTCGGTCTCCATGCATATAGTAAAAGTAAAAATAAAAATGGAAAGCTACCTCACCTTTTGGTTGGTTCTAAATGATTCAAAGTTAAACAAGCTATTGAGGAGCAATGACTGAAATGGTTTTTGCACAAAGTACAAGTTTCAAATTCATGTAAACATTCTAGAAAAGCTATAAACATGTACCTTGACTTTTGCAATCATCAAAAGTTCTATCATCACCATGTATTTCTTGTTGATTCAACCAAAAACCTCGGACATTGATGATTTTCATCATTCATTCATCCAATCAAAACCATTTTTTTTAAACTGCCAACTACCATTAATAGACATAACAGAGAGTTCACAATAGATAGTCAATATGGCACATCATGTTAATTATCAATCAGCTTCAAAAAGACAGCCACAGTAAAGCAAACAAAATAAGCTAGAAAAATGTTATCATGAGGACTAACAGAGGTTAAGTAACAAAATGTAATCCCTCCCCCACACTAGCACAAAGCATGGTCCACAATGCAAAATTGTCAAACAGACCAAAAAAAATAAAAATAAGTGTGCAAGGGTAAAAGAAACTTCCCTGAGAGAGCATTCACAGGTTGCCTCCTGTGGAGCGCTTGTTTAATGTCTCGAGCCTGACAGTTCCTAAGACAGATCAATCAATGAGGCGAGAGACAGAGCTCACTTGGAGCAACCCTTCCTCATAATGTTTTGCACGCTGTCCGTTAACTTTGAAGGTGGTTCCATCATCTTTAGAAACTTCAAGTGCACCAAAAGGAAAAACTTGAACGACAGTGTAAGGCCCAAACCACCTTGAGCGCAATTTTCCTGGAAAAAGACGCAAACGTGAATTATAAATTAAGACTTTTTCACCAATATGGAATTCACGCTGCTGGATACGCTTATCATGCCACTTTTTTGTGCGCTCTTTGTATAACTTTGCATTTTCATAAGCTCCAAGACGGAGTTCATCCAATTCATCCAACTGCATCAATCTATTTTCACCTGTAAGTTGAGCATCAAAGTTTAAATATTTTAAAGCCCACAATGCTTTATGCTCTAATTCAACAGGCAAATGACATGCTCTCCCAAAGATAAGGCGGTAAGGAGACATCCCAATTGGGGTTTTAAAAGCAGTCCTATACGCCCATAAAGCATCATCCAATTTCAAAGACCAATCTTTCCTAGATGCACTAACAGTCTTCTCTAAAATCCTTTTCAACTCTCTATTTGAAATTTCAACTTGTCCACTAGTTTGTGGGTGACACCATATTTGCTTAAGAGAGATTCAAATTGTTTATTGCAAAAATGTGTGCCACCGTCACTAATGATAGCTCGAGGAGTGCCAAATCGAGTAAAAATATTTTTCTTCAAAAATTTCACTACAACTCAAGCATCATTAGTGGGTAAGGCTGCAGCTTCCACCCATTTAGATACATAATCTCACAAACAAGAATATTATTCAATGGCATTTCATGATGCCTAGAAATATTACCACTTCTCTGGCAGCTATCACATGCTTTAGCAAACTCATGAGCATCTTTAAAAATAGTAGGCCAATAAAAACCACATTGCAAAACTTTATATGCAGTCCTATTTGGCCCAAAATGGCCACCTACTACTTCTTTAGAATGACAATGCTGAAGGATAGAAGTTACCTCATTCATTGGAACACAACGCCTAATTACCTTGTCTCCACACACTTTAAAAAGGTAAGGGTCATCCCACAAGTACTCCCTAGAATCAGAAACTAATTTTTTCTTTTGTTGATGAGAAAAGTGAGGGGGAACTGCCTTACCGACCAAGCAGTTAACAATATCTGCAAACCAAGTGTTACACCCTCATTTTGGACCTAAAAATACTCGTTCAAACTTCTTTTTGGTTCTGATTATTTCAAATTCACTATGTCTATATTACAGTTGTCTACTGTGTTTCAACCGCACATCTTACTGCTTCCGTCTCTGATTTTCTTGCATTTAAAGCCATCCAAAATGTTTTCTTGCATTACTAGCCATTTAAAAAGGGTCTCTAAGACCGTTGCATATTTTTCTGCATTTTATTCCAACTTTTTGCATGAAATCATACAAAAGGGTATTTTGGTCATTTCCTACAAAGGAACCCATTTTAGTCCTTACAATTTGTCCCTGAGTTTTTTCAACTTGTCTGCATGAATCATTAATCAAATTTTATCCAAAAGTCATCCTAGTTTTGCATTTGAGTCAGTTTGAGTCAGTCTGAGTCGGTTTAGTCCCTAGGGGCATTTTGGTCTTTTCACATCAAACAATTTTTTGAATACCTCATTTTGGTAGTTTGTCCGTTTTAGTCCGTTTTGTCATTTTTAACTGTTTCACTTTACGTTTTTTCCAAATTACATTTTTTTTACCATTTTTTATTTTATTTTTTACCTTTTTTACAAATAAGTCTTTTTCCTTGTTAAAATTGCAAATAAGTCCAAATTTCTTTTAAATTGCAAATGTGCCCAATTTCTGCTTTAGAAACAGTCCAATTCTTTTCAAAAATAGTCCAAATTTTAAATTGCAGTTCAGTCCCTTTTTGTTTAGTAATTGCATTTTGATCCTTTAAGTCTTGTTTTTTACATTTTGGTCCAAGGCGCCACGCAGGCCAGTCCAAGTCCAGGTGTCAGGATCCCATTGGTTCAAAGGCACACATGGCAGCCTATAAAAGGCCACGCACTGTACCAGTCAGAAAGGAGGTCCACAAAATCAGTGCCACATCACAAACAACTCAGTGATTCTCTCTCTCCATTCAGTTGGATCAAACCCTAACAAACTCAGAGAATTGAAGAACTTTTTCACAAACCCTAACCATTTCAGAAGCCAAAATCAATGGAGTTTTTGTGCAGCTCTCAGAGATTCGACTGAATCTTCATCATTGAGCTGTGATTGCTGCAATTCAAGCGCCAAATCCATTGCCAGAAGCAACGAATCCGGCGCGATCACATAATCATTGAGATTGAGAAGGAGAAAGTGAAGAATTCAAGGGTTTCAAACCGGTTAAAGAGAAGAAGAAGAATCACCGGTTTATTTCTGGATTTCAAGAAGAATCAGTGAAAAACAGAATCAAACCAAAGATTTCAGAAGATTCAAATCAAATCTCCGAATAAAACCAGGTGAAAATCAAGAAACTTACCTCTTCATACTCATGAACATTAACGAACCTGAATCCACACAGATCCTTGAAGTTTCAAACGAGTTTGGTTCAAAAAGTTTGAAACCCTAAAAATTTTCCAAAACCGTATAAAGATTCTACGGTTTACAACGTGAAAAAACGGTTGTAAACCGTATGAATTCATAAAGATTTCGTCAAAAAAGATTTGAACCAAAGAAAGCCAAGCCAAAACCGTTTGAAATCCATAAACATAATTCAAGATCCGCGTGGATTTAGTCAGTGCATGTGATTTCCAACGATAGATTCATGTTTAGAACAATGAAAGGAAGCGATTGAACCATGATTCATGTGATTCTGGGTCGATTTGAACAAGGTTAGGGTTAGGGTTTTTAGAGAGAAGACGAACGGAGAAGAGAGGAAGAGAGAGAAGCGAACGGTGAGAATGAAGGGGAACCGGGTTAGAACCTTTTATATAAGCGCTGGACCGGGCGGGCTTTGACCCGATCCAGCGCCCCGTGTTCTAGGCCGTTTGATCTAGGTCCTGATGGATCTGGATCAATCCAATGCTCCTGAAGCGTTCTGGAGATCCGGATCCATCTACCTGTGTGGGTTTGGGCCGGGTACCCTAGGCTTTTTGCTTTCTTTTCAATTTCTTGATTTCCTTGCTATGTGCACCCCTGTTCTTGCTATTTGGACCACCTGTGTGTTTTAATTTCTTCACAAAAATCTCAAAAAAATTACCATAGGTTCTTGATATGTTTTTGACTGTTTTGTGATATTTTTACATGTTCAAAATTGATGGAAGTAATGTGGGCTAATTTTTCTCTTGATTTGTATATTTTGGTGTTTTTTGTGTGAATTTTCTTGTATGATTTTTGATCCAAAATGTGTCATGTGATGTTGATATTTGGCGCTTAATTTTATGATGAGTTTACCTCTGATTTGGTGTTAATTCATTCAATTGTGTTAGTTGATTTTTGTTTACAATCTTGCAATAGTTTCAATTGTGTTAGTTAGATCCTTGTTTGCATTTTTTTTTACAATATGTTCAATGTTGTTAGTTCGATATTCGTTCACCGTTTTTCTTGCAATCATTGTCTACAATTTTTACAATATGATTAATTTTGTTAAGCTTGACCTTTGCTTACAAATTTTTTACAATGTGTTCAATTTTGTTAGATTTGATCTTTGATTGCAATTTCTTTTACAATGTGCTCAATTTGTGCAAGTTTGATGTGTGTTTCCCATCTTTTACGATCTTTCCCCAACCTTGTAAAAATGGGATTTTGTTTACTATGTTGCAATATTTTCAATGTTTAGTGTGGCAATATTTTCAATCTTGTTGGTATAATTGGTTAGTTTTTACCTTACAAGTTGGCATGCTAGTTTCTAATTTTGCAAAGATTACTTTTTAGTTTTTTGCTTTGTAAATAATGTTAGTTTGCATGCATTTTCCTTTCCATCTTTTCATACCTTATCATTACCTTTCCTTGCTTAATATTTTGCTATCATTTCATATTGCTTCACTAACCACTTCATGTTTCATGCTCCAATTCATCTCCGTTCTCTAAGTTTAGGTTCCATTCAATTTTTCAATGTTTAGGTAGCTTCTTTATCTTAATTTCTTGAAAGACCATAGAATGTAAACTAGGGCCAATGTAAAGGACAATGGACACTATAATGATGTACACCGACACAAGCACCGACACGCACACACGTTGTATGATCTAACGCTAGGTGTATGTTTAGGAAGCGCGAAGCTTAGAAAAACCATTTTCCAAAAATATTAACAATCTCATCACTTAAAAAACAATTCTTTCCAATAAACTTTGGAGTCAAAACTCCATTGCCTTTTTTCCCTTTGTTTTCTTAATAAAAAATTCAAATACAACTAATTCCTACTTAGACTACCATTTTCTTTAATAACTGAACCAACCTCACTATTTTCTTTCCCAAGCCTTTACGGCCTCATTCTTTTCTTCAAAACCATTTTCGAAAACTAAAATGAATCAAAACTCACAAAGATTTTCGAGAGAGAACTACATGGAGTTTGATCCCTTAAAAGGGTATGTAGGCAAGAGGCCAAAACCTCTCCAAGTCCAATAAAAAATAAATCCAAACACTCCTTCTCCCCATTCTTAAAAACAAAACTTTTTCAAAAAATAGCATTTAAAATAAAGCGTAAAAGATAAATCTAGAAGAACGGCTCCTATAGAGTACTATAGTCGTTGCGGGTGCCTAACACCTTCCCGTAGCGAAAATTGCCCCGAACTTAGAATTTCTAAGGGTTTTCTCAATTTTACCCTTCCAAAAAAAATAGAGACATCAATGATTGAAAGGTTCAAGCCTAATTAATGACTTGATACCCGAAAATCGCGATGACACTAAGGATAATTGGAAATAGCTAAAATCCTCTCATCAGGGAACGTCTCCTTGATCTCACCATCATTTGAGGGTTGCATCACACTATGGTCAAGCCTTGAGAGGTGGTCAGCTACAAAGTTGAACTCTTGAAGCAACAAAATCCACCTAATACCAGTGGAATCATCCTGATTCCATGATCAAGGTGTCATCTGTCCAAACAATTGTGTTTTGTGTGATGTAGGTATCAAAGGTACCATGCAATTATTTTTCAGCTGTCCAAATAGTGTACAGTTTTGGCAACACGTTGGACTTTGGACTCAAATTGCACAAGCTATGAATACAAATACAAGATCAGGGAAATTGTTGGAACATTAGTGTGATGATGGAAAATAAATTGGAAGATTAAACACCAAGTAATTATACTTTGAACTAATGTTGTGTGAATTGAAAAAATAGAGTGTGGGGGTCCCACATAAAATAGAACACACACATTATAGTGTTTAAATTGCGGTATTTAATTTTAAATACTTGATAATGATAAAAATAATAGTAATTATTATTTTTATTCGAGAATATCACTTCCCATAAATTTAGTTTATGGTGGTTGTGATAAGAATAAGAATTTAATTAAATTCTTATATTTCCTTCATTCAAATCCAATAGTTTGTTTCCACCACTTTTGTGGATTTGTTTCTTTTGATCATATCCACAAGTGTTGTTGAACTGATTAATGGATAAACTTCATTTTAATCTTATCCATTAGAGTAATTGTTGTCGCAATTTTTGCTAAAACAGTTACAAAATCTCTATATAAATAGAGAACTCCACTCAGTTGAAAAAACACACCAAAGAGTTTCATTGAGTTGTCGGGAACTCTTTCTCTCTTCTCCCTTTCTTGACTTGTGTTGACGAGTCTTTCTTTTCTTCATCTCCTTTTTCTGTCCCTTCGGAATTAAGAGTGTTCTTAAGACCATAGTCCCTTTTCGGTTTAATGTCCCTTCGGAATTAAGAATGGTCTTAAAACATAGTCCCTTCGGAATTAAGAGTGTTCTTAAGACCATAGTCCCTTTTCGGTTTAATGTCTCTTCGGAATTAAGAATGGTCTTAAAAACATAGTCCCTTCGGTAATATACGTCCCTTCGGAATAAAGAGTACTTTTAAGATCATAGTCCTGATTTGGAATAACAATGTCCCGTCAGAATCAAGAATGATCTTAACGGTATATAAATATTACATCAATATTTTTCTATTCGAGGAGAAATGGTGGTAACACCATATTTGAGTGGTCGTAGTACCATATTGATAGGTTGGAGAACTTAAAGGTTAGAATGGTGGAAACACCATATTTGAGTGGTCTTAGCACCATAATAGAATGGTAAATAATACCATATTAAAGTGGTTTCAGTATTAAAGAGTGGTCTTAGTAACATATTTGAAGGTGTATATCTCGAACGGTTTTCTACAGTGCAGTAGTTAACCGCGCAGTTGTAGCTGGGCTTGTTTTATCCTGGAGGCGGCGTGGTTGATAGTCTGCCTTGCACAATTTTGGGCAGTGCCACGAAACGTCTTAAAGAGAGCGACCTGGTCGTGACTCAACCTAGTAACAGCTTCGGTAGATAATATAATTTGGAAATCCAAATATAACAGTTTGGAAATCCGAAAACAACAGAAATTGTGTTTAATATTTTACAGGTTCTGAGTCAAACACAACAAGAAATCTTCGTCTATACTCTATGGTCCATTTGGAAGCAAAGAATGATCTCATTTGGCAAAATGAGCATCGATTGTGTGTTGTTGTTTGTGATCGAGGAATGGATTTTCTATCTAGCTGGCAAAATGCTCAGGAAATCTATAGTAGAGCGGTTGTGTACATTCATCCGGGATGAGCAAGGTAGTTTTGTTTTGGCTAAAACTAAATGGATCTCACACATTCTCAATGTTGATGAAGGAGAAGCTTTAACATTATTTTATGTACTGAGATGAGTTAAGGAGTTGCATATAAATAATGTGATGTTTGAGCTGGATTTCAGAAGTCTTTGATAGCTTTAGCAGCAAGAAAATAGATGAATCCGACTTTGGTGCTATCATCAGATATTGTAGAAGTACATTTTCTTCTTTTTCAAAAACTCGTATGTTTAGTTTATTAGAGCGGCCACATCTTTAGCTAGTTTCCATTTATTTATCGAAATTCCTACATGTATCGAAAATATTGTTGCTAATGAAATGAGATCATTTCTTTTTGTCAAAAACAATTTTTATTTTTATTCTTTTATTAAAAATGGTAAAGTGTAATATAAATATTTGTAAGACATAGGCAGTGTCGTATTTTGCAACGAGAAGCACAAGCGTGGTTCAGCACAAAGCAATGTTCTTCTCCAAACTAGAACACTTGTTCTTACTTTCACCTATTCCCACTTCTGAAAATAGCTTTGGTATTGTTACCTCTCCTTTGTTGTGCTATCAAGAAAATATTGGTGGCAATATACATTTATTTACTTAGTACAATTTTCCATAAATGTTCGACGTTGTCGATAGTGAATTTACCACATAAAGAATGAAAATTGAATTAGATCTTACACTCCAAAATAGCTTAGATTTCTGGTTTTTGGTTGAAACAAAGGTTACCCTATTATGAAGTTTATTATAATGTCTAATATAGAAGAAAGGGAAACATCTTCATGTTTTTATTTGTATGCCAAAAAGCAGCTTTGAATGTTTTCCCTAATACAAGGCAGCGCTTCTGATTTAGCATTACTTACTGGTGCAGTTGCTGAATTTTTTCAGTATATATAAAGTACTTTTGAGAATGCTCAATCTTGGAAGATAACTTGTAGCTTGGTATAATTGTCCAGTAGCTTGGTTGGATATGCAGTTAATCTATGGAATCTAAAATATGTAACTACTAGTGCTTTCATTCTTAATTCTAGACATCAATATAACACCATATACATGTGTTTTCACCTAATTGTAATAGCTTTTGGGATAGTTAGTTTATGTCATGATATTAGAGCCTATGAAAAAGTGTCTAAAGATGAATGTTAGCTGCCTCCATTTTAGCACAATAATAGTTGATTTTCGTGACAATGTAGGGTTGAGCTTGATTATTGTCTACACTTCAAGCTATGTTGTCAGTCACAGATCGTGGAAAATAGCGGTTTGTTCAAATTCTGCTACCCAACGGTGTTATAGCACCGACCACAATAGCCACTATCTGATGACATTTTGTACTAACTAGCGTATTGGAGAACAGTAACAATTTGTGTAGTTTCCACTACGCTATAGCGTTATAGGGCCATTGGCAACACTGACTTCGAGTCAAGAGGACTCTTGTATGAGAGGGTGTATTTTATCTTTTCTACTTAACATCTCAAGTTTTTCCGTTAAAAAAAAAAAACTGCTTAAGCTTTTAGTATAGTTGATTCATATCACTCGCATTTCACTCATGGTTGGAGAGGAATTACTTGAAATTTCAATTTTTGAGAAAATGTGCACTTCTTAGTTTGCTATGTTAAACATGCATCTCTAACTTGGCCTGCATAAGATTGGTTTTGACTAAATAAATCCTCTAGTTACTATTATAATTAAAAATCTATATTTTAGATTCATTCAATAAATGATGTATGTGGTTTATACATTTAAAATATGTGGTCTATCCATATTTTATAGATCACATACATCATTTATTCAATTACTCTAAAAATTTATGTTTATATTAGTGATTGGAGGGGTGTACAAGATTGTGGTTGTTTTGTTCTATGTCATCTTGTCATCGCGATTTTCGGGTGTCAAACCATTAATTGGATTTGAACCTTTCGATCATTGATGTTTCTATTTTTTTTGGGGAAGGTAAAATCGAGAAAACCTTAGAAATCCTAAGTTCGGGGCTGATTTCATCGCGGGAAGGTGTTAGGCACCCGCGGTGACTATAGTATCCTATAGGAACCGTTTTACTACGCTTTACGTTTGTGCGTTGCTTTTATTGCTACTTGTAAAAGAAATTGGTTTTAAGAATGAGAGGGAGAAAATTGGATTTTATTTTATTGGACTTGGAGAGATGTAAGTCTCTTGCCTACATACCCTTTTAAGGGATCAAAATTCCATGTAGTTCTCTTCCAAAATATTTTTATGAGTTTTGTTTGTTTTTTAGTTTGAAAAGAGATTTTGAAGAAGGGAAAGAAGCCGTGTAGGCATTAGAATTGAAAAAGAAAGCATTTGGTTGATTCGATTGTTAATGAAAAAACGGTTAAAGTTGGGAATTAATTGCATTTTTGATTTGATTAAGAAAATAAAGGGAAAATCCTTCGGAGTTTTGACTCCGAGGCTTGTTTGAAAAAGATTTGAAGTGATGGAAGTTATTTGTTTTTCAAAAGATTGATTTTTCTAAGTACCGCGTATCCTAAACATACACCTAGCGATGAACATACAACGTGTGTGCGTGTGTCGGTGCATGTGTCGGTGTACATCATCATAGTCCATAGTCTTTTACATCGGGTCCTATTTTACATTCTATAGTCTTGCATGAAATTAAAGAAAAGGTAAACTAAACCTAAAATATTACATGAATTAATGGAAATTGTATAAGGGTGACTAAAGGAAGAAAAACAAATGAGAGTGTGGCAATGCTTGCAATGTGCATGAGACATAGAACCAAATGGTTAGTAATGAAATGAGAGATAATAGCATGAGTAGTAATGCATAATGGATGAAATTTACTAACAAAGCACTAAACCAATTGAAAAAAGATGAAGTGAGCATAACTAAAAACATTAAGCAAATTGCAAAAGAACAAACACCAAAAATAATGCAAATGACACTAAACTAAGACCTAAAATCTAAACTAAATCCTATGACCTATAATCCTCATCACAACCAGTTTTAGAGATTTATTTCAAGTGTCAAAGCGTAAACCAAGTAGCACAAAATCAACACACACTTCTTTATATGCATTTTATCATTTTAAAACACTTTACATTGCTTGTAATGCAAGAAACCAAAGATGCAATCCACAAACAGTAGCAGCTATCACAAATCATGAGAAAAATGTTACACAAATCATATGTCAAGCATCAGAACCATACCATACAAAAGTTGGAGCGAGTATTGCGTATGAAACGTCGTGAAAACGCCGAAACGGGCATAAATCATCACAAAAAGCAAACACACATATTTTTCTCTAATTTTCACATGTAAAATATCACAACACATCAAGAAAATAGTAAAAAACATACAGTAAAAATCTTGGAATTTTTCAATGAAGTTTGGCATGCAACAGGTCCAATTAGCAAGTATCAAGGTGCAAATAGCAAGAAAAAAAACTCAGGAAATTGAAAGAAAGCCAAAAACTGGAAGCCCAAGGATTCTAGGCCCAAAAACCCACGGACCTGATGGGTACGGATCAGACCAATGCACCAGGTGCGTTGGATTGATCCGGATCCATCAAGATCCTGATCAAACGGCTAGGAACAGACGAAGGTGGGTCGGGTTTTGGATCAACCCGACCCAAACACACATATAAAAAGGGCTATGAGCCCGGTTTGTTCATTTGGGTCGCATCTTTCTCTTTCTTCCCTTCTCTTCTCCAGCCGTTCTCTCGTGTTCTTGAACCCTAACCCTAACTTACTTGAATCCACCCAGAAACAGAGGAATCTTGGCTTAAACGCCTTGATTCTTGTTTCTAATCATGGTTCTGATGCTAAAATTCATATGAACACTGGGGATCCGTGTGGATTTGTTGAATCAGTACGGTTTTGAACCGTTTTGGATTCTTCTTGGTTCGAAGCTTTCTCACGCGAGATCCTTACGGATTCGTTGGTTTGCAACGGCTGAAAGTCGTTGTAAACCTCAGAATCTTCGTTGTTTTTTGGAAAAAAGTTAGGGTTTCACGAACTTCGACTGGAAAAGCTTCGAATCCGCATGAACTCGCATCAAACCAGTGTTCATTACTGTTTACGAATGGGAAAAGGTGAGTTTCTTTGATTATTACCTGATTTTGTTCGGAGATTTGCTTTGAGTCTTTGAAATGCTTCGATTCAATGCTGTTTTCAATGATTCTTGGTTTGAATTCTGAAATAGAGCTGGTGATTTTCTGCTTCTTCCCTTTAACCGGTTCGGATTCTTCAGTTTCTTCACCCTCTTCTTCTCAACTTCTCACGCTCTGTGATCGCACAAGATTTGTCGCTTTCAGTGATGAACTTTGTGCTTGAATTGCAGTGTAAAGATTCAATGATGATGATTCCGCTTCGAATCTCTGAGAATCAACGAAACTCCTATTGAAATTGCTCCAATTTTGATTCTGAAACCCTAGCCTTCTTCTTCGTGTTCTTCAGCTTCTTTGATTTTGTTGCATTTTGATCTAACTAACATGAGAGAGAAATTGGTGAACTGTTTGTGATGTGGCGCGTTATGAATGGGATCTGCGTTGTGAATTTCTGACACTGTGTGCCTTTTATAGCATGCCATGTGTGCCTGCGAGCCAGTAGGGGACTGCCACGTGGAATTGAACACTTGCGTGGCCTTGGACTGAATTCTGAGAAAGGACTTAAAAGCAAATTTGTAAAATTTGGGACTGTTTTGTAATTTTTAAAAGATCGGACTGTTTTTAAAAGAAATGAAAGAATTGGACTGTTTTCAAAAGAATTGGGACAAACTTGCAAAAAACAAAATATTTGGACTGAATTGCAAATTCTAAAAACGTTTGGACTAAAATGCAAAAATAATAACTAAAACTGGTAAAAAAAAGTAAATTGAAAACAACGTAAAGTGAAACATCTAAAACTGACAAAACGGACTAAAATGAACAAACTATCAAAAATGAGGTATTTTAAAATACCTCTCTGTCAAAATTTTGAATAATGTGAAAAGACTAAAATGCCCCTGGGACAAAAACGACTCAGACTGACTCAGATGCAACTTAAGATGAATTTTGTGCAAATTTGGATTAATGATTCATGAAAACAAATTGAAAAGACTCAGGGACAAATTGTAGGGACTAAAATGGGTTCCTTTGTAGGAAATGACCAAAATACCCTTTTTGTATGGTTTTATGCAAAAATTTAAAGGACTGAAGCAGTAATGTATGCAGTTGAAGCACAGTAGAAAACATGATGAATTTGAAAGTATTAGAAAATAGCAGAGAAAATTGAGAGAGTATTTTTTGGTCCAAAATGAGGGTATGACAGCTGCCCCTATTTAAGTTTCTTTGTTTGGAGAGTCAGGAGACGGAGTCTTTGGCTTGACGTGACGAAGATACTTAAATATCGACATTAGCACTGATTTTGGGCGTAAAAATACATTTGTAGATGCTATGCATGCCATGCAACATTTGTGTTATGAATGCAAGACAAACTGAGAATTGAATTTAACAGAATATGTCGTATCCATTGCGGGATTGGTAGACATTGACAGAATAGCAAACAACAGAGTATGTCGTATCCATTGCGGGATTGATTGACATTAACAAAATAGCAAAAAGGAATATGTCGTATCCATTGCGGGATTGATTGACATTAGCAGAATAGCAAAAAGAAAATGTTGTATCCATTGCGGGACTGATTGACATTAAAATAACAAGATCACAAGACTCACTGGGGAGACTCGAAAACAAATTTGACAGGTACAAGCTGTTCTTGGATGCGAACTGGCCACTTGACCGGGAATATTGACAACAAAGGGCGCAAGCTGCTCTTGTACTTGAGCTGGTTACTTGGCTGAAAGAAAATATAGAAAGCACAAGCTGTTCTTGGACACGAACTGGTTACTTGGCTGAAAGAAAAACAAAATGGGAAGCACAAGCCGTTCTTGGACACGAACTAGTTACTTGGCCGATATGAAACAAAATAGAAAGCACGAGCTGTTCTTGGATTTGAACTAGTCGCTCGGCGGGTATCAAAAGGGTAGGTACAAGCTGTTCTCGGATGTGAACTTGCTACTTGACCGATAACAGAAGCAATTTGGCAGGCACAAGCTGTTCTTGGGTATGAACTAGCCACTTGGCCATTAACAGAAACAAATTACATTTGAAAAGGAATTGAATTTGATTGACATAACTGCAGGAGCTTGAATTTGACAGGAATGTTGACAAGACTGTTGAACTTTGAAATTGACATGACAGTAGACATTTATTGCTAGCAGAAGAAATTTGAAGTGGACATGATTGATTTTGGTTGAGATTAACATAGGAATTGAGAATGCAGATGCGTATGAATAGCATAACAATTTTATCGAATGCATGAACACGTAAGATGCATGATTATGCATGTATGAATGTTTTGGAATGCATGATGGTTGGCAATTTGTAGACACAATCTCGCAGAGACAGACAAAGCATTGGAATATTGGGCACGTAATGGCTCGCGCTCGGACATATATTCGCAAAAAGTTCCTCTTCTGGGGGTGCAGTCGTTCGAAGATACATCGAGACCAACACTTGAAGGTAGGAAGCTGCAAAATTATAGAGAAAAACAGTTGAGTGGTATTGCTGCTTGTTGGAACAGTCTCGTAAGTGCTTCGGACATCGCATCTGTGGTCAATGCTTTTGCATGTTTGTTTTTTCTTTCATTTTTCCTTTCATTTTTCTTTTTCATCCCATTTTTGCCTGGATCGCCCTTTCGGGTTTTCGATCCACCGGGGAATAGTTTTTTTTTTTTTTTTTTCCACATGCCCCTGTTTTTGCCTGAATTGCCTTTGAAGGTTGTCAATCCATCGGGGTGCTCATTTTTTGCCTAAGCCGCCCTTTCGGGTTTTCAGCTTAGCGAGCATATTCATTTTTCATGCCTTTCATTCTGTTTTTTCATTCTTGCCATTGACCACAGACCGTCACTGGGAGGAAGGCTTGCTAGTAACTTGAATTGGAACTGATATCAATATAGATTTGTTCATGCATGCTCATTTGAATGTACCTAGCTGTTCAGGCTTGTTTTTCAAAATACTTAAAAATTTTCAATTTTCACAATGTTTATTCCAGACATGCATCATTATTAACATAGAAACAATCTTTTTGTACAAAGTTTTGAAAATAGAATAGAAAAATAGAGTGCCAAACAAAAGCATAGGCTCAAATCGATGTATAAGGGTGGTAATCGGCCAAAAGCGCGACCCCACAGATTTACAAATCTTGGAAAATGGTAATTTTATTGGTTGATGGTACATTGAACACAGTAACTGCTATGGTATCTGAAACTCTTGAATCCGCAGGCGTCGGAACTTCGGATGAGAACAGCAAAACATCAATTGCAAAGATCCCAAGGGGAAAAGTAATTTGCCAAATATAGTCAATTGTCTTTTATTTCAATCTCATTTTTGCATGAACCGCCCTTTCGGGTTTTCGGCTCATCGAGACGCCCATTTTTGCCTGAGTTACATGTAATCTCAGCGAGCTTTTACATTCTGTTTCTTGTCCCTTATTTTGCCTGGACCGCCCTTTCGGGTTTTCGATCCACCGGGAAGCGCATTTTTGCCTAGGCCGCCCTTTCGGGTTTTCGACCTACCACGCTGTTCTTTTCATCTTTAGACAAAGTACTTCTTGACTATATCGGCATTCACAGGATTCGGAAGCTCTACCCCATCCATATGCGTGAGAATCAAAGCACCGCCAGAGAAAGCCTTCTTGACAACATAAGGTCCCTCATAGTTAGGCGTCCACTTGCCCCTTGGGTCGGGTTGCTGATTCATTCTTCTTTTCAACACGAGTTCACCCTCTCTGAATTCCCGAGGACGGACCTTCTTGTCAAAAGCATTTTTCATCCTTGTTTGATACATCCGACCGTGAGCCAAAGCACCTAGACGTCTTTCCTCAATCAAATTCAACTGGTCGTACCGACTCTGGCACCATTCAGCCTCAGACAACTTTGCTTCCATAATCACACGGAGAGACGGAATCTCCACTTCCAATGGGAGGACTGCTTCCATGCCGTATACAAGAGAGAAAGGCGTTGCCCCGGTTGAACTACGAACTGTAGTGCGGTAGCCGTGTAGAGCATAGGGCAACATCTCATGCCAGTCTTTGTATGTCGTTACCATCTTCTGCACAATCTTCTTGATGTTCTTATTAGCAGCCTCAACTGCACCATTCATCTGAGGTCTGTAAGGAGAGGAGTTGTGGTGTTCAATCTTGAATTTCTCACATAAGGCCTGCACCATGTCATTGTTCAGGTTGGTACCATTGTCAGTGATGATCTTGCTAGGGACACCATACCGACAGATGATATTGTTCTTGATGAATTTGACTACCACTTGCTTAGTCACGTTGGCATAGGATGCAGCTTCGACCCATTTGGTGAAATAATCGATTGCTACCAGGATAAAACGATGACCGTTTGAAGCTTTCGGTTCAATTCTTCCGATCATATCAATGCCCCACATAGAGAAAGGCCATGGAGAAGACATAACATTGAGAACGTGTGGAGGCACATGGATCTTATCAGCATATACTTGACATTTGTGGCACTTTCTGGCGTATTGATAGCAATCACGCTCCATGGTAATCCAGTAGTAACCAGCTCTCAACAGCTTTCTAGACATAACATGCCCCGATGCGTGGGTCCCAAAGGTGCCATCGTGCACATCGTGCATGAGCTGCTCTGCTTCACATTCATCAACACATCTTAACAACACCATATCGAAATTCCTTTTGTACAGGACATCACCATCCAGCAGGAACTTGCTAGCCAACCTGCGCAGCGTCTTCTTGTCTTTGTTGGAAGCACCTGGAGGATACTCACGGCTTTGCAAAAATTGTTTGATATCATAGTACCAGGGCTTGTTGCCAACCTCGCCTGAACCTGTTTGTACAATTGCATCACTGACAGTAAACACATGGGCGGGCCGGTCTAAGCGTTGTACTTTGATCATCGGCACGTGATTCCAATGGTTTACTTGAAGCATGGAAGATAAGGTAGCAAGAGCATCGGCCATTTGGTTCTCCTCTCGGGGAATATGGTGCAACTTGACCTTTGTAAAATACGTCAACAGGCGTCTTGCATAATCACGGTAAGGGATCAAATTGGCATGATGGGTCTCCCATTCTCCCTTTATCTGGTTGATGACTAGTGCAGAGTCTCCATAGATGTCGAGGTGCTTGATTCTCATATCGATGGCCTCTTCAATTCCCAAGATGCACGCTTCGTACTCGGCCACGTTGTTGGTGCACTCAAACACAATCCGGGCTGTGAAAGGGATATGGTGCCCCTGCGGAGCCACAATTACTGCGCCAATTCCTCGACCATAGGCATTAACAGCACCATCAAAAACCAATCCCCACTTGCTATCGGGGTCTGGACCTTCACCGATTAGCGGTTCTTCACAGTCTCTCGATTTTAGAAACATGACCTCTTCGTCTGGGAAATCGAACTTCAAAGGTTGATAATCATCAAGCGGTTGGCAAGCAAGATGGTCAGCCAGGATACTCCCTCTAATGGCTTTCTGAGCTTTAAACACAATATCGTACTCTGATAGTAACATTTGCCAACGTGCGATTTTTCCAGTGACAGCCGGTTTCTCAAAGATGTACTTGATTGGATCCATCCGGGATATCAACCAAGTCGTATGATTCATCAAGTAATGACGCAGGCGTTTGGCAGCCCAAGCTAGTGCACAACAGGTCTTCTCGAGCATCGTATACCGAGTCTCACAATCGGTAAATTTCTTGCTCAAATAGTAGATTGCATGCTCTTTCCTTCCAGTTTCATCTTGCTGACCAAGCACACATCCCATGGACTCATCCAACACTGACAGATACATGATCAATGGCCTTCCTTCCACCGGCGGAACGAGGATAGGAGGTTCTAGCAAATAACTCTTGATATCGTCGAAAGCTTCTTGGCATTCATCATTCCATACCACAGGCTGATTCTTCCTTAGTAACTTGAAAATTGGCCCACAGGTCGCAGTCATGTGAGATATAAATCTGGAAATGTAGTTCAAGCGCCCGAGGAACCCTCTGACCTGCTTCTCAGTTTGCGGAGCCGGCATCTCGCGGATGGCCCGGACTTTGTCGGGATCTACTTCAATGCCTTTCTGGCTGACAATGAAGCCTAGCAACTTCCCTGATCTAACACCGAATGTACACTTGTTTGGGTTCAGCCGAAGCTTGTACTTCCTCAACCTTTCAAACATTTTAGCCAAGTATTCGACGTGTTGTTCTTCATCGGTCGATTTGACAATCATGTCATCTACATACACTTCAACCTCTTTGTGAATCATGTCATGGAACAAGGTGGTCATCCCCCTTTGGTAGGTAGCACCAGCATTTATTAGACCGAACGGCATTGCTTTGCAGCAGAAAGTTCCCCACGGAGTGATGAACGACGTCTTCTCCCTGTCTTTAGGTGACATTTTGATTTGGTTATAGCCAGAAAAACCGTCCATGAAGGAGAACACTTTGCACTGGGCCGTATTGTCAACAAGCACATCGATGTGAGGCAGTGGGAAATTGTCTTTCAAGCTTGCTCTGTTCAAATCTCTATAGTCAACACACATCCGAACCTTACCATCTTTCTTCGGCACGAGCACGATGTTAGCAACCCACTCGGGATACTCGACTGTCATGAGAAAACCCGCATCGATCTGTTTCTGCACTTCCGTTTTGATCTTCAGAGCCATGTCTGGCCGAGTCCGTCTCAACTTTTGCCTGACAGGAGGACAGTCTGGTTTTGTCGGTATCCGATGCTCCACAATCTGAGGATCCAAACCTGGCATGTCTTCATATGACCATGCAAAAATGTCCGAGTACTCCCGGAGAAGCTGGAAGATCCTTTTCTTGACCCCTTCCTCCAAGGCGGCACCGACTTTGATCTCTCTTTTGTTATCCTCGGTACCCAAATTGATTAGCTCGATCTCCTCCTGATGAGGCCGAATGGTCTTCTCTTCTTGCTCAAGCAGTCGGGTAATCTCATCTGGTATGTCATCACTATCCTCATCTTCGGTCTCGAATACCGGGGATTCAACAGTTTGGAGAAGCATAGAGTTACCGTGTTCAACGGGTTTATTTTGGTTCGATCTGCGTGACATGATTGGATGATTTTTTAGAAAATAGCTTTCATGCAGATCTTTGAAATTAATAAGAAAATGCAGATGTTTTGGTTTTTTCTGGCATTACCATTATTTCCAAGGGAAAAGCATTAAAGAAAGAAAAAAGAGTCGTGAAAGAAACGACGTTTTTTATTGATAATGGTGATGTCGGAACAAACATGCCCTTTACAAAAAGGTTACTTCCGCCTCGGGCAAGACGGAAGGATTGTTATTTTGAAAATAAAGCCTAAACAGCAAGACATATTACTTAGAATCATGCACAGACACAGGGAGATTGATAACGTTCCAGTTCTTTGCAATGCCTCCTGGTATCACAAATGTGGGCCTAGCCCCTCTTTCAGCAGTACCATCAAGAATTGCATTGGTAAATCCAGCACTACGGAACGTTCCCGTTGACATGCCTGACATCGGAGAGAAACCGAGACCCTCTTTGTGTTTGTTGTCCTGTAGCTGTATCAATTGGCCCCAACCAGCGGCCTGACCTTTCTGAACGGCTCTCTGCGCATCCTTTACTGAAGCCATGGCAGCACTAGCTCTCTTGGGCTCCGTACCCTCGATAGTCAAACCCTGGAATGCAGTTCCCTCAGCAAATTTAGCCTCGATACAAGAGAAGGATGATAACTGACTGACCAGATAAGCTTCTTCTCCATGCACTGTCACAAGTTTGCCATTCCTTACGAACTTCAGCTTCTGATGGAGGGTAGAAGTGACTGCCCCAGCCTCGTGTATCCAAGGTCTCCCGAGCAGGCAACTGTAAGAGGCATCTATGTCCATAACCTGGAAAGTAATCATGAATGTTTCAGGGCCAATAGTCATGGGGAGATCTACTTCTCCAAGCACAGTTTTACGGGAACCATCAAAAGCCTTGACTAGAAAAGTACTCCTTCTCAGAGGAACCCCTCGGCAACTTAACTGATCCAAAGTCGATTTAGGCATCACATTCAACGACGACCCAGTGTCTACCAACACGTTGGACAGCATATCTGTTTTGCAGTTCATGGAAATGTGCAGGGCCAAGTTGTGGTGCTTTCCTGCCTCTGGAAGTTCATCCTCGCCAAACCAAAGGTTACTGCAAGCAGTGATGTTAGCCACTATTCCACCAAATTGATCCTCTGTAACTTCGTGGTCAACATAGGCTTGTTCCAACACTTTCAATAACACATTCCTGTGGGCCTCCGAACTGAGGAGTAGGGCCAAGATGGATATCTTCGAAGGAGTCTGTAGCAGCTGATCAACGATCTTGTAATCGCTCTTCTTGATTATCCTCAAAATCTCATCCAGATTGGAATCTTCAATGGAAAGGCCTGGACGGCTGGTACTCTCAACAACAGGAGGGATCGTCAATGGAGCAGTCTCATCAGCAGGAATTGTAACTTGCACATCATCTTTCTTCTGAAACAAAAGGGGTCGGACCTTGCCGCTCCTCAAAGCCGTCACTTCAGCTATGCTGCCTACTGTGCTTGAGGACACCAAAGGTACTTCTTTCCCGTTTTCCAACATAGTCGCACTGTACTTGTACGGGATGGCTTTTGCAGAAGTATACGGCACCGGACCAGGTAACCGTATGACCAACGGCTCAACATCCTTCTGAACGGGTGCGCTCTTGACTGGAGTATCGTGGAAAATCGGGACTATCATGCAAACATCACTGGTAGTCAAGTAGTTGTCATTCATCAATCTTTGGATATCAGTCTGGACTACGCTGCAACCCATAGGGTTCTGAAGACATTCACAGCAGGCGGCGTGGTCGTGGCTGAACAGAGCAGCTCGGCATAGCTTGATATGTAGCGGTACTAGGGGAGTAGCAATATTACGGACACTGAGACGAGGGATTTCTTCACATACTTCGATCATATTCACGGCGGCATGGTTGGGGAGTGGATTATCAAGTACGTGTGGGACATTGTTTTCAAAGGATAGCTTTCCCTGGTCGATCAACTTCTTTACAATGTATTTCAGAGCGTAGCAACCTTCTACGTCATGACCCAGGGCGCCTTGGTGGAAATCACATCTGAGATCGGAGCGGAATCTGGGAGGCAATGGGTTTGGCGGAGGCTTGCCAGGCCTAGTGGTGCAATACCCCTTATGTAAAAGAGTTGGGAGTAGTTCGACATACGCCATTGGTATCGGCGGGAAAGACGGTCTAGATTGAGGGCCTTGTTGTTGTTGTTGCGGTTGTTGTTGAGCTAATGGTTGTTGTTGCATTTGTTGGGCGATGGCATTAACAGGGACCTGAGGCTGGCCCGGTAGAGGTGGGTATTGATGGTAGAACGGCTGATAGAACGGATGCTGGGCATATTGTAGGTACTGATACTGTTGAGGCAGTTGTATAGCATTGACAGGAGCGGCGGCGGCAGACTGATTGGTTCCGGCGGACACCATTCCAACTTCTGATTCCTTTTTCTTATGGTGACCATTGCCGTACTTCTTCGGTGCATTTGAGGACTCACCTTTCTCAAACACGATAATCCCTTCTCGGACGGCTTCCTCCAAGCGGGTACCCATAGTGACCATCTCAGAGAAATTGCTTGGGGCGGCAATAATCATTCTCTCAACATAATCTTTCTTCAGGGTCTTCAAGAACGTTTGAGTCATTTCTTCTTCGTCTAAGGCGGGAGTGATACGGGCAGCTGCCCCTCTCCACCTTTGTGCGTATTCGCGAAAGCTTTCGTCCTTTTTCTGAGAAAGAGACCGGAGGAATTCTCTATTCGGCTTGAGCCTGGTGTTGAACCCATAGTGGTTCTTGAAAGCAGTAGCTAGATCATCAAAAGTACGGATATCATCCTTGCTCAAACCGGTATACCACTCCGCGGCATCTTCCATTAGACTGTCCTGGAAGCAGTGGATCATAAGTGAATCATTGTCTGCATGGTTAGCCATCTTCCGGACGTACTTGATGATGTGGTTCTGGGGGCAAGTCAGCCCATTGTAGCGGTCAAATTCCGGGACCTTGAACTTCTTGGGGACATCCACCCTCGGTACTAAACAAAGATCGTGGGTTCTGACGAGGTCACTGCTCCCACGGTTGGCCTTGATCTCGCGACGGAGTTCTCTGGCAAGTTCTTCCATTTTTTCTTCCATAGTTCCCAATACAGGAGTTTTTCCACGGTAATCATCAGCATTGGCGCCTTGAGGCGTAGGGTGCACAATCGGCACTGTGAAGACTGTTGACTGAGGCAAGGTAGTGTGGAGGGATGTGAAATCTGGTGGGGGTACTTGACCAACATTAGCGGCACCTGAAGTCGCGGTTCCTGAAACACTGGCTGCAGTATTGGGAGCGAAAAAAGGTGGGAGTCCATACGGGAATCCTCTTGGCATGATGAACCGGCTATCGAGAGTTGATATTGGAATTGCCTCAGTGGTCTCTGGAGCAGACGAGGTTGGCTGCTCTTGAGCGGCTAGCAGGGCGGTCATAGCGTCGAGAGTTTTGGCTAATTCTTCCCTTACAGAGGCTAGTTCAGTACGGAGCTGTGCATTCTCTTCTTCCATAGCTACTTGATTTCTCCTTCTGTACTGTCTGGTCTGATGTACTCTGGTGGGTTGATCAGTCCTTCGAGCACGAGCCACTTTTCACTCTGTGGCAGAAGAAACCAGGAGGCAATGAGCACTTGGAAGTTCTTTGTGACCGATGAATGATGCATATGATGCATGATATGCAGGTGCGGATGCAAAAATGACTCTTTTTATTACCAAAGGGTTTTTTAGACAAATTAGAATTCTTTGCAAACATTTTTTGGACTAACAAATTATTCAGAGCAAATTGTTTTGATACATTGAGCCAAGGGAGTAGGCTTCTGAAACATAAGCTGAACAAACAACATAACCAATAGCAATCCTATCATCCAGAACTAAGGAGTGACTGGGTAATATTCGGAATCCGAGTCTGAAGCTGAACCACAATAACTGGCGAAGAAATCTCGACGACCTCTGACTCTCCTGGAGTCCCTCCTCAATAGATCATCCTTTTCCTCAAGCTCTTTCCTAACTCTGGCTAGCTCTTTCTTCAACATACGGTTCTCATGATCCTTCTGCTCGTCCCTGCCATCCAAAGTCATGATCAAGTTCTCAGCCTCACTGTAGCGGGCTTTCCATGCTCGCTTCTCCTCACTCTCCATAGCTAGATGCTCCTGATACATCTCCTGAGTCGCGGGAAGCAAAGGTAAGGGTCTCGATAGAGTAGACGCAGATACATGCCTCATAGCAGGGTAAGGCATGCCAATCTCCTCAGCTCGGTCTATCACCCATTGCGTATAGGCTTCATGAGCAATACCGGATCTCACACCCAAGTGCTTCACATCCTTCCTACGAATCTTAGACCAAGCATCTGTAAAAGCTTTCCTTTGCCCGGTGGGAGCATTGGAATAGTAGAAGAACTCTTGAGAAGTAGCAAGGTTGATGGGCTTCGCTCTCATAGGAAAACCAAACTGTCTCATGGCTAACTCGGGGTTGTAGTTGATTCCTCCCCGGGTACCGAGAAGAGGTACATTGAGGAAATCTCCACAACCAGTGATAATCTCCTTGACTCGAGCCGCTGGAGTAATCCAAACCACCTCATTGGGAGTAAGAGCCATAATCCGCTGCGAATAAGACCAATTCTCCGTGTTGGCATGGAAAGAACTCGGGAGGTGAGAAATAAACCACCTATAAAGAAGAGGTATGCAGCAAAGAATAAATCCGCGACCCTTGAGAGTCCGATCATGGATAGCATGGTACGTGTCAGCTAACAACGTAGGAACCGGACTCCTGGAATGGAAGATCTCAATAGCATTCATGTCCACAAAGTTGTCGAGATTCGGAAAAAGAACGAGCCCATAGATGAGTAGTGCGAGAATAGCCTCAAGGGTGTCCTGACAAGTAGATTCGAGATTAGCCCGCTCAAGTAAGTACTTTGAAGTGAAGCCCTGAATGTGAGATTTCGTGATAAGATTCTTAGACACCTCGGAAGTCTTGAGATAAAGATCCTTAGCAATAACCAGAGGAGTAAGAGAAGATCCTGGGCCCGTGAATGATACCCTCTCAGCTATAGGTAGACCCAATAAACAAGAATAAGCTTCAAGCGTAGGAACCAACTGAAAATCCGGGAAAGTGAAGCAACGGAAAACCGGGTCATAGAATTGCACTAGAGTGTGCACCAGCTTCTCTTCTACATTAGTCCGGAGAATACCAAGCAAACCACCGTATCGGAGACGAAACCCAGTAGGATTCTTAACTTTGAGTGCCAACTCCCTTAGGCTAGCCAAATCAACTTCTCTGAACTTGTAAGACTTAGTCCTCTTCATGCCTGATTATATTTGCAAAGAATTTTAGTTTGTCTATACCCTTTGATAAATGCATGTAGAGATTTTGTGCATGAATGCATGTATGCATGATTTAAATAATGGGCGAGCACGGTGGGCTAAGGTAACAAGTGGACACGGTGTCCGGTGAAACTAAGGCTTTTGATAATAGTAACCAAGGTTCTACAAAGTTCCCAAACCACAACCTCTCTTGCGTACATCATGGTAGTACCAAGCAACGCTTGTCCATGGTTATCCGTAAGAAGGTTTAGTTTGGGTGTAGTATCGCATGACGACTAAATTTCGAGACAACGCTCGGTTTAGCCACCGCACTACGTCCTAAGAAAGGCCAAGGATGGGTTTGGTAACTACGGTCCATAGCCTTCATCGGTCAATTGGAAGTAAAGTGTCTAAGCATGACAACACACGCCGACAACATCACCTCCAAAATGCCTCAGCTATGTGAGATTGATCGCGTAATCCAATGCACGAGGCAACCCTCGGAATGGATTGTCGATTATATCTCCCCTAATCTTAAGTTCACTCAGCCCGGGTATAGGGCTTTTGATATTCTCACCCCACACGTACACAAGAAAAAATTTTACATGTAAAAATAAAGCAAAGCATAAAATAAAGCGTGTAAAACTAGGCGTAGCCCTACCTATTCCCCAGTGAAGTCGCCATTTCTGTCATCGCGATTTTCGGGTGTCAAACCATTAATTGGATTTGAACCTTTCGATCATTGATGTTTCTATTTTTTTTGGGGAAGGTAAAATCGAGAAAACCTTAGAAATCCTAAGTTCGGGGCTGATTTCATCGCGGGAAGGTGTTAGGCACCCGCGGTGACTATAGTATCCTATAGGAACCGTTTTACTACGCTTTACGTTTGTGCGTTGCTTTTATTGCTACTTGTAAAAGAAATTGGTTTTAAGAATGAGAGGGAGAAAATTGGATTTTATTTTATTGGACTTGGAGAGATGTAAGTCTCTTGCCTACATACCCTTTTAAGGGATCAAAATTCCATGTAGTTCTCTTCCAAAATATTTTTATGAGTTTTGTTTGTTTTTTAGTTTGAAAAGAGATTTTGAAGAAGGGAAAGAAGCCGTGTAGGCATTAGAATTGAAAAAGAAAGCATTTGGTTGATTCGATTGTTAATGAAAAAACGGTTAAAGTTGGGAATTAATTGCATTTTTGATTTGATTAAGAAAATAAAGGGAAAATCCTTCGGAGTTTTGACTCCGAGGCTTGTTTGAAAAAGATTTGAAGTGATGGAAGTTATTTGTTTTTCAAAAGATTGATTTTTCTAAGTACCGCGTATCCTAAACATACACCTAGCGATGAACATACAACGTGTGTGCGTGTGTCGGTGCATGTGTCGGTGTACATCATCATAGTCCATAGTCTTTTACATCGGGTCCTATTTTACATTCTATAGTCTTGCATGAAATTAAAGAAAAGGTAAACTAAACCTAAAATATTACATGAATTAATGGAAATTGTATAAGGGTGACTAAAGGAAGAAAAACAAATGAGAGTGTGGCAATGCTTGCAATGTGCATGAGACATAGAACCAAATGGTTAGTAATGAAATGAGAGATAATAGCATGAGTAGTAATGCATAATGGATGAAATTTACTAACAAAGCACTAAACCAATTGAAAAAAGATGAAGTGAGCATAACTAAAAACATTAAGCAAATTGCAAAAGAACAAACACCAAAAATAATGCAAATGACACTAAACTAAGACCTAAAATCTAAACTAAATCCTATGACCTATAATCCTCATCACAACCAGTTTTAGAGATTTATTTCATGTGTCAAAGCGTAAACCAAGTAGCACAAAATCAACACACACTTCTTTATATGCATTTTATCATTTTAAAACACTTTACATTGCTTGTAATGCAAGAAACCAAAGATGCAATCCAAAAACAGTAGCAGCTATCACAAATCATGAGAAAAATGTTACACAAATCATATGTCAAGCATCAGAACCATACCATACAAAAGTTGGAGCGAGTATTGCGTATGAAACGTCGTGAAAACGCCGAAACGGGCATAAATCATCACAAAAAGCAAACACACATATTTTTCTCTAATTTTCACATGTAAAATATCACAACACATCAAGAAAATAGTAAAAAACATACAGTAAAAATCTTGGAATTTTTCAATGAAGTTTGGCATGCAACAGGTCCAATTAGCAAGTATCAAGGTGCAAATAGCAAGAAAAAAAACTCAGGAAATTGAAAGAAAGCCAAAAACTGGAAGCCCAAGGATTCTAGGCCCAAAAACCCACGGACCTGATGGGTACGGATCAGACCAATGCACCAGGTGCGTTGGATTGATCCGGATCCATCAAGATCCTGATCAAACGGCTAGGAACAGACGAAGGTGGGTCGGGTTTTGGATCAACCCGACCCAAACACACATATAAAAAGGGCTATGAGCCCGGTTTGTTCATTTGGGTCGCATCTTTCTCTTTCTTCCCTTCTCTTCTCCAGCCGTTCTCTCGTGTTCTTGAACCCTAACCCTAACTTACTTGAATCCACCCAGAAACAGAGGAATCTTGGCTTAAACGCCTTGATTCTTGTTTCTAATCATGGTTCTGATGCTAAAATTCATATGAACACTGGGGATCCGTGTGGATTTGTTGAATCAGTACGGTTTTGAACCGTTTTGGATTCTTCTTGGTTCGAAGCTTTCTCACGCGAGATCCTTACGGATTCGTTGGTTTGCAACGGCTGAAAGTCGTTGTAAACCTCAGAATCTTCGTTGTTTTTTGGAAAAAAGTTAGGGTTTCACGAACTTCGACTGGAAAAGCTTCGAATCCGCATGAACTCGCATCAAACCAGTGTTCATTACTGTTTACGAATGGGAAAAGGTGAGTTTCTTTGATTATTACCTGATTTTGTTCGGAGATTTGCTTTGAGTCTTTGAAATGCTTCGATTCAATGCTGTTTTCAATGATTCTTGGTTTGAATTCTGAAATAGAGCTGGTGATTTTCTGCTTCTTCCCTTTAACCGGTTCGGATTCTTCAGTTTCTTCACCCTCTTCTTCTCAACTTCTCACGCTCTGTGATCGCACAAGATTTGTCGCTTTCAGTGATGAACTTTGTGCTTGAATTGCAGTGTAAAGATTCAATGATGATGATTCCGCTTCGAATCTCTGAGAATCAACGAAACTCCTATTGAAATTGCTCCAATTTTGATTCTGAAACCCTAGCCTTCTTCTTCGTGTTCTTCAGCTTCTTTGATTTTGTTGCATTTTGATCTAACTAACATGAGAGAGAAATTGGTGAACTGTTTGTGATGTGGCGCGTTATGAATGGGATCTGCGTTGTGAATTTCTGACACTGTGTGCCTTTTATAGCATGCCATGTGTGCCTGCGAGCCAGTAGGGGACTGCCACGTGGAATTGAACACTTGCGTGGCCTTGGACTGAATTCTGAGAAAGGACTTAAAAGCAAATTTGTAAAATTTGGGACTGTTTTGTAATTTTTAAAAGATCGGACTGTTTTTAAAAGAAATGAAAGAATTGGACTGTTTTCAAAAGAATTGGGACAAACTTGCAAAAAACAAAATATTTGGACTGAATTGCAAATTCTAAAAACGTTTGGACTAAAATGCAAAAATAATAACTAAAACTGGTAAAAAAAAGTAAATTGAAAACAACGTAAAGTGAAACATCTAAAACTGACAAAACGGACTAAAATGAACAAACTATCAAAAATGAGGTATTTTAAAATACCTCTCTGTCAAAATTTTGAATAATGTGAAAAGACTAAAATGCCCCTGGGACAAAAACGACTCAGACTGACTCAGATGCAACTTAAGATGAATTTTGTGCAAATTTGGATTAATGATTCATGAAAACAAATTGAAAAGACTCAGGGACAAATTGTAGGGACTAAAATGGGTTCCTTTGTAGGAAATGACCAAAATACCCTTTTTGTATGGTTTTATGCAAAAATTTAAAGGACTGAAGCAGTAATGTATGCAGTTGAAGCACAGTAGAAAACATGATGAATTTGAAAGTATTAGAAAATAGCAGAGAAAATTGAGAGAGTATTTTTTGGTCCAAAATGAGGGTATGACACATCTATCTCTTTTTTCATGGAAAAAACATTACTGCCCGTTGCATTCTTGCGGTATATCCTTGTCGTGCTTGCTCCTTTCTCAATTGAGTTTTTCTTTTTAAAGTGAAGATCTATATTGGTCATTCACAATTTTCGTGCAGGACAATTTAGTCCATGATAAAAATAAACTTAAAATAGTCCCCAACATTTTTATACTGTAGACAAATTAATCCCTATGTTATACTGAATCATGACTAATTTGTCTATAATAAAAAAATGTCAGAGACTATATACATCATTTATTCATTCAGATAGGAATGAAAGTTTTCTTAAAAAGGTCAAAGTAATCTGAAATGGTTGAAAGAAGTAAAATTCATATTTTTAATGGTTTGTAGGAATGAAAGTTTAAATGTATGGTATTTTTTTTTCTTTTTGAATTTTGCTCTTTACTCAAATGGATTTGTTCATTCTCAAAGTAAATGACCAAAATGCCTTTACACATGTTAACTCACGCTAGTGTTAAATTTGCGTGAGTTAACTCACGCAGAGATTTACACAGGATTTACACAAGCATGAGTTAACTCATGCTGAGATTTGCACTAGCGTGAGTTAACTCATGCTGAGAGTAAATGAAATTTGCATTAGCGTGAGTTAACTCACGATGCGCAAGTTAACTCGCGTCGGGGCATTTTCGACATTTACTTTAGAAATGAGCGAAACTGTTTGGGTAAAGAGCCGGATTCTTTCTTTTTAATGTCTTCAGTCTTCTACATTATTCTACTTTTGCTTGTTGGGTTGGGCTATCTCTTTTGTTCTATAAAACTTGTGGGCCTTATTTTAAGAAAATTGTTGTTCTCGCATTGAAAATTTCTTAAAAACACATTGAAATGACGATACCTCCAACGATAGTTAATGATCGTTGCGATCTATCTGACGGTAGTTAATTATCGCTCACTTTTATTTCCCAGCTGTAGTTAACCACCGTTGCGACCTGAAACATAACAAAGGCAACAACTTCAGTTTATGCATAACCTTTCAATCTTCAAACTCTCAACCAAAATCACCAAAGTTCATTTTCACGAAATTCATCCAAATTACTCCAAGAAATAATTCACAAGTAAGTAATCATAATGCTATTAACATAAAATGTAGTTTGTATAATTTTTATTTATTTATAATTTTAGCAAAATGTTAGCGTTTAGGGTTAGTTTGAAAATCTTATTTTTTATTGTTAGATTATGATGTTATAAGTATGTTGATGTTGTCATTGTTGTTTAGAGTAGATTTAGGTACAATGTGGTTGTTTTGAAGTTGAATTTACACAAATTGTGATAGTTTTCTCCTTTGCACTCAAGATGTTTGATGAAATACCTAAATGAATAATTCAATGTTTTTTTTGCTTTTGTTTTTATATAGATATGTATGAGATCTTGTGTAGAATTCAATTAGGCAAAGAGACAATGACGAAGAATCTTAGGCTTTCCCATCATTTGTGCAGCCTATTCCTACAGACCAGGTTATTCAGGCTTTCACAGACTTCCATGTACATTGCATTCCTCATGATTAGTGGGGTCCGAGGGTAGATGAAAAGTGGAATTATGTCCCTGGTTATATGGTTTGGTATGGCCGGGTGTCTCACCCAAAGATTATGCCTCCTATGGGTGGATCTCCTCTCAGGTCGGCGAATCGGAAGCAGATTATTGCGCAGGAGCATGCCAAAGATATGCCCGACTCATTGGAGATTATTAGGTCATGTATTTAGATTGTAGATCAAGCGTTAGCTCTGAGGGGCGTGTTGAGCAAGGAGGATATGATGGAGACATTGAGCTAGATTTGCAGTACGGGTATGCCAGCCTTGACATATTCTATCACCAAGACACAGAGGCAGATGTCGAGGCGGATGCAGTCAAGCCAGCCTTGACTTTTACTTCACTTTATGTACATTTTTGAATTTGTTGATGTAACCTAATGCCATTTTGTACTGATGCACTTTGATTTGGTTCTAATATAATTTAATGACATTTGACTGTGTTTATCTTATTTATTGTTTTAACCTTAATGTGTTGAATTTATAATTTAATTGAATGAATGTATGTTTGAATGAGAAAATGATTAATTGTATGTTTGAATGTATCCAGGAAATTGTATGCCTTTGAAAATGTTGTAGCCACTGCCTCTGCCTTCACGACACAGCTGCATTTAACTGCAGTTTAGCCAACGATAGTTAACTACCGATTAGACTAGCTAGAGTTATTAACTGCAACTGGGTTAGTTGTAGTTAACTACAATTGGGACCTAATTTGTGTGGATTTTGATCCACCGATAGTTTGTGTGGTCCATAATCCACACATATATACATGATTTTCACGCTTCTCATTTCATTTCTTTTCTTCCCTTAAACTCAACATACAAAATTTTCTCGGGCAGATCTAAACATGATGTTGGTTATAAGATGTGTGGTGATGGAGAGAAAGTGTCTCAACATCATTGTTATGAACACCTTTGTCATACCCCATTTTTGGACCGGTTACTTTCTTTTTACTCGTCTTTTGAACCCATTTTACCCAGTTATATTCTCAACAATGTACAGTTTATTTCCCAACATTTTATCTTTTCACTTCCCATAATTTTACCAGTTTATGTCTCGGCATATTATCTGTTTATTTTGCAAACATTTTACTCGTTTATTCCGCAGCTTTTATCCATTTAAATCTCAACTTTTTACCAACATTTTATCTGTTTATTTTTTCAACGTTTCACTTTTATTTTCTCGTTTTAGTAGTCTTTTAAAGTTGATAAGTTTTCGTCGTTTCAGACAAAACTTCGGCAGAGAGGTATTTTAAAGATAACTTTTTCGCTTTCGAGTCCACTTTTATTTATTTATTCTAGTCTTTTTATTGTTGTTTTTTATTATGTCCTTTCATTTTATTCTACTATTATTAATATTAGTTTCTTTATTTTTATTTGAAAATTTTCCTTCACAAACGAATCCCAAAACTCACAAAAAAATAAATGTTAATTTGTTTAATTGTTTTCCATCATATTTAATTTCCTCCAAAAAAATTCATAAAAAAAAAATAAAGAATAAAAGAAACATGAAATAAGGTGACATCATCAAGGTAATATCATCAAAGTGACATCACCAAGATGATGTCACATGATAACTTGCATCCAACAAAGTGTGACTTGGTTCCCAAGCTTCAAAAAACAACCATACTCAAACTTGAGCTCCAAGTCTCATTTCACCTATAAATAGAGATAGAACTTGTCATTCAAGGAGAGAAAAATAAGAGGATTTCTTTTTTAGAGAAAGGAAGCTTGAGGAGAGGAAGAAACAACACTATAATCTTTTTAAGTCTTGGCATTTTTTTCATCATCCACCAACAATACAAATCAATACAACCACACAAAACCACCACAAATCAACAAAAACCACTACATCACCACCACCAAAACTAAACAACCCATTATCTTATCTTTTTCCTCCTATTCTCCCCCTTCAAAGGTACTCTCTCTCTCTCTCTCTCTCTCTCTCTCTCTCTCTCGTTTTTCTCTTTTGTATGTTGAGCTCGAGCTTGTCTTCCTCGACCTCAGCTTTATAACCCTAAGCTTGAGCTTGTCTTCCTCAACCTCAGCTTTATAACTGAGAGCTTGAGCTTGTCTTCCTCGACCTCAGCTTTATAACCCTAAGCTTGAGCTTGTCTTCCTCAACCTCAGCTTTATAACTGAGAGCTTGAATTTGTCTCCCTCGACCTCAGCTTTATAACCCAGAACTACGTAGCTTTGATTTCTCCATCGCACCTGGAGATACGTAGGAGCAAGATGAAACTCTTGTCAAGCACAATAAAAAAAAAACCTTTTTCCTCTATATTTAAAACATTGCATTTTCAAATCAATAAAAACAACAAAAAAACATACTTCTTCTCCCTCCATTCTTTCACTTAGAATTTAGGCAATATTTCACAAATAAATAAGCAAGTAATTAGCACAAGATAATTTAGGCAAGAGGCTCCTTCGGAGTACCGAAGTCGTTTAGGGTGCTTAACACCTTCCCTAATCGAAACCAACCCCCGGACCTTGATCTCATAAGGGGTTTTTACTCATTTTTCCCTTCCCACAAATAAAAGTTGAGAGTTCAAAGATTGAAAGGTTCAAACCTAATTAATGGATTGATACCCGAAAATCGCGAGCACAACCTTCTCTTTCATCGCCACTCATCTTAAAAACTGAACAAAGAACCGTGAAAAATTTATGCGCGAAATCTGGAAAAACGAAGTGGTTGTTATGAGCTAGATTTTAGTGGTATGTTGTTACTAATATAGAAATATGTTAGTTTGTGCAGGCCAACATGATCTAGTTCAAAAACACCATCTTCAAAAATCTTTATCATGTTGTTTGATTTTTTTTTTATTTGTATAAGTTTGAAAATTAGGTGTTCTGAAGAAAGGCAAAGCCCAACGGTAGTTAAGTGCTGGCCTATCTGCAGTTAACTATCGTTGGTGTGCAGCAGTAGTTAATTACCGTTGGGGTATTTGCGTCAATGCAATGTGTTTTTAAGAAACTTTGAGTGTGAGAACAAACTTTCTTATTTTAAACACGTACCGACCTTTTCTCATATCATTGTTAATATATACTACCTTCGTTCATTTATAATTGTCACTTTTGTATAAAAATTTTGTTTCTAATTAACTGTCGTTTTCAAAGTCCAATACATCATTAAATTGTGTTTTACCTATATTAGCCTTAGATATTTATTGCAGAGAGAGAAATACATGAAGTGAGATATTAAATGATTAAGGTTATTATAGAAAAAATAAACATTGTTGTATAAAAAGTAGTAAAAGTATTTGTTGTCTTGGTTTGTGTAAAAAGTCAAAATGTGAAAATTAAAAAGGAACAGAGAGAATATATATATATATATATATATATATATATATATATATATATATATATATATCACTACAAGAATTTTGGTGATTATTGGCCAAATAAATCCCACAATAATGATTTAAATCCCTCAATAATACACATTACTGGGGGATTTTGTGACAAAAATGGTCCCTCAGTAATACTGGCGTCAATAATGTTACTGGCGGAATTTTCCCCTAGTAGTGTTTGGGGTGATTTAAGGAAACAATACTGAGGGATTATTCCGTCAGTAATTACTAGCGGAATATTCAACCAGTAATTACTGACAGAATAATCCGCCAGTAATGTATTAGAAGATTTTTGACAAATTAATACTGGCTGTTTTATTCCGCCAGTAAAGTTTACGACCAAGAATACTGGCCAATTAATCCGCTAGTAATTTCGCTTCAAAATAAAATTAAAATGCAAATCCGCCAGTAATCAGTGCGGTGACAAACACTAATGGCTGAAATATCTGCCAGTAATACTCTTTTTATTTATATAAAAATAGGTCTAATTAATTACAGCACATCCGAATGATATAAAATTAATTAGACAAATAAATTAAAGAAATCATTTTTTTTGTTGGATCAACAATTTTCATTAGCATAGGAAGGTATAAGAACTACCGACTCTAGCAAAGTACAGAAATACAAAGGTATAGCAACAGCAAGTTCAACAAGCAGCAAAAAACTAAAGCAAAATAACAAGGGAAGCACACACAAACAATCCTTGTGTGCTCCCTGATTCTACACAGCTAAGATAAAAAAAACTGAACAAAAACTAAAGCTAAAAGTTCTAACAGCAGCAAAATAAAGACCAACCAACTAGTCTACAAAACAAGAAAAATCACTGCCTAGTTCCCAAAACCACCACATCACAGAGAATAGTCCAAACTAATCATCATAGTATTGGGGAAAATTTGATCCCCATCTCCCACTTGATGATCTATTTCCTCCTCTACCCATATTCTGGGGATTTTCTTGTGAAGCATTATCCATAAAATTACTATAGTTTCTCAAAAAAATTTCACCATCTGGTATGTTGAAATCAGCAGCATTGATAGCGGATCTCGTCGAAGAAGACGTCTGGCGATCACCTACAGGAATATGAGGTCTATGATGCTCTTCATGATCACTACGCACAGGTTGGGGTTGTAGGCGAGGGCGTTTGTTCAACTGCGGTATTATGCACCTAACCATCGACGCCTGCTGTGATAATAGGAAAAGAAAATGATTATATAGAAATAAAAGAATTCATATTGAATTCATTCAGAAATAAAAGAATTCCAGTGAAGGATTGAATTCATATTTATATGGATATTGATTGACTGCAGTCAGAGAAAGCACGCAGTTACTGCAGTCAGCTTATACCAATTGTTGGATTCATCCAACATTCATAAATCATGGAGGCAGCCTATGTTGGTGCTCAGACAAGGTGTGTTGCAATGTTGGTGTCGGCGGTGGACACTGTCTGGGAAAAACAGGTCCCTGTTCAATTGAATAAACCCATATGAATTGAAATTAGCATGAATTTTGCATGAATTGGAACTTGACTGGGCTAATTAAACTAATAATAGCCTTGTGATGAAATAGATATTTCCATAAAAGAACTGCGATGAAATAAACCTTCATAGCCTTGTGTTCCAGTACTGATGTGAAATTGGGTTTTAACTTATTCATAATCATGTGGTTTTACCTTATGTTGGAAAACTAGAGAATTGTTAAATCTAAACCGTGTAATAGATTGGATGGTTAAGATTTATTTGACAGCGTGACTGCGTCATTTTGGAGACTGCAGTGAATCGCTCTTCATATTTATATATCGAAATCTTAGTACTAAATTGGTAATAAAACAGAACAAAAAAAAGAGTAATAAAACTTAAAAAAAAAAAAAAAGAATCAGATATAAGATCATACCTCAAAATCATCATATTGCGGTGTTCTCGCGTGATCATATGGTTCAAGTTGTGATGTATCACCACGAGATCGCCGTTGTTGTTCTTGCATGGTTCTTTGCACCAATTCAACTACTTGGCTCTTCATTTCTTGTTGTGATTTTACAAGTTCTTCTTGTTGTGCCTTCAATATTGCATTCTCAGCCCTCAATTGCTCAACCTCAGTATAAATGGGATCGTCGTGTCTACGAGATGACCGACTTGTGCTACCATAAGAGTTAAGGCGAGTATCTATAAATGTGCCAGATGAATCCTTTTGATATAACGAAGAGTTGCTACCAGCACCAACAATACGGCCCTTGTTCTTCCCACCCGTAGTCTCTATATATTTGTTCATTATAATTCTACTAGCAGTGTCAGAATCAAATTGATCAGAAGGGGGAAGACTATCCTGCTGACTTTGAAAAACTTTAATATATTCTTTCATGGTCTCCTGCACATATATTCAAACTAAAATTTAAGTTATCTTGTCTAAAACAAACCAAACATCTGAACTGCTCTAAACGCAACAATGAAAACACCAACAGTCCAAATAGAACTATTGAGTGAAAGCAAATAGTGAAGCCATAAAAACACCAACAGTGAAGCCATTAATTGATATATTTAATAAAAATAAAAATATTAATATTAATATTATACGTACATGTATGCTTTCCGATCTTTTATCACGAGGCAATCCATCTTTAAAATGAAAATAATCAAAAGTCTCCAATAAGGTTGGAAGTCGTCCATATTGTGCTTCGTGTCTGAAGCTAGATGTACTAGCATTTACAGACCCCCCCGAGTGTGTGTTGGTAACTGCCTTTACTGAATGTCTATTAAGTTTATTCTGCGCACACTTCTTTTGGTATTCTGGTGTATTCCACTTCTTGCACAACTCAAGCCATGTGCCTTCGCCAATCCATTTTGGACGATTTTCATCGTTTGGTCCACGGTTGTTGCGCGCAACCAAAAGCATGCTTGAGAGGCGCGTGGAGCATGCACTGTTAAAAGCTTTACTAATTTCACGATCCTCATCTTTCTTCCAAGTACATTCGACTAGATGTCCCTTTATACCTCGGTTCATGACAAAATTTACATTCGACTAGATGTCCATCTTTTACACCAAATTCGTTGTCGTAGAACAACATGCAACCTTTAACACAACAATCAATTCTCTTCACACCAAGTCCTAACTTTGACACTAGCTGTTTCGCTTCATAAAAACTTTTTGGCAAGCCATCAGTTATGGGCGTTGAATCCAACATCATTTTGGTCGTCAAATCTAAAGCTTGTTCAGGAACATGAAATTGAGACTTTTGGGCTATAAGTCTTGCACACATTGATAACTTTGAATGAGGAGACCCTGGGAACAATGGTTTATTTGTTTCTTTCAAAATATTATAAAATTTTTGGGCTTCTTCATTTGGGGGTTCATCTACATCGACATCCTCCTGCACCTCATCATATTCGGCATCTAATCCAGCATTAACTCCAAGACCATCCACTATCATATTATCCATCATTTCAAATTGAACATGTCGGGTACTACTTGATGAACCTACTGCATGACTCTCTTGGACACCTACATTAACTATCGGAGGTGACACAAATGACGATTCACCATGACTTGTCCAAATCCAATAGTTAGGTCTGAAACCTTTACTATATAAATGCAACCTAATTTCGTCTTCACTGCGAATGCACCTACAATCACAAACCACACACGGACATCTAATTCCCCCTTCATTTATGACTACAGGCTTAACTTTTACGATACTGAAAAAAAGTTCAACACCTAACTTAAAAAGCTCCTTAACTTGCCCTCTTTTTTCATGATGATTTCTATCATACATCCAACTACGATCACCCATACCTGTAATGCATATAACATGGTCAATATAAAATAAAGATCACTAAAAAACTTTAATTTCTACTTTTTTTAATTTATTTTTGAAATTGTTTCAATTACTAAAAAGTTTTAATTTTTAAAATAAATTCACACACATACAAATTGAAGGAGTCAATAAATTATAAAATAAAATTTTACAAAATGTCATTTTTAGACTCAAGTTACAGTGATAACACACTTCTTAAAAAAATCACAATAATACCACTAAAAAAATCACAATAATAACACTAAAATATATACTAAAAAATAACAATTATTAAACAATTCTTAAAAAAACAATTATTAAACAAAACAAATTGTACAATTTTAATTTGACTACTAACCTTGTGTCAATTAGAGTCTCACTTTAAGAATTGCTCCCATCAACACCACCAATAAAGCTATCAATAACTATATAAAAATTTAAAATCTATCAATATCAAAATAATTAAGAAAATAAATTCAATACATCTAACATTAATAAAAAAATATAAGTCTTTACCTTGATGAGAAAAAGAATTGTGTAGGAAAAAGTTGAAGAAATTTAGTAAGATTGCAAAGAATTGTTTTAGAAAGATAATGTTTGTTGTGAATGAGAGATTGAGAGTTAAGAAGCAGTATGCATACGACTATAAAAAAAATAGACTGCATAAGATTACTGGCAGATTTGCTTTCAATACTGGCGAATTTTTAATTAGAGGCAACCGACCATTACTAGCGGATAAAGTAGACTACTGGCGGATTCTATGCTTTAATTACTGGCGGATTCTATGCATTACTGACGGAATATTAAATGACAGTATTACTGACGGATACTTTGTATTACTGGCGGACTATTTATTCCGTTATAAAATTACTGACGGATATATATCCCCCAGTAACGCAAAGTCATGTTGTTTATATTATTGGCGGAACATTTCCGCCAGTAATAATTCGATGGCTCATTATTGACGGATTTATCCGTCAGTAATGTAAGTTATTGAATTATTGAGGGTTTTTTCCGTCAGTAACTTTACTGAGGGTTTTTTTAATGTTATTGGAGGTTTTTTCCACCACTAATTACTGAGGGTCTAAATCCCCCAGTAATGCAATTTTAAATTGGCTAGTATATTGAAGAATTCTTGTAGTGTGTGTGTGTGTATATATATATATATATATAATTGATTTTTTAGGTGTTTATTGAATTTATTTATATTATCATCTTTTTTAAATTATATTTTTATAATAAATATTTTTTTCCGCAGAATCTTATGTTTTTATGATTTTTTGCAATTTACAATTTTTTTATATCCAAACGATATTAGATGAAATCTCGTGTTTGACAATCATTCTCAGAGTCACTTATGTGCTTCTCTCATAATTCAACTTATTATAGTCAATGGCTTGACGAAGGCTATCAACTCCTTATATCAAAAGTTTGTTTGACAATATATAGTGGTCAAGAGGTGTGTCTCGTTGATATTGAGTGTCAATGGTGGTGTAAGTGTATATGGATGATAAACTTCGGCTTCAAGGGTGAGATTGATTGACTCACACTTATTGTTGAAATTATTAGTATGTCCAGTGTGAGTAAGAGTTATCACATTAGATAAAAAAAAAAAAAGTGGATGATGGTCATTACATAAGTGAGAGAAGTATATTGTGTAAGTGTATATGGATGATAAACTTCGGCTTCAAGAGTGAGATTGATTGACTCACACTTGATGTTGAAATTATTAGTATGTCCAGTGTGAGTAAAAGTTATCACATTAGATAAAAAAAAAAGTGGATGATGGTCATTACATAAGTGAGAGAACTATATTCGATGTCTAAACATTCCTGGTTTGCTTAAAATTCAATGCAATGATTTATCATTCTCCCTTACGACCCAACAAAGCTTAGTTTTTATTCTTGAATTGGTTTTGTTTGTGAATGATGGTTAGTATTTGACTTGTTAACTATATGTTAAAGATGGGAATGGTTTTTTTTTTTTCTTTTTCTGGGAATGGTTGATGCCATGAGATGGGAATGGTTGATGCCATGGCAACATAATAATGGTGGGAAGGGGGGGCCCTCTCTCTCGTACGCATACAGTTCTTAATTGATAATAATTTATAGTCCTTTATAAGTTAACCTTTTGGTTGAGTTTCAAAACAAAAATCTCCTCAATAGCTCATGTTTGTTGGATATTTTCTTGTTAATCCTTTATTCGATTTTGAGCACGAAAATTGAGGATATAATTTCAGTAACAGTGCATTCCATTAAATTACTGTTTTCTTGTGTCCTCTTGTACAATTATACCGTTGAATTATTAATATGACACATTGCTAACGTTGAAAGTTAGCTCAACCAATAAGATTGAATTTCATTTATGCAAAAATCATTAGGTTTGTTTCCTGATGTATTCTAACTGTTTTATTGTTTTAGTATATTTAGCCTTTGTCAAATCATATTTGGAAATTCCCTAAATATCATGATATTGAATTGAAGAAGGTAACCATGCAAGCCAAAATATCATGGATATTTAACCAATGGTGATATTGTTTAATTAAAAACACTTTATTGAATTTTTAAAAGGAAAACGGTATTTGTACAAGTAATTTGTAACAACTTTTGAATAACACTCTTTTTTAAACTCACATTGTATTATTACTCTCTCTTTGTTTTTCCATATATCTATATTGTTTTTTACTAATAAAAAAACAGAAAAAAAAACGTTCTCACAAAAATTATTACTACGAAATAGTTATACAAATATGGTTGTTATTTAAAAAAAACCACCTCCCTCCCCTGATTTTCACGTGTCTTTTGGGATGTTCGGTGCATGTAGCAGCAGTGTTCACGTAATTTTTGGTATTGTCAGACTATTTTTGAAAAATATCCGTATGATATATTGATTTTAAATGGCAGTAGTTTGTTCAACTAACATTACCATAAAAAGGTTCCATGTCGTTTTTAGTTTTATTTGCTAAAACATCTAAACTGAATTTTGTAAAAATTAAATAATAATATTAAATAATTAACTTTTTTTGAACAAGCTTAAATAATTAATTGTTATCATTGCGAACTAGTTAATTATTACTGTTAATATAATCAAAATTGTTAGCAAAGTTTTTGAATTAAGTGTTGTCTTGTGAAAACACTAAACCAATTGGACAACCCCAATCAAATTGGTTTAGTTTAGTTCAATTTTTTTTCAAATCAATCGAATCAAATCAACGGCATATTATTTTTATTTTGTAGACTTTTAGCTTTAAAATCGAATAAAATTACCCCGCGAACATCCACCAGCAATAGGACATAAAAGTAGGTGAAATATTAACATTAAAAAAGTGCACTAAACCTTTTCTATATTCATGTTTATGTTATGAGGCAATCAGAAAATCTGTATTATTTTTTTGGGTACAAAAATCTGTATTTTTATTGCCATGCAATAATCATATAAGAGGACTGTTTCGTATACTATACAATCACACGTTTATTATGAGGTTGAGTCTTTCCTCTAAAAAGAAAGGAGGTTGAATCTTTCTTCTCACGTACACTATTTGCTTGCATTTCTATCTCTCTCTCATATTTTTTTTGTCACTCTCATTTCTTTTGAAGTAGTTTAGTGAATGTTGCCCACACATTTTAAATATGAAAAACTAGAGAGTTTAAGTTCGAACTCCAATCTCTATATAATATTATCTTACAGCTACCAACTAAATTATACTCATGTTTCTTTTTATTCCAATGAAATATTTCATCCTTAAATTGCATAACTCACAATTATCATTTATTTCTCATCCAAATTTCATACTCTTCACTCTCACACTCTCTCTCACACTTTCAAATTCATTAAATTAATATTTTAATCATATGGAACAAACTTTTGAAAATCCTTAAATATGCAACTTTTATTAAATCTATCAAACCGGCCCATACAATAAGATCGGTGACATGATATATACTTGAGGATACAGACAAAAAATTAGATATTGATGTTAAGGGTTCGTTTGGTTGGGGTTATTTTAGAGGACAGGGGAGGGAAGGTGATATTTTTATTTTTAATAAAGTTCGTTTGATTCAATTTTTTAGGAGGGAGAGGGAAGGGAAGGGAAGGGAAAATAGAGCATTTATTGGTTTCTTTCAAATTAGAGTTTTTTAGAGGGAACATAAGGGATATCAAAAATATAACATATTATATTGACAAATTACCCTTAATTTTTATTAATATCCTAAATTATCCTTGTTGAAAATATCAAAAGCTCAATAGAGGAACCTATGAAAAAAAACATAAAATTCTAAGACATTCTCATATTTTTCAATATGTTTTTTTTAATATGTTTTTTTTTAAGAAGTTAAACTAGTACATTTAAATTGACATCGAGAAAAATCGAATCTAAAACTTTGAGAAGGAACACACCGAAGTCACAAGGCAACACCATTAAACCAACCTAAGTGGGTTTCATTTCTCAATATATTAATTAAAACAATAGATTCAATTAATGGAGATAAATTAGACCATAGTATATCTTTGACAAAAAAATAATCAACATCTTGTAGTCACATCTTATCATTCCCAACATCGTTTGAAGTTGTTTTTTCTTAAAAATATTACTTTGAATTTAAATTTACTTCATTGCAAACACTAGAAAGGATACAATGAAAAAGTTTGTGAAAGAAACATCTCATAACACATTCAATAAAGAAATTGTCAATAAAAGCTTAGTTAGAAATTGGTGTAGTTATTGGGCTTTGCCCTATCTTATACCAAAAAAAAAGGAAAAGAAATTGGTGTAGTTTAAATGGTTTGAAAAGCCTAGTTTAAATAGTTTAAAAGCTTATGTTAAAATTCACATTATCATTAACATATACTCCATCCGTTTCAAAATACATGTCCATTTTGAAGAAATTGTTGTAACCAAGAAACCAAATAAATTTTGTTATTTTTTATGAAATTATGTGTGTTTTCTATACTACCCTTAACCATTTATTATTTCATTCTATTTTTTTTTCTCTCTCTATAATAAATATATAAGGGTATTATTGACAAGACAATAATTAATTTTGCATTGAAACTTGAAATGGACAAGTATTGTGAAACAAAATTAATCTTCAAAATGGACATGTATTTTAAAACGGAGGGAGTATATTTTAAAGTCTGATATAAATATGAGATAAAAGAATCTTTTAAAAAATTTTAAATCCTATTTTAAATTGAATTTATATTCTAAAATAAAAAAGTAATATTTAAATGTTCAATTCATTTTCAATGACACCTCTCTTTCTTTTAATTAATAGTTTCTTAATATGTGTGTAAAAATCTTAAACGACATTCATTTTAAAAAAGAGAAAATATTTTATTATCTATTTTTTAAAAAATATGCTATTAAAGTTTTAAAAACATAAACTCAATTGAATACAACCAAATCAACTTTTTTTTTGGTTGTTGCTGATTTGGTTCGGATTGTCAGAAACTCACAAAAATTGAATCAGAGCAATTACTTTTAATTAGTTTGAGCAATTATTAATATAATAGAGCACGGAAGAACAGTGTACGGTTTTGTTAGGAGATGTTCTAATTGCTAATAAACTCTGTACGGTTTTGTTTTTCTTTTTATTGTTAAGCACTTATGTTTCATTTGATTCTTTTTTTGGAAAATGTTTCATTTGATTCTTGTTAAGATGTGTGAAATGTTATTAAATGTTACTAATGTTGCATCAATGTTTCCCAACGGCAGAAAGTCTTTCATACACATAATCTTAAATCAATACTATTATTTAGACACTCATATAAAATAAACAAATTTATCCCTCAAAAAAATAAACAAACTTAAACAAAAATAATTTAGTCACATTAATTGGCATCATTTGATTTTATTTTTTTAGTTTTGTGTGTGACCAAATATGTTTAGTTTGAACTTTGCCTGAGAATTACTCTCCTATAGGTTGAACTTTTATGGTGGCATGGACTTATTTTGACAATTTTTCCTACATCACCATTTGATGAATTGTGGAATAATTTACTCATATCAAAGAAATTTTCCCTTTTATTCATTTTTATTCTTAAAATCAGTTATCATTTTCATCCCAAAAATAACAAACTTTTTTATTTCCGTCCAGTGACGGATCTAGGATTTTTGAATAGTGGGGGTAATATATATAAAAATTTGTAACATTAGTAATTGTCCTCTACCATTATTTATATTATGGAAACTTTGAATGATTTTCTCATTTTCAATATCAATAAAAAACTTTTCTCTATAGAAATAACTAAACAATCATTTAACCAGTCATCCCTGACTTGATTTCGTATCCAATTTTTCATAATAGTTTGAGATATATGATGATAAGTGTAGGCAAAGAGAGAAATGATTTGTGATAAGTGTGATTCATGTGATTAAAATGTTAACTATTAGTACATTATCCTACCAAAAAAATTGTTTCTAAAACATTGTTTGGGCACAAGCCTACAAACTCTACAACATATGATCTTTATCACTTTTGTTCCATAATCGAATTCTACAAGCCATTAGGAACAAATTACCTTAAACTCATCAAGGGGTGATATAAGCCTCATAAAAAAGGGGTTTTTTTTTTTTTTCTTTCTTATAAATAGTTACCATTTTCATCTCGAAGAATATCAAACTTCTTCATCACATTCATTCTACATTTGATCTCTATCTCCTTCGTTTCAGAATTGAATCCTATATGTTATTAAAGGTAAATCACCCCCAATTCATCTGGGGTAATGTAGCCCTCGTCAATCTCGACGTGTTTTTTCATTTTTTTTTGTTGTTGCGAAGAATTGTGCTTTATTTATCCAACCATCAATAAAAATTAACTACATAAATAAATTTGCAAATAGAGTTAAAAAGTAATTTGTGGTGCAAATTTACTTATATCACTGATGCTCATTGGTTGTTAGCTAAATTACCCCAAATTTTTTTAAAGCTAATCTAAACTTCACGATTTTGACCTGTTGTTTTTGTAGGGAGAAAAAAGAAACATATCATGAGATTGAGAAATATCACCATCCTACTCGTTTTTCCTACTATACAACAGCAAGGGCATTCATTTTTAATTTTCTTGATTCGATTTTAATCCTAGCTCAGTAATGGTACATTAAGTAGGTGAAATATTATTCAATAAAAATTGTATTGTACGCAAGTACAGACAATAAGCCTTTCTGAATTCATGTAGGGAAATCTGTATTTTTTTTGGGAGTGAATTCTTTCAATAGGAATCTTTTCAATTGAGAAATAAAATTAGAAAAAAAAAAAAAAAAAACTAGAGATTAAATTTGATGGTTGAGATACAACAATTAAATTTTGTTGAAAGGATTCCAATTGATATAATCAACTCCCTTTTTATTGCAATGCAATAACATATAACAAGACTTTGTTTCTTTCAAAAAAAAAAAAAAAGGACTTTGTTTCATGCACCATTATAATATAAACATATGCTAAAACTTTTGGTGTGACGAATCAATAAAATTGTGCGTTTTTCATTAATCAAATTTTTTTATACATTTTGTTGCAACAGATTAATTTATAAATATGATTTTCTAAAAAAATATTTTCAATATAATTGATCAAAACAAGTTAAAAAATATATTTGTACATTTAATAAATAAAATTAATAATTTTATTTCCTCTAAAAAAATGGCCCTTAGCGGCCGTCCTTCCTACCCATGCTCCGAACCACCTCGGACAAGAACACGTATTAGACCATGTACAATGGTTTCATCCTTCAACACCATTCAACACTCACTTTTTTAATTCCCAACACTCCACATCATTTTTTCTCTCTTATTCAACACTCATTCAACTTTTATCCTCTCCAATGATTTTTTTTCTTTCATCAGTCTACCCCACCACATTTTATTTCATATTCTTATTTAATTTTATATTTTTGTTTTTTATTACATAAAATTACAATTATCGATTATAATTAAATTAAAAAACACTTAACAATTTTTTTTTGTTTTTTGTAAAAACAAAATTTATTTAAATAATTTATTTTGATTTTCTTAACTTAAAATGCAATACAACAAACTAAGCACGCGACACACATTTCACTAAAAATAAGGTTAAAACTTCACTTAGTTTGCTAATAAAAAGATAAAGTTAGTGAAAAACTTGATTTTTTCTGTGTCCAAATCAACTGAATCAAGTCTCTATTTATAGAGAAGAAAAAAAATCATGAATTTTGGTATTTTTTAAAAAAAATTAATTTACAACGAAATAATTGAGGTCCAATTATTATTAAAATGATAAGAATCCGGACAGCCAATCAAAACTCAACACCTGTCCCTCTCTATTCAGATTTTCTTCTCTCTCCGCCCTCTGCAGCCTCACGCGCTGCTGTCTGCGTGTGTGCTGCACGCGCCAATTCTGGCCAACCGCAACCCGCCACGTGTCCCTCTGCGTTAGATTAAACAATGTTGAAACCATTCAACCTCTCTTTCATCCACATCACCATTGGAACATTTTACTTGTTGAATGTTGCTTTCAACATACCCATTAAACATCATTGGACATGGTCTTAGGCTTTATGAGGTTCAATCTCTCTTTCCTTTGTTCAGTTTGACTATTTTCATATTTAGGCATTATTTCAACTATTTGACGTAAAAAAAAATTTATTACTAAATATCATAGAAAAAAGATGGCAGAAACATAGATGTGAAATTTCGTCACCTATTATTAAGGTAAAACCATATTTTTTTTTTTTATAGATAAACATATTTTTGTTTTGTTAAAATTTCACATCTATTTTAAACATAGATGTTTTTATAGATAATCCATGTAAAGACATAGGGTAGAGTCTTCAACGATTTCCTCATAACATTTGGATTGCATCAAGAGTCAACTTTAAACTTTTATCTTTTTACTTTAGTTTTAGATGTACTTATGATACATATCTAAGAACTAACATCGGAATATATGTTTTTTGAGTAAATTACACTCCCCTCTTCTCAAAGATGTTTGAATTACACTCATCTCCCCTTTTATGTTAAAATATACACTCCTCTCCCTTGAAAAATAAAATTTATACTCCCCTCCCTTATAAGATGTTTGAATTACAATCCTCTCCCTTAATAATTAAGTATGCACTACACTTTAATTTATTTTAACATAAATATTTTTTTTTATGATATATACTAATTTTGAACCACCATTTAAAAAAAAATAAATTCATTTATTTATAGTTTAAATGTCAATGATAATTAAATTTAAATATTTTAGTATTAATTTTATAATTTAGAGTATACGATTAACTTTTAAATAACCATATTTAAGTGTCTTTAGTGATTTTTCACATATTTTAATTTTATTTTGATTTTTTTCATATTTTATAATAAGGTTTAAAACTATATGTTAATGAAATTGTGAATAAATTAGCGAAAAAATATGTATTCAAATTTTGGTTATATTAAAATAGACCTGCAATACTATTTGTTTTCGAAGTATGTTATACTATTAGAAATAAAAAAAATTATTGAGGGAGTAAAATGTACATTTTAACATAAGAGGGGAGGGGAATGTAATTCATGCTTCTTTTAAGGGAGATGATTGAAATGTTTTCTAATATGTTTTGAATTAGAGGGAGGGGAGTGGAGTGTATATTTTAACATAAGAGGGGAGATGAGTGTAATTCAAGTATCTTTGAAGGGAGAGGAGTCTAATTTACTTTTTTTTTTTTTTTTTGCAAACGACGCGGTCTTACTTTAAGTTGAGGGATGAACTAAGCGGAAGGTGAAGACTTGGAGAACTTTTTAGAAGTGTATGTCTTTCGTCTGAGTAGAATAAGTACATATTATAAGAAAAGTAATTTCAGCAAAAGGCGAGATATTTCTATCTTTGAGGTGGAAGGTGGATATTATGTTACACTGCAAGTTACACATTTTGAAATATTTTGGGTTTATAGTACAAAATGACTTGAGATATAAAAGCATATTTAAATCGTCGAATTAAAATTGGATGGTTAAAATGGACGAAAGCCTCAGGTATTTTATGTGATACAAAAGTACCATTCAAGTTGAATTTTTTTTTTTTATCAAACAGTAAGACCGAAGGCGTTGTATGGAACAAAGTGTTGGACGCTAAAGAACCAACACTGGAATAAAATAAGTGTGAGAGAGATAATGGTGTTGCATTGAATGTGTGGTAAGATTAAATGAGATATGATTAGAAATGACAATATTAGATAGAGATTTGAGGTAGCATCTATAGTAGAAAAAGGGCAAAAATAGGCTTAAGTGGTTTGAATATGTAGATAGAAGAAGACCTATATTAGTAGAGTAAATCAGATGAATGATAATCATATTACTAGAGAAAGTGGAAGACCTAAAAAAATTATAAGAGAAATTATTAAGAAAGTTTTAGAGATTAATGAGTTAGACCAAAATATGGTATATGATAAAACATTATAACGTAATTTGATTCATGTAGTCGACCTCCTTTAATGAGATAAAACTTGCTTATTGTTTTTGTTGGTAGTTCTTCCTTTATAAGTTGATTTTGTAAGAGCTAAAATTAATTAAACCCAAGATGATATCAGAATCCGTCAAAGATCATTGCACTTCCTGATACCAAGTTATGGCTTTCACACCACCCATATCACACACCGAATTTCAACGTCCAATCCTAAGTGTGGTAATAGTCTGTGTTAAGACTCCAACATTGGATTTCACTCGGGTCAAACTTCGAGTGTCTCGTCCTAAGTGTGATCAGGGGTGTGTGTTTAGAGAAAGAGTCTCAAAATATGTTTATTAACCGTCTTTATCTTACAAGCTGGTTTTGTAATATTTGAGTTAGACACAATATAAATTCTTACATGTTTCCCTCAACTCTCAATGCCATAATGTAAAAATTATAATGATGAAGAAAACAGAATTAGAAATGATGGAATGAATGTGTTGGTTACATGAAGAAGTTAGATTATTTGTTAATGGGTGGCATGTGGAGTGAGTTGTGTCTGTGCAGGTCGTACTGGGTTTGGAAATAACTACCATATATCAAATGACATACAGAGCTGGTTGCATTCTAGAAGTGGATGGTGGTTGTTTGGGTTCATTAAAATCTACTAGAACTAAAACGTGGCTTGTGCAGAATGTGTTATGGTAATTATAGAAAGTTTATTTCCTCTAGTCTTTTCCAAATTAATTCTTCTGCGCATAGTTTGTTTGTGTCAATTCTTGGATTAATGGATGCCTAGGTCAGGTACAATTGTGGTTCCTTTGGTGTTAGTGTTTTGTCATTTGTAATTGCAACTGTGGCTTTTAGGTGTCTGGTGCAGGCTGCTTTTGATGTTCTGGTAGTGACTGCAGGTTTGCATTATGGTTGTTCAATGGTCTTAATTTGTCTTCCAAAGATGCTTGTGAAGAGTGTTGTATCTCTTTGGCTTCTATCTAGATAAGTATTGTGCTAGGTTTGAGTGTATAAATGTTATATATGTGTCAAGATTGAGTTTTATCTTTCTATCAATTATCATCAAACGTAAATGTTTAGTTAGTAACCGGTTGTGCTTCCAAAACTCTATTTGATTAGGAGCAATAAAAAGTGACTTTTGTGTTGGATTAAAAATTTTATATGGTCCCTGTGAGCATAGTGGTTGGGACAATCCACTGTTATAGGTAGGGGTTGAAGTTCGAACTCTGAACACCTCATTTATCCATATTAAAAGATGAATTCTAGCCACTAAATTACTAGAAAAAAAATAATATTATACTAAACTTTCCTTCAAACTTGCATTGAAAGTAAACTTTATTGAAATAACGAGATAAATTACAAGAGCGTTCTACGGTGAAAAGCGATCTAAATACAAAGACTAGAAGCCTATTTATATGCACAAGGGGGTACTGTTTTCGTGTCATTTCATTAGTAATAAAGCTTAATCGTAGTAATTATACAAGACCAATGGAGTGGAGTATACAAAGTAACAACAATAATTTAAGCCTCCAAGCTCATTATGGCGGTAATGACTGCTACGGCCACTTGTAACAAACTCTATTTTCATCACTCGGTGATTTCTCACGTCCTTGAGTTATGGTGATTATTGTTGTAAAAATCCTTATTTAAATCTTAAAATTCATGATTTTGCGACTTTATTCACCTTCAACAAATTCAAATCCATATTAAAATCCTAAAACATGCAAAATTATTACAAAATCGCATCAAATTCGTAGAAAATTTTAAAATTCATGCAAAATCGCGGGTCAATTGACCCGATTCTAATATAAAAGACCAAGTTTGTGGACGGTTATGCCGCCACAAACCCTCTTTGTTGTTTCTTCTTTTGTTGCACGTCTCTATGTTGGTATGTTGGCTTCTTTCTTTGGTTGTTGCTCCTCTCTTTTAGTTCATCTATTTGACTACTACTTCCATCTTTATTGGTTCATTTTTTGTAGTTGCTCTCCTTGTTGATAATGAGATTAGTAGGTTTCATTTGATCTCTTATTTTCATGATTAATTTAAAACAAGCTTAAACCTTAGCAGACTTTAACTTGAGGAGGAGTGTTAGAATATTAGATGTTTTGTGTGTATATTATTTATATAAAGTATTTTTTGTTTTTTGATAGACAATCATGCATCCTGTTAATGCATCGTGAGTTTGCAGAAATAGGTTAGATAATATGTTATTGAACTTATTATAGTTAGATTACGAGTAGTCTAGTGTCTTCATGAACATAACTCAGTTGATAGAGACAATGCATTATTATATGCATGGATTAAACACCAGACACCCTATTTATTTATCTTAAAAAGTTAATTTTAGTCATTAGACTACTCGAAAGAAAAAAAGTAGTCTAATATTTTTATGTCCAACTATATATTCTCTTTGTAACCCTTATTTTTAATAGTTATGTTATTCACATTATTAAAGCGCACCTCTCTTTCTCTTTTCCTATTTTGTTATCTCTATTATTAACATGGATGAACATTGGTTCAAATCCAAAATGATACAAATTTTCGCCATATTTGATATTCAACATTTCCAACCTTGTATTAGTGATACAAAGTTACATCAATGCCATAATGTAAAAATAAAATATATAAAGATGATGCTGAAAACAAAAATACAAATGATGGAATGAATATGTTGGTTATATGAAGTTAGCTTGTTCTTAAAGGGTTGCATACTTGAAGGGGATGGTAGTTGTTTCATAAAATTTACTAGAACCAACGTGCACAATGTGTCCTTGGTAGGTGTGTGTGTGTGAGAATAATGAGACAAAGTTTTCTCCGTCGTTAATTAATTCTTCTGCGCATAGTTTGGTTTTAGGTTGTTTCAAAATTGATTTTACCTCTTTATGTCAAAGGTGAGTATTTGGCTAGTACCGGTTAAAAAGTACCAAATGATTTTGATTTATGTACCATCATAAAAAGTACCACCATAAATCACATAACTTCGTTTATTACAGGTCCACCGATGCCCATTGAACCTGGAGTTGTACATGTACTACGGGGGATAATGCTATCAAAACCAAAAAAGAATTTGGTTGGATTCTTCAATATAGAAATACAGTTGGGTGAGAGTATCTATTTACGTGAAAGGTTAACGAGTGCTCCGAGACACTTTTTAAGGATCATAAGTAGTAAATATTTATGAAAATGTGTGTAATCAATGTATAGTAAATCGAAATCTTTGACTTTTTTAAAGAATAATTGAATATTTTAAAATGTTTAAAGAGTGTCGTGGAAGAACTTGTTAACAAGACCTTTTTTTATTCTATTTTAATAAGGTGACACACAATAAACTGCTCTTATGGATTATACACACAAGTTTCTAGATTTACTCTTGGTTGATTATTGTTGCATGGATTGTTTGGTTGTCATTGTTATTTGCTCCACACATCTATGTTCTTATTGACTTGAATTCACAACATTATCAACATGGCCTAGTTAACCATTTTTTGCACACTTTTACCTTTCACCTTACAAGTTGATTTTATAACAATGAGTTATGCTCAATTTAAAAATCTAATATATTATGAAAAAAAGATAAAAGGTATGTCAATTGAGTCAACCATCAAGTCACCACCATTTATATCAACACACCAAACACAATAGAGTTGGACATAAGGTGGTGTGTTGAGAAAAATCCATGTTTCACATTGAACAAAGATAAGGCATGATGAAATGAGGTTATAAAAAGTGATCACTTTTTCTTACAAGGTTATTTTTTGCGAGGATGAGTTAAATCCAATGTTAAGACATAAGGAAAAAATATAAGAGCATTTCTCAAAGTTTGTTATAGCAACAAAGTGTATTTTTAGTTAAGGATGATCGGAAATACACTAAAGTAAATACACATGAATTTTGTCCAAAACATACTATGTTTGAACAATTTTGCGGTAAAGAAATGACAAATCCATTGACACAATTTTGCGGTAAAAAATTGCGAGAAGAAAAAAAACCTCCGCCATCCAACCAATCAAACCTTTGCTTGGACATTTTCCTTGCAAACTCAATTTCAAATATAAGACTTTGTTTGACATATACAAACAAAATGGTCTTGTACAATGCACAAATATCCTTTCCACAGTTGGATCAATACGTTATATCCATTTATTTTAATTTAAATGATTAGATTTATTGATCAAAAGTGGAAATTAACTTGTGCATGATGTAAAATATATTTTGTGCATAATAATTGACCCAAATATAAATCGAAGTTTATCATAGTTCTATTGGTGGACCACCCATGATATTTTTCCAAAACGGATTTGGTGCATTACTTTTCCAACAGTTTTAATTTCAGCCGTTGAAGGGATTTGTGCCACAAGACTTCACAAAATTGTAATCTAATCCAATGACCTAAATGAAAAATTGCGTATTTTTTAAGATCTATATTACTCTATTCGGTCACATTTATAAGCAAAAATCAACTTTTTAAGTTCATTAAATAATTATTGCATCTAGTCACATTTATAGACCATATACATTAATTATTCAATGAATTTAAAAAGTTATTTTTTGCTTATATATGTGACCAGAGGAATTATTCGTGTATCCTGACCAATAGTGTCATGTGAGTGTATTGTTAGATAAAATTCAAGTCTCACTGATTAGAGATATTAAGAGCTTATAAAATTTGGAAATCAGTGAAAATCGGTAAAGCTTAAACATTTCTCACTTTACATGTGAGTTTTACGGGCTGATACCAAACCCAAATTTTGAATACATGAACAATATTTAGAACGAGTGAAATGAGGGAAAAATATCTCTAAGGTCGCTATCATAAGTGCAACTTCAATTTCATTTGCTATTCATCAAATCTTGACTAGGATAGTGAAGAAATTTGTGTTAGATATGGTCCCATTTGTAGGTCGTTTCGTTGACAAAATTTGGCCCGTAAAGTCAGCAAAAACTTTGCAACTCGTACATTAATTTAGTACTACATAATGTTAGTGACGTGGGGAATTTTACCAGTGATGATGCACAAAATTAAGAGTAATAAAGATTCTACAACCATTGGTAGAAGAAAACTCTGGTCGGAGCTTTCTTCATTGTACTTTTCTAAATAGAGATTTTCTTTTCTTTTTCTTAGATATGTTCATATTTATTTAGATACCTCACACACTTGGTTGAGTCTTATGTCTAAACTCAAATTCTCAAAGTATACATACTTTATGATTCATGAAATGTAGTGATATTGGGACGGATATTAACGAACAGTGACAGATTTGGATTCCTTGATGAAAAAAAAATCACAATTAGTGTAAAAAAATTTACATCAAACATTTAATAAAAAAAAAACATGTGTTAACGTAAAAAAGACAGTTATTTTAAAAAGAATTTAATCAGAATACCATGTAGTACAATTATTTAAAATTTAAAATGACGAGTTTCCATTATATGACATTATAGAATTATTTTACACCGTTATTGTAAAGAGGTTTACTAACTTAAACCAACAAAAAACATGAAGGTCAAAGTTAGCAAATGTGTATATTTTTATTTAAACAAAAATATCCACACACTTCTATTATAAATTATTATTAAAATAAGAGTAATTATGTAGTTTAATGTAACCATTTTATTGTCAAAATTGTTGTCTTTTTTTTAATGTTATCAAAATCGTTTTGTCATTTTTTTTTTTTGGGTTGTTTAACGTTTGTAGTTGTGACATAAATATGTTCATAACAAAAGTGAGTCTAAGATAGCAAATTAGTGTAAGTTAACAAATATTTTATGATGAAAATTACTAAATCAACTCTGAAGTTATTAGTATTAAATAATAAAGATGATTGATATTTTAGTCTAAATAAAAAGATGCACATTTGCTAACTTAAACTTTTTTTTATTGGTCTAAGTTAATCAACCATTATCGTAAAACTTTTCATGTTAATAAACCATTATCGTAAAACTCTTCATTATTGGTCTAAGTTAACAAACCATTATTGAGCCTTCATGTTTTTATTTATCGGTCTAAATTAACAAACTCTTATCATAAAACTACTAAACTGTTCCTTAAAATTAGAATACATTTCTTGCATTTGCATGTGTTTTGGATACATTTGTCTTTACTTCCGACGAAGACATATATACAAATACAACAATAATTTCTTTCTCTTGACAAAACTTTGTTTAAATGCACTGAAATTTAGAAAAATCAAACGCAGAGAACCAAATTTTAGACTTTTAATTGTTGTGTTTTCATGACCTGAACTCAAGATATCCGGTTAAAACTTAAAATAATAGAGACCTATGTCATAAAAACCAAGTGCTTTTAATTTTAAGTTATCAATAATATAATGATTAATTTTGTCAAAAAAATAATAAAATGATTAATGTGTTTATACATAATTTTTTGGTAGGTTTTTTAAGTGGAATTCAAACCTTAGTTACCGCAATGTTGTCTATTACTCTTACATTTTTTTTAACAAGCTAATTAACTCACTCAAATTGACACAGAAGAGTATCAAACATAAGACTTTGAGGAGATCAGCACACTTCAAAGTTTTAAACCAACACTATCAGATCAACTCAAGTGGACTATCTATTACTCTTAGAAAATTGTTCTTCTCCCAACAAAAAACGTTTGCTCCCATACAAACTGACCAAAATACCCCCTCATGAGTTAACTCATGCAGGTGTTAAACTCAACGTGACTTAAGCCATGTTTGCTACCCACATGAGTTAACTCACGCAGGTTATAATCCAGCGTTGAGTTAATTCATGTAGGTTATAACCCGTGTGAGTTAATTCATGTCTGTTATATTTCAGCTTCCGAATGTGAGTTAACTCACACGAAGGTATTTTAGTCAGTTTGTATGGAAATGAGCGTTTTTTTTTTTTTTGAGAAGAGCAATTTTCTTACTCTTACTTAAGAAGAAAGAGATCCAACTTGAATGAGTTTGATGAGATTCCATGGTGTTGGCCTATCTGTAATATTCTCATATCTCATCACGTATGTTATTATATTTATGGGCAAGCTTGTTTGTTGCAACCTATGGTTTTAACAGTCATGAATATTTAATTTCTAAATAACTTACAACTTAGACATTATTGATAAGAATAAGGTTGCGTTATCCGAGTTTGCAAGATTGATCATAATAATAAGAATAAGAATATTTTGTTCCTTATTCATTTCAATAACTTAACCAACACCAAGTCTTCCCCTTTTGTGCCTTGTTCGATTCACTAACTCGACCAACCCCAATTTTTATAAGTCATATATTCTTATCACGTAGAATATTTTTGCACGATCAAACATCAAGAAAAAAATATAAATACTGTGGAAAAGCGACCATAAATTGATAGACATTAATATGTTTATTTTTAAAAATACTAAGGGAACTATCAATCATTTAACTAACATACATTTAAAGTAAACTATAAAACAAAAGTTGCCTCGTTAGCATCTTATTCACGAGAAGAAAAATTTATTGTTAATAAGATATAAATTGATGTAGACTTTTTTGTGTTCATACTTTTATTCCTTGAACCATATGTACTAAGATTTTGAAAGAAAAAAAATAATCTACTTTGCTTATATCCTCACTTTCTCAAAGAAGAATATTTTTTTTTCCTCTAATAAAGAATTTCATAGATGGAGTATAGAGTTCTATTGAAAGAAGGATGCCAATCAAATCCATGCGTAGATGCTTGCATACTTGTGGTAACGCTTGTTTGCTTAACCAAAGGGTATGCTTATTTTCATAAAAGTTATGATTAATTAAGACAGTAAAGAACCTTTTTCTTCTTTCTTTGGATGCCTCCCTTTATTATTATTATTATTATTATTATTATTGTTAATTATTATTATTTTGAGGGGAAAATATAATAATTATTATTATTCATTGATTTGGTCAATGACTAATCCTTGTCTGTAAATCTGATTGACCACATTTAGTTGAAGTCTCCCGTTTTAATCAAGAACGATGATACCTTACTTAAGGAATCCGAATCAACTACCATAATTTTGGTCATAAAAAACCATTTGCCTTTTGATCCTAATTAAAAGCTCTAAGCAACAATCAGTATCACTTAATTAGAACAAATATTTTTCACCCACACAACAATTATTCTTAATTTGACAAAAACAAATGATGCACATAATTAGTATAGTACACTGTCTAAATTTTAAATAGTTTGCTTATTAATGTTACTCAAATGAGTCCAAGCACAAACCTCAATTCCTGAAAACTAGAAAGATAAAACATGTTTTTGGTCCATAAGACTTACAACTAATTAAATTCTTTAAACTAAAATGATGGATCTGTTAAAACTATTCTAAACTCAAGGAAATGAAACATGAGCTCATGGTGAGGGAGGAGGGGTAGAAACACTTGCATCCTCCATTGTTAAATCAATCACAGTTGGTGTGGGGGCCTTCTTCTCAGATTTTTCCACCTTCATCTTAAATATCCGATAGGCACCTACAGCTGAGTACACCTACATTAATTGAGCTCAAAATTCAGTGACTATTGTTGCTGATTCATAAATAAACTACACAAAAAATGAACAACTTTTTGCATAAAACTAGCATCATTTTCAGCTGAAAATACCTAAACACATTATTACTTCAAAAAAAGTCCTCAAAGTTTTTGACGGTTATATTTGTCAATAGAGTTCAACTAGCATGCTCTGTCAGTGTATAATTATTTTACATATTATTGGATACACGTGTAAAATAATTTTACACCTCCATGGTCGATATTGTATTCATTACCTTAGTTTGATGAAAAATTGTACCGATGACAAATTCATGCATCCTCCATTGTGTCATCAAAGCTTGATTTCCTTGCATTCTCCAGTAAACAAATGTGTTCTTTCTCCCAATCAATTGATTGTTTGAAAGAGCAAACTCCTCGTTCCTTTCATGTATTCTCCATTCACCATTTCCAGCTCGTCTTGCATCCATATTCTCGAACCTACGGTTCCTGATATCAAAGAAATAGTACCTCATATGCTTTGAAGAGGTCCTATTATCTGCAGAAAACAAATTAAAATGACACAAGAATTTTTTTAAATGGGTTATGTAAAAATTTGATTTTTATTGATAAAACACAATGATCATAAGAAAAAGAATAAAGGGCTATAATTTCACAAACCTCTTGGCAGCTTCCATGGCTCAGTTTGAAATACATCGAATTCTGACAGGAGATTTGGAAGAGGTTGGTTACAGACTTTCCTCGTCAGATAATAATCTACAAGCTCATGATCAGTTGGATCAAACCTGAATCCAACAGGTAAATTCATACTTTCTTCCAAAACTAGCTCAGTATAATTCTTATCAACAGCCATGATTGCCACAAAAAGTTCTTAGCAAGTGAAGAAAGAGTTGTGTGGATGAATCTGAAGCAAAAGCATTGTCTTCAATTTATAGGTGGAAGAAGACATGCATTGTCTTAAATGAGAGAGAGAAAGAGAGTCTAGGATGTAGAGAGAGAAAATGTGAGACAGACAAAAATAAGGAAAATCTGCATCAATTTTTGTGTGAATTAAAAGTTTATATTTAATTTATCACTTATGAATTAAATATAAATTTTTAAGCGTTAAAATTTAAAAATTCATATTTAATTTATCACTTCTTAAAAATATTTAAACTTTTTAAGAGAGATTATTATAATGTATTAAACATGACTATTAAAAAATACATCAAAATTTTGAAGGATGCACATGAATTTATTTAAATGTATAGACCAAAAGTTGTGACGGAAAATCAATTTTAGAGACCCAAAATTGATGAAAAAATTTAGAGGGAGGAAAAACTTATTTTCTAATAAAAAAATATAGTCAAAGGAAGTACTTAACTTATTTACTTTATTAGTTGACCGTTTCTACCATTACAAATATTATCTTTATCATTATTTAATAGGGTGTAAAGACCAAATGTTAGATAAGTATCACAAAAAGTAAAAAGTATTTAGTCTAAATTTAGATCAAATACATTTGACTTTTCACTTTATTTATTTTGTATATATTTAGTTTATTTATTTTTTATTTTTAGGTTAGATTTGAATTTTATTATTTTATTTATTTTAAAAAAAAACGTTAGATGAGTAAAACAAAAAGTAAAATGTATTTGGTCTAAATTTAGATCAAATACATTTGACTTTTCACTTTATTTATTTTGTATATATTAAGTTTATTTATTTTTATTTTTAGGTTAGATATGAATTTTATTATTTTATTTATTTTCAAAATAAACGTTAGATGAGTAACACAAAAAGTAAAATGTATTTGGTCTAAATTTAGATCAAATACATTTGACTCTTCACTTTATTTATTTTGTATATATTTAAACCAACAACACGTTGACACGTGACATAACTTACACTACATAACTTACAATGCCTTAAGGCTCAGCACCTGAAGGAAAACACCAGTTCAACTGCACCGCGCCACACAGGAGCACACCCCCGCGCGAGGATCACCTTACACATGTCCTCTAACCGTCCCTAATCATGCGCCGCATAACCCGGAAGCGGTTATCCTCAACGTGCGTCTATATAAGGGTGAACTTGCTTCACCCCGAAGGTATGATTCACTTTTCACACTACCTTCTACACACTCTTTCTAAGTTTCATTACTGACTTGAGCATCAAAGTCTTAACGTGCCTGCATGCACCTTTTGTTCCACCGCAATGATTCATCGCTGCCGTACCGGAAACCTTCATTGTCACACCGGAGCACTTTCTGTCACTGTTGTCACTCATTCATCCTCACCGGACATATCCGTATGTATTAATTTAAAAGAGATGATATTTATATAACCGTTTTGATACAATTTTTGGGACAACATTTTCTTTTCTTAAAGGACAATAATAATAGGAAAGGAAATAATGATAGAAAGAGTAAGAACAATGTAAGACTGTGTGTGAGAGAGTTGTCTAAAAAATTATTCATAAATGATTGTACACATATCATTTCTCATATTTTAGTGACGAATGAAAAAACAATTAATTTAATTAATAAACTTACAAGACAATTATTAATTTAACTTTTTATTTATGCAATTGGTGGTCTTTTGATTTACTTAATGGTTACGTGTAATACTATATTTCACCTAAAAAGGTTTTTTTTTTGGTTACAACCTAAAAAGGTTTAATACTATATTAATATTTTGGAAAAGAGATAATTTGCGGAAAAAAAAAATACATTTAATGATTTTGTACTATACCTGCATTAATTTTTATGTTAAAAGTATGTGTTTATAATTTAAACCCCATTTTTTTGTCAAAAAAAACCCATTTAGGTAAAATAAAAAAAATATAACCCCATTATATGGAATATGATTGATCGTACATGATCAAAAAGGGACCACCGGTGCGGTGTTTGACAGTGGTTGTATGCTCTTGATGCTGACTGGACCGATGGGGAGGTCTGTAAATGCGGACACTCCGACGCTCAAGTTAGTATTGAGTGAGAATGAGGGGTAGAGAAAATTAAGATATTCTAACCTTTGGAATTGTTGAAAGTCCCTTTTCTATAGTGTTGAGGTTGCAGGGTCGTTGTGTGACACACGTGGGAGTTCAGCGGTTACAGATTCGTGAGAATCGTAACCGCAAAAAGAGATTCACAGGAGTTACGAGGGAGACGTTATTGTTCAGTTTGAACAAGTCTTTGTTGCTCTGTGCACCTCCCTTGCAGGGCCGAGGTCAGTTGCGAGTAAAATAGTTCAAATGCATGATTTGGCCCTGTTGATATTGGACCTATGTTAATGAGCCTTTGAGCATTTGCTTGGTTCAGAACAATGATTATTTTTAGAAGATTGTTGTCTATACTTTCAACAAGGCTAAAAAACATCATGAAATGACAAAATTAACCTTTGACAGTTAACTACCGCCGATTATAACCCATCAACAGTTAACTGCCAATAGAGTTATTTTGGTATTTTTGTGATGTTTCTTAGCCTCCATTAATGTGGGAACAACAATTTTCTTATTTTTAATAGAGAGTAAATCTAAAACAAAACAAAAAAAAAAATCCCAGTTGTAATATCCCGCTTAAATTCAGTCAATTGCAGTGTCACTTTTAACGTATCGGATGAAGTTTAGACCGAGAAGGGGTAATTTAGTAAATTCAATCCAAGTAAATACTTATATTTTTATGTGTGCCAAACCTCTCCTATTTCATTTCTCATGTACCCATTCCATTTCTCTCTTTTACTCAACTCTCATCTCCCTCTCGGCTCTCATCCCTCTCCACTCATAACCTTCAATCTCTTCACCTAAGCCGTAATCAATCCAACATGCAAGACCACCATTGTAACCCTTATGCAATTAAATCTCTATTTCAAGATTTAAGTCTTTCTCCTCCTTCCTTTATCCTGCCAACCGAACCACTCCCTCTCCTTGCTCAATTGAACTTTTGTGAGGATTTCATGTGATAATGGTTGTGCATGTGTGAAGTGGTGGCTGATTGTGTGTCTTGATGGTGATTAGTGGCAAGATATTAGAAGTTGGATCATGGAAGAAGCTTGGGTGCTTAGAGGTTCAAAACAGGGTTAATTATAAGCTGCTGAAAGTTGTCTGAAAGTGATTATGGTAAGGTTGGGTTCTGACCAAAAGGAATTATCATTGGTAAAAGTAATTATTCTTGAACTTTTGAAATGTGGGTAGAATTCGTATGGTCATTTTGCTCACATCTTTTACTGTGTAAAACAGAATTAAATGGTTATTAAAGATTTGGATTCTACGTTTAATTTACTTCAGTTTGCATATAAATTTCATCTGTTTTGGATTAGAAACGGATTCGGAAAACGCATTTGAAGATTGGTAATTTCTGCTGGATTCTGGTTACGGGTTTGTGACAGGGCTTCACTAAAACGGTAAGAACTTTCTCTCTGTAACTTGGAATTAAGTGATTTTCGATGCTATAGTTAGCTAACGAAATTCCGGACGTTTTGGTACTAGTTTCACTAGTTCTAGTCCAGAATTAAAGTCTGTAGACGATTTTGAAGTTGGGGGCAGAAGTAGGATTTTGTGCTGAACCGAGGTTCAAGTTGTTGATGAACTAAGCTATTGTAGTTTTGGACTGTTCTTTGGAGGACCGAATAGAGGCAGAGGTGAAGAGGCTCAGTTGATGCATATATTGATCAAGAGTTCGAAATAAGACGAGGTGAGTTTTTAGTTAGTTTCCACCCTTGGGATTGTGTTAATTTATGTGAGAAAATGTATTTTGTTAAGCTTGTCATGAGTTAGGAAATTAGTACCCCTTTGTGCTATAAGTGCTATAACAATGTTAATGTTTGTCATGTTAACCATTTTCAATGTTTTATACTTTCTGGAAGTGATATGTACATTACTACCTAAGATTTTATCAAGAGAAATGTATGAGCAAACATCGACATTGTTCGGTAATGTATGGCATATGAGAGTAAGAAATATAAACTATGTTTGGGTAGCAATCTCATCTCTAAGAATGGGTGAAACCCTAGAGCATCGACTTAGGTAGTCGAGAATTAATATGCAATCTTAGAATTAAACTCATTTATAAGATTTATGATGCTAACTCGCCTTCACGGAGAACTAGGTTAATCCCATATGTTATGTTATGTTACGTTATGCTATGTTATGATAAGACTATGTAGGTGACATGTCTCTTGCAATCCCGCTAGGTTGGATTCAAGGGGTTCTCTTTATGGGAACGATTTAAGCCGCAAGGGACCCGCATGTCACTGAGTAAACAAGAATTATGCTATGACTTGTCGTGTCTCTGACTATCCATGCTAGAATGGGATACCGGAGGTTCACACCTAGTGAACGATTTAGCCGTAAGGAAGCCGCACGACAAGTAGGAGTCCGATGTTCCCTAGCTAGGTTCATCGGTTATGTATGGGAATATACTTGGGGTTACTCCACTCGACTATATTCCGTAAAATCAACTCAGATAATCATTCAGACCTTATTAATGAATTGCATTTGATTATGATGTTTATGTTACGGTTATGTTTATGCCTTGAGACTAGATACGTATAGCTTAGGCTATAGAATAAGTTATGTAAGTGTACCGACGACGATCCTAGGTTTCCCTAATCGTCCGGTCTAGTTCCGTGTCATGAATATGTTAGGTTATATCTTGATGCGTTCTACGTATCTTGAGTTAGCGGTCCTAGGATCCCTCGACCGCCATGACACGAAGGAAGCAAATAAGATGACCCTATGACGGCTTTAGCTTTGCACGACCGTCTATGTAAGCCTCACACACGACGCCCAACAGTCAGGTAGCGTCCTAGACACGTGGTGACCATAGGTTTCCCCGAAGTCACCTATAGCCTAGGATTAGGAGAACTCACTGAGACATTATGTCTCATCCCAATCCTTATTTGTTTCAGATTAGCAGAGCAGTTGAGCAAGTTTATCGCCGGATGGATATTCAGCAAGGACTCGTTCGTACTCGCTGCAGGACGTTCACAAGAATCTAAGGATTTATTTATTTATTATTGGACACTTGTATGGTAACTCTGATGTACGAACGGAAATTGTTGTATGTAATATTCGTTCGAGTTAATTTAAGTTGTAAATTTTAATGTATCCAGTACTAAAGTTAATGCACATGCTAAACTTTCTAGATACGTTTAGTATGGGTGTTACACCAGTCATGTCATACCTCATAATTTAATTAGTATTTACTCTGTTTCATCTTAATTGTTATATAAGATGATGTACACATTTTAAATATTGTTTTTTTAGGATGCAAAAATCCTTGAAACTATTCAAATGATCTAGGGTAACATTAGAAACAGTCGATAAATGTGAAATATTTATTAGTATTTTTTTTAAACAAATTTTTTATTAGTTTTTTTAAAATGAAAAATAATATGAGATAATGAAATTTTCAAATGCGGTATTTAATATAGACAAAGGAACCAATAATACATTGGTTCAAGTGGACAAAGTGACTAAGCGACTTGATGGAAACTGCAATAAAGTGGAAACTTCTTACCAAATAACATGATAATTCTACCAATAAAAATAAAATAGTTAAATATGTTCTTCATCTCTACAAAATTTTCAAATTTCAAGTTTTAGTTCTAAATAAATTCATAAACTTTTAAGCGCTAAAACATAAAAATTTATATTTAATTTATCCCTCGTTAAACATGCAAGACATTTTGATAATTCATCATATGCTTTTTAGATTTTTTGTATTCAACAAAGAGGAAGAATAGTAGCTTTTTTTTTTTTTTTTTTTCAAGATAGGCTCTTATGCCAAACTAAACAAGGACTCCATGAGTAAAATAAACACTGACACTGTCATGCAATAAGAGGTTAACACACCCCTTCACCAGAAGACTAAGAACATGAGTACCGGTAGATCAAATGGAGGGTATAACATGTAAGCCATTCAACGATTTGGTTTGCCTGTTTATAAATATGTTTGAGAGAAACCTCTTTTTCCTGCATCCTAAGGCGATTGATGAGGGTAATGATTGGAGTACATTGATGACGTTAAGGACACCACTTCAGAATAATATCTAATGTAACTATTGAGTCAAATTCAATAAAAACTTGTGTATATATCCTTTATGTGTAGCAATTTGAAGAGCAGAGAGCATACCCCAAATTTCCTCCATAAGCATTGAGCGGCTCCCAAAGTTCCTAGTAAAACCACCCAACCAAACACCTAATTCATCTCTAAAAACACCACCACAAGATACTCTTTAATTATGCAAAGTTACTGATCTATTTTGTTGCATTTGATCCAATCACGCCTTGGGAACACCTAACAAACACTTCAAGAAAAGTTTCAAATACCCATGGATATATACCCATGACTCATTTCCGTGAGTAATAAATACCATTGATTAGGGCCGTTCCTATGAAAATGGAGGCTCGGCTCTATAGTAAAGATATTCCCCTAGTAAAAAAGAGAAAAAAAATTTATAATTAAAGCTTTGCTATTTTACATGATAACTATGAGCCAAAAGTTACAAGTGTTTTAAAAAAATAAGAAAAAAAGTTATATTTTGTTTTTAAGAGAAAAAGAGAGTCTTGAGGATATTTGGAACTCAAATCCATGATAAATCAGGCCTAAAGTGAGAACAATCCTGCTGAAAAATAAAATTAAAGTAAAAAAAAATTAGGCTTGGCTATCGGGGGTTGAAAATGACCCCTATAATGCAAAAGCGCTTGAATACCATCAGACCACCTTAAATTTTCTCTAATACAAGCGGTTTTCTAATGAGAAATGATAACTGAACACAAAAATACTAACAAAAACGACACCAAATGTAGTTGTGTAATTTTTGTCCAAACTCAATGGCATAATTGAGATTATATGTAGAAATGAGGGGCATTTTTTCTATGTTCTTCCTCTACTTCTCTCTCTGTCTCTAAGCAGCCGCCACCGCCACCAAGCACCACCCACCATCCTCTTCAACACCCTCCCACCACACACCGGCTTCGTCCACTCCACCAACCACCATTCGGATCCGCAAGCAAAATACAGATATGAGAGATGCCAACACATGTGAAGTCAAGAGAGGGACGTTGGCACCTGCGAGGTGAGGAAAGCGACATCAGCACCTGCAAGATTCATACCTGCCACCGGCGAGGGCAGAAGAGTGATGCCGGCGAAAGGTCTCCGACGACGAGAAGAAGAGAGAGTGATAGAGAAGAGGAAGAGGAATGTTGTTGCGAGAGAGAGAGAGATAGAGAGATAGAGAGAGATAGAGAGAGAGAGAGAGAGAGAGAGAGAGAGAGAGAGAGAGAGAGAGAGAGAGAGAGAGAGGAGAGCTGTACGTGAGGGGATGAGAGCAAAGAAAGAAAAAAAACTGGGAGCAGAAGAAAAAAGAATAGTGTATAGATGAACAATAAAAATATGGTGGTGTCATATTTGTGTCTATCATTTTGTGTTCAAGTATCATTTCTCTTTTCTAATATAGATTGGTTTTTTTCATGTATTATACATAAGAAAAAAAACATTTTGGGCCTAAAATTTTTGGGAGCCCCAGATCAGTAAAGCTGTTTGCACCCCCCCAAGGTCCAGCGCTGCTCCTGTCAAATCCCTGGGTAATGTAAAAATAAAATAAAAAACATACACCATCCAATCACTAATATAAGCAAAAATAGTTACATTAGATGAGTTTTGCTAAGTCGTGAGTAATATATAAATGAGTAAATTACACTTCCCTCCCCTCAAAGATGCTTGAATTACACTTCCCTCCCCTCTTAGGTTAAAATATACACTTCCCTCCCCTCTTATTCAAAAAATATTAGAAAATATTTCACTCTCCTCCCCTAAGAGAAGCTTAAATTACATTCCCCACCTCTCTTATGTTAAAATCTACACTTTACTCCCTCAATATATATATATATATATATATATATATATATTTAATTTCAAATAGTCTAGCAAAAAAATTATAATCTAACACACTTCAAAAAAATAGTATTGCTATCTATTTTAATATATTCAAAATTCGAATACATATTTTTCGCTATTTTTTATTGACAATTTCATTAAAATATAGTTTTAAACCCTATTATAAAATAAGAAACAACCCAAAATAAAATTAAAATATGCGAAAAATTACTAAAGACAATTAAGTATGGTTTTTTGAAATTTAATTTTATACTCTAAATTATAAAATTAATAGCAAAATAATTAAATTTAATTATCATTGACATTTAAATTATAAAGAAATGAATTTATTTTTTTTCAATGGTGGTTCAAAATTAATATATATCATAAAAATATTTATTTATGCTAAAATAGATTAAAGTGTAGTGCATATTTAATTATTAAGGGAGAGAGTTGTAATTCAAGTATTTTATAGGAGAGGGGAATGTATATTTTAATTTTTAAGGGAGAAGAATGTATATTTTAACATAAGAGGGGAGAGGAGTGTAATTCAAGCATCTTTGAGAGGAGGGGAGTGTAATTTACTCTATATAAATTAAATGAGTTTTGCTAACGAGTGTCCTAAATGTATTGTTTAATGATTCTATTAAAAGAAAATTTATCTTGAAAATACAAATTTTTTCTTTAGTCAATACAATGATTACACAACTTTTTAATACAAACTTTCTTCTTTTGATACTTTAACCAATGTCTAAAGGCACTCGTTCGTATTTCCCAAACTAAATTTATCCACGATAAAAAGCATAATGTGAAAATAGTTTTTTTTTTTTTTTGAAACATGAAAATAGAGAGTTTGTTTGCATCTTCTTTTTTAAAAAAAATCGCGAATAAAGGCATTTCCCCAAGAAGGTAATTCAATGCCAAACGCTAAAAATCTATTTATGGGTCAGCTGTGGGTAGTTCTAAAATAAAATTTATTTATTTAATTTTTATTTATTTGTTTATTTCAGTACCAATAACAAAATAAAAAGAACACATAACTAAGAAAAGAATATTAGTACTGATAACAAACGAAAAAAAGAAGTCTTAATTACATTTTTGACCCTTTAAGTTTTCTAAAGTTGTGATTTTGGCCCTCTAAAAAAAACTCTTTTTAGGCCCCTAAGTTTACTTTCTATTGCAATTTTAGCCCCCTAACTCAATTTTGACCCAGTCAACGCTGACGTGGACGCCATGTGTGTAAGATTTTAATTATTTTTGTAATTCTTAATTTTTTTTATTGTGTAATTAAAAAAAATAAAAAATAAATATTTTTTATTTTAAATTTTTGTAATAAAAAACTGAAAAAATTGTAATTAATTTTTTTATTTGTAATAAAAAAATTATTTTTTGTAATTAAAAAAACAAAAACAAAATTATTATTGTTTATTTTTGTAATTAAAAAAAAAACAAATTTTTTAATTACAAAAATATTTTTATTTTATTTTATTTAAATTAAAAAAAAATAAAAAAAGTAATGAAAATAAAAAATTACACATGTGGCGCCCACATGTCTGTTGACTGGGTCAAAATTGGCATGGGGGGCTAAAATTGCAACAGAAAGTAATCTTAAGGGGCCTGAAAATAGTTGTTTTTTTAGGGGGCCAAAATCACAACTTTGGGAAATTTAAGGGACCAAAAATGTAATTAAGCCAAAAAAGAACGAGTAATGCTAACACCAATCTCTTTTGACAGCCTTTTTGCATGTTGAAACAGTAGAAGGATTTTCTGTGATATAAGATTAATGTTCGAGAAAAATGGGGGTCTTTTGAAGTCTTTGGATGGGGTGGATTTGTTTTGAAGAAGAACTTGAAAATGATTAAAGGTTAGTTTGCAGGAATGACATTTGTCTTATAACTTTAGTATTGATGGTAAAATTAAAGCGGTTAAGGAGAGACTGTTACATCTTGATAATAAAAGGGATGTGGTGGCTTCAGATGACAATGATCGAGAGGATGTGCGGTCAAGTGTAGCATACAATTGTAGGCTCATATTTTGTGGTTTAAAGAGGGATATGCTCAGCGGCGAAACTAGCAACTTTTTTACGAAGGGGTCAATATAATTTTTTTTTTATTTCTTTTATTGTAAGCAACTAAGTAATTTGCAAGAAATTTATTCTCTATTTTATGTTTAAATCTTGTATGGACAATTTTTATTGTTAACAAAACTCTCTTTATAGTTGCTAAAAGGACTTAAACTATAAAAAAAAAAATTGATGAAATAAATCTATCAAGCTAATTTATGACAATTAAATTTATTTGAAATAGCTAAATATATATTAATGGGGTAGCTAAATGTGAATTATACTTATTTTTTCAAATAAAACAAAATTGGGGTAGCCAATGCTACCCCATAGTTGTTACTTAGCTTCGCCCCTGGATATGCTAACTCAAAATTCTTCCATGAAGTGATGTCTAGTAGAAGAAGGAGTAATGTGATTATTGGTGTCCTTATTAATGGTTAAAGGATTGAAGGGCTGAATAATCCTAGAGAGAATAATGTTAGAAAGATCGTTTTTTGTCACTTTTCAAATCACTTTAAGGTGGTTCCTTTAGTGAAACCAAATGTGGAAATTTTCCCTTTTAAAACTCTAAGCTTTGTAGATGCAAGCTTTCTTGAAGTTGCTTTTGCAGAAGTTGAGGTTAAGAAGGCATTGTGAGACTGTGCTAGTTTCAAGAGTCCCAGTTCGGATGATATTCATTTTGGTTTTGTTAAGGAATCCTTGGACAACTACATATGACATATGAGGTTTATCACCAGTTTTTATATGAACAACAAGTTGGTGAGAGGCTCTAATTGCACATTTGTAGCTCTAATCCCTAAAGTAAGTAACCCTCACAATTTTTTTTTTTTTTTGAAAGGAAGTAACCCTCACAAATATTCATTGGATTAATTGGGACAAGGTATGTTCGATTAATGGGGTGTGTAACGTGGACCACCCAATTTTTTTTTCTTTTTAATATTATTCTTATCCAAAAAAAAAGGAGATTTGATAATTTTAATTGGATTTTTTTTTTTTATAAATAAAACAAAAACAAAAATCGTAAACAAAACTAATCTAGTAAAGCTATTTTCGTGAAAAAAACTACTCCAAAGAAACAATGCAAAACTAGGACTTTTTTTTTTGATAACACGAGGGCCTAAGCTCAAAAAAAAAAAAAAACTACCGCCTAACGAGACGTAGAGCGAAAAATATCAGCTAAAAATAACATATTAATTTGAGCAAGGCAATGGTCATATAACATCAAACTGAAACATATATCATAGGAGTAAATAAGGGAATTCTCGTAGTGTATTTACAAGAGGGTCTAAATCCCTCGGTAATGCAATTTTGAATTGGTCAGTAAATAGGGGAATTCTTGTAGTGTATTTACAAGAGCGTCGACACAAGCATTAGCTTCTATGTACGAATTACAAATTCGGTACAACTTTCTAATATGTCGCAATAAACTCCAAGTTGTTTCCATTCCAATTTTTGAGGAATAGAGAGCAGTGGCCATTACCCAAGAATCAAACATGAAGCTCCACTCTATTAAAACCACGAGCTCTAGCAAACTTCAAACCTTCAAACATTCCCTAAAGTACAGCTATGTACGCATCACAACTCCCTAGTCCTTTTGACAAACCGCAAATCCACTCCCTATTTTCACCCTGCAACACTCCTCCACAACCAGCTATATATCCCCCTTTAGACGCGCCATTGGTATTGAGTCGGATCCATCCTATCTCCAGTGGCTTCAAGAAATATTCTCCACCACTCTCTTACTACTAGCGATCAGAGGATGATTATATTGATAGTCCATTAACAATTAACCCTCCTTGTAATCTCCTTCCATGAGTTAAGAGACATCATAGTTTCACTATCATGACTCAACTTGTTTCTCCAAGACCACAAGGCATGACGCTCCATCGCCCAATACTCAGCCCAACAACCTGTATCATCCATGCCCAACTCCATGTTCATATTTAAGCCAATCCAATGCTGCAAATCTGCTTCAAAAAAGTTCTCTCTTTGATTAATACTAACTGTATTCAACCATACCCACCGCAAGCGGACAATCTCGAAGGACATCCAAGATATTTTCAACAATATCTCCACAATGAGACAGTCATGTTGCAGCCACACCTAACAAACGAATTCACTCTGCAACCCGGAGCTTCCATACACAAGACCAGCAATGATCACCACCAATTCAGTTGAAACCACGTAAACTCTCATAAGCATAAGCAACAGAAAATTCACCTAATTTTGCTGCTGCTCCGGTACAAACATCAGGTCCGCTATCTATGCGTGGAGGAGGAATTGCTCTTATCTAGTAAGTTATTTTCATTTCAGGTAGACTGGAGTAACTGTCCCGATGAAACTTTTTGCGTCCAGCTTTGTTTTTGTCAGTGGCGTTTGGTTTTATTGTTTATCATTATTTTCGTTTTTGGTTTTTCACTTTTTTAAATATCAATGTGAATGTCTGACTTTATCTATGTTAGGGAGTCTTGATTTGGAAAAAGAAGGCAGCAGAAGCATTGCTAGCAAGTGGACTTCCATACACAGTACAATCACATGAAATCTATTGCTAGCTTATAGTGTTTTTAAGAATTTAGGAATTACTACTAGTGCACAAAATGATATTTATCTGATACTTATTATTGACTATTTGAAAACTATTATAGCTTTTTTCATCATAACTCATAATTTAGGAACTATGGCGATTGGAGCTGTAGACTTGTAAATTTGTTTAATAATGGATACTGATTCTTAATTATAGCTGCTGCCATCCAATTTATCTGACTCAAGGAGATGCTCTCAGCCTTTAAGGTGAAGTATGGAGAAGGTTGTGATTGAAATTAAACAAGCATGCCTTTGAGTTTCTCTGTTATGTTGCAGTAGCTCCCTTCACTTGTTTTTGTGCATATTTCCAATGGTTTAGTGAGTTATATATTCTGCTTTTGTATTTTCTTTCCAGTTGTTAATGTTGTATTTTCTTTTTCAAAAGTTTAACTTTCTTGAAATGGTTTATTGTAGGGCATTTTGTCTGATATTGAAATATTTTGGTCAAAACAAGTATATGAGAGAATGTGTATTGAATACTCTAAACAAGACTCTTGGATAGTTGATGTTCATCTTTATAACATGGTCTGTTCTGACTTTGAATGTTGTATTATATTATTCTTCTGTCTTTGTTATTTTCCTAAACATGATGTTACTATAGGTTACATATGTTACGACTGCTTTGGTGGATTCTAAACTCTCAATAAAAAAATACAGACAAATGAAGTACTTATCTCTCATTATTTAATACAGCGTAAAGGTCAAACGTCAGATGAGTAACACTAAAAGTAAAATGTATTTGGTTCGAATTCAGATCAAATACATACATTTGACTATTGCAGTACGTTCAGGTTACTCAATTGTGCCCTGATTTATTTGTCATTATCTGAACAGTTTTAATGCATATGTGATGGTTCACTTGTAGGATATATCATATATCACCTGATGTTTGCAAGATGGAAGAGACTTGCATCAATGAAATATTGAGATTTAGTGTCCATTTTTGTTTTTGTTTTGAAGAAGCTAAATTAGCCCATCTAAATTGACACTAGAGATAATCGAACCTGAGACTTCAAGGAGGAGTACACTCCCAAGTTCTAAGCCAATATCACCACTAGGACAACCCAAGCGGGTTGAGATTTAGCGTCCATGAAATGGTATGTGTGTGATAAAATGCTGGTTTTTCATTGTGTTTCCTTAAGATTAATGTGTGTGATACAATCACTATATTTTACCCACGGTGCAACACACAGATCGGCTGAATGTTGTTCCTTTCGATAATAATAATATTGATCCATCTTCTGCATTGTTGACATTTGGTTAAATTCTTTAAAATAAAAAAACTATTTATGTATTTCTTAAAACAAAAACTAATATTTACGCATATTATATTTTTTTATACCAATATCCATGCATATTCAATCAATAAAGTTATATATAAATAAATGTATAATTAACAATACATATGTAATAATATTAAATTAATTTAAGAAACTAACCTGATCAGGTTTTAATCCGATGAAAAATATCCAGAAAAATCAACAGCAACAACAACTGCAACATGCACGTCTAACTACAAAAAAACACTAACAAATTAGTTATTTACAATTTACATGAATTACACATATTATATATCACATGTATGTATACTAAAATTTATAAACTAAGATTTTTACCAACTAGCATTTTTATTACTACCTATTTACCAACTAACAATTTTTATAATTAGGTAACGTTTTTATTACTAACTAACATTTTTACTAACTAATTTTTTTTAAAGAAGCTAATATTTTAAAACTACTTAACTTTTTACTAACATATTTTTACCAACACAAATTCTTTTTACAAATTAACATTTTTACTACTAATTAACCTTACGTTTGAATAATTAAAAATAAAAATCAAAAATAAAAAAAAATAAGCAGTGAATAGAAAAAATTAAGCATCAACAAAAAATTGACTGTGAGATTATAAATAACTATGATCAAAATTATATAACTAATTAACGATAGTGAGATTATAGTAAAAATACTAAATCAACAATATATTTGTAAAACTTACCAATAATTATTTGATGCTAAATTTTAGAAGATTTAAGTGAAAATCATTTTTAGAGAATGTAGAAGTTCTTGAAAAGGTTTAGAAGAGATATCAGTATTTTTTTAGAAGCTATGAGCATTTAGAGAATGTTGAAATTCTTGAAAAGGGAGGTAGGTAATATAATTAAAAGTTTGCTGTAAAAATTACTGAAGAAAATTATTACAAGTTAGCTGCCATGCTTTTTCAAAGACTTGTTTAATTCATTACAACAGTCAGTATTTAATAATGACAACATGTATTCCGAAGAACATTTTTCTCGATACCGAGGAAAAAGTTCCTTGAGCAACAATGGTTCCTCGGAAATTTTTGGTCGGAATCCTCATGCTTTCTTGTAGTGAATATTATTTGGTCAGTTGTTTCAGTATGTTGAATTTCAACGTTTGAGGCAAGTCTTCGTCAATATGCTTTGCGGCTAATATGTTTTAATTCATTTGTTATACTCAACCTATTCGAGAAGTGTCCTTATTGGTTAGTAGAACAAAATTAAGAATACCTCTTAATAATGACCCTGTCATTGATGAAAGATGCATAGAGTTGAACTGAAGACACCACTCTGTAACTATATATCATAATGGTAAAAGGTCTGTTATTTCTGTGATATACGATATAGTTTAAGGGATATTCAATTGCATTTGTAGTATCTTGTGTTCCTCAATGATGAGTCCCTTACTTTTCTCATTTTTTTCTCTCATAGTTATGTGTCTAGTGGTACCTAATAAGTATAGCAAGCATGAATTTGAGATTTATCCATTTCATAATGATGTGCAAAAAATAATCTATTTGTATATGACACTTAAAATTTTCTGGTGGATATATATTGTGTAGGAGAACCGTATGCAAGAATTCATGCTACCTGAACCTTCTCTGTGCATTGGAGATGTACAAATATGTTTTAGATCAAGGTGTTTTACAACCTGTTTTCTAAAGTGTTTTTTGTGGGTATGACAGACATAAGATAATCTAATGTGTAAATTAATTGACAAGGTTTTCGTTTAATGGAAAAATACCAGGAACAAAACCTGAAATACAAGGTAATTTCATGTCCTTTCACCAATATATAGTAGACTAACTAATTTAAACTTTCTTAGTATGTCACCATTAAAGTTTCAGGTATCAAACATTTATGTGAAGAACATTGGTCATAGTGTCAGTGCTGAAGAACTGCGATATCAGTTTAACGCATGTGGCACAATAGTCTTTCTCTACCTTAGACGAGGCCGTTAAGTCTATTAACAGTTTTAATTATAAGTTGAGTTGCTTTGAATCTGTAAGCCACTAAGGTGGTGTTAATGTAAACATTCTTTTGAAATTTCGGGATTTTAAAAAGACATGCTATGATTATGATAAGGTTGTATAATGTATAGTACAAGTAGTCTGTTATGTGTCTGCTCCCACACTCTAATTTTGTCCTAGTTGATGATATGATCTTGTTAAAGAGTGTCTCCAGGACACTCTTTAAGGTTACCAAATTTAAAAAATATTCGTTAAAAAAGTCAAATGTAATAAATTTCAATGCATTGATTACACAGTTTTTCATAAAAACTTACTATTAATGGTTTTTAAAGAGTGCTCCGGGGACACTCGTTAATATTTCCCTAATTTGTATTATATTTTCATTGTCCTGGAATGCATTCAAGTTCACTTCTTTTTAATAAATAAATCCATTTCCTGCGGATTTATTTGCGGAAAACATTTTCCTGCGGAGTTTCCTAGTAATTTGCTGTGGAAGTACCTGCGGATATGTCCAAGAAAACGTAAACATGGGAAGGAAATTTCCTTGGAATACATTCGTAGGAATATTTCCTGCGAATTTTAAAATCCTCAGGAAACAATTACCATGAAGGTATTACCTCGGAACCTAAATCCTTGACAAAAGCTGCAGGAAACAGGTTTCCTGCGGAATTTTCACCATTATCCGCAGATATTACCGCAGGAGAATCGAGATATTCTAGTAGTGTGTCTTGGAATATATAAGCTCTTACAACGTTCTATTATCTTGATAAATATGCTGCACACTATATCTTGTTTAGCATTTACGTCTAACGCAAATATGAGCATACAATTCGTAGACAAATTAATTGTTTCTTTGCTTTATTATCATAAAAAAAAAAACATAAAGATAAAATACGAATCCAAAATGTTAAATTAGTTAGTTAGTGAACCTTTTTCATAATTTTGCCTAATTATAATTATAAATCTAGTTGCACGTATTCAATTAAAAGGCACAAATCTAACGTATAATAATCTAAATAATTGTAAAAAAGAAAAAAAGAAAAAAAAAAGTAAACTCAATAAAGGGAACAAAACTAACCTATTTTCCTAATCTAAATAATTGTAAGCAATTAACAAGAAAAAACAATGAGAAATAAAAGCTTAAAAAGCCTTGCTAATATAGAGGTTCGACTTGTCATCCATCAAGATTGACTCGTATGTATTTTACTACGCTCATTTTGGATCCACAACATTCTTTAAAATTAGAGATCATAAGACTACTCGTATCAAATATACAACAAAAAATATTAAAAGAAAAATTGAGTTGTGTGTATAATTTGTCAAAAAATCACATATAGATTATGCTAGGGATTTTAGGTGTTTAAGTGTGTTAAAGTGACGATGGATGTTGCAATTCTTTTTTAATAAATTAATAAATACACAATTATGCTTTTTAAAGGTGTATATCGGGTAATTTGATAATGTGGGATTCATATTTTTTTCTCATCAAGTATCATAGTGTCTAAAAATTTAATTCATAAGTGTGGAGTCAGAGTTCAAACTCCAACAACTTCATATTACATATAATGTTCTTATCAAATGAATCATGCTGACGAGATTGTGATTCATACTTTATCATGTTAATGAATGTTTGGAATTCACATGCATTCACCGAAAAAAGATATAATATGTGGTAAGATGTATGTTTGTTTGAGGGTTGTACTGGTAGTTACGGGTATTAAAATAAGGTATAATATGTGAGATATGTTTATGGTAGAAGCATCGGTTTGGAGATCACATGTGGTTTGAATTCCACATATTTACGTATTAAATTATTATCATAAAACCTAGTAATTTTTGTTAGATAAATACGTTTATGATATAAACTTCGAAGGTAGATATATGTGTGGTATATATTAGAGTTAAATTTGAATGTTTTTGTGAGTTTGACTCAATTGATATGGACAATGCATAATATATGTAAGGTTCGGGCTTTAAACCCAGGCCACCACAAAAAAAAGGAGTTAAATTTGAATTAATTAAGTGAAAAGATCAAGTTACTTTCAGGGGCGGACCTAGACATGATGGTTTCGTGTGACAAAATTATAAAAGAAACTATTTAGTGTACATTTGTTTTATAATACGATATGATAAGACATGATATGATTTTTATTTTTTTTTACCTCAAATTTTATTAAAAATCATATCCATATTCAAGACGAACAGAGACCAATGATTTACAGAATACAAACTAAAAGCGCCGTATATAGGCGGAACACTCGAAAATAAACACCATAAAAGACAATCTTACACACAACATCTAGCCAACACCCCCGAGGACAACACCGACCAAAATAAACATCACCACCTAAAACAGACTCCTTCACGAAACGACCATTGAAAAACGGTATCCATAACAAGCATCGCCACTACTCATCCCAAAAGAACACCCCTCTAAATGAAACATCCCGTCCTCATCACCTAAGGTAATCACCTCTTAACTTCCGTTCCACCGAAAGAATGCCTAAAAATCCCAAAAACCAAAACTTGAATCAAAGAACTGACTCCCGATCTCGAATCAAAAGTGATCGGCTCACCAAACTACATGACCAAATCAGAAGGGCACCCCTTACCCCGGTCCACCAGAGAAACACAGTATCTAGCCAAACAAGATTGCAGTTAGACGCCAACTTCCGATCTCAAAGAAAAAGTAACCGGCCCACTAGAATCCAACACACAATATGTAAGAGAGACGACATGAATTGCGGTGGTGCAAAAATAAATCAAAAAGGAAAAAATACTCGGCTCGAAGGACACACACCCTCAAAACACCACAAACACCTTAACAAGAGCCAACGCCAACGAAAATGGACCCGAATAACATAGGAGGCCTCGAAAAAAATCACCCACAACAACCACATCAAGTGAATCACAACCACGACCACACTTTAACACCACCGCCACTGCATCCCACCACCACCGAACAATACGAACAGTACGAACACAGAAACAACAAACACAAAACGACAAACAACAAACAGTACGAACACAGAGACAACAAACACAAAACGAAATCAGCATCCGAAAGTGAAGCTCACATCGAGAAACAACATCAACCATCAAAATACAAGAGAAATGAAGCTCACACTGAGAAACTCGAAACAAAACGAAGCACGAGAATGTAGGAACCAAACAAACCACAAAACCACCGCTACAGTGGCGACGACCGAAAGACCTCCGTTATTGCAGATCTCAACAGATATGTGGATAGAATCAGAAAACAAAGGCAAGGCCACACAACCACCACCTACCTCCTTCAACATGGCGGCAATCACGCGAAACTGGACTGAAAGGCATACCACCGGAAGTGACATGGTTCAAACAACCCCAAAAGGGTGAAATAGTGGTGCAAAGAATGGGTGTCGTCCCACCACCGTGGCCGGAATCTACATCGCGAATGAAAAATTTGGAAAGAGGGAAGGGAAAATTGGTTTTGTTCTAGAGAGAGGACATAGAATTGTTATTTTAGAGAGAAGTTCAGCCGTATGATATGATTTGTTTAATCATACAAATAAAAAGACTACTTTGCTCGAATTTAAAAAAAAGGGGAAATAGGATAAAATACAATTTTTTCTGTCAAAAAAAGGATAAAATACAAATCAACGATTGATATATTGTTATATACAGTAGTGTGTGCAATTGTATAGACCAATTAACGTTCAATTAGTTGATAAATGTAAAATGACATTCTTAATTTTAATTAAAAAAATTTCGATTAATATTTAAGATATTTAGTAATTTAAATTTATTAAGTTAATATATATATATATATATATATATATATATTAATATTTAAGATATTATTAAATTGGCATATTTTACTAAAATTTGATTTCAACTAATATTTGTGTTTGATTTCTTAGGATTGGCTTGATCGTTGATGGAACAGATAATTAGTAAAGGACACTGTCTAAAATTTAAATAGTTGCTTGCTTCAAATGAGTCCGAATACAAAACTCAATTCCTAAAAACTATCCAGATTACAGAAAGATGTTTATTCTCCATAAGACTTACAAATAAATTCTTTAAAACTATTCTAAACCCTAGGAAATGAAACATGAGTTCATGGAGAGGGAGGAGGAGCAGAAACACTTACCAACCACATATAGTTTTTTTAAGTCTCTTCTTCTTCTTTGGAGCTTGTTCTTGGTCCCAAGGGAAATGGGGTTGGTGGACTTCTTCTCAGCTTTTGCCACCTTCATACCTTAAATATCCGATATGCAGCAAAAGCTGATACCTACATTAATCTGAGTTCAAAATTCAGTGACTATAGTTCCTGAATAATGTAAACAAGACAAAAATGAACCAAAGTTTAACATAAAACTAGCATGATTTTCAGCTGAAAATACCAAAACACATTATTACTTTAAAAAAAGTCCCCAATTTTTTTCATAGTGATAGTAGTCAATATTGTATTCATTACCATAGTTGGACGAAAAATTGTACCGATGACAAATTCATGCATCCACCATCGTGTCATCCGAGATCTATTTCCTTGCCCTCTCCAGTAAACATATGTGTTCTTTCTCCCAATCAATTGATTGTTTGAAAGAGCAAAATCCTCGTTCCTTTCAACTATTCTCCACTCACCATTTCCAACTCGTCTTGCATCCATATTCTCGAACCTACAGTTCCTGAGATCAAAGAAATAGTACTTCCTATGCTCCAAAGAGTACCTATTATCTGCAACAACAAAAAAAAAAAATTGAAATGAACCAAAATGAATAAATCAATTTTTGTTAATTACCCTCGTTGCATGTCTAAGACACAACGTTCATTGTCAAGATTAATGAAAATCCATCAAAAACACTAGGAAAATTTTAAACGGGTCACGTAAAAATTTGATTTTTATTGATAAAACACAATAGTCATAAGTAAGAGAATAAAGGGATAAAAAAACATTAGAAAATTAACTATTTTTTCTTTCTTTCACAAACCTCCTGGCAGGTTCCATGGCTCAGTTTGAAATACATCTTTTTCTGACATGACATTTGGAAAAGGTTGGTTGCAGATTTTCTTCGTCAGGTAGCACTTAACTAGCTCATGATCTGTTGGATCAAACCTGAATCCAGCAGGTAGATCAACTTCAACATTAGCTACAGCCATGATTGACACACAAATTTTTGTTTTTTGTTTTGAAGAGGACACCAAAAGTTCTTGGCCAGTGAAGAAAGAGTTCTTTGGATGAATCTCAAGCAAAAGAATTGTCTTGAATTTATAGGCGTAAGGAGACATGCATTGTCTTGAATGAGAGAGAGAAAGATAAAACAAATGTAAAGAGAGAAAATGTGTGAGAGACAACAATAAACAAACAAGTGGAAATCACTTATTTAGATCGAAAGAAAGGGTAAAAAGATACAAATAGGTGATTTTAGGTCAAAAAATTATCTAAAACCACCCCTCCTCGATGAGTGAAGGAGAAAGAAAACCTAAAGCGAAGTTGGGGTTTCTCTCACTAAAAAACTAAAGCCGGTTTTTGATGAAATTATTTTTTAAGCGGTAAGAGACTTCAACTCCTTAAGAAAGTGGACATAAGTTTGATCCCTTACTCTCGTGTATGAATAAAATTTGGTTGAAAGGGTCCCATAAGTCCTACCTCAAGTGGCAAAAATGTCGAAATTATTAGGCGGGACGTCATTATTGGGGTTCGAACCCCTAGTACCTCCACTTTGTGTGTGTGAATTTATGATGGCTTTGCCATCTCGTCTATCTACCCAAAAATAATTTGGTTGAAAGGAGAAAACTCGCTTTGTGTGTCACCATTGAGTCTCCGACATCGAATAATCTGGAAATCCAATCAATAAAAAAATACAGACAAATGAAGTATTTATCTCTCATTATTTAATACGGCGTAAATGTCAAACGTCAAATGAGTAACACTAAAAGTAAAATGTATATGGTCCAAATTCAGATCAAATACATTTGATTATTTTATTTGTATTTAATAAAATTTGGTTGAAAGGAGAGAACTCGCTTTGTGTGTCACCATTGACTCACCGACACCAAATAATAAGGTAATCCAGTCAATAAAAAAATGCAAACAAATGAAGTACTTATCTCTCATTATTTAATACGACGTAAAGGTCAAACGTCAGATGAGTAACAATAAAAGTAAAATGTATATGGTCCGAATTCAGATCAAATACATTTGACTATTTATTTGTATTTAATAAAATTTAGTTGAAAGGAGAGAACTCGCTTTGTGTATCACCAATGACTTACTGACACCGAATAATATGGTAATCAAGTCGATAAAAAAATACAGACAAATGAAGTACTTATCTCTCATTATTTAACACGGCGTAAAGGTGAAACGTCAGATAAGTAACACTAAATGTAAAATGTATATTGTCCGAATTCAGGTTACTCAATTGTTCCCTCATTTATTTATTTATTTTTGACAAAAGTTCCCTCATTTATTTGAGATTATCTGATCAGTTTTAATGCATAATTTCCTTGAATTTAATTTTGTGATGACTCATTTGTAGGATATATCATCTGATGTTTGCAAGACGGAAGACACTTGCATCAATGAAATACTGAGATATAGTGGCCATTATCTCATCACTGTTTATGAGTAGGATTAAATGTTTCTTTTTAATACGGTGTAAATGTTTCATTTTAGTGGCCAATGACTCACCGACATCGAATAATATGGTGAGCCAGTCAATAAAAAAATACAAACAAATGAAATATTTATCTCTTATTATTTAATACGGCGTAAAGGTCAAACGTGAGATGAGTAACAATAAAAGTAAAATATACATGGTCCGAATTCAGATCAAATACATTTGATTATTTATTTGTATTTAATAAAATTTGGTTGAAAGGAGAGAACTCGCTTTGTGTGTCACCATTGACACACCGACACCGAATAAAATGATAATTCATTCATTAAAAAAATACAGACAAATGAAGTACTTATCTCTCATTATTTAACACGGCGTAAAGGTCAAACGTCAGATAAGTAACACTAAAAGTAAAATGTATATTGTCCGAATTCAGGTTACTCAATTGTTCCCTCATTTATTTATTTATTTTTGACAAAAGTTCCCTCATTTATTTGAGATTATCTGATCAGTTTTAATGCATAATTTCCTTGAATTTAATTTTGTGATGACTTATTTGTAGGATATATCATCTGATGTTTGCAAGATGGAAGACACTTGCATCAATGAAATACTGAGATATAGTAGCCATTATCTCATCAGTTTTTATGAGAAAGATTAAATGTTTCATTTTAATACCGCGTAAATGTTTCATTTTAGTGGCCATTGACTCACCGACATCGAATAATATGGTAATTCAGTCAATAAAAAAATACAGACAAATGAAATATTTATGTCTTATTATTTAATACGGCGTAAATGTCAAACGTCAAATGAGTAACACTAAAAGTAAAATGTATATGGTCCGAATTCAGATCAAATACATTTGACTATTTATTTGTATTTAATAAAATTTAGTTGAAAGGAGAGAACTCGCTTTGTGTATCACCAATGACTTATTGACACCGAATAATATGGTAATCAAGTCAATAAAAAAATACAGACAAATGAAGTACTTATCTCTCATTATTTAACACGGCGTAAAGGTGAAACGTCAGATAAGTAACACTAAATGTAAAATGTATATTGTCCGAATTCAGGTTACTCAATTGTTCCCTCATTTATTTATTTATTTTTGACAAAAGTTCCCTCATTTATTTGAGATTATCTGATCAGTTTTAATGCATAATTTCCTTGAATTTAATTTTGTGATGACTCATTTGTAGGATATATCATCTGATGTTTGCAAGACGGAAGACACTTGCATCAATGAAATACTGAGATATAGTGGCCATTATCTCATCACTGTTTATGAGTAGGATTAAATGTTTCTTTTTAATACGGTGTAAATGTTTCATTTTAGTGGCCAATGACTCACCGACATCGAATAATATGGTGAGCCAGTCAATAAAAAAATACAAACAAATGAAATATTTATCTCTTATTATTTAATACGGCGTAAAGGTCAAACGTGAGATGAGTAACAATAAAAGTAAAATATACATGGTCCGAATTCAGATCAAATACATTTGATTATTTATTTGTATTTAATAAAATTTGGTTGAAAGGAGAGAACTCGCTTTGTGTGTCACCATTGACACACCGACACCGAATAAAATGATAATTCATTCATTAAAAAAATACAGACAAATGAAGTACTTATCTCTCATTATTTAACACGGCGTAAAGGTCAAACGTCAGATAAGTAACACTAAAAGTAAAATGTATATTGTCCGAATTCAGGTTACTCAATTGTTCCCTCATTTATTTATTTATTTTTGACAAAAGTTCCCTCATTTATTTGAGAATATTTGATCAGTTTTAATGCATAATTTCCTTGAATTTAATTTTGTGATGACTTATTTGTAGGATATATCATCTGATGTTTGCAAGATGGAAGACACTTGCATCAATGAAATACTGAGATATAGTAGCCATTATCTCATCAGTTTTTATGAGTAAGATTAAATGTTTCATTTTAATACCGCGTAAATGTTTCATTTTAGTGGCCATTGACTCACCGACATCGAATAATATGGTAATTCAGTCAATAAAAAAATACAGACAAATGAAATATTTATCTCTTATTATTTAATACGGCGTAAATGTCAAACGTCAAATGAGTAACACTAAAAGTAAAATGTATATGGTCCGAATTCAGATCAAATACATTTGACTATTTATTTGTATTTAATAAAATTTAGTTGAAAGGAGAGAACTCGCTTTGTGTATCACCAATGACTTATTGACACCGAATAATATGGTAATCAAGTCAATAAAAAAATACAGACAAATGAAGTACTTATCTCTCATTATTTAACACGGCGTAAAGGTGAAACGTCAGATAAGTAACACTAAATGTAAAATGTATATTGTCCGAATTCAGGTTACTCAATTGTTCCCTCATTTATTTATTTATTTTTGACAAAAGTTCCCTCATTTATTTGAGATTATCTGATCAGTTTTAATGCATAATTTCCTTGAATTTAATTTTGTGATGACTCATTTGTAGGATATATCATCTGATGTTTGCAAGACGGAAGACACTTGCATCAATGAAATACTGAGATATAGTGGCCATTATCTCATCACTGTTTATGAGTAGGATTAAATGTTTCTTTTTAATACGGTGTAAATGTTTCATTTTAGTGGCCAATGACTCACCGACATCGAATAATATGGTGAGCCAGTCAATAAAAAAATACAAACAAATGAAATATTTATCTCTTATTATTTAATACGGCGTAAAGGTCAAACGTGAGATGAGTAACAATAAAAGTAAAATATACATGGTCCGAATTCAGATCAAATACATTTGATTATTTATTTGTATTTAATAAAATTTGGTTGAAAGGAGAGAACTCGCTTTGTGTGTCACCATTGACACACCGACACCGAATAAAATGATAATTCATTCATTAAAAAAATACAGACAAATGAAGTACTTATCTCTCATTATTTAACACGGCGTAAAGGTCAAACGTCAGATAAGTAACACTAAAAGTAAAATGTATATTGTCCGAATTCAGGTTACTCAATTGTTCCCTCATTTATTTATTTATTTTTGACAAAAGTTCCCTCATTTATTTGGGATTATCAGATCAGTTTTAATGCATAATTTCCTTGAATTTAATTTTGTGATGACTTATTTGTAGGATATATCATCTGATGTTTGCAAGATGGAAGACACTTGCATCAATGAAATACTGAGATATAGTAGCCATTATCTCATCAGTTTTTATGAGTAAGATTAAATGTTTCATTTTAATACCGCGTAAATGTTTCATTTTAGTGGCCATTGACTCACCGACATCGAATAATATGGTAATTCAGTCAATAAAAAAATACAGACAAATGAAATATTTATCTCTTATTATTTAAGACGGCGTAAAGGTCAAACGTTAGATGAGTAACAATAAAAGTAAAATGTATATGGTCCGAATTCAGATCAAATACATTTGAATATTTATTTGTATTTAATAAAATTGGTTGAAAGGAGAGAACTCGCTTTGTGTGTCACCATTGACTCACCGACACTGAATAATATGGTAATCCAGTTAATAAGAAATATACAGACAAATGAAGTACTTATCTCTCATTATTTAACACGGCGTAAAGGTCAAACGTCATATAAGTAACACTAAAAGTAAAATGTATATGCTCCAAATTCAGGTTACTCAATTGTTTCCTCGTTCATTTATTTTTTTTGACAAAAATTCCCTCATTTATTTGTAATTATCTGAACAGTTTTAATGCATAATTTCCTTGAATTTAATTTTTTGATGACTCATTTGTAGGATATATCATCTGATGTTTGCAAGATCGAAGACACTTGCATCAATGAAATACAGAGATATAGTGGCCATTATCTCATCACTGTTTCTGAGTAGGATTAAATGTTTCATTTTAATACGGCGTAAATGTTTCATTTTTGTGGCCATTGACTCACCGACATCGAATAATATGGTAAACCAGTCCATAAAAAAATACAGACAAATGAAATACTTATCTCTTATTATTTAATACGGCATAAAGGTCAAACGTGAGATGAGTAACAATAAAAGTAAAATATATATGGTCCGAATTCATAACAAATACATTTGATTATTTATTTGTATTTAATAAAATTTGGTTGAAAGGAGAGAACTCGCTTTGTGTGTCACCATTGACAAACCGACACCGAATAATATGACAATCCAATCAATAAAAAAATACCGACAAATGAAGTGCTTATCTCTCATTATTTAACACGGCGTAAAGGTCAAACATCAGATAAGTAGAACTAAAAGTAAAATGTCTATCGTCCGAATTCAGGTTACTCAATTGTTTCCTCGTTCATTTATTTATTTTTGACAAAAGATCCCTCATTTATTTGTAATTATCTCAACAGTTTTAATGCATAATTTCCTTGAATTTAATTTTGTGATGACTCATTTGTAGGATATATCATCTGATGTTTGCAAGATGGAAGACACTTGCATCAATGAAATACTGAGATATAGTGGCCATTATCTCATCAGTTTTTATGAGTAGGATTAAATGTTCCATTTTAATCTGGCGTAAATGTTTCATTTTAGTGGCCATTGACTCACCTACATCGAATAATATGGTAATCCAGTCAATAAAAAAATACAGACAAATGAAATATTTATCTCTTATTATTTAATACAGCGTAAAGGTCAAACGTCAGATGAGTAACAATAAAAGTAAAATGTATATGGTCCGAATTCAGATCAAATACACTAGACTATTTATTTGTATTTAATAAAATTTGGTTGAAAGGAGAACACTCGCTTTGTGTGTCACCATTGACACACCGACACCGAATAATATGACAATCCAGTCAATAAAAAAATACAAACATATGAAGTCCTTATCTCTCATTATTTAACACGGCGTAAAGGTCAAATGTCAGATAAGTAACACTAAAAGTAAAATGTACATGGTCCGAATTCAGGTTACTCAAGTGTTTCCTCGTTCATTTATTTATTTTTGACAAAAATTCCTTCATTTATTTGTAATTATCTGAACAGTTTTAATGCATAATTTCCTTAAATTTAATTTTTTGATGACTCATTTGTAGGATATATCATCTGATGTATGCAAGATAGAAGACACTTGCATCAATGAAATACTTAGATATAGTGGCCATTATCTCATCACTGTTTATGAGTAGGATTAAATGTTTCATTTTAATACGGCGTAAATGTTTCATTTTAGTGGCCATTTACTCACCGACATCGAATAATATGGTAATCCAGTCAATAAAAAAATACAGACAAATGAAATATTTATCTCTTATTATTTAATACGGCGTAAAGGTCAAACGTGAGATGAGTAACAATAAAAGGAAAATATATATGGTCCGAATTCATATCAAATACGTTTGATTATTTATTTGTATTTAATAAAATTTGGTTGAAAGGAGAGAACTCGCATTGTGTGTCACCATTGACACACCGACACCGAATAATATGACAATCCAATCAATTGAAAAATACCGACAAATGAAGTGCTTATCTCTCATTATTTAACACGGCGTAAAGGTCAAACGTGAGATGAGTAACAAAAAAAGTAAAATATATATTGTCCGAATTTAGATCAAATACATTTGATTATTTACTTGTATTTAATAAAATTTGGTTGAAAGGAGAGAACTCGCTTTGTGTGTCACCATTGACACACCGACACCGAACAAAATGATAATTCATTCATTAAAAAAATACAGACAAATGAAGTACTTATCTCTCATTATTTAACACGGCGTAAAGGTCAAATGTCAGATAAGTGACACTAAAAGTAAAATGTATATTGTCTGAATTCAGGTTACTCAATTGTTTCCTCGTTCATTTATTTATTTTGACAAAAATTCCCTCATTTATTTGTAATTATCTGAACAGTTTTAATGCATAATTTCCTTGAATTTAATTTTGTGATGACTTATTTGTAGGATATATCATCTGATGTTTGCAAGATGGAAGACACTTGCATCAATGAAATACTGAGATATAGTGGCCATTATCTCATCACTGTTTATGAGTAAGATTAAATGTTTCATTTTAATACGGCGTAAATGTTTCATTTTTGTGGCCATTGACTCACCGACATCGAATAATATGGTAAACCAGTCAATAAAAAAATACAGACAAATGAAATATTTATCTCTTATTATTTATTACGGCATAAAGGTCAAACGTGAGATGAGTAACAATAAAAGTAAAATATATATGGTCCGAATTCATATCAAATACATTTGATTATTTATTTGTATTTAATAAAATTTGGTTGAAAGGAGAGAACTCGCTTTGTGTGTCACCATTGACACACCGACACCGAATAATATGACAATCCAATCAATAAAAAAATACCGACAAATGAAGTGCTTATCTCTCATTATTTAACACGGCGTAAAGGTCAAACATCAGATAAGTAGAACTAAAAGTAAAATGTCTCTCGTCCGAATTCAAGTTACTCAATTGTTTCCTCCTTCATTTATTTATTTTTGACAAAAGATCCCTCATTTATTTGTAATTATCTCAACAGTTTTAATGCATAATTTCCTTGAATTTAATTTTGTGATGACTCATTTGTAGGATATATCATCTGATGTTTGCAAGATGGAAGACACTTGCATCAATGAAATACTGAGATATAGTGGCCATTATCTCATCACTGTTTATGAGTAAGATTAAATGTTTCATTTTAATACGGCGTAAATGTTTCATTTTAGTGGCCATTGACTCACCGACATCGAATAATATGGTAATCCAGTCAATAAAAAAATACAGACAAATGAAATATTTATCTCTTATTATTTAATACGGCGTAAAGGTCAAACGTGAGATGAGTAACAATAAAAGGAAAATATATATGGTCCGAATTCATATCAAATACGTTTGATTATTTATTTGTATTTAATAAAATTTGGTTGAAAGGAGAGAACTCGCATTGTGTGTCACCATTGACACACCGACACCGAATAATATGACAATCCAATCAATTGAAAAATACCGACAAATGAAGTGCTTATCTCTCATTATTTAACACGGCGTAAAGGTCAAACGTGAGATGAGTAACAAAAAAAGTAAAATATATATTGTCCGAATTTAGATCAAATACATTTGATTATTTACTTGTATTTAATAAAATTTGGTTGAAAGGAGAGAACTCGCTTTGTGTGTCACCATTGACACACCGACACCGAACAAAATGATAATTCATTCATTAAAAAAATACAGACAAATGAAGTACTTATCTCTCATTATTTAACACGGCGTAAAGGTCAAATGTCAGATAAGTGACACTAAAAGTAAAATGTATATTGTCTGAATTCAGGTTACTCAATTGTTTCCTCGTTCATTTATTTATTTTGACAAAAATTCCCTCATTTATTTGTAATTATCTGAACAGTTTTAATGCATAATTTCCTTGAATTTAATTTTGTGATGACTTATTTGTAGGATATATCATCTGATGTTTGCAAGATGGAAGACACTTGCATCAATGAAATACTGAGATATAGTGGCCATTATCTCATCACTGTTTATGAGTAAGATTAAATGTTTCATTTTAATACGGCGTAAATGTTTCATTTTTGTGGCCATTGACTCACCGACATCGAATAATATGGTAAACCAGTCAATAAAAAAATACAGACAAATGAAATATTTATCTCTTATTATTTATTACGGCATAAAGGTCAAACGTGAGATGAGTAACAATAAAAGTAAAATATATATGGTCCGAATTCATATCAAATACATTTGATTATTTATTTGTATTTAATAAAATTTGGTTGAAAGGAGAGAACTCGCTTTGTGTGTCACCATTGACACACCGACACCGAATAATATGACAATCCAATCAATAAAAAAATACCGACAAATGAAGTGCTTATCTCTCATTATTTAACACGGCGTAAAGGTCAAACATCAGATAAGTAGAACTAAAAGTAAAATGTCTCTCGTCCGAATTCAAGTTACTCAATTGTTTCCTCCTTCATTTATTTATTTTTGACAAAAGATCCCTCATTTATTTGTAATTATCTCAACAGTTTTAATGCATAATTTCCTTGAATTTAATTTTGTGATGACTCATTTGTAGGATATATCATCTGATGTTTGCAAGATGGAAGACACTTGCATCAATGAAATACTGAGATATAGTGGCCATTATCTCATCACTGTTTATGAGTAAGATTAAATGTTTCATTTTAATACGGCGTAAATGTTTCATTTTAGTGGCCATTGACTCACCGACATCGAATAATATGGTAATCCAGTCAATAAAAAAATACAGACAAATGAAATATTTATCTCTTATTATTTAATACGGCGTAAAGGTCAAACGTGAGATGAGTAACAATAAAAGTAAAATATATATGGTCCGAATTCAGATCAAATACATTTGATTATTTATTTGTAGTTAATAAAATTTTGTTGAAAGGAGAGAACTCGCTTTGTGTGTCACCATTGACTCACCGACACCGAATAATATGGTAATCCAGTTAATAAGAAATATACAGACAAATGAAGTACCTATATGTCCTTATTTAACACGGCGTAAAGGTCAAACGTCAGATAAGTAACACTAAAAGTAAAATGTACATGGTCCGAATTCAGGTTACTCAACTGTTTCCTCGTTCATTTATTTATTTTTGACAAAAATTCCCTCATTTATTTGTAATTATCTGAACAGTTTTAAAGCAAAATTTCCTTGAATTTAATTTTTTGATGACTCATTTGTAGGATATATCATCTGATGTTTGCAAGATGGAGGACACTTGCATCAATGAAATACTGAGATATAGTGGCCATTATCTCATCACTGTTTATGAGTAGGATTAAATGTTTCATTTTAATACGGCGTAAATGTTTCATTTTAGTGGCCATTGACTCACCGACATCGAATAATATGGTAATCCAGTCAATAAAAAATACAAATAATGAAATATTTATCTCTTATTATTTAATACGGCGTAAAGGTCAAACGTGAGATGAGTAACAATAAAAGTAAAATATATATGGTCCGAATTCATATCAAATACGTTTGATTATTTATTTGTATTTAATAAAATTTGGTTGAAAGGAGAGAACTCGCTTTGTGTGTCACCATTGACACACCGACACCGAATAATATGACAATCCAATCAATTGAAAAATACCGACAAATGAAGTGCTTATCTCTCATTATTTAACATGGCGTAAAGGTCAAATGTCAGATAAGTAACACTAAAAGTAAAATGTAAATTGTCCGAATTTAGGTTACTCAATTGTTCCATCGTTCATTTATTTATTTTTGACAAAAGTTCCCTCATTTATTTGTAATTATCTGAACAGTTTTAATGCATAATTTCCTTGAATTTAATTTTGTGATGACTCATTTGTAGGATATATCATCTGATGTTTGCAAGATGGAACACACTTGCATCAATGAGATACTGAGATATAGTGGCCATTATCTCATCACTGTTTATGAGAAGGATTAAATGTTTCATTTTAATACGGCGTAAATGTTTCATTTTAGTGGCCATTGACTCACCGACATCGAATAATATGGTAATTCAGTCAATAAAAAAATACAGACAAATGAAATATTTATCTCTTATTATTTAAGACGGCGTAAAGGTCAAATGTTAGATGAGTAACAATAAAAGTAAAATATACATGGTCCGAATTCAGATCAAATACATTTGATTATTTATTTGTATTTAATAAAATTTGGTTGAAAGGAGAGAACTCGCTTTGTGTGTCACCATTGACACACCGACACCGAATAAAATGATAATTCATTCATTAAAAAAATACAGACAAATGAAGTACTTATCTCTCATTATTTAACACGGCGTAAAGGTCAAACGTCAGATAAGTAACACTAAAAGTAAAATGTATATTGTCCGAATTCAGGTTACTCAATTGTTCCCTCATTTATTTATTTATTTTTGACAAAAGTTCCCTCATTTATTTGAGATTATCTGATCAGTTTTAATGCATAATTTCCTTGAATTTAATTTTGTGATGACTTATTTGTAGGATATATCATCTGATGTTTGCAAGATGGAAGACACTTGCATCAATGAAATACTGAGATATAGTAGCCATTATCTCATCAGTTTTTATGAGTAAGATTAAATGTTTCATTTTAGTGGCCATTGACTCACCGACATCGAATAATATGGTAATTCAGTCAATAAAAAAATACAGACAAATGAAATATTTATCTCTTATTATTTAAGACGGCGTAAAGGTCAAACGTTAGATGAGTAACAATAAAAGTAAAATGTATATGGTCCGAATTCAGAGCAAATACATTTGAATTTTTATTTGTATTTAATAAAATTGGTTGAAAGGAGAGAACTCGCTTTGTGTGTCACCATTGACTCACCGACACTGAATAATATGGTAATCCAGTTAATAAGAAATATACAGACAAATGAAGTACTTATCTCTCATTATTTAACACGGCGTAAAGGTCAAACGTCATATAAGTAACACTAAAAGTAAAATGTATATGCTCCAAATTCAGGTTACTCAATTCTTTCCTCGTTCATTTATTTTTTTTGACAAAAATTCCCTCATTTATTTGTAATTATCTGAACAGTTTTAATGCATAATTTCCTTGAATTTAATTTTTTGATGACTCATTTGTAGGATATATCATCTGATGTTTGCAAGATCGAAGACACTTGCATCAATGAAATACAGAGATATAGTGGCCATTATCTCATCACTATTTATGAGTAGGATTAAATGTTTCATTTTAATACGGCGTAAATGTTTCATTTTTGTGGCCATTGACTCACCGACATCGAATAATATGGTAAACCAGTCAATAAAAAAATACAGACAAATGAAATACTTATCTCTTATTATTTAATACGGCATAAAGGTCAAACGTGAGATGAGTAACAATAAAAGTAAAATATATATGGTCCGAATTCATATCAAATACATTTGATTATTTATTTGTATTTAATAAAATTTGGTTGAAAGGAGAGAACTCGCTTTGTGTGTCACCATTGACACACCGACACCGAATAATATGACAATCCAATCAATAAAAAAATACCGACAAATGAAGTGCTTATCTCTCATTATTTAACACGGCGTAAAGGTCAAACATCAGATAAGTAGAACTAAAAGTAAAATGTCTCTCGTCCGAATTCAAGTTACTCAATTGTTTCCTCCTTCATTTATTTATTTTTGACAAAAGATCCCTCATTTATTTGTAATTATCTCAACAGTTTTAATGCATAATTTCCTTGAATTTAATTTTGTGATGACTCATTTGTAGGATATATCATCTGATGTTTGCAAGATGGAAGACACTTGCATCAATGAAATACTGAGATATAGTGGCCATTATCTCATCAGTTTTTATGAGTAGGATTAAATGTTCCATTTTAATCTGGCGTAAATGTTTCATTTTAGTGGCCATTGACTCACCTACATCGAATAATATGGTAATCCAGTCAATAAAAAAATACAGACAAATGAAATATTTATCTCTTATTATTTAATACAGCGTAAAGGTCAAACGTCAGATGAGTAACAATAAAAGTAAAATGTATATGGTCCAAATTCAGATCAAATACACTAGACTATTTATTTGTATTTAATAAAATTTGGTTGAAAGGAGAACACTCGCTTTGTGTGTCACCATTGACACACCGACACCGAATAATATGACAATCCAGTCAATAAAAAAATACAGACAAATGAAGTACTTATCTCTCATTATTTAACACGCGTATAGGTCAAACGTTAGATGAGTAACACTAAAAGTAAAATGTATATGGTCCTAATTCAAGTTACTCAATTGTTCCTTTATTTATTTGTCATCATATGATCAGTGTTAATGCATATTCCTTGAATTTAAATTTGTGATGATTGATTTGTAGGGTATATCATCTGATGTTTGCAAGTTGGATGACACTTACATCTATGAAATACTAAGATTTAGTGGTCGTTATCTGATCAGTTTTAAGACCCCGGATCTCCATATGACAAAAAAAAATTGTCGAAGAAAACTAGTGGTTCAATGCAGCCAAATACACCATATTTACGTCCAAAAAGAATGTGTCTATTCTGATTTCCCAAGTAATTTTCCAGCTACAGAAATCTATCAATCCAACTGTAAATGTCATTTTATTTTTTCCATGAAAGATAAAGCCGAAGTGTTGCCAAACTAGTTTAACATTGACGCGCGCAATCTCATAAAAGGTGTAAGGAATAACTAGACTTTTGGCTCATGCGACGCACGGGTCTTCTCAACTACAATAGAGATCAATAAATAATCTTTAACCGTAAGATCGTGGGTCGATTAATAAACGCAAATTAGATTATTAGAGATACAATATTACAATCTAATGATAATAAAAAAAATTATAAAGAAAAAAGATAAAAAAAATACAAAATTATATTGTTGCATGGGTCAATTTTATTTATTACTTTTATAGTTAAACATAAAAAATTAATGCAGTTCATGATTCCTAACAAATTATTTAGGGTAGCCGAGTTTGCATAGAAATTAGGTATTATGTTTATAAACGTATTATTATCATTTCTATTTTCACGTAGCACTCATAATTCATGTATCCTCTGGTATGTCCATGTACAAAGTACGTACCTACATATCTCACATTTTCTTTATTCACCATCGATGCGAAAGCTAATCTTTTTTGTTAATCTATTCATTTTGTTTGTTGCTGCATATACAAAAACAATCAAAGCATATAAAAAAAACATATCATGATGAATCCTAGAAATGATGGCAACCAGCCAAGCTAAATATTTGATTCTACCTGTTAAGCTCATCCTTACCAAATGGACTAAAAGACCATGTTCAAAATTCTTCCCAAGAGAAATAACAAGCAATCTAGCACCCAAAAGAAAATAAGTTACACAAAATGTGTCTTACAAAATTACACTTTACTTTTCAAAATTAGAAAACTTGATGTTTCTTGTGCCATTAAATTGAGCGTAAAGGCATAAAAGCCAAACATTAGCTGAATAACACAAAAAGTAAAATGTATTTAGTCTAAATTTAAATCAAATACAATTGACTATTAATTGCATTCGTTCCTGTGGCTGACTTCTAAACAGCCAAATTTTAGTTATACTTTTCATGATTGGTGGAAATCTCCACTTCTGTGTATGGGTACTCGGTTGTAACGTACTTAGATTTTGTGGGTGCTCTATGCTTTATAGCACCTGGATGTTGTAAATATTTTGGGTTGGTTTACCTTTTGTATGTCTTGTGTAGGGTAAATTAATTGTGTTTATATAATATCTCATTTTTATTTGTTCAAAAAAAAATTAATATTTAATTTAAGACCCAATTCAGTTGCATATAATTTTTTTCAAATGTTTATATTTAATTGTCACACAATGTAATTACAAAATGGGAGTCTTAATTGGATCGCATTATAGCCTTTGTTTGGTAAATATAGGGGGACAATATATAGGCTAGTTGATAGGTTATAGTTAATGGTTGATAACTGATAGTTAATAAACTAATTAAAGTGATTGATTTTATTTTATTTTTACAAGAATTAAAGTGATTGATAAAATTAACGTTCAACTAGCTTATAAATGTAAAGTGATTGATTTTATTTTATTGTTTAAAGTGATTTATTTTGTAATTAAAGTGATTGATTTTATCTCATTTTTATTTGTTCAAAAAAAAATTAATATTTAATTTAAGACCCAATTCAGTTGCATATAATTTTTTTCAAATGTTTATATTTAATTGTCACACAATGTAATTACAAAATGGGAGTCTTAATTGGATCGCATTATAGCCTTTGTTTGGTAAATATAGGGGGACAATATATAGGCTAGTTGATAGGTTATAGTTAATGGTTGATAGCTTATGGTTGATAACTGATAGTTAATAAACTAATTAAAGTGATTGATTTTATTTTATTTTTACAAGAATTAAAGTGATTGATAAAATTAACGTTCAACTAGCTTATAAATGTAAAACGACATAAAAGTATATTTTTAATTTTAATAAAAAATGATCAATTAATATTTAAGATATTTAGTAATTTAAACTTATTAAGTTAATATATATATATATATATATATATATATATATATATATATATATATATATATATATATATATATATATATATATATAGACACACACACACACACAAACACACACGTATCATTAAATTAGTATTTTTCACTAAAATTTGATTTCAACTAATATTTGTGTTCGATTTCTTAGGATTGACACCAGGGGCGAAGCTATGCATATTAATGCAGTAGCTTTGGCTACCTCATTTTTTTTTACTTGTATTTGAATAAGTTAGCCTATTTTGTAGTTAGCTACCCCAATAAAAATATATTTAGCTACCCCAAATGAGTTTATTTGTCAAAAGCTAGTAGAAATAGGAAAATCAAAAGATATTTACTTGTTTGATAGATATTTTATGTCTTATTTTAAAACTTTTGATCCTATAAACAGCTACAAAAAGAATTTCGTTAACAAATTGTCAAAATAGCACATAAAATTTATTTATTTATTTTTTTAGATTTGGCCACCTCGTAAAATAATGGGTAGCTTCGCCGCTGATTGACATGATTGTTAACGGAACAAATAATTATTAAAACACTGTCTAAAATTTAAATAGTTGCTAATTAGTATTATTCAAATAACTCCAAATACAAAACTCAATTCCTAAAGATTGTTTGTTGTCCATAAGACTTACAAATAAATTCTTTAAACTAAAGACGGATCTATTAAAACTATTCTAAACCCTAGGAAATGAAACATGAGTTCATGGAGAGGGAGAGGAGGGGCAGAAACACTTGCATTCTCCATTAGTGTGGTGGCCTTCTCAGCTTTTGCCACACCTTCATGTCTTAAATATCCGATAGGCAGCTATAGGTGACCCCTACATTAATTTGAGTTCAAATTTCAGTGACTAACAAGTCAAAATTGAACCAAAGTTTACATAAAACTAACATGATTTTCAAAAAGTCCTCAGAATTTTTGATAGTGATAGTGGTCAATATATATTGTATTCATTACCCTAGTTGGATCGAAAATTCTACCGATGACAAATTCATGCATCCACCATTGTGTCATCAGAGCTCGATTTCCTTGCCCTATCCAGTAAACAAATGTGTTCTTTCTCCCAATCAATTGATTGTTTGAAAAAGCAACCTCCTCATTCCTTTCAACTATCCTCCATTCACCATTTCCAGATCGTCTTGCATCCATATTCTCGAACCAACGGTTCCTGAGATCAAAGAAATAGTACTTCCTATGCTCCAAAGAGTACCTATTTTCTGCAACAAAAAAAAAACAAATTGAAATGAAAATCCACATAAAAACATCATATAAGCATTTCATGGGACATAAAAAAATTGAATTTTTAAGTCTCCTCCCCTCCAATTGCATGTCTAAGACAAAACGTTCATTCTCAAGATTGATGAAAATCCATCAAAGAACGCCAGGAAAAATTTAAACGGGTTATGTAAAAATATGATTTTTATTGATAAAACACAATGGTCATAAGAAAGAGAATAAAGTGCTAAAAAAACATTAGAAAAATAACTTTTTTTTTCTTTCACAAACCTCCTGGCAGCCTCCATGGCTCAGTTTGAAATACATCGAATTCTGACATGCCATTTGGAAAAGGTTGGTTGCAGATTTTTTTCATCAGGTAGCACTCAACAAGTTCACGATCAGTTGGATCAAACCTGTATCCAACAGGTAGATCAACTTCAACGTTAGCTACAGCCATGATTGACTCCAAAAAAAAAAAATTAAGAGGACGCCAATAGTTCTTGTACAGTATGAAAGAGTTCTTTGGATGAATCTCAAGCTAAAGCATTGTCTTGAATTTATAGGAGTAAGGAGACATGCATTGTCTTGAATGAGAGAGAGAAAGAGAAACTAGATGCAGAGAGTGTTAAACAACTATTCAAAATATTAGTGCAAAATTACACTTCTAGTGATTTAACTTAATTTCAGGTATTAAATTTATGAGATCGTTTGTTAATCTTTAAGTAGGGTTGAATCGAGTGTACTGTTGTTCTTGGTTCTAATTCCTATTAGGGTTGATTCACTTGAATTCACTAGGTCAGGTTTTATGTCCCCCCAGTTTTATGTTTTTTTTTTCTCTTAGAGTAGTGGAGTGTCAACTTCGTTGGGACGCCCTCTATTCTTTACATGTCATTTTACTCTTGCCTTATAAAAAAAAAATTGGTCTTTTATCTTCTTTTTTTTTTTTTAATTTTAATTTTGTCTTTTGGTCCATTTTCATATGAATTTTCAAGCTTCAAATCTAATATTCTTATGCAAGCATAGATGAAGACCATAAATTTGAATATTGAAATGTCATATGAAAATAAAAACATGAATTTGAAGCTTGAAAATTCATATGCAAATGGACTAAAAGAACAAAATTGAAATGAAAAAAAGATAAAGGACCAAATTATTACCTAAAATTAAGTTAAGGGACTAAAATTGTAATTTTGTCAAATATTATTCTTAAATGATTGCACAAATATTATTTATCTTATTTTAATGATGTATGAAAGAAACAATTAATTTAATTTATAAGCTTGCAAGACAACTATTAATTTAAGTTTTTTATTTATGCAATTAGTGATATTTTGATTTACTTAGTGGCTAAGTTTTTTTTTTTTTTGAAACTTAGTGGCTAAGTTTAATGCTTACAAAAATTAGGGCAACATTGGAAAAATACAATAATATGTATTGGTATCTTAAATGTATAAGTATGAGATAATGCAATATTGACGTAAGATATTTAATATAGACAGAGGAACTAATAATATATTGGTCTAAGTGATAAGAGACTTGAACTCCTTAAAAAAAGTGGATATATGTTTGATTCCTTACTCTCAGGCATGAATAAAATTGGTTGGAATGAGAGAACTCACTTTGTATGTTACCATTGACTCACCGACACCGACTCCGAATAATATGGTAATCCAGTTAATAAAAAAATACTGACAAATGAAATACTTATCTCTCATTATTTAATACAGCGTACAGGTCAAACGTTTCCTAAAAATGTACTTATCTCTCATTATTTAATAGAGCCTAAAAGTCAAACGTCAGATAAGTAACACTAAAGGTAAAATGTATTTTGTCCAATCAAATACATACATTTGACTATTTATTTATATTTGATTTAAGACCCAATTGAATAGGATCAATTTTTCTTCCAACATGCTTATATTTAAATGTTGTATTATCTTATTCTTCTGTTTTTGTTATTTTCCTGAACATGATGTTACTATAGGTTACATATGTTGCAACTACTTTGGTGGATTCTGAACTCTGTGCAGAAGAGGGTAAAAATCTATTTGACTTGTTATCTAGGAAACTTTCGACTTAAGTAGTTTTGATGACGCTGCACAATTGCTGATGCCAGCCTCTTTTGCAATGACACTACGTTTAGGTTACTCAATTGTGACCTCATTTATTTGTCATTATCTGATCAGTTTTAATACATAATTTCCTTGAATTTAAATTTGTGATGACTCATTTGTAGGATATATCATCCGATGTTTGCAAGATGGAAGACACTTGCATCAATGAAATATTGAGATTTAGTGGCCATTATCTCATCAGTTTTAAGACCCCGGATCGATCTCCATATGATAAAAAAAATTGTTCGAGAAAACTAGGTGGTTTTTATGCAGTCAATTGCACCACGCAATGATGCCAAAAATAATGTGTCTATTCTGATTTCTCAAGTAATTTTCCAGCAAAACAAATTTGTGAATCCAACTGTAAATGTCATTTTATTGTTTTCATCAAGGATAAAGCCGAAGGGTTGCAAAACTGATTTAACATTGACGCGCGCAATCTCATAAAAGGTGTAAGGAACAATAATAGTTTAATAAGTAGCATTAAATGTTTCATTTTAGGTTATAATAAGTGTCCAACCTCCACTCCGAATGTGGTGGAAACGCACGAACGAGGGGTTTGAATTATGTAAATTATTTTAATATCTTTTTGGCAAGACATCAGAGGTTCATAGTTGACTTTTAGATTCATCGACCGAGGCAAGGTATAAATGTTCATTTTTGGACAACACAAAACATTTTATTTGAATAAACTATATATCATTTACAAATACTGGTTCCACTAGAGTGATCTTGTGACACTGTAGGTTTCAAACAATTCTTTCGTTTTAGATTAGATGAATATTTGATATGGCTTCGTTGACTAGCGTTGATTTGCTTTCCAGGGCTCTTTTTCATTTCTAGACAATAGACTTGATTCTCTATTGGAATATAAGCTCTTACAACGTTCTATTATCTTGATAGATATGTTGGAGACTCCATCTTGTTTAGCATTTACGTCCAACACACTTTAGCATACAATTTTGTACACAAATTAGTAACTGTCTATTTGCCTTGTTATCATAAAAAAACAAAAAGATAAAATATGAATCCAAAATGTTAAATTAGATTAATTAGTTAATGAACCTTTTGCATTGCCTAATTGTAATCATAAATCTAGTTGCACGTATTCAATTAAAGGCATAATCTAACTTATAATAATCTAAATAATTCTAAAATAGAAAAAAAGTAAAGAACTCAATTGTAACCTATTTTCCTAATCTAAATAATTGTAAATAAGTTTGGTAAAAAAAAATTGTAAACAAGTTGCAAGACAAAACAATGAGAAATGAAAGCTTAAAAACCCTTGTTAATGAAAGCTTAAAAACCCTTGTTGGTATAGTGGTTCTTGTCATCCATCATGAGTGACTCGTATGTATGTATGTACTATGCTCATTTTGGATCCATTTTATGCAGCAAAAATATGTAATCTTTTCCGCACATACAAACAACATTCTTTCAAATATACAACAAAAAAGTATTAAAACAAAAATTGAGTTGTGGTGAAATTTATCAAAAAATCACATAAAGATTATGCTAGGGATTTTAGGTGTTTAAGGGTGTTGGAATTCATTTTTAATAAATACACTCTCCCACCCAAAATGTAAGCAAAAAAAACTCAATTTCGTTGTCCTAAAATGTAAGCAAAAAAGACACTTTCATCCTATTTAATCTTCTTTAAAAAAAAAATCATTTTTTCCAAGAAAAACTTTTGCTTATTCTCATGAAATTAAATGCAAATTACATTCAATTTTCCCTCTCTTCCATTTTCTCCATGATCAATAGCAAATGAAAATTGTTTTTATATCTTCCCATGAAACTTATTCCAAAGATAACACAAAAAACTAAACTCCAAATTCTTATGTTTTAATTTTTTTAATAAGTGTGATTTTTTTTTTTTGCTTACAATTTGAGACAGAGGGAGTATACGATTATGCGTTTTGAAGATATATATCGGATAATTCGACAATGTGGGATTCATTTTTTCTCCGTCATTTATCATATTATCTCAAAATTCAGCTCATAAGTGGAGAGTCTAGGTTCAAACTCCGACTCCTACATGTTACATGTAATGTCCCTGCTAAATGAGTCATACTTATTAAGATTGGGATTCATACTTTATCATGTTAATGAATGTTTGGAATTCGTATGCATTCATATAAAACAGATATAATATGTGGTAAAGTGTATTTTTTGTTTGAGGCTTGTTCTTAGTTACCCGTATTAAAATAAGTCATAATATGTGAGATATATGTTTTTGGTAAAAGCACCGGTTTGCAGATCGCATGTCGTTTGAATTCCACGTATTTACAAATGAGCAATGTTATATATCAAAAAAGAATTTTTCAAGAATGACATGGCGGAATAATCACCCTTAGATTTTATCAAGAAATTGTGCCGAAAATAATGCTAGCCAATAAAATCTCAACCTGACCGGAAATCATGGGGTGGTGGGTGTTATGTATTTTTTTTTTTTATGAAAGGTTAATAAATAAGACTGAAATCTAAGGATGATTATTCTGCCATGTCATTCTTGAATCTTTCTTGATAAAATCATTCTTGATATCTAGCATTTTCCTTTACAAATTCTTATCATATAGCCTAGCAACTTTTTGTTAGATAAATACGTTTATGATTTAAACTTCGAAGGTAGATATATGAGATATATATATTAGAGTTAAATTTGAAGTAATTAAGTGAAAAGATCTAGTTACTTTAAACATGCATCAATGACTAGATATCTTGCATATGTATAGTGTTCTACATGGACATACCAACGGTTACGTGAAATAGGAATACTACATGAAAATAGAAAAATATAAATGATGATACGACATGATATGATTTGTTTGATCATACAAATAGACCAAAGTGAATTGGTGTTTATTTAACCGTGATTAACACAAATACCTGCCATGCAACACCTTTAATATTGTATAAGTTGGTTTTATATGTATTTGTTTACATCTTAGAATAGTTAAGTTGTTAGTCAAAAATGGCAAACAGGACGAGTTTTTTGCATCGGTTGTAAAATCCACCAATGATATAGCTTTATATTCCTAATCGAGTGTATACTTCCCCCGGTGTGGTACCTACATATCTCACATTGGCTTTATTCACCATTGATACGAAATCTTTTTTTTTTTTAATCTATTTATTTTGCTATTGCTGCATCTAAAAAAAATATATTAAAGCATATATATAAAAAAAAAAAAAAAAAATACCATGATGAATCTTAGAAATGATGGCAACCAGCCAAGCTAACTATCTAATGCAACATGTTAAGCTTATCCTTACCAAATGGACTAAAAAACCATGCTCAAAATTCTTCCCAAGAGAAATAACAAGCCAAAAGTAAATAACTTACACAAAATGAGTCTTACAGAATTACACTTTACTTTTCAAAATTAGAAAACTTGATGTTTCTAGTGCCATTAAATTGGGTATAAAGGTGTAAAGGCCTTAATAATCTTATCATTATTTAATAGAGCGTAAAGGTCAAACGTTAGTTGAGTAACACAAAAAGTAAAATATATTTGGTCTAATTTAGATCAAATACATTTGACTGTTTATTTATATTTAATTTAAGACCCAATTCAATGTAGCGTCTATTTTCCTCAAATGTTGATATTTAATTGTCACAAAATGTAATTAAAAATTAAGAGTCTTATGTTTGTAAAAAATAAAGTAGATAACAGATAAGCTAGCTCATAGATTATAACTAATAGATGGTGGTTTATGTCCGATAACTAATAGCTAATAAACTAATTAAATTTGATAAAATTATTGTTCAATTAGTTGATAAATATAAAATGACACAAAAGGTTCTTAATTTTAATAAAAAAATTATCAATTAATATTTAAGATATTTAGTAATTTAAATTTATTAAGTTAATATTACTTCATATATTATTAAATTGTTATTTTTTTTACTAAAATTTAATTTCAACTTATATTTGTGTTCGATTTCTTAGGATCGTATTGATCGTTGATGGAACAGATAATTATTAAAGGACACTGCCTAAAATTTAAATAGTTGCTTACTTCAAATGAGTACAGATACAAAACTCAATTCTTAAAACTATGCAAATTAAAGGTGTTTATTGTCCATAAGACTTACAATTAAACCCTTTAAACTAAAGATGAATCTATTAAAACTATTCTAAACCCTAGGAAATGAAACATGAGTTCATGGAGAGGGAGAGGGAGAGGAGGGGCAGAAACACTTGCATTCTCCATTAGTGTGGTGGCCTTCTTCTCAGCTTTTGCCACACCTTCATGTCTTAAATATCCGATAGGCAGCTATAGGTGACCCCTACATTAATTTGAGTTCAAAATTCAGTGACTATAGTTCCTTAATAATGTAAACAAGACAAAATTGAACCAAAGTTTACATAAAACTAACATGATTTTCAGCTGAAAATACTAAAACACATTATTACTTTAAAAAAAGTCCTCAGAATTTTTGATAGTGATAGTGGTCAATATATATTGTATTCATTACCCTAGTTGGATCGAAAATTCTACCGATGACAAATTCATGCATCCACCATTGTGTCATCAGAGCTCGATTTCCTTGCCCTATCCAGTAAACAAATGTGTTATTTCTCACAATCAATTGATTGTTTGAATGAGCAAACTCCTCGTTCCTTTGAACTATTCTCCATTCACCATTTCCAGCTCTTCTTGCATCCATATTCTCGAACCTACGGTTCCTGAGATCAAAGAAATAATACTTCCTATGCTCCAAAGAGTACCTATTTTCTGCAAAAAAAAAAAAAACAAATTGAAATGACCCAAAATGAATAAATCAATTTTTGTTAATTACCCACATAAAAACATCATATAAGCATTTTTCGCTGGGAGGGTGTTCGCATTGAATGGCACTCAGACTGAGAATGACGATTGTTTGATCAGAGGTACTTGCTATATTAATAATACTCCTTTAGTTGCTATTATTGATACTGGTGCTACGCACAATTTTGTTGCTTTAGATTGTGTTTCTGCTTTGGGCCTTGATGTTTCTGATATGAATGGAGAGATGGTTGTCGAGACTCCAGCTAAGGGTTCGGTGACTACTTCTCTCGTGTGCATAAATTGTCCTTTATCTATGTTTGGCCGTGACTTTGTGATGGATTTAGTTTGCCTACCTTTAAGTGGTATGGATGTGATTCTGGGTATGAATTGGCTAGAGTACAACCGTGTTCTTATCAACTGTTTTAGAAAGATGGTGCATTTTTCTTCTGTCGAAGAAGAGTGGGGCGCAGAGTTCCTATCTACTAAGCAACTAGAACGTGATGGGATGTTGATGTTCTCGTTGATGGCTTCTTTATCTTTAGAGAGTCAAGCAGTAATTGATAAACTGCAAGTGGTGTGTGATTTTCCTGAAGTTTTCCCAGATGAAATTCCTGATGTGCCTCCGGAGAGAGAAGTTGAGTTCTCTATTGACCTTGTTCCTGGAACGAAGCCGGTGTCGATGGCACCTTACCGCATGTCTGCTTCTGAGTTAGCAGAGTTGAAGAAACAGTTGGAAGACTTGCTTGAGAAGAAGTTTGTGAGACCTAGTGTTTCACCATGGGGAGCTCCAGTGTTACTAGTGAAGAAGAAAGACGGCAGTATGAGACTGTGCATTGATTACAGACAGCTGAACAAAGTAACTATCAAGAATAGGTATCCACTTCCGAGGATTGACGATCTGATGGATCAATTAGTGGGTGCACGTGTTTTCAGCAAGATAGATTTGAGGTCAGGTTACCACCAGATCAAAGTGAAAGATGAAGATATGCAGAAGACGGCTTTCAGGACCCGTTATGGTCACTACGAGTACAAGGTTATGCCTTTTGGAGTTACCAATGCACCTGGAGTATTTATGGAGTATATGAATCGCATCTTCCATGCATTTTTGGATTGGTTCGTGGTGGTGTTTATTGATGATATACTGGTTTACTCCAAGACTGAAGAGGAGCATGTTGAACATTTGAAGACTGTTTTGCAGGTGCTAAAGGAAAAGAAACTGTATGCTAAGTTGTCTAAGTGCGAATTCTGGCTAAAGGAAGTGAGTTTTCTTGGCCATGTTATTTCTGGTGATGGCATCGCGGTTGACCCGTCAAAAGTTGAAGCGGTATCGCAATGGGAGACTCCTAAGTCAGTTACGGAAATTAGAAGCTTTTTGGGTTTAGCTGGTTATTATCGAAGATTCATAGAGGGATTCTCCAAGTTGGCTCTTCCGTTAACGCAGTTGACGTGTAAGGGTAAGTCTTTTGTGTGGGATGTGCATTGTGAGAATAGTTTTAATGAGCTGAAGAAGCGTCTGACAGCGGCTCTAGTGCTGATTTTGCCGAAGCCCGATGAACCTTTTGTGGTATATTGTGATGCGTCCAAGCTGGGTTTAGGTGGTGTTCTTATGCAAGATGGTAAGGTAGTAGCTTATGCTTCCAGACAGTTGAGAATTCACGAGAAGAATTATCCGACGCATAACTTAGAGTTGGCAGCTGTGGTCTTTGTATTGAAAATATGGAGACACTACTTGTATGGTTCAAGGTTTGAAGTATTCAGTGATCATAAGAGTTTGAAATATTTATTTGATCAGAAGGAGTTGAATATGAGGCAGAGAAGGTGGCTTGAGTTACTTAAAGATTATGATTTTGGTCTGAATTACCATCCTGGTAAAGCAAATGTAGTTGCAGATGCCCTGAGTAGGAAAACTGTGCATATGTCCGCGTTGATGGTGAAAGAATTTGAATTGTTGGAACAGTTTAGAGACTTGAGCTTGGTGTGTGAAAGGACACCTCAGAGCATTAAACTGGGAATGTTGAGAGTCGATAATGATTTCCTGAAACATATCAAAGAAGCCCAAAAAGAAGATGTCAAGTTCGTAGATTTGTTGATTGTTGGTAATGAGGCTGTGGATGGTGACTTTAAGGTCGATGACCAAGGAGTGTTGAGATTCCGAGGTAGGATTTGCATTCCTGAAAATGATGAAATTAATAAGATGATCCTCGAAGAGAGTCATAGAAGTAGCTTGAGTATTCACCCGGGAGCTACGAAGATGTATCATGATTTAAAGAAGTTGTTTTGGTGGTCTGGTTTGAAACGCGATGTGGCACAATTCTTGTATTCTTGCTTGGTTTGTCAAAAGTCGAAGATTGAGCATCAGAAACCGACTGGTATGATGGTACCTTTAGATGTGCCAGAGTGGAAATGGGATAGTATATCCATGGATTTTGTGACGAGTTTGCCCAATACTCCTAGAGGGAACGATGCTATTTGGGTTATTGTTGATAGATTGACGAAGTCTGCTCACTTTCTACCGATTAACATTACTTTTCCTGTAGCTCAGTTGGCGGAGATTTATGTTAGAGAGATAGTAAAGCTGCATGGTGTTCCTTCGAGCATCGTATCAGATAGAGATCCAAGATTTACTTCTAGATTTTGGAAGAGTTTGCAAGAGGCGTTAGGATCTCAGTTGAAGTTGAGTTCGACTTATCATCCGCAAACAGATGGTCAGTCGGAGAGGACGATTCAGTCGTTGGAGGACTTGTTGAGGGTTTGTGTACTTGAGCAGGGAGGGACTTGGGATAGTCATCTTCCATTGATAGAGTTCACGTACAACAACAGTTACCATTCAAGTATTGGAATGGCACCGTTTGAGGCTTTATATGGTCGGAGATGCAGAACTCCGTTGTGCTGGTTTGAGTCGGGCGAAAGAGTGGTCTTAGGACCGGAGATCGTTCAACAGACTACTGAGAAGGTGAAAATGATCCAAGAAAAGATGAAAGCGTCGCAGAGTCGACAAAAGAGTTATCATGACAAGCGTAGAAAGGACCTTGAGTTCCAAGAGGGGGATCATGTGTTCCTGAGAGTGACTCCTATGACGGGTGTTGGACGTGCTTTGAAATCGAAGAAGTTGACTTCGAGGTTTATTGGTCCGTATCAGATTTCAGAGAGGATTGGGCCGGTGGCATATCGTGTTGGATTACCACCACACTTATCAAATTTGCACGATGTTTTTCATGTATCTCAGCTGAGGAAGTATGTTCCGGATCCGTCTTATGTGATCCAAAGTGACGATGTGCAAGTTAGGGACAACCTTACGGTTGAGACCTTACCCATGAGGATTGATGATCGAAAGACGAAGACGCTGAGGGGCAAAGAGATACCTCTCGTTAGAGTTGTTTGGGACGGAGCGACGGGTGAAAGCTTGACTTGGGAGCTAGAAAGTAAGATGCTGGAATCCTATCCAGAGTTGTTTGAGCGAGGTAAATTTTCGAGGACGAAAATCCTTTAAGAGGGGGAGAGTTGTAACGCCCTCTCTAATTATTTAATTATTTTATTAGATGATATGGTATATGTTTATATATTATATGGATTTTGATGATTTTGTGACGTATTTGTGACGTGTGACGTGTTATTATTTTATTGTTTAATAAAATAATATAAGTGATGTTTATATGAATATTTATTTGGTAAATATAGAGATTTGTTGGAAAAATATATATTATTTTGAGAAGTGGGGTTATATTTATAATTAGGAAGAGTTTTGAGGGCTGAGATAGGATAAGATAAGTTGGGAGGTGGTATAAAAGGAAATTAGGTTAAGAGAAATATAGAAACGCGTACAGACTTTGGAAAAAGAGAGGTTGAACGGTTGAAGGAAGAGGAAAAGCTAGGCTGCAAATTCTGCAATTTTTCCAGGTAAGGGTGAGCCTAACTTCAGTAATTTTAATTGTAAATCATCTGTTCTTGATTGGCATAGAGTTTGGTGAGGATTGGGATGGGTTTGAGAATTAGGGTTTATGATGAAATTGTGATGGATTGATGATAGATTGAGTTATAAGGCTGTAGAACTGGATACAGAACCTAGATTATCCCCTAGGACGACATTGCAGATGAATTAGAAGCTTAATTGGAGAGAATTGGCAGGTTTTGGTGAGTTTTGGTCTGAACCCGTGTGGGTTCTGAGATCGCTCGCCTGTGGCGAGTGATCACTCGCCGTGGCGAGTACCCCCTTGTTGCTCGCGAGGCGAGCAGTATAGCTCGCCGTGGCGAGCGTGTTCCTTAAATTTTAGGACTTTGGCCCAATTGGAGATGGTTTTGAGTGCCTTAATATTTATAGAGATGACTTGTGAAGTTGGTTTAGCCAAATTGGATTTAAGTAACTTTAAAGTGAAGATTTTTGGTGAAAAATGTCAAAAAGGCCAAGAGCACCCAGGATTTCTCGCCCCCAACTCGCCTTTGGCGAGTGAGCTGATGTGAGTACTCGCCTGTGGCGAGCAGATGCACTCGCCGTGGCGAGTTAGTGCCTCCCTGAACTGTTTGTTGTTTTGCGATCTGTTTCGCATGGGACTTTGAGAGGAGCCCTTTGGGTAGTGTTAGTGAGGTTTTATACCCTTTAATGTATTCTGTAAAGATGATTGCTGATGTTTCACTTGAGCTGTTGATAAATGATATATTGTTGTGTATAAGTGAGGTATGAGTATGATGATATGTGAATGATGCTAAATGTTGCAATGTGTATGAATAACAAGATGATGTTCTGCCATGTAATTATTATAACTGCATGTGTTAGTCTTGAAAATGTAATGATGTTTGAGACGGTGTATTAAGTTGTTAAACAACGAGTCCATGCATTTGCATATTTATGAGACGGTGGAGCTTTATGCTCAAAGCGACGGTGGAGCATTTGCTCAAAGCGACGGTGAAGCATATTAATGCTATAATCATATGGTACCACATGCATGATGTTGAGACGTTAGGTGTTGCATTTAGTCGAGTCAATTGTGACATATATGAGATGATGTTTGAGACGTTGATGTATGATGTGATGTTGTTTATGATGATGCTTATGATGATGTTATGATGTGCTACAATGTATATGTTATGAGTTGGATTTATGATTGTTAATCTTGACGTTTGTTTTATATATTAATATTATTGTTGTGAATCTCACCCCTTCTGCTGGAATTGCCGCCTCGTGGGCAAGTGCAGGTACCCAGTCTTAGATGCGTTGATGCGAGGAGTCTGTGTGAAGTAGGGTTGCTCTGATACGTAACGGGATGGGGTCTTTTGTAGAGTCTATTCCATTATGTATCTTGTTAGAATAAGTTTGACTTTCAGTGATGTTGAACCATTAATATTTTGAGACGTTTTTGCTGGCTTTTAAGCCAAGACTATTATGAGATGAGACTTCTAAATTCCGCTGCTTAACTGAATATTTTTGTAAATTGATAAATTATTATCTAAGTTGTTTTTAAGATGAAATGTGACACTCCTTTTGAGAAGTACTCTGATTTATGTGATTTATTTAATGAAATTTTTAAGACGGGAAATTGGGGTGTTACATGAGTTGGAAGAGGTAGGTTCAGAATTTTCTTCGTCAGGTAGCACTCAATAAGTTCACGATCGGATGGGTCAAACCTAAATCCAGCAGGTAGATCAACTTCAACATTAGCTACAACCATGATTGACACACACAAAAAATTGCTTTTGTTTTGAAGAGGACACCAAAAGTTCTTGGCCAGTGAAGAAAGAGTTCTTTGGATGAATCTCAAGCTAAAGCATTGTCTGGAATTTATAGGCGTAAAGAGACATGCATTGTCTTGAATGAGAGAGAGAAAGAGAAACTAGATGCAGAGAGTGTCAAACAGCTATTCAAAATATTAGTGCAAAACTACACTTCTAGTGATTTAACTTAATTTCAGGTATTAAATTTATGAGATCGTTTGTTAGTCTTTAAGTAGGGTTGAATCGAGTGTACTGTTGTTCTTGGTTCTAATTTCTATTAGGGTTGATTCACTTGAATTCAATTGGTCAGGTTTTATGTCCCCCCAGTTTTATGTTTTTTTTTTCTCTTAGAGTGGAGTGTCAACTTCGTTGGGACGCCCTCTATTCTTTACATGTCATTTTACTCTTGTCTTATAAAAAAAAGTTGGTCTTTTATCTTCTTTTGTTTTTTTTTAATTTTAATTTTGTCTTTTGGTCCATTTTCATATGAATTTTCAAGCTTCAAATCTAATATTCTTATGCAAGCATAGATGAAGACCATAAATTTGAAGATTGAAATGTCATATGAAAATAAAACCATGAATTTGAAGCTTGAGAATTCATATGCAAATGGACTAAAAGAACAAAATTGAAATGAAAAAAAGATAAAGGACCAAATTATTACCTAAAATTAAGTTAAGGGACTAAAATTGTAATTTTGTCAAATATTATTCTTAAATGATTGCACAAATATTATTTATCTTATTTTAATGATGTATGAAAGAAACAATTAATTTAATTTATAAACTTGCAAGACAATTATTAATTTAAGTTTTTTATTTATGCAATTAGTGATATTTTGATTTACTTAGTGGCTAAGTTTTTTTTTTTTGGGGACTTAGTGGCTAAGTTTAATGCTTAAAAAAATAAGGGCAACATTGGAAAAATACAATAATATGTATTGGTATCTTAAATGTATAAGTATGAGATAATGAAATATTGACGTAAGATATTTAATATAGACGGAGGAACTAATAATATATTGGTCTAAGTGGTAAGAGACTTGAACTCCTTAAAAAAAGTGGATATATGTTTGATTCCTTACTCTCAGGCATGAATAAAATTGGTTGGAATGAGAGAGACTCACTTTGTATGTTACCATTGACTCACCGACACCGACTCCGAATAATATGGTAATCCAGTTAATAAAAAAATACTGACAAATGAAATACTTATCTCTCATTATTTAATACAGCGTACAGGTCAAACGTTTCCTAAAAATGTACTTATCTCTCATTATTTAATAGAGCCTAAAAGTCAAACGTCAGATAAGTAACACTAAAAGTAAAATGTATTTTGTCCAATCAAATACATACATTTGACTATTTATTTATATTTGATTTAAGACCCAATTGAATAGGATCAATTTTTCTTCCAACATGCTTATATTTAAATGTTGTATTATCTTATTCTTCTGTTTTTGTTATTTTCCTGAACATGATGTTACTATAGGTTACATATGTTGCAACTACTTTGGTGGATTCTGAACTCTGTGCAGAAGAGGGTAAAGATCTATTTGACTTGTTATCTAGGAAACTTTCGACTTAAGTAGTTTTGATGACGCCGCACAATTGCTGATGTCAGCCTCTTTTGCAATGACACTACGTTTAGGTTACTCAATTGTGACCTCATTTATTTGTCATTATCTGATCAGTTTTAATACATAATTTCCTTGAATTTAAATTTGTGATGACTCATTTGTAGGATATATCATCCGATGTTTGCAAGATGGAAGACACTTGCATCAATGAAATATTGAGATTTAGTGGCCATTATCTCATCAGTTTTAAGACCCCGGATCGATCTCCATATGATAAAAAAAATTGTTCGAGAAAACTAGGTGGTTTTTATGCAGCCAATTGCACCACGCAATGACGCCAAAAATAATGTGTCTATTCTGATTTCCCAAGTAATTTTCCAGCAAAACAAATTTGTGAATCCAACTGTAAATGTCATTTTATTGTTTTCATCAAGGATAAAGCCGAAGGGTTGCAAAACTAATTTAACATTGACGCGCGCAATCTCATAAAAGGTGTAAGGAACAATAATAGTTTAATAAGTAGCATTAAATGTTTCATTTTAGGTTATAATAAGTGTCCAACCTCCACTCCAAATGTGGTGGAAACGCACGAACGAGGGGTTTGAATTATGTAAATTATTTTAATATCTTTTTGGCAAGACATCAAGGTTCATAGTTGACTTTTAGATTCATCGACGGAGGCAAGGTATAAATGTTCATTTTTGGACAACACAAAACATTTTATTTGAATAAACTATATATCATTTACAAATACTGGTTCCACTAGAGTGATCTTGTGACACTGTAGGTTTCAAACAATTCTTTCGTTTTAGATTAGATGAATATTTGATATGGCTTCGTTGACTAGCGTTGATTTGCTTTCCAGGGCTCTTTTTCATTTCTAGACAATAGACTTGATTCTCTATTGGAATATAAGCTCTTACAACGTTCTATTATCTTGATAGATATGTTGGAGACTCCATCTTGTTTAGCATTTACGTCCAACACACTTTAGCATACAATTTTGTACACAAATTAGTAACTGTCTATTTGCCTTGTTATCATAAAAAAACAAAAAGATAAAATATGAATCCAAAATGTTAAATTAGATTAATTAGTTAATGAACCTTTTGCATTGCCTAATTATTGTAATCATAAATCTAGTTGCACGTATTCAATTAAAGGCATAATCTAACTTATAATAATCTAAATAATTCTAAAATAGAAAAAAAGTAAAGAACTCAATTGTAACCTATTTTCCTAATCTAAATAATTGTAAATAAGTTTGGTAAAAAAAAATTGTAAACAAGTTGCAAGACAAAACAATGAGAAATGAAAGCTTAAAAACCCTTGTTAATGAAAGCTTAAAAACCCTTGTTGGTATAGTGGTTCTTGTCATCCATCATGAGTGACTCGTATGTATTATGTACTATGCTCATTTTGGATCCATTTTATGCAGCAAAAATATGTAATCTTTTCCGCACATACAAACAACATTCTTTCAAATATACAACAAAAAAGTATTAAAACAAAAATTGAGTTGTGGTGAAATTTATCAAAAAATCACATAAAGATTATGCTAGGGATTTTAGGTGTTTAAGGGTGTTGGAATTCATTTTTAATAAATACACTCTCCCACCCAAAATGTAAGCAAAAAAAACTCAATTTCGTTGTCCTAAAATGTAAGCAAAAAAGACACTTTCATCCTATTTAATCTTCTTTAAAAAAAAAAATCATTTTTTCCAAGAAAAACTTTTGCTTATTCTCATGAAATTAAATGCAAATTACATTCAATTTTCCCTCTCTTCCATTTTCTCCATGATCAATAGCAAATGAAAATTGTTTTTATATCTTCCCATGAAACTTATTCCAAAGATAACACAAAAAACTAAACTCCAAATTCTTATGTTTTAATTTTTTTAATAAGTGTGATTTTTTTTTTTTGCTTACAATTTGAGACGGAGGGAGTATACGATTATGCGTTTTGAAGATATATATCGGATAATTCGACAATGTGGGATTCATTTTTTCTCTGTCATTTATCATATTATCTCAAAATTCAGCTCATAAGTGGAGAGTCTAGGTTCAAACTCCGACTCCTACATGTTACATGTCATGTCCCTGCTAAATGAGTCATACTTATTAAGATTGGGATTCATACTTTATCATGTTAATGAATGTTTGGAATTCGTATGCATTCATATAAAACAGATATAATATGTGGTAAAGTGTATTTTTTGTTTGAGGCTTGTTCTTAGTTACCCGTATTAAAATAAGTCATAATATGTGAGATATATGTTTTTGGTAAAAGCACCGGTTTGCAGATCGCATGTCGTTTGAATTCCACGTATTTACAAATGAGCAATGTTATATATCAAAAAAGATTTTTTCAAGAATGACATGGCGGAATAATCACCCTTAGATTTTATCAAGAAATTGTGCCGAAAATAATGCTAGCCAATAAAATCTCAACCTGACCGGAAATCATGGGGTGGTGGGTGTTATGTATTTATTTTTTTTTATGAAAGGTTAATAAATAAGACTGAAATCTAAGGATGATTATTCTGCCATGTCATTCTTGAATCTTTCTTGATAAAATCATTCTTGATATCTAGCATTTTTCTTTACAAATTCTTATCATATAGCCTAGCAACTTTTTGTTAGATAAATACGTTTATGATTTAAACTTCGAAGGTAGATATATGAGATATATATATTAGAGTTAAATTTGAAGTAATTAAGTGAAAAGATCTAGTTACTTTAAACATGCATCAATGACTAGATATCTTGCATATGTATAGTGTTCTACATGGACATACCAACGGTTACGTGAAATAGGAATACTACATGAAAATAGAAAAATATAAATGATGATACGACATGATATGATTTGTTTGATCATACAAATAGACCAAAGTGAATTGGTGTTTATTTAACCGTGATTAACACAAATACCTGCCATGCAACACCTTTAATATTGTATAAGTTGGTTTTATATGTATTTGTTTACATCTTAGAATAGTTAAGTTGTTAGTCAAAAATGGCAAACAGGACGAGTTTTTTGCATCGGTTGTAAAATCCACCAACGATATAGCTTTATATTCCTAATCGAGTGTATACTTCCCCCGGTGTGGTACCTACATATCTCACATTGGCTTTATTCACCATTGATACGAAATCTTTTTTTTTTTAATCTATTTATTTTGCTATTGCTGCATCTAAAAAAAATATATTAAAGCATATATACAAAAAAAAAAAAAAAAAAATACCATGATGAATCTTAGAAATGATGGCAACCAGCCAAGCTAACTATCTAATGCAACATGTTAAGCTTATCCTTACCAAATGGACTAAAAAACCATGCTCAAAATTCTTCCCAAGAGAAATAACAAGCAATATACAAGCCAAAAGTAAATAACTTATACAAAATGAGTCTTACAGAATTACACTTTACTTTTCAAAATTAGAAAACTTGATGTTTCTAGTGCCATTAAATTGGGTATAAAGGTGTAAAGGCCTTAATAATCTTATCATTATTTAATAGAGCATAAAGGTCAAACGTTAGTTGAGTAACACAAAAAGTAAAATATATTTGGTCTAATTTAGATCAAATACATTTGACTGTTTATTTATATTTAATTTAAGACCCAATTCAATGTAGCGTCTATTTTCCTCAAATGTTGATATTTAATTGTCACAAAATGTAATTAAAAATTAAGAGTCTTATGTTTGTAAAAAATAAAGTAGATAACAGATAAGCTAGCTCATAGATTATAACTAATAGATGGTGGTTTATGTCTGATAACTAATAGCTAATAAACTAATTAAATTTGATAAAATTAGTGTTCAATTAGTTGATAAATATAAAATGACACAAAAGGTTCTTAATTTTAATAAAAAAATTATCAATTAATATTTAAGATATTTAGTAATTTAAATTTATTAAGTTAATATTACTTCATATATTATTAAATTGTTATTTTTTTTACTAAAATTTAATTTCAACTTATATTTGTGTTCGATTTCTTAGGATCGTATTGATCGTTGATGGAACAGATAATTATTAAAGGACACTGCCTAAAATTTAAATAGTTGCTTACTTCAAATGAGTACAGATACAAAACTCAATTCTTAAAACTATGCAAATTAAAGGTGTTTATTGTCCATAAGACTTACAATTAAACCCTTTAAACTAAAGATGAATCTATTAAAACTATTCTAAACCCTAGGAAATGAAACATGAGTTCATGGAGAGGGAGAGGGAGAGGAGGGGCAGAAACACTTGCATTCTCCATTAGTGTGGTGGCCTTCTTCTCAGCTTTTGCCACACCTTCATGTCTTAAATATCCGATAGGCAGCTATAGGTGACCCCTACATTAATTTGAGTTCAAAATTCAGTGACTATAGTTCCTTAATAATGTAAACAAGACAAAATTGAACCAAAGTTTACATAAAACTAACATGATTTTCAGCTGAAAATACTAAAACACATTATTACTTTAAAAAAAGTCCTCAGAATTTTTGATAGTGATAGTGGTCAATATATATTGTATTCATTACCCTAGTTGGATCGAAAATTCTACCGATGACAAATTCATGCATCCACCATTGTGTCATCAGAGCTCGATTTCCTTGCCCTATCCAGTAAACAAATGTGTTCTTTCTCACAATCAATTGATTGTTTGAATGAGCAAACTCCTCGTTCCTTTGAACTATTCTCCATTCACCATTTCCAGCTCTTCTTGCATCCATATTCTCGAACCTACGGTTCCTGAGATCAAAGAAATAATACTTCCTATGCTCCAAAGAGTACCTATTTTCTGCAAAAAAAAAAAAAACAAATTGAAATGACCCAAAATGAATAAATCAATTTTTGTTAATTACCCACATAAAAACATCATATAAGCATTTTTCGCTGGGAGGGTGTTCGCATTGAATGGCACTCAGACTGAGAATGACGATTGTTTGATCAGAGGTACTTGCTATATTAATAATACTCCTTTAGTTGCTATTATTGATACTGGTGCTACGCACAATTTTGTTGCTTTAGATTGTGTTTCTGCTTTGGGCCTTGATGTTTCTGATATGAATGGAGAGATGGTTGTCGAGACTCCAGCTAAGGGTTCGGTGACTACTTCTCTCGTGTGCATAAATTGTCCTTTATCTATGTTTGGCCGTGACTTTGTGATGGATTTAGTTTGCCTACCTTTAAGTGGTATGGATGTGATTCTGGGTATGAATTGGCTAGAGTACAACCGTGTTCTTATCAACTGTTTTAGAAAGATGGTGCATTTTTCTTCTGTCGAAGAAGAGTGGGGCGCAGAGTTCCTATCTACTAAGCAACTAGAACGTGATGGGATGTTGATGTTCTCGTTGATGGCTTCTTTATCTTTAGAGAGTCAAGCAGTAATTGATAAACTGCAAGTGGTGTGTGATTTTCCTGAAGTTTTCCCAGATGAAATTCCTGATGTGCCTCCGGAGAGAGAAGTTGAGTTCTCTATTGACCTTGTTCCTGGAACGAAGCCGGTGTCGATGGCACCTTACCGCATGTCTGCTTCTGAGTTAGCAGAGTTGAAGAAACAGTTGGAAGACTTGCTTGAGAAGAAGTTTGTGAGACCTAGTGTTTCACCATGGGGAGCTCCAGTGTTACTAGTGAAGAAGAAAGACGGCAGTATGAGACTGTGCATTGATTACAGACAGCTGAACAAAGTAACTATCAAGAATAGGTATCCACTTCCGAGGATTGACGATCTGATGGATCAATTAGTGGGTGCACGTGTTTTCAGCAAGATAGATTTGAGGTCAGGTTACCACCAGATCAAAGTGAAAGATGAAGATATGCAGAAGACGGCTTTCAGGACCCGTTATGGTCACTACGAGTACAAGGTTATGCCTTTTGGAGTTACCAATGCACCTGGAGTATTTATGGAGTATATGAATCGCATCTTCCATGCATTTTTGGATTGGTTCGTGGTGGTGTTTATTGATGATATACTGGTTTACTCCAAGACTGAAGAGGAGCATGTTGAACATTTGAAGACTGTTTTGCAGGTGCTAAAGGAAAAGAAACTGTATGCTAAGTTGTCTAAGTGCGAATTCTGGCTAAAGGAAGTGAGTTTTCTTGGCCATGTTATTTCTGGTGATGGCATCGCGGTTGACCCGTCAAAAGTTGAAGCGGTATCGCAATGGGAGACTCCTAAGTCAGTTACGGAAATTAGAAGCTTTTTGGGTTTAGCTGGTTATTATCGAAGATTCATAGAGGGATTCTCCAAGTTGGCTCTTCCGTTAACGCAGTTGACGTGTAAGGGTAAGTCTTTTGTGTGGGATGTGCATTGTGAGAATAGTTTTAATGAGCTGAAGAAGCGTCTGACAGCGGCTCTAGTGCTGATTTTGCCGAAGCCCGATGAACCTTTTGTGGTATATTGTGATGCGTCCAAGCTGGGTTTAGGTGGTGTTCTTATGCAAGATGGTAAGGTAGTAGCTTATGCTTCCAGACAGTTGAGAATTCACGAGAAGAATTATCCGACGCATAACTTAGAGTTGGCAGCTGTGGTCTTTGTATTGAAAATATGGAGACACTACTTGTATGGTTCAAGGTTTGAAGTATTCAGTGATCATAAGAGTTTGAAATATTTATTTGATCAGAAGGAGTTGAATATGAGGCAGAGAAGGTGGCTTGAGTTACTTAAAGATTATGATTTTGGTCTGAATTACCATCCTGGTAAAGCAAATGTAGTTGCAGATGCCCTGAGTAGGAAAACTGTGCATATGTCCGCGTTGATGGTGAAAGAATTTGAATTGTTGGAACAGTTTAGAGACTTGAGCTTGGTGTGTGAAAGGACACCTCAGAGCATTAAACTGGGAATGTTGAGAGTCGATAATGATTTCCTGAAACATATCAAAGAAGCCCAAAAAGAAGATGTCAAGTTCGTAGATTTGTTGATTGTTGGTAATGAGGCTGTGGATGGTGACTTTAAGGTCGATGACCAAGGAGTGTTGAGATTCCGAGGTAGGATTTGCATTCCTGAAAATGATGAAATTAATAAGATGATCCTCGAAGAGAGTCATAGAAGTAGCTTGAGTATTCACCCGGGAGCTACGAAGATGTATCATGATTTAAAGAAGTTGTTTTGGTGGTCTGGTTTGAAACGCGATGTGGCACAATTCTTGTATTCTTGCTTGGTTTGTCAAAAGTCGAAGATTGAGCATCAGAAACCGACTGGTATGATGGTACCTTTAGATGTGCCAGAGTGGAAATGGGATAGTATATCCATGGATTTTGTGACGAGTTTGCCCAATACTCCTAGAGGGAACGATGCTATTTGGGTTATTGTTGATAGATTGACGAAGTCTGCTCACTTTCTACCGATTAACATTACTTTTCCTGTAGCTCAGTTGGCGGAGATTTATGTTAGAGAGATAGTAAAGCTGCATGGTGTTCCTTCGAGCATCGTATCAGATAGAGATCCAAGATTTACTTCTAGATTTTGGAAGAGTTTGCAAGAGGCGTTAGGATCTCAGTTGAAGTTGAGTTCGACTTATCATCCGCAAACAGATGGTCAGTCGGAGAGGACGATTCAGTCGTTGGAGGACTTGTTGAGGGTTTGTGTACTTGAGCAGGGAGGGACTTGGGATAGTCATCTTCCATTGATAGAGTTCACGTACAACAACAGTTACCATTCAAGTATTGGAATGGCACCGTTTGAGGCTTTATATGGTCGGAGATGCAGAACTCCGTTGTGCTGGTTTGAGTCGGGCGAAAGAGTGGTCTTAGGACCGGAGATCGTTCAACAGACTACTGAGAAGGTGAAAATGATCCAAGAAAAGATGAAAGCGTCGCAGAGTCGACAAAAGAGTTATCATGACAAGCGTAGAAAGGACCTTGAGTTCCAAGAGGGGGATCATGTGTTCCTGAGAGTGACTCCTATGACGGGTGTTGGACGTGCTTTGAAATCGAAGAAGTTGACTTCGAGGTTTATTGGTCCGTATCAGATTTCAGAGAGGATTGGGCCGGTGGCATATCGTGTTGGATTACCACCACACTTATCAAATTTGCACGATGTTTTTCATGTATCTCAGCTGAGGAAGTATGTTCCGGATCCGTCTTATGTGATCCAAAGTGACGATGTGCAAGTTAGGGACAACCTTACGGTTGAGACCTTACCCATGAGGATTGATGATCGAAAGACGAAGACGCTGAGGGGCAAAGAGATACCTCTCGTTAGAGTTGTTTGGGACGGAGCGACGGGTGAAAGCTTGACTTGGGAGCTAGAAAGTAAGATGCTGGAATCCTATCCAGAGTTGTTTGAGCGAGGTAAATTTTCGAGGACGAAAATCCTTTAAGAGGGGGAGAGTTGTAACGCCCTCTCTAATTATTTAATTATTTTATTAGATGATATGGTATATGTTTATATATTATATGGATTTTGATGATTTTGTGACGTATTTGTGACGTGTGACGTGTTATTATTTTATTGTTTAATAAAATAATATAAGTGATGTTTATATGAATATTTATTTGGTAAATATAGAGATTTGTTGGAAAAATATATATTATTTTGAGAAGTGGGGTTATATTTATAATTAGGAAGAGTTTTGAGGGCTGAGATAGGATAAGATAAGTTGGGAGGTGGTATAAAAGGAAATTAGGTTAAGAGAAATATAGAAACGCGTACAGACTTTGGAAAAAGAGAGGTTGAACGGTTGAAGGAAGAGGAAAAGCTAGGCTGCAAATTCTGCAATTTTTCCAGGTAAGGGTGAGCCTAACTTCAGTAATTTTAATTGTAAATCATCTGTTCTTGATTGGCATAGAGTTTGGTGAGGATTGGGATGGGTTTGAGAATTAGGGTTTATGATGAAATTGTGATGGATTGATGATAGATTGAGTTATAAGGCTGTAGAACTGGATACAGAACCTAGATTATCCCCTAGGACGACATTGCAGATGAATTAGAAGCTTAATTGGAGAGAATTGGCAGGTTTTGGTGAGTTTTGGTCTGAACCCGTGTGGGTTCTGAGATCGCTCGCCTGTGGCGAGTGATCACTCGCCGTGGCGAGTACCCCCTTGTTGCTCGCGAGGCGAGCAGTATAGCTCGCCGTGGCGAGCGTGTTCCTTAAATTTTAGGACTTTGGCCCAATTGGAGATGGTTTTGAGTGCCTTAATATTTATAGAGATGACTTGTGAAGTTGGTTTAGCCAAATTGGATTTAAGTAACTTTAAAGTGAAGATTTTTGGTGAAAAATGTCAAAAAGGCCAAGAGCACCCAGGATTTCTCGCCCCCAACTCGCCTTTGGCGAGTGAGCTGATGTGAGTACTCGCCTGTGGCGAGCAGATGCACTCGCCGTGGCGAGTTAGTGCCTCCCTGAACTGTTTGTTGTTTTGCGATCTGTTTCGCATGGGACTTTGAGAGGAGCCCTTTGGGTAGTGTTAGTGAGGTTTTATACCCTTTAATGTATTCTGTAAAGATGATTGCTGATGTTTCACTTGAGCTGTTGATAAATGATATATTGTTGTGTATAAGTGAGGTATGAGTATGATGATATGTGAATGATGCTAAATGTTGCAATGTGTATGAATAACAAGATGATGTTCTGCCATGTAATTATTATAACTGCATGTGTTAGTCTTGAAAATGTAATGATGTTTGAGACGGTGTATTAAGTTGTTAAACAACGAGTCCATGCATTTGCATATTTATGAGACGGTGGAGCTTTATGCTCAAAGCGACGGTGGAGCATTTGCTCAAAGCGACGGTGAAGCATATTAATGCTATAATCATATGGTACCACATGCATGATGTTGAGACGTTAGGTGTTGCATTTAGTCGAGTCAATTGTGACATATATGAGATGATGTTTGAGACGTTGATGTATGATGTGATGTTGTTTATGATGATGCTTATGATGATGTTATGATGTGCTACAATGTATATGTTATGAGTTGGATTTATGATTGTTAATCTTGACGTTTGTTTTATATATTAATATTATTGTTGTGAATCTCACCCCTTCTGCTGGAATTGCCGCCTCGTGGGCAAGTGCAGGTACCCAGTCTTAGATGCGTTGATGCGAGGAGTCTGTGTGAAGTAGGGTTGCTCTGATACGTAACGGGATGGGGTCTTTTGTAGAGTCTATTCCATTATGTATCTTGTTAGAATAAGTTTGACTTTCAGTGATGTTGAACCATTAATATTTTGAGACGTTTTTGCTGGCTTTTAAGCCAAGACTATTATGAGATGAGACTTCTAAATTCCGCTGCTTAACTGAATATTTTTGTAAATTGATAAATTATTATCTAAGTTGTTTTTAAGATGAAATGTGACACTCCTTTTGAGAAGTACTCTGATTTATGTGATTTATTTAATGAAATTTTTAAGACGGGAAATTGGGGTGTTACATGAGTTGGAAGAGGTAGGTTCAGAATTTTCTTCGTCAGGTAGCACTCAATAAGTTCACGATCGGATGGGTCAAACCTAAATCCAGCAGGTAGATCAACTTCAACATTAGCTACAACCATGATTGACACACACAAAAAATTGCTTTTGTTTTGAAGAGGACACCAAAAGTTCTTGGCCAGTGAAGAAAGAGTTCTTTGGATGAATCTCAAGCTAAAGCATTGTCTGGAATTTATAGGCGTAAAGAGACATGCATTGTCTTGAATGAGAGAGAGAAAGAGAAACTAGATGCAGAGAGTGTCAAACAGCTATTCAAAATATTAGTGCAAAACTACACTTCTAGTGATTTAACTTAATTTCAGGTATTAAATTTATGAGATCGTTTGTTAGTCTTTAAGTAGGGTTGAATCGAGTGTACTGTTGTTCTTGGTTCTAATTTCTATTAGGGTTGATTCACTTGAATTCAATTGGTCAGGTTTTATGTCCCCCCAGTTTTATGTTTTTTTTTTCTCTTAGAGTGGAGTGTCAACTTCGTTGGGACGCCCTCTATTCTTTACATGTCATTTTACTCTTGTCTTATAAAAAAAAATTGGTCTTTTATCTTCTTTTGTTTTTTTTTAATTTTAATTTTGTCTTTTGGTCCATTTTCATATGAATTTTCAAGCTTCAAATCTAATATTCTTATGCAAGCATAGATGAAGACCATAAATTTGAAGATTGAAATGTCATATGAAAATAAAACCATGAATTTGAAGCTTGAAAATTCATATGCAAATGGACTAAAAGAACAAAATTGAAATGAAAAAAAGATAAAGGACCAAATTATTACCTAAAATTAAGTTAAGGGACTAAAATTGTAATTTTGTCAAATATTATTCTTAAATGATTGCACAAATATTATTTATCTTATTTTAATGATGTATGAAAGAAACAATTAATTTAATTTATAAACTTGCAAGACAATTATTAATTTAAGTTTTTTATTTATGCAATTAGTGATATTTTGATTTACTTAGTGGCTAAGTTTTTTTTTTTTGGGGACTTAGTGGCTAAGTTTAATGCTTAAAAAAATAAGGGCAACATTGGAAAAATACAATAATATGTATTGGTATCTTAAATGTATAAGTATGAGATAATGAAATATTGACGTAAGATATTTAATATAGACGGAGGAACTAATAATATATTGGTCTAAGTGGTAAGAGACTTGAACTCCTTAAAAAAAGTGGATATATGTTTGATTCCTTACTCTCAGGCATGAATAAAATTGGTTGGAATGAGAGAGACTCACTTTGTATGTTACCATTGACTCACCGACACCGACTCCGAATAATATGGTAATCCAGTTAATAAAAAAATACTGACAAATGAAATACTTATCTCTCATTATTTAATACAGCGTACAGGTCAAACGTTTCCTAAAAATGTACTTATCTCTCATTATTTAATAGAGCCTAAAAGTCAAACGTCAGATAAGTAACACTAAAAGTAAAATGTATTTTGTCCAATCAAATACATACATTTGACTATTTATTTATATTTGATTTAAGACCCAATTGAATAGGATCAATTTTTCTTCCAACATGCTTATATTTAAATGTTGTATTATCTTATTCTTCTGTTTTTGTTATTTTCCTGAACATGATGTTACTATAGGTTACATATGTTGCAACTACTTTGGTGGATTCTGAACTCTGTGCAGAAGAGGGTAAAGATCTATTTGACTTGTTATCTAGGAAACTTTCGACTTAAGTAGTTTTGATGACGCCGCACAATTGCTGATGTCAGCCTCTTTTGCAATGACACTACGTTTAGGTTACTCAATTGTGACCTCATTTATTTGTCATTATCTGATCAGTTTTAATACATAATTTCCTTGAATTTAAATTTGTGATGACTCATTTGTAGGATATATCATCCGATGTTTGCAAGATGGAAGACACTTGCATCAATGAAATATTGAGATTTAGTGGCCATTATCTCATCAGTTTTAAGACCCCGGATCGATCTCCATATGATAAAAAAAATTGTTCGAGAAAACTAGGTGGTTTTTATGCAGCCAATTGCACCACGCAATGACGCCAAAAATAATGTGTCTATTCTGATTTCCCAAGTAATTTTCCAGCAAAACAAATTTGTGAATCCAACTGTAAATGTCATTTTATTGTTTTCATCAAGGATAAAGCCGAAGGGTTGCAAAACTAATTTAACATTGACGCGCGCAATCTCATAAAAGGTGTAAGGAACAATAATAGTTTAATAAGTAGCATTAAATGTTTCATTTTAGGTTATAATAAGTGTCCAACCTCCACTCCAAATGTGGTGGAAACGCACGAACGAGGGGTTTGAATTATGTAAATTATTTTAATATCTTTTTGGCAAGACATCAAGGTTCATAGTTGACTTTTAGATTCATCGACGGAGGCAAGGTATAAATGTTCATTTTTGGACAACACAAAACATTTTATTTGAATAAACTATATATCATTTACAAATACTGGTTCCACTAGAGTGATCTTGTGACACTGTAGGTTTCAAACAATTCTTTCGTTTTAGATTAGATGAATATTTGATATGGCTTCGTTGACTAGCGTTGATTTGCTTTCCAGGGCTCTTTTTCATTTCTAGACAATAGACTTGATTCTCTATTGGAATATAAGCTCTTACAACGTTCTATTATCTTGATAGATATGTTGGAGACTCCATCTTGTTTAGCATTTACGTCCAACACACTTTAGCATACAATTTTGTACACAAATTAGTAACTGTCTATTTGCCTTGTTATCATAAAAAAACAAAAAGATAAAATATGAATCCAAAATGTTAAATTAGATTAATTAGTTAATGAACCTTTTGCATTGCCTAATTATTGTAATCATAAATCTAGTTGCACGTATTCAATTAAAGGCATAATCTAACTTATAATAATCTAAATAATTCTAAAATAGAAAAAAAGTAAAGAACTCAATTGTAACCTATTTTCCTAATCTAAATAATTGTAAATAAGTTTGGTAAAAAAAAATTGTAAACAAGTTGCAAGACAAAACAATGAGAAATGAAAGCTTAAAAACCCTTGTTAATGAAAGCTTAAAAACCCTTGTTGGTATAGTGGTTCTTGTCATCCATCATGAGTGACTCGTATGTATTATGTACTATGCTCATTTTGGATCCATTTTATGCAGCAAAAATATGTAATCTTTTCCGCACATACAAACAACATTCTTTCAAATATACAACAAAAAAGTATTAAAACAAAAATTGAGTTGTGGTGAAATTTATCAAAAAATCACATAAAGATTATGCTAGGGATTTTAGGTGTTTAAGGGTGTTGGAATTCATTTTTAATAAATACACTCTCCCACCCAAAATGTAAGCAAAAAAAACTCAATTTCGTTGTCCTAAAATGTAAGCAAAAAAGACACTTTCATCCTATTTAATCTTCTTTAAAAAAAAAAATCATTTTTTCCAAGAAAAACTTTTGCTTATTCTCATGAAATTAAATGCAAATTACATTCAATTTTCCCTCTCTTCCATTTTCTCCATGATCAATAGCAAATGAAAATTGTTTTTATATCTTCCCATGAAACTTATTCCAAAGATAACACAAAAAACTAAACTCCAAATTCTTATGTTTTAATTTTTTTAATAAGTGTGATTTTTTTTTTTTTGCTTACAATTTGAGACGGAGGGAGTATACGATTATGCGTTTTGAAGATATATATCGGATAATTCGACAATGTGGGATTCATTTTTTCTCCGTCATTTATCATATTATCTCAAAATTCAGCTCATAAGTGGAGAGTCTAGGTTCAAACTCCGACTCCTACATGTTACATGTCATGTCCCTGCTAAATGAGTCATACTTATTAAGATTGGGATTCATACTTTATCATGTTAATGAATGTTTGGAATTCGTATGCATTCATATAAAACAGATATAATATGTGGTAAAGTGTATTTTTTGTTTGAGGCTTGTTCTTAGTTACCCGTATTAAAATAAGTCATAATATGTGAGATATATGTTTTTGGTAAAAGCACCGGTTTGCAGATCGCATGTCGTTTGAATTCCACGTATTTACAAATGAGCAATGTTATATATCAAAAAAGATTTTTTCAAGAATGACATGGCGGAATAATCACCCTTAGATTTTATCAAGAAATTGTGCCGAAAATAATGCTAGCCAATAAAATCTCAACCTGACCGGAAATCATGGGGTGGTGGGTGTTATGTATTTTTTTTTTTTATGAAAGGTTAATAAATAAGACTGAAATCTAAGGATGATTATTCTGCCATGTCATTCTTGAATCTTTCTTGATAAAATCATTCTTGATATCTAGCATTTTCCTTTACAAATTCTTATCATATAGCCTAGCAACTTTTTGTTAGATAAATACGTTTATGATTTAAACTTCGAAGGTAGATATATGAGATATATATATTAGAGTTAAATTTGAAGTAATTAAGTGAAAAGATCTAGTTACTTTAAACATGCATCAATGACTAGATATCTTGCATATGTATAGTGTTCTACATGGACATACCAACGGTTACGTGAAATAGGAATACTACATGAAAATAGAAAAATATAAATGATGATACGACATGATATGATTTGTTTGATCATACAAATAGACCAAAGTGAATTGGTGTTTATTTAACCGTGATTAACACAAATACCTGCCATGCAACACCTTTAATATTGTATAAGTTGGTTTTATATGTATTTGTTTACATCTTAGAATAGTTAAGTTGTTAGTCAAAAATGGCAAACAGGACGAGTTTTTTGCATCGGTTGTAAAATCCACCAATGATATAGCTTTATATTCCTAATCGAGTGTATACTTCCCCCGGTGTGGTACCTACATATCTCACATTGGCTTTATTCACCATTGATACGAAATCTTTTTTTTTTTAATCTATTTATTTTGCTATTGCTGCATCTAAAAAAAATATATTAAAGCATATATACAAAAAAAAAAAAAAATACCATGATGAATCTTAGAAATGATGGCAACCAGCCAAGCTAACTATCTAATGCAACATGTTAAGCTTATCCTTACCAAATGGACTAAAAAACCATGCTCAAAATTCTTCCCAAGAGAAATAACAAGCAATATACAAGCCAAAAGTAAATAACTTATACAAAATGAGTCTTACAGAATTACACTTTACTTTTCAAAATTAGAAAACTTGATGTTTCTAGTGCCATTAAATTGGGTATAAAGGTGTAAAGGCCTTAATAATCTTATCATTATTTAATAGAGCATAAAGGTCAAACGTTAGTTGAGTAACACAAAAAATAAAATATATTTGGTCTAATTTAGATCAAATACATTTGACTGTTTATTTATATTTAATTTAAGACCCAATTCAATGTAGCGTCTATTTTCCTCAAATGTTGATATTTAATTGTCACAAAATGTAATTAAAAATTAAGAGTCTTATGTTTGTAAAAAATAAAGTAGATAACAGATAAGCTAGCTCATAGATTATAACTAATAGATGGTGGTTTATGTCCGATAACTAATAGCTAATAAACTAATTAAATTTGATAAAATTAGTGTTCAATTAGTTGATAAATATAAAATGACACAAAAGGTTCTTAATTTTAATAAAAAAATTATCAATTAATATTTAAGATATTTAGTAATTTAAATTTATTAAGTTAATATTACTTCATATATTATCAAATTGTTATTTTTTTTACTAAAATTTAATTTCAACTTATATTTGTGTTCGATTTCTTAGGATCGTATTGATCGTTGATGGAACAGATAATTATTAAAGGACACTGCTTAAAATTTAAATAGTTGCTTACTTCAAATGAGTACAGATATACAAAACTCAATTCTTAAAACTATGCAAATTAAGGTGTTTATTGTCCATAAGACTTACAATTAAACCCTTTAAACTAAAGATGAATCTATTAAAACTATTCTAAACCCTAGGAAATGAAACATGAGTTCATGGAGAGGGAGAGGGAGAGGAGGGGCAGAAACACTTGCATTCTCCATTTGTGTGGTGGCCTTCTTCTCAGCTTTTGCCACACCTTCATGTCTTAAATATCCGATAGGCAGCTATAGGTGACCCCTACATTAATTTGAGTTCAAAATTCAGTGACTATAGTTCCTTAATAATGTAAACAAGACAAAATTGAACCAAAGTTTACATAAAACTAACATGATTTTCAGCTGAAAATACTAAAACACATTATTACTTTAAAAAAAGTCCTCAGAATTTTTGATAGTGATAGTGGTCAATATATATTGTATTCATTACCCTAGTTGGATCGAAAATTCTACCTATGACAAATTCATGCATCCACCATTGTGTCATCAGAGCTCGATTTCCTTGCCCTATCCAGTAAACAAATGTGTTCTTTCTCACAATCAATTGATTGTTTGAATGAGCAAACTCCTCGTTCCTTTGAACTATTCTCCATTCACCATTTCCAGCTCTTCTTGCATCCATATTCTCGAACCTACGGTTCCTGAGATCAAAGAAATAATACTTCCTATGCTCCAAAGAGTACCTGTTTTCTGCACACACAAAAAAACAAATTGAAATGACCCAAAATGAATAAATCAATTTTTGTTAATTACCCACATAAAAACATCATATAAGCATTTCATGGGACATAAAAAAATTGAATTTTTAAGTCTCCTGCCCTCCAATTGCACGTCTAAGATACAACGTTCATTCTCAAGATCGATGAAAATCCATCAAAGAACAGTGGGAAAATTTGATTTTTATTGATAAAACACAATGGTCATAGGAAAGAAAATAAAGGGCTAAAAAAAATTAGAAAAATAACTTCTTTTTTTGTCTTTCACAAACCTCCTGGCAGCCTCCATGGTTCAGTTTGAAATACATCGAATTCAAACAAGTGAGTTGGAAGAGGTAAGTTCAGAATTTTCTTCGTCAGGTAGCACTCAACAAGTTCACGATCGGATGGGTCAAACCTGAACCCAGCAGGTAGATCAACTTCAACATTAGCTACAGCCATGATTGACACACAAAAAAATTGTTTTTGTTTTGAAGAGGACACCAAAAGTTCTTGGCCAGTGAAGAAAGAGTTCTTTGGATGAATCTCAAGCTAAAGCATTGTCTTGAATTTATAGGCGTAAAGAGACATGCATTGTCTTGAATGAGAGAGAGAAAGAGAAACTAGATGTAGAGAGTGTCAAACAGCTGTTCAAAATAGGGAAATGCTAACCGGTGCTCTTGGGCACCGGTTAAGGACATAAAAAACGAAATTATATAGTAGTTAATGTATTGAAATTGTGTAATTAATTTATAATAATATCAAAAACAGCCTCTTTTTATGGTAATAATTCCCTTTTATGGTATGCTTAACTAGTGTCCGGGGGCACCGGTTAACGGGACCCTTCAAAATATTATGACAAAATTGCACTTTTAGTGCTTTAACTTAATTTTAGGTAATAATTTGGTCTTTTATCTTTTATTAATTTTAATTTTCTTTTTGATCCATTTTGATATGAATTTTTAAGTTTCAAATTTAATATTTTTATGTAGACCATATATATTTGAAGATTGAAATGTCATATGAAAATAAAACCATGAATTTGAAGCTTGAAAATTCATATGCAAATGGACCAAAAGAACAAAATTAAAATGAAAAAAAGATAAAGGACCAAATTGTTACCTAAAATTAAGTTAAAGGACTGAAATTGTCATTTTGCCAAATATTATTCTTAAATGATTGCACAAATATTATTTATCTTATTTTAATGATGCATGAAAGAAACAATTAATTTAATTTATAAACTTGCAAGACAATTATTAATTTAACTTGTTTATTTATGCAATTGGTGATATTTTGATTTACTTAGTGGCTAAGTTTTTTTTTTTTTTTGGGACATAGTGGCTAAGTTTAATTCCTAAATAAATAAGGGTAAGATTGGAAAGATACAATAAATATGTATTGGTATTTTAAATGGATAAATAATACTATGAGATAATGAAATTTTCAAATAAGATATTTAATATAGAGAAAGGAACTAATAATATATTGGTCTAGGTGGTAAGAGACTTGAACTCCTTAAAAAAGTGGATATATGTTTGATTCCTTACTCTCGTGCATGAATAAAATTTGGTTGGAAGGAGTGAACTCACTCTGTGTGTCACCATTGACTCACCGACACTAACACCGAATAATATGTTAATCCAGTCAATAAAACAATACAGACAAATGAAGTACTTATCTCTCATTATTTAATATGACGTAAAGGTCAAACGTCAGATGAGTAACACTAAAAGTAAAATGTATTTGGTTCGAATTCAGATCAAATACATTTGACTACATATTTATATTTGATTTAAGACCCAATTGAATAGCATCAATTTTTCTTCCAACATGTTTATATTTAAATGTTGTATTATATTATTCTTTTGTCTTTGTTATTTTCCTGAACAAGATGTTACTATAGGTTACATATGTTGCAACTGCTTTGGTGGATTCTATTTGATGATTTGTTATCTAGGAAACTTTTCGAGTTAAGTAGTTTTGACGAAGGTGCACAATTGCTGATGCCAGCCTCTTCTGCATTGACAATATGTTTAGGTTACTCAATTGTGCCCTCATTTATTTGGCATTATCTGATCAGTTTTAATGCATAATTTCCTTGAATTTAAATTTGTGATGACTCATTTGTAGGATATATCATCTGATGTTTGCAAGATGGAAGACACTTGCATCAATGAAATACTGAGATATAGTGGCCATTATCTCACCAGTTTTTATGAGTAGGATTAAATGTTTCATTTTAATACGGCGTAAATGTTTCATTTTAGTGGTCATTGACTCACCGACATCGAATAATATGGTAATCTAGTCAATAAAAAAATACAGACATTTGTCAAAAAAAATAAAAAGTACAGACAAATGAAATATTTATCTCTTATTATTTAATATGGCGTAAAGGTCAAACTTCAGATGAGTATCATTAAAAGTAAAATGTATATGGTCCGAATTCAGATCAAATACATTTGACATTTCTTTGTATTTAATTTAAGATCCAATTGAATAGCATCAATTTTTCGTCCAATGTTGATATTTAAATTTGTATTATGTTATTTTCCTGAACATGATGTTACTATAGGATACATATGTTGCAACTGCTTTTGTGGATTCTAAACTTAGTGCAGAAGATCGTTACTCAACTTAAGTAGTTTTGATGAAGCTGCACAATTGTTGATGCCAGCCTCTTTTGCAATGACAGTAAGTTCAAGTTACTCAATTGTGCCCTCATTTATTTGCTGATGTCATTATCTGATCAGTTTTAATGCATCATTTCCTTGAATTTAAATTTGTGATTACTCATTTATAGGATATATCATCTGATGTTTGCAAGATGGAAAATACTTGTATCAATGAAATTTAGTGGCATTATCTCATCAGTTTTAAGACCCCGGATCTCCGTATGATAAAATAATTGTCCGAGAAAACAGGTGGTTTCTTTGCGGCCTAATACACCATGCAATGACTCCAAAAAGAATGTGTCCATTCTGATTTCTCAAGTAATTTTCCAGCTACATAAATTTGCGAATCCAACTGTATGTCATTCCAAAAGAAATTTGCTACTCAAGAATTCCGCTTTAACAAGAACGATGAGTCTCATGCAAAAATCTTGACTTCATTTGAATTGACTCTGTCTTCTCGAATATCATGACTTACCTAAATACTTTAATGTCTCTTTGAACCCCTTTAGGATGAAATGTGTTTGTCGTTGCTAACCTATTACACTAATAGGAATGACTTTGCAAAAGTCATACAAAGTATTAGGATTTTTTATAAATCTCACCCTAAGAGGATATCACACTGCAGTCCTATATTAATTCATGGAGTACAACATATATATCTTGATTGTTATACTACATGATCTAATTACTCTCCTTTGAGAGGATATACAATGAAATTCTACATTCATTTTCATGACTTTTTCAATGACGATTCTTTGTATATAACGAACATAGCCATTTTCATTCTATTTTTCTTATGAACCTAATGTTAATAATTTTCTATGATAGTAACTTTCTTGGTCTTGCTTAGGTGACTATCTTTAGACTTTGACTATCGTCGATTCTTTTTTCATTTCCAGACAATAGACTTAATTCTATATTGGAATATAAGCTCTTACAACGTTTTATTATCTTGATAAATATGTTGCACACTCTACCTTGTTTAGCATTTTCGTCCAACACACTTGAGCATACAATTTGTAGACAAATTAATTGTTTATTTGCTTTGTTATCATAATAAAACAAAAAGATAAAATACGAATCCAAAATGTTAAATTAGTTAGTTAATGAACCTTTTGCACAATTTTGCCTAATTGTAATTATAAATCTAGTTGCACATATTCAATTAAAGGCACAAATCTAACTTATAATAATCTAAATAATTCTAAAAAAGAAAAAAAAATTAAAGAACTCAATAAAGGGAACAAAACTAACCTATTTTCCTAATCTAAATAATTGTAAACAATTAGCACGACAAAACAATGAGAAATGAAAGCTTAAAAGCCCTTGAGAATATAGAAGTTCTTGCTATACCCACAATGTTCTTTAAAAATAGAGAATAAGACTACTCGTATCAAATATAAAACAAAAAAGCATTAAAAGAAAAATTGAGTTGTGTGTGTAATTTGTCAAAAAATCACATAGGTTATGCTTGAGATTCTAGGTGTTTAAGTGTGTTAAAGTGATTATGGGTGTTGCAATTCATTTTAATAAGTATATGATACCATACGATTATGCTTTTTGATGATATATGCTGGGGATTCGTTTTTTTTTTTCTAGTATCATAGTGTCTAGAAATTCAGCTCATAAGTGGGAAGTCTCTGCTCAAACTCCGACCCGTGCATATTAAATGTAATGTCTTTAATAAATGAGTTATGCTTCCGGGAACTGCAAATCATACTTTATCATGTTAATGAATGTTTGAAATTCACATGTATTCACAGAAAAAAGATATAATATGTGGTAAAGTGTATATTTTGTTTGAGGGTTGTTCTTGAAGTTACTGGTATTAAAATAAGGTATAATATGTGAGATATGTTTTTGGTGAAAGCACTAGTTTGCAGATCACATGTGGTTTGAATTCCACATATTTACAAATTCTTATCATATAACCTAGTACCTTTTCGTTAGATAAATATGTATGATTTAAACTTCGAAGGAACGTAGATATATATGGTATATATTACAGTTAAATTTGAATTAAGTTAAAAGACCTAGTTACTTTAAATATGCATCAATGACTAGATATCTTACATATATGTATTGTGTTGGTAATTCATTGATTCAAAAGTCATAAAGTCCACTTTGTACATGGACATACCAGCCGATACATGAAAATAGAAACGATGATAAAAGTATAAAACATGATATGATTTGTTTGAGAAGAATGCTAGCAACACACCTTCTAACACACACTTTTTAAAACACTCTTTTTGATTGGTTAAAATTCACATGGGTCCCACCAAATTACGTGGGTCCCATATAAATTTGGTGGGTCCCATATGAGTTTTAACCAATCAAAGAGAGTGTGTTGAAAAGTGTGTGTTAGAAGGTATGTTGCTAGCATTTCTCTTTGTTTGATCACACAAATAAAAAGACTACTTGCTAGAATTTAAATAAAAAGGGGAAATAGGATAAAATACAAATCAACGATTGATATATTGTTATATACAGTGTTGTGTGCAATTGAATAGACTAGAGTGAATTAGTGTCTATTTAACTGTGATCAACACAAGTACATGAGCAAGTACCTGCCTGGTAATTTGGTATTGTATAAGTTGATTTTATATGTACACGTTTATAGCGAAGTTGTTAGTTGAGAATGGCGATCAGTCGAACTCAAAGTCAATCAAATTAAATTCCCTTTAGTTGAACCAAGGATAGTCAAATCTAAGAAAGTCAAATACTAAGTAGACAAATTTTAACAAGTCAATAAAAATTCATTTAGACCGTGGAAGTGGCAGAAACAGTCAAAGACGCATGGAACTTGACAATTCATCCATTTCCCCATGTTATATGCCTACAACGCCATCAACTGAAACAACAATCTTCACAGAGACCATTTGAAATAATGTAGCACACTTGGATAAGGAAAAAAAAAAAGATGTAAGATGCAGGAAACATGCCAAATGTTTGTCATAAAAGGATCCAATTTTGCATAAAAACGAGAATGAGTTTCAACCAAAATACTACTTTGCTTATATCCTCAACCTTTCACCAAAAAGAATATGTTTTTCCCTCTTATAAAAGAATTTCATACATGGAGTATTGATTTGTATTGAAAAGCATATCAATCAAATTTTTGTGTAGATATGCTTGCATACAGGTGGTGATGCTTTTTTTTTTACACTAAACTAAACATAATTGAACAAACAAGTGTCGGTGGTGATGCTTGTTTGCTTAACCAATTTGAATAAAGGTTATCACTTTTTGTTTTGTTCAATTAAAAGCAAAATGACATAAAAAAGGATACGAGACATCCTAACTATTGTATTTTTCGTATCGGTGTATTTTCCACCGATGTGATATTCATATTCCTAATTGAGTGTTTACTTCCCCCAATGTGATACCTTCATATCTCACATTGGCTTTATTCACCATCGATGCAAAACCTAATTCTTTTTTAATCTATTCATTTGTTGTTGCTGCATATAAAAAAAAATATCATGATGAATCCTAGAAATGATGACAACCAGCCAAGCTAAATATCTGCTTGTAGATGTTAAGCTCATCGTCATCCTTACCAAATGGACTAAAAGATCATGCTCGAAATTCTTCCCAAGAGAAATAACAAGCAATCTTACAGCCAAAAGGAAATATCTTATACAGAATGAGTCTTACAAAATTACACTTTACCTTTCCAAATTAGAAAACTTGATGTTTCTTGTGCCATTAAATTGGGCGTAAATGCGTAAAGGCCTTAAAAATCTTATCATTTTTTAATAGGGTGTAAAGGCCAAACGTTAGTTAACTAACACAAAAAATAAAATGTATTTGGTCTAATTTAAGTCAAATACATTTGACTATTTATTTATATTTAATTTATATACATATTTTTTTGATGAAATATTTTACTACATATATTATAAAATTGGTATTTTTTTACTAAAATTTGATTTCAACTAATATTTTTGTCTGATTTCTTAGGATTGACTTGATCGTTTACGGAACAAATAATTAGTAAAGAACACTATTTAAATTTTAAATAGTAGAGCGTAAAGGCCAAACGTTAGTTGACTAACACAAAAAGTAAAATGTATTTGGTTTAATTTAGGTCAAATACATTTAACTATTTATTCATATTTAATTTATGACTACCATTTTTTTCAGAAATATTATACTACATATATTATTAAATTGGTAATTTTTACTAAAATTTCATTTCAACTAATATTTTTGTTTGATTTCTACGGATTGACTTGATCGTTGACGGAACAAATAATTAGTAAAGAACACTATTTAAATTTTAAATAGTAGGGCGTAAAGGCCAAACGTTAGTTGACTAAAACAAAAAGTAAAATGTATTTGGTCTAATTTAGGTCAAATATATTTGACTATTTATTATATTTAATTTATGACTACATTTTTTTAAGAAATATTTTACTACATATATTATTAAATTGGTATTTTTTACTAAAACTTGATTTCAACTAATATTTGTGTTTGATTTCTTAGGATTTACTTGATCGTTGACGGAACAAATAATTAGTAAAGAACACTATTTAAATTTTAAATAGTAGGGCGTAAAGGCCAAATGTTAGTTGACTATCACAAAAAGTAAAATGTATTTGGTCTAATAGTTGTCAAATACATTTGACTGTTTATTTATATTTAATTTATGACTAAAAAAATTTCAGAAATATTTTTCTACATATGTTATTAAATTGGTATTTTATACTAAAATTTGATTTCAACTAATATTTGTATTTGATTTCTTAGGATTGACTTATCGTTGACAGGACAAATAATTAGTAAAGAACACTGTTTAAATTTTAAGTAGTAGGACGTAAAGGCCAAACGTTAGTTGACTAACACAAAAAGTAAAATGTATTTGGTCTAATTTAGGTCAAATATATTTGACTATTTATTTATATTTAATTTATGACTACATTTTTTTAAGAAATATTTTACTACATATATTATTAAATTGGTATTTTTTACTATAATTTGATTTCAACTAATATTTGTGTTTGATTTCCTAGGATTGACATGGTTGACGGAACAAATAATTAGTAAAGAACACTGTCTAAATTTTAAATAGTTTCTTATTAGTATTATTCAAATGAGTCCAAATACAAAACTCAATTCCTAAATACTACAGAGATATTAAAGATGTTTATTGTCCATAAGACTTACAAATAAATTCTTTAATCTAAAGATGGATCTATTAAAACTATTCTAAACCCAAGGAAATGAAACATATGAGTTCATGGAGAGGGAGGAGGGCTTTCTTCTCAGTTTTGCCACCTTCATACCTTAAATATCCGATAGGCACCTACAGCTGTCTCCTGCATTAATTTGAGTTCAAAATTCAGTGACTATATATAGTTCCTGATTAATAAATAAACAAGACAAAAATGAACCAAGTTTACATAAAACTAGCATGATTTTTAGCTAAAAATACTATAAGTCCAAAACATATTATTTTAAAAAAAATCCTCAACGTTTTTTACAGTGATACAAAAAACTAGCATGATGAAAAGTTTTTTGCATTCATTACCCTAGCTGGATGATGAATTGTACTGATGATGAAAAATTCGTGCATCCTCCATTGTGTCATCAGAGCTTGATTTCCTTCGTTTCTCCAGTAAACAAATGTGTTCTTTCTCCCAATCAATTGATTGTGTAAAAGAGCAAAATCCTCATTCCTTTCAACTATTCTCCATTCACCATTTCCAGCTGGTCTTGCATCCATATTTTCGAACCTACGGTTCCTGATATCAAAGAAATAGTACTTCCTATGCTCCAAAGAAAACCTATCATCTGCACACAAAAAAAAAAATCTGAATTGACCCAAAATGAATAAATCAATTTTTGTTAATTACCCACATGAAAACATCATATAAACATTTCTTGGGACATAAAAAATTGATTGTCTAAGACACACGTTCATTCTCAAGATTAATGAAAATCCATCAAAAGATTTATTAAAGGGTTCAAAGAACGCTACAAAAATTTAAATGGCTCATGTAAAAATTTGATTTCTATTGATAAGACACAATGGTGGTAAGAAAAAGAATATAAACATTAAAAAAAGAGCTTTTCTTATTCCATCAAAAACTGAAATTTCACAAACCTCTTGGCAGCCTCCATGGCTCAGTTTGAAATATATCGAATTCAAACAAGTGAGTTGGAAGAGGTAGGTTGAGAATTTTCCCCGTCAGGTAGTACTCAACAAGCTCGTGATCAGTTGGATCAAACTTGTAACCAACAGGTAGAAGAAGCTCAGCATTAGCTCCAGCCATGGTTGACACCAAAAGTTCTTAGCAAAGTTAAGAAAGAGTTTTTTGGATGAATCTGAAGCAAAAGCTTTATATTGAATTTATAGGCGTAAGCATACATGCATTGTCTTATTTTAATGTGTGAAAATGAGAGAGAAAATTGGTAGTTTTTTTTTTAAAGAAAATATTATCTTATTTAATTTATTAGTTACCATCTCTACCATTAAAAATCTTATATCTCATTTTTAATATGACGTAAAGACCAAACGTTAGCTGAGTAACACAAGTAAAATGTATTTGGTCCGAATTCAAATAAATACATTTGAATATTTATTTTTATTTAATTTAAGACTCAATTCAATAGCATCATTATTTTATTTGAATGTTGTTATTTAATTGTCAGAAAATGTAATTATAAAATGAGAGTCTTCATCCTTTAAAAAAAAAAAAAAAGGAGTCTTGGATCACACTGAAGTCGCAAGACTTTGTTTGATTTTCATACATATAGGCTTTGTTTGGTAAAAATAGCATATAACAGATAAGTTAGATGATGAATTTTAGCTAATTGTTGATAGTTTATGGTCAATTATTGATAACTGATAAACAAATTAAAATGTTTGATAAAATTAGCGTTCAACTAGCTGATAAATATAAAATAATATTTTTTTAAGAAGATAAATATAAAAGGACATTATTAATTTTAATAAAAAAAATGATTAATTGGTGTTTAAGATATTAAGTAATTTAAATCTATTAAGTTGATATATATATATATATATATATATATATATATATATATTATTGAAAAATTATTTTAAATTTATTTAATTTCACTTTTTTAATTGTTTCTTGGTATTAATTTTCAAGTTTTTCACAAGAATATACCAAAACTCTTAAATAAATGTATTATTTATATTTTTAACTTTTATATTTGGTAATTTTATTCATAAAAGTTTATAGAAAAAATATATTAATGGAGGTACATACACCGAACCTCATTGAGGATTTACAATGGAATTTATGTTGTGTCAACTGTCATTGTGATCTTTTGATTTACTTTTTTTTTTTTGACAAAATCTTTTGATTTACTTAATTATTATGTTTAATATATATATATTACTGAAAAATTATTTTTAATTTATTTAATTTCACTTTTTTAATTGTTTCTTTGGTGTTAATTTTCAAGTTTTTCACAAGAATATACCAAAACTCTTAAATAAATGCATTATTTATATTTTAAACTTTTATATTTGGTAATTTTATTTATAGAATTTTATAGAAAAAATATATTAATGGAGGTACATACACCGAACCTCATTTAGGATTTACAATGGAATTTATGTTGTGCCAACTGTCATTGTGATCTTTTGATTTACTTAATTATTATGTTTAATATATATATATATATATATATATATATATATATATATATATATACTGAAAAATTATTCTAAATTTATTGAATTTCACTTTTTTAATTGTTTCTTTGGTGTTAATTTTCAACATTTTCACAAGAATATACCAAAAACTCTTAAATAAATGCATTATTTATATATTTAACTTTTCTATTTTGTAATTTTATTTATAAAATTTTATAGAAAAAATATATTAATGGAGGTACATACACCGAACCTCATTGAAGATTTACAATGAAATTTAAATTGTGCCAACTGTCATTGTGACCTTTTGATTTACTTAATTATTATGTTTAATATATATATATATTTGGAAAGAAACAACTTGCAAAAAAATACACATTTAAGGATTTTGGACTACATTTTTGTGTGAAAAAATATGTGTCTACTATAATATGGTCTTATTGAATTCAAATTTAGTGTCTCATATGCTTTGAATATAATTTTTTTCAATAAAGAGAATCCATCTGGAAAAAAAAAAAAGGGTCATGTTATATCATGACTCTTATTTAATTAGTACTTCCTATATTTATTTTTTTATCAAATAAGAAATGTATTAAACACCAGGAGAGGCATGAACCATAAGAGTATTATTACAAGGAATTACTTAAAAACAAGTCTTTGAAAAGGTTGTTCACTTTTGTCTCTAGCTAGCGAGAAATGCTAGCAACACATCTTCTAACACACACTTTTCAACACACTCTTTTTGATTGGATAAAATTCACACTGGTCCCACCAAATCATGTGGGTCCCATGTGAATTTTAACCAATCAAAGAGAGTGTGTTGAAAAGTGTGTGTTAGAAGGTATGTTGTTAGCATTCCTCCTAGCTAAAAGAGTAGGCATGGCAATGGGGCAGGGTGGGGACGAGTTTTACATTCTCCGTCCCCATACCCGATTCTCATATACTTACCTGTTACCCTACCCATACCCAACGGGATAAGAAAGTGAACCCCATCCCCGACGGGTTCGGGTATCCCCGCCACATCCCCATCCCGGCATTCAATATTTTTTTTGTTTTAATAAAAATAGAAGTTTTTTGCAACCCCTAGAGAAATGTTGTAATGCATTATCCAACAATATGTTCACTTTAACATTTGTTAGACCGATTGATTTAGTTGATCCTTTAAATATCAATGGTAGTTTTTATAACACGACAATTATCAAACGAATAACATCGCATATCAACATAAAAGTAATTTTTTGCATTTAGGACGGGTTTAGTTATGGGTTCGGGATGGGTACCTATATACCCGTTACCCGTCCCATACCCGTGTTTTGAAATCGGGGAAATCCAAACTTATACCCAAACTCAGTCAAAACGGGGAAAACCCATCAAATTGAATTTGGTTCAGGTGGGTAACCACACATATGGGATTTTGTTGCCATGTCTATAAAAGAGGATAAATAAAACTAGGGGGTATCCCGCCATTATAATGCAAAAAGAGCTAAGCTTTACCCGAAGAAAAAGTGTTTGCGCGAAAACATGTCAGGGAAAGGAGCGAAGGGTTTAACAACCGGTAAAACACCAGCATCCCTCAAAGACAAAGACAAGAAGAAACCCACTTCTCGTTCCTCAAGAGCTGGTCTTCAGTTCCCTGTTGGACGTATCCATCGTCTTCTGAAGTCAAGGACAATGGCACATGGAAGAGTTGGGGCTACAGCTGCAGTTTATTCTGCCGCTATCCTAGAGTATTTAACTGCAGAGGTGTTGGAGTTGGCTGGCAATGCAAGCAAGGATCTGAAGGTGAAGCGTATTACACCGAGACATCTACAGCTTGCTATCCGTGGAGACGAAGAACTTGACACCCTCATCAAAGGAACAATAGCTGGTGGTGGTGTTATTCCTCATATCCACAAATCTCTTATCAACAAGTCCTCAAAGGAATGAAGGTTCATAATTCGTTCTAATTAACGAAGGAAAAAAAAGATGGATTTTAATGTAATTTCGGCGATAACAACTTTATTTGTGGATAGTTTGCTCCTTGTGTTGGTTTGATTTATTGAGCCATCCTTCTTTAGATTATCTGAAATTTTCTTCTCTTTTGATATGGATTGTATTAACCAACATGCTCACTTTTGTGGTGTGGTACTGCATGTCTAGGATTAATGTTGGCTTTTATCTTGTTAAACTGTCTGTTTGTTTTGAACTGCTTGGCAATGGAGTAAAAAAAAGTCTTTTGCTGCCAAAAAAAAAAAAAAACCTAAGCTGTACCCATGTTGGGCCAAAGCATTGGCAACTTGGTTGCCTTTTCTGTAAATGTGTGTGCAAGTACATGTGATATCTCTAGCTTTAACCAAACAGTTTTTCCACCTATTGCGAACGCTCCAGGGAACAGGAAGCCAACCTTTAAAAGCTTGAATTACCAAAATAGCGTCACTTTCCACCCAAATGTTATTCCACTAACGCACAAATCTCAGCTACCAAAGCAAATGCATGACCTATGTTGTGGATGAATCCTCTCCGATACTTGGAAAAAATTCTAGAAGCAATTGAACCAAGACGATCAGCTAAGATTTTGGTAATAACTTTGAACTGAAAATAGGAAAGGTTTATAGGCCGGAAGTTCTCAAGCTTATCTGCACCAAGAGTTCTGGGAATCAGCACTAACAGGTTTGAATTCAGATTTGGAAGGATGTAGTTGTTGGTGAAAAAATATTGTCTGGCTTTGATGACATCGGTATGAATAATAGGCCAGAAATACTTATAGAAGTGTCCAGGGTACCCATCTGGGCCAGGAGCAAAGTCACTGCTATGATCAAACACAACTTGCTTAATTTCATCCCCATCAGGTTAAATAAGTTCAGTTAAAAAATATCGATAAATTCATATATATCGAGTTGTTGGTTCATGAATCAAATGAGTCGAAGTTTACATTGTTCAACTTCAACTCATTTATTTAGCAAATTTAAATTTGAACTCAAGTTCAACTCATTTGATTCATGAACCAAGATAAATGAATTAATTATCGATTCGAGTCTCGAACTATTTTTAAGTTTTTTGGTTTTGACGGAGAAGGATAACCTCGACTTAATGAGTATAATTCCTTCTCATTAGTAGTACACATGATGTCTTTGATCAATTAGCCAACCCCAATAAATCAAACATATAGATTAGTTGTAACTCTAATTTTTCTTGTTTTATATATGTTGTCATGGATATTCATGCGTTATTTCACTTCCTTCAAAATAATTCAATTGTCTCATTATATTTCCATGGCAACAAATTTATGATGTTGGGGTAACAAAATACGCTTTAAATATACTTCACCATCGTAGATATATGAAAAGAAGTTAAACAATATATGAACATCTAAGATAAAGCAAAACAAGAAAAGTTAGAATTGCCACTAATCTATGTGTTCCATTTCTTGGGATGAAAATTGCTTTTCTAACATAAAATAGTTCCTAAAAATACATAAAAGTTACAAAATTGCCCCCGGTTACAGTTAACTTAACTACCGTTGGCTACAGCTGCAATTAACTACAGTTGACTTTGCTAGTTCCTGGAAGAGAATCAATTGTGATTTTACGCATTTCGGTCGAAAAATCAAAATAAATCGAAACTTATACGGAATTCTACGAAACTTTACAGACCCTCTATATGTATTTTTATAGAGCTGTCTGCAAAAAAAAAGGCTCAAAATTCAATTTCTAGGTCGACGTTTTGATGTTTTGGTTTCTTTAGTTATTGGCGCATTAAAAATTCATATTTAATTCATCCGTTGTCAGAAAATTCTAATTTTTTGTGGGAAATGTTTTTTATGTCCTTAACATGTGTGCAAAAAATAATGAAAAAATTCAACGTCTATATAACTTTTCTGGACGCGCAGTTAGATAAATATTGCGATTTTACGCGCTTTGGTAAAAAATTCAAAAAAATTGAGGATTAGTTGAAATATTACGTAAACTTGCAGATCCTCTGTATATATTTTTATATAGGTGTCTGTAAAAAAACAGCTCAAAATTCAATTTCTAGGTTGATGTTTTGGTGTCTTGAGTTTTAGGCGCGTTAAAATTTCATATTTAATTCGTCCCTTGTCGAAAAATTCAAATTTTTTGTGGGAGATATTCTTTTTTTGTCCTAAACATGGTTGGAAAAAGTCATGAAAAAAAATCAACCTCTAGGTCACATTTCCGGACTCGCACTTCGAAATAAATTGTGATTTTACACGGTTCGGTCGAAAAATCAAAATAAATCAAGACTTAGTCTGAACGCTACAAAACTTTACAGACACCTCTAAAAAAATACATATAAAGGATGTGCAAAGTTCCGTAACATTCCGAATAAGTCTCGATTTTTTAATTCTTTTCAACCGAAACGGTTGATCATTAATGAAGCCCAAATGCTACCAAAATAATGAGAATGGATTCATGTTATATCTCTGTTTTTTTCAAATAGTCTAATGGTTAGAATTCACCTTTTTCGAGGTGAATAAGTGGGGTGTCCTGGATTCGAACCCGACCCCTACATATAATAATGCATGTCTCTGCCAACTGAGTTATGCTCACGGGGACTATCTCTTTAATATTGTTGATGAGGTCATTGTTTATGATATTGTGGATGAACCAATAGTTCAATGCCTAATGTGTAATTGTATAATTAGATTGTTTACATAAATTTATAAAACTGTTGAGAAATGTTCAAAAAAAAAAATTAATTTAGTTAGTCACCGTTATAATTTTCACGCCAGTGGTTGTTGTTATTGTTTATCATGTAAACGTTTTAATTGATGTGATGAAATATTAATATCAAAAAAATCTAAATTTATTAACGATGTTGAGGTATCTAAATACGCTTTCATTACTTTAGAAATTACATTTTACATCAGGCTAAATTATATTTTACATCGGATACATATCCAATGTGAAGTCCCAAAAAAAAGAAAATGAAGTCATATGATATGATGTTGTATGTCCACTGTTTTTAAAACTTGGTATGTACTCTATGTTATAAGTGTATATTTCACATTGGTGTATTTTCCACAAACGTGATATCCATTTTTGTTAGAAAAAAAAAACATTCCAAATCAGTTGAGCTTTTTACATTGGTTGTAAAATCCACTTATGTTATAGCTACATATTCTTAATCGAGGTTTTACTCCACCAATGTGATACCTAAATATTTTACATCGGAATTATTCTCCATCGATGTGAAATCTAATTATTTTTTTAAAATATGTTCATTTTGTTGTTGGTGCATATAAAAACACAATCCAAGCATATATAACATGTTGGTTGCTAACTTTTTCTAAATAATTTCTCCATATTGCTTTATAACAACAATGTAGTTGTGAGAAACAACAAATACCGACATGAATGAGATTTTTCTTTATTTTCAGACTTTGTAATATAGCTTTGGGAAGAAGAAAAAAATCATATATTATTTAAGTAACATCAGTAGAGACAATGTCAAGCATATTTTTCATTACATAATATCCACGATTACATCCTTTAATTGTGATTAAATGTTAGTAAAATAAGACTTAAACCATAAATAGTTACTATAAAGAATATAAATATCTTCCATAACGATATCTATCTCTATCTCAGACATGACCTAATGTACCTTCCTATTCTTAACACCACATGTGGAAAAAAAGCTCAAAGAAACTTAAAAGCAAGATGCTCTCCGTTATTCATTATAGGTGTGAGCCATATGGACATTATGAAAGCAAACACGGACACATTCACATCACGCGTAGTGTTATTTGAACAACCCTTTCTTGCGACAACTTGTTGGACAATCAAATAATACAAAGAAATTTAGATAGTGACACAAAATAACATTGAAGACATCACATGCACTAAATAACATTGAAGACATGAATCACTTACCTATTTTGGATATATTCAGAAGCTGAATAACCAGGTATGCCCATCATCATTATTAACGAGGTTAGGATGATGAACCTGTCATATAAAATGTAATTCTAACTGCATAAACTACAAACACAAAACAACCAATCAGTGGTGGAGCCAGGAATTTTATAGAGTATGGGTAAAAAATTTATCACCAATTCACATGTGACATAATATATATATATATATATATATATATATATATATATATATATAGTCATAAATCAAAATAAAATATCTCCCGCTCGGCGTAACATATCATCAAGTCATTGAACCACACATCGTTGATCTTGTTGCGCAATTTAGACTTGATAATCTCCATTGCTGAAAAAGCTCTTTCAGCAGATGTTGTCGACACCGGCAATATCAAAGCCAACTCAATGAGTTTATAGACCAATGGAAATACCAAATGTTTCTCAATTTGAATCATCTTTATAGCCAAACTTTGAACATTTCCATAAGAAGAAAAGGAAATAAGTGTCAAGTTGCTCCCTTATTGTTCCACGGTCATCATCAGAAAAGTCTGCATGATAAATATCAGCAAGATGAGCAAGCTTATCAACATCAAACTTGGAGAAAGAGTTCTTGGGATCAAGACATGAGAAGCAATCAAGCACAATGTTACTTCCTTCACTAAAGCGGTGATCCATCTCTACACATAAAGAGCATTCTTTAGTGCCTTGGAAGTAGTACTTTGACATGATGTAGAGCAAGAAATTGTTCCACAACTTTCCCTTTGTCGTTCAAGAACCTAGGAAACAAATTCAACAAGGTTATATGGAGGCATGGAGAATAATAGGCAATAGAAATTGGAAAATACAACTACTAACCTCAACATCACCGCCATTTTCTCTTTGGCAGATATATCATGTGACTCATCAATAAGCACAGAGAATTGTCTATCTCACCTTGGTAACTTCGTGTGCACAACACATTGCAAGGTCCTTTTGAATGTCACCGGAAGTCGTTTTGAAATTTTTTCCACCACGGTCAAAAGCATCTCCCACTAGTTCATTATTAGATTTTACTCAATCTACCATCTCTCTAAAATTGCCCTTGTTTAGAGAATTAGAGGTTTCATCATGGCCACGGAAAGCAATGCCTTGTGCTATGAGATATCTTGTACAATCTAGAGAACAATTCAAACGGATCTTATACAATTCTTCTGATTTCCTAGTTGCTCTAGCAAACTTACTTGTCACACTTTGTCTTTGATTATTATAATCATCATAGTGCTTGATACATAAGTTGTGCATATTATCATGACTGCCAATATGATCTTTCAAGCCTTGAGATGCATGTTTCCAATCTTTAAATCCGCCTTTGGTGAAGACTTCAAAACCAAGTGCTCGGCCCTCCCGGGTTGCTTAAAGAGAAAGCAATGGAAACAATAAGCTACATCCTTGAACTCATTGTATTCAATACATGTATACTTGTTATACCATGATCTAGAAAATTCTCTTGTAGCACTCCCAAATTGAGTACAAGGAAAACTTGACAAATTTGGTTGCATTGGATTGGACCCTTCAATACATATGCCCTCCTCAAATACTCAAACCTACAAACAATAGTATGAGTACTTTGAACTTTGTAACACTCTTAGATTTATTGAGAACTCAAGATTTTACTAAGAACTCGAAATCCTATTTTTCATGAGTATTAGATTTATTAATCGGCGGTTGTTTACCAAAAATCACAGTAAACAACCACGGGAATAAATTCGGAAAAATGATAAAAACTATGGTTTAGCCTAGCTTGTTGGAGGCTAATTTCTTGTAACCTTTGTATTTTTTAGTAAGAAATTCTTTGATTGGAGATCTTTTTCCTCCATATGTAGATCAAATGTGGGTCAAACTGAGTGAACAAATATCGTTATGTTTTTTCTTCGTTTCGTTTATCTTCGCTATCTGCAATCAATAAAGACATGCATATCATCATCGCTATCTTCTTAAGCATTGTCGAAATACAACCTCTACAGATACGCCAAAGGAAATGTCGAGTTTTTTAGGCTCTTTAGCCTTCCAAATTCCATTTCAATCCCCTTCAACATGAAATTGCTCACCTCGAAACATATCCCTTCCTTGTAATTAAGTTATATCCGGATTTCATCGAATAACACCCAATTCCTTTCTTCCAATTAAACTAATTTGTCTTGTAGAACCTCCAAAATACGTATTCTAATAACATCCCAGACTCCACTCATTTAAAGATTAAAAAAAAAATGTTAGAAGCATTCCCTCAACAAAAAAAAATTGTTAGCAGCAAGAATTTATCTGCGGACCTCCTAAGAATTAATTGCAGTTTTTTAAAAATAATTTTTGAAGAATTTCATCTTTTGTTATAAGATAAAGTTGATAGGGGGAATTGAATCTGATCCCAATTTAAGGGAAGGGACATATATACTATCTAAAATATTTTGATAAATATCAAAATGGAGTTTAATCTCATTGGACTATTAACTCGTTAGTCTATTTAAACACATAACAGATTACTCTTACTTATTTAAGTGTGCTCATGTGAATTAGACTTTTACAGAGGTTAATGGGTCATATTGGCTCATCGGAGATTAAAAATCTAAACCTTGAAGTGATTAATAAGGAACTTAATACTATGTTATTTCCATATGTCTTACATATTTATGTCTTTGTTTGAAGTGTATTGTAGTTGTAACTTCAAGGAATCTAGTGCACATTTTTTGTTATCCTCATTATCTTTTGCTTGCAAGAAGCAGATTCTGGTTCTGGTTGTAATTGCATAATGCATATTTAACAACACCTCCACAGAAACACTTTGATTTTGCCTAGGGTCTTCAATTCTTCATATCCATTTTCACAGTTTTGTGATATTGATACTGATATATTAGATAGACTTTGATTACTTGATTCCCTAAGGATAGTAAACTTAGTAAGACTGTGATGTAAGATTTGGTGTAAGGCAATAATATCAACATCCTTCCCTTCTAAAATAAAGTGTTATTAATGAGTGAAGCATTTGTGAAATATCGACCACTCCTAACTCCCGACATATCCAGAAATATCAACAATTGATGCAGGATTGTAGAAAATGGAGGAAAAAACCAAACAAAACAAACAAGACCTATTCAAGATTAATACCTTGCTGTGCTTATCTTCAATTTACTGGCAAAGATAACCGATCACAAGGTTGAAACAGGAAATGGTTTGATAAGAGATTTGGGATATTCATTTGTGGGAGACACTACAACCTACAACCACCTAGCAAATCAGCTCAGCGATGTCATCGCAACTTATTATCGTTGCAAGGTAAAGGAGACATAACCACGGTTCCAAAATTGTCATAAAAAGACAGACCCTCTCATCCTTGCAGATCGATTTCGTTCAGCTGAGCAGTGTGCTCACCTCACAAGCATGCACACTGATAAAAATGCACCGAAACTAAAGGATAAATACGAAGGAAAAACAATACAAAAAGCAGAATCAAATTGACAAAATAAATTGGACAATTTGCATCATCCTTTTGCATAGAGGCGGACGGTTTTCCTCAAGTTATCCACCAGATGGTTGACCACCGAACTGTGTTGTTCTAATTTCAACGGGACGGAAAAGAATGGTTGGGCGGCGAAATAGAACCAAGAAGTAACTTTAATACTCTTTACACAATGCAATGAAAGACAAGAATGTGACACATGTAATTTGTGCATAAATGAGAGCATCTGTCAATAAATTTCAAATATATTTCATTTCAATGGAGGGCCTCCAAACTAATTTTCATACATAATCACCATTTCCTTCATCCTCAAGTGAAAAGAAGAAAATCTATATGTACAAATGATCAAGCATTCATGGTACTGTCCCCAAATTCTACTGTGTCTAATAAAAATGTTAATGTGAAAGGAGAGGATTAAAGCTCCTAAACTATCATCAGTGTTCCCCAAATCAAATTAAAACCCATCTCTTCTTCGTTAAAGCAATAGCAATTGTGGAATGAGCTTGTAAAGAAAAGAAAGCTCCTGCTGGGAAAATTGAGGCTTTGAGTTCTTCCCAATCCCTTCAGTCAAACCCTCTTCCTCCCCAATCTTTGCTGGCTTCATCATATCCGCAACCGCCTCTGTTATTTCTTGCACAAAATCTACTATCACCCCATCAATTCCCATTAGGTGCTGCATGTAAACCGCTTCTGGAACATTACTGTCATCATGACCAAAACAGCAAAAATCAGTAACAAAAACATTACATTCATGACCAAAACAACAAAAACATTACATTACATCATGACCAAACATACTTTAATTTTCCATATGTTAGAAGAGAGAGATTAGACTCCTTGATCTTGCTTACGGCTCCAGGATTTCTAAATATCCCTTTAATCTCAGAAACAATTCCTTTCAATCCATTCTCCAAACTGAGTTTCAAAGCCTCCTCCAAAGAGTTCCTTCTCAAATCTTCATAGATTTCACACCCTCCATTAGTTAAAAAGAAAACCTGCCACCAAAAAATCACCAACCCATGTTAGAATCTCACACAATAACCAAAAAAACTTCATCATAGTTAAAAAATTTCTAAACAAAAAAGCGTAAAAACTCACCGGATATGTGCTTTGCAATTTACGAACAAGTATTGCTGCATCAGGCTGAAAAGTTGAGAATATAATAGGCCTATCCTTAGCATAATCAGTAACAACCTGTTCCAAAACATTTATCAAGTTAAAAACTTACAAATACCAAACATAATAATCACTGTTTCATCAAAAATGGTGCTACAAATAGCAATTTTTTGTACCTTTAAGATGGCTTGAAGGACGTGAGTAAGATAAGCTTGTTCATAAACAATATGGTCATCAAATTTCAACTCAATGTTAAAACCCAAAGAAGGTTCAACTTTGAGAAATGCTTCTTGAAGGGTACAAAGTGTGTCATCTTGTTCAACTTCCCAATTATATATCTTTCCATCTTTTGTTTTTCTCACCAAAACTTTTCCTTCCATTCCTGTCTCTCTTTGAAGACCATAGGAAAGAAACTCAGATAAACATAACTCAGGTATTCTCTTCCCAAACACATTACCCTGCTAAACCCCAAAATACCCTCACAATTAACTCAAAATAATAAAATAAAAAAATAAAAAAAAAATTAATTTTTATACACGATCGGTTAGGGTTACATTACACCGTCAACAAAAAACAATCTTCATATGTGTGACGTTAGAAATAATTATAATAACATAACATCTACAACAATCTGACGATTATGACTTGTTGACGGTGTAAAAATATTTAATGACAGTGTATAATAATAATGAGAAGAAAAGGAGCTTTTTCTTTCAAAAAAAAAAAAAAAAGAGCTTACATTGTCTTGAGAGTAGATGTAATCATCGTGGAAAATGACTGGGCAGTCATCTTTGGTGACCTACAAAAAACCACACCATGCACTTTTGCTTTAACTTTTTTGTTCTGTCTTCATTCACCTTCAAACTTTTTTAATCCAAAAACTATTTTTCTTTATTTTTTAAAAATATTCCAAACCCAAAAGGAAAAAAAAAAGTAACAAATCAGTATTGATTCAACTGAAAAAACCAAACCTTACAAAAACCCTTAAACCCCAAACTTATTTACGAAAAATACCATAGGGGCAAAATCGGAAACCCGGAAAAAGCGGCATGAGTTCAGATCAGATACGCGGCGACCGAAACTGGAAAAAGAACATGCGTGCGTGCTTCTAAATCTAATCTAATAATTAATATTCGTGTTTTTCGGGTAATTATTTTTATTAAAAAAATAATTAATGAAATTATTGTGAAAGAAAATAGAAAGAAAGATGAAAGAATTGAAATATACCTGAACATCAAATTCAATGAAATCAAGAGGAAAAGAAGAAGCAGCATTAAAAGACATAATGGAGTTTTCTTTGATGGCTCTCATTCTCCGATCCGTAGATTGTAAAACATTCATACCGTTTCCTCTATGTCCAATTACAACGAACTTTGGCATCTTTAATCCATCACCATTACTCATCTCCAAACCTGAAGAAACAATTATATCAAATCACGATATTTTACGTTGCAGTTGCATGCAGAGAATAACTGATACGAAATAAATAAATAAAGAACGTGCATGGATGAATGTTAATGGTATGGTACGTACCGCTAGGAAAACGGGGGGAGAGGAGGGAGAGGGAGGGATTTTCAGGGACAAGGTTAATGGAAGGGACATCGGAGACATGGACGGCTTTGAGAGCCATGTTAGGTGAAAGAGAGAAAGAAAAAGAGAGGGATTTTGGTAATGAAAGATTGGGTTTGTGATGATAATGAAGACGAAGGTGGGAGAGAAACCTTGGGGTATTTATTTGAGAGAATTTGGAACTATCCATTATGAGAAAAAGATAATGAAATGCCAACGGAATCTCCGCAAGGAATATTCTTGTTATATGTCATATGCTTTTGGATATTCCTGCTTTTAGTATTTGTTTGTTCAAACTTCAATCGACTTTGGTTGACACTTGACACGGATACAACTCATACGTTTATGGATTAGAGTCAACCTAATGATATGATTTATCCAATCACAACTTCTTATTGTTTCTGACTCAGCAATTAGCCTAACCTTGTTTTATAAAAAAAAATAAAAAAATTACACATTTTATTTTTTTATGTATATTTACACATTTTATTTGAATCATGCTAACGTGTGCTCTTGGTAAATATTAATTGTGAAAAAATAATTTTTAAAATTTTGAGAATCTTATTTAGTTGAGATTATCATATCAGTTTCTATTTAAGGGTGTTTCTTCGGTTCAGATTATCATATTAGTTTTGAATTTTGATACAATACAAGTTTAATAAACGATTTTGACATTATCAATGTTGTAGATCCAGAACATAGATAGAGCTAGAAAACACTATTCAGGGGAGGGGGTGAAAATAATAGAGTGATTTATATTGTGTCGAGGATGGTGATAGTGTAATTGTAGTACATAGAAACAACGTGACAATCTCTCTTTTTTTAAACAAACATTACAATCTCTTGGATTTGAGGTGAAATATGATACATTTTTTTGGTCAAATATGATGCTTTTATTTTGTCATATGAATTCTCTCATATATGCTTTTATTTTGTCCCCGAATTCTCTCATATGAGTTGTTTTTCTCATAACCAACAATTATTGTTAATGAGAGTATTAGAGGTAAGTCAACTCCGTATAATTGTTGAAAAATATTATGTAGACACCTCTAAAGATGTATATACATTAAAAGAGATTGAGATAAAGAAAATTATGTGATGGATATAATAAATTGATGATGTAATAGGAAGAAAGAAAACCAGATGTTGAATGAATGTTTGAGAATAAACCATGTACAAATATCATTGTTGATAATTATTCTTGTTAATATTTGATTAGATTTATAAACCAATCAAAAAATTGTAAATTCAAATTCATCCCCTCGTCATGATAAACCACCCCAAGGGAACATCTTTATATGAGAAATCACACCATTTTAATTAGTAAGTGCTTATTTGTCTTTGAGTTTTTTTTTTTACTAGTTATGTTTTATTCAACCTATTTAGTTATTTTCTTTTTACATTTCTTTTTTGAAGTTACAAACGAGTTGCATATTTATGAAAGCGGTGAGGGTTAGTGAAAATTGATTACTCGTATATAAATTATCAAATGAGAAATTGTGTTAAAAAGAAAGTGGGTTGTCATAAGAAAATAAGAAGCAAGTGGGAAACTTTTTTGACATGGTATTTAATTTAGGTGGCCGAAACATGGTTTATATATATAGGACTTAAGTATTTAATACTTGTGGGTGGCTACAACCATACACCTATATAGCTGCCTCCGTCTCTGATCCATAGGTATGGTTATTTCGGATGCTTGAATATAAATTATATTTGTAAGTTAATATACTTTTTTGTTTTATGTTATTAACATATATAGATGATGTATGTGTGAGTTTGTTTGTATATTCATTTTATTTATTTTTAACAAATTTATATTGTATCGATGTACTGTATCAATTTGTATTCGTACAATTTTCAATACATAATTTATATCTTTCATATATTAACTTATACATATATCATAAGGATACATGTTAGCATTTCTCATTTTATTTTACTCTTATTGTTTCTTTTTAAATGTCGTTTCAAAATATATATTTTTATACCCTTTTTTTATAATAAATTTTACTGTCATATTTACTCTCATAATAAATAGTTGGGATACACTCTCCCTCTTTCCAATATATTTGTTTCACACATTTAATCAGCATTTTGTATTCAATATATTGAGTCTTAAACACATACTTTGCTAAAAAAAATTATAAACAAAATGAGTCAAATGTTCAAAGCAAATGAGAAACCTTTAAAAAAATAAATACAAGTTTAATCCAAAAATAAATCAATCATTTTCAAAAGAACTAACTGACTAAGACCATATTGCTAGGGTCAACCACTTGATCAAATAAACGAGAAACATGTTGACAACAAAAACAAGATGACAAAGGACATAACACCTTAACCTGACACAACAAATGATGAAAAACAGGTAACACACTTGCATAATCTTCAATCATTTAGTGGCATAGAGAAAATCTTTTTGTACAACGACTTAATGAAATACATGTTGTTTTCGAATCAAAAAACCATGGTAAAAGCCCCACAAAAGTCTTTTAACTAAGCAAAATATAAAACAAACTTGAAGATTAATTTATTAAAAAAAAAAATGTTAGTTCTTTTTATATTTGTTTGACAATATTAACTTCATACATATCTTATAATTTCTTTTTTTCATATATATAAGTTGTGCATTTGAAAATTTATTTTTTCTTTACTAAATTACGCTTTAAAATTTGGTCCCCTTTAAGTTTAATTTCTTACTTTGTCTCTGCTTTAAAACTTATCTAAAATGAGATAATAAGTTGAATAAACATCAATCATTCCTGACTTATTCTACTAATGCTTGCATAACTTATAAAATAGTCTTAGTTGTCTTGGTTATCGTTGCATATCAATTCTTCCTGACTTAAGATCTTCAGATTAAGTGTTTCGACAAGGGTAGAAGTTGGTGGACATTGAATGGTATCTCATCCAAAGGAGGATGGTGTGCCAACAAACACTCTAACAATAAAGTAAGAATGTACATTATATGTGAGGTTTTTGGTTTATAAAAGTGTGTGCACGGTACAAAGGTATGAGTTAGCTTGTATAGTGGACATATTATGGTTTTAGGACTTGAAACCCAGGTCGAGACAATTCGCTATTTGGACAATTTTTTGTAGATGACAATTGGGTTCACTTTGGATGGTCCAGATTAGTTAAACTTTGATTTTGTGGTTCTATAAGGTGTATCGATGTGATGGTCCATGTATTATATAGTGACTTTGGATGACCTAATCTGTTAAGGCATTGAAAATTTCCTAATCAAGAACAATTATCACTCAAGCCTTTAGCCAACGGATTGTGTTTAACCCTTATTTCGTTTTTTAGTTTATTGTTCTTTTTCTCAAACTTTGGGGTAGTCTCTTCTTGGTAGTTTATGACCTTAGTATGTTTGTAAAGTCTCTAAGTGTAGGTCGTTGTTGTGACTGTCATTTTTCCTTTTCAGACCTTTTTTAGTAGCCCTTTAACTAACTTCTTTGAAAGAAAATTTATGGTGTATCTAACATGTCGTTTGTTTAAAGAGATAGAGTTTAGACTAGTATTATCATTGTGAACGAACATGTCGTCTTCTTAGTTTATTGTTGATCCTTTGTGAGTGTTTGGAGTCTGAGTATTTACAGGATATGTTGTCACATCTATCATGATAAACCTTGGAGTTGGTGAGGAGTGATGATGTTTCAATAGTAAGGTGACTTTTCTTTTGAATCTCTTTGCTGACCCTGAATTTTAGATATGTGACTTATATGCCTATAGTCACATGAACATTTACCGACACTAAAATAATCAAGGAGAATGAGTCGAATATGTGAGGATTTTTGGTTAGAAAGGCTTGTACTTGGAATGAGGCTATGATTTAGTCTTTGTAGTAGGCGTGTTAGGTTTTAGGACCCAAAGCCCTAGTCGAGCATTAAATCAGCTTTGGACGATCCAAATCTGTTAAGCATGCCTAATTCACTAGTTTTCCAATGTGTATCCACATTGGCAGTGGCGAAGCCAGGAATTTTATGGAGTCTGAGCAAAAAATTTATCGCAGATTCACATGTGACATAATATATAAACAATCATAAATCGAAATAAAAGTGGTTCATCATTTTGTCAACAAAAGTACAATTTAAAATAGGGTTATTAATTGAAATTGACCTTGTAATATACATGAAGTCTGAAAATTGACCCTGTAATTAAATAACACATATTCTGACCCTGTAATTCGAGATTATTATTATTTATAACCCTGTAATATACACGAAATCCAAAAAAGCAACCAAGAGATTGATTTTTTTCATGATTTCTCAGAGGTGTGTTAAGAATGTTAAAATATAGTTTTACACAAAAAAAAATTATAAATTTTCGACAAACGACAAATTAATTATGAATTTTTAAAGTGTCAAAAACTCAAAAAATAAAACAACGGAAATCTCGACCTATAAATCGAATTGTGAGCTCATTATTTGCAGTGACATCTATAAAGAATACATAAAAAGGATTTGTAAAGTTTCATAGCATTTCGAGGTCGTTTAAATTTATTTTGATTTTTCAACTAAAACGTGCAAAATTAAAATTTTGTTCCGAGTAAGCGTATACTCACATGTCAAATTTAGTTCCCTAATTTTGTAGGCATGACTAGAACATGATAAGAACCTTCACAATGAAATTTTGCAGTTTTTAAACGAGATACAAATTAATTATAAATTGTTTAGGAAATTCATAATTACGGGGGAATAAAAATTCATAACTAATTTGTCCCTGGTCGCAAAAAAAATAAATTTTTTGTGTAAAGCTATATCAAGTTTCAATGCAAGAATATATATTTTGTATTTTACAAGGTCATTTTTCATACATAATGTATATTGCAAGGTCAATTTGAACAATTAACCCTTTAAAATAAGAGATTAACCCGTCAATAGTGTGCTAAATAAAATTAGGAGGTAAATGTTTTTTCCGAGACCTATTTGCGTGTGTGAATTTTCAAATTTTTCCCAATTTTTTCTTTTTTTAAGTGGGTTAATGGACTATTGGGTGTGCCATATATAAAGAAAGTACTGATCGAGCCCAGACAAGTGTCCGGGGTCGTCGGGCGGTGAAACCACCCATGCACATTGGATTTGCTTTTGTATCATGAGACATTTCTTTATTATTTTTTTTAGTAGCCTAGTGGCTAGAGCTCACACAATTAAATGTGGAGAAGTGGAGTGTCCAGAGTTCGAATCTTGGCCCCTGCATAAATTATGCAAATGTCTCTATCAACTGAGCTAAGCTCACAAGAATGAGACATTTCTTTATTATTGTAACTTAATTGTGCAACCTCATTAAATTTAAAAATATTATTCTTAGAGTACCTATATTAAAAAAAAAACTTTACTAAAATATGACGGTAGCAATATAGACTAATGTTAAACCATCATTTATTTGATAAGAATCCCTTGTTTATTTGAAGTGAACACATGTGCATGTGATGTAATACAATAAAATAAAACAAAAGTATGGAGAAGAAATCTTTCATTTAGAAAAAAGAGAATAAATCTAGTTAAGTTTAAATAAATGAAAAAATAGGGGTGTGAACTGATTTGGCAAGCATGAGTAACGGGGAAGGGATAGGTGCTGTGTCATAGATGACGGTGCTTTTATTTTGGTGGTTGGTGACAACTTTCTTTGTGATAGAAGGAATGCTTGACCATTGACCTGTTTAATAAATGTCTTGTAAAAACTGCGTGTGAGACAGGGATGAACGTTTTGATCACAGGCCCACATCATGGTGGAATGTCCAAGCATTCTGGAAGCTGTTCCCCCTTGACCAAATACTCCATCCTCCCTTTCTTGTATACAAATCATGGTTATTTTACGCGAGTTAAAAAGAGAAATGATATTAGGTAAAAAAAAATAGTTACATAAAATTGATTATTGTCGAGATCAGATTAGATTCTCACTTGTGTCAATTTAGATGAGTTAATTTAACAACTAATAAAAAACAATTACATAAAATTGAAAATAGAAAATGATTTGTGAATAAGAATATTTTCCCCAACATTGTTAACCGTTAAAAAGAACGGATCAGGTATAAATAATTTATAATTCAGTTTAAATATATCTTTTACAATTGATTCTTCTTTTACAATTTATCTATTTTCAAACAAATAATTCAATTGTCAAAATGTTAGTTCATCCCTTCAAAAAAGAAAACTTATATGTTAGTTCATGTCTCGTAAGGATTTAGCTCATATCACATAAAGATCTGAGTTAGAATCATGTTGCTTATATGAGAATTTTGTTGGTGGATAGCAAACAATTACTCAGTCACAGCATCATAGGTTAGGTTTTAAAAAATTTAATTTTATTTCTTAAAATCAGCATTAAATCTCTCAAACAAAACAAAAAAAACTTTGTTTAGGAAATGGGTTAAGGATATATTTTAAGGGTCTCGTTTAGAGTGTTCTTAGGACATTCTTTAAACATTTCAAAAGAATAAACTATTCTACCTAAAAAGTCAAATATTTCAATTTTTAATACATTTATACATAATTTTCAAAGATCTTAACTAGTATCCCTGGTTAACATTTCTTTTATTTTATTAGATGTGTATTTTTTATATATTTCTTTTGTTACTATTGATTGATTTTAAAATTGAATCTCATTTATGGGTGACTCTGCAATAAAGTGATGCATTACCAGAATATTGTTATAATGACGTGGAGACACAACTGCACCTACACGGTGAGTACTAAATTAGATAAGCTAAGGAGAGGATTTTATATTTTTTTAGTTATAAAAGTTCTAACTTCATATTTGGAAACACGTGGATGTCATGGTTAATATTAATCATAAAGTAAAACATTTTAATATTAATATATGATATGATATAACTATGATTCGTTTAAGAGAAAGAGGATATAGTAATCTAAAATTTGATCGACAGATAAGTTAGGTCTGAATAATTATTGTTTAGTAGTTGATTGACCACTTGAAGACCATTGTTTGGTTAAATTATTGTTATTTTGTAGTATAGGAACCTTTCTTGTTACCAAATCCACTTGTGATGCACATCATCATTTTTTTAAAACGAAACTGTATTATTTGTATGATAATGGTGCCCCTGTTTGATTGGTGTGGGGGTGAGTTGGATCCACAATGCAGTTATAATTGCTTAGGATTTGGGTCATGGACGTGTCTGGCAATAAGGTGAAGAAAAGTCTGAATGATACGTATATAACACCAAAAATTATTGGATTACAACAACTACTCCTTTGTTGTTTTTGTGCTGTCAATTACTTGTTTGATTGAATGCGAACAGGACATAAAATAAAACTAATTCGTATTGGACAAACTCTCAATCCGAGTAATGATTCTGGTCAACTTGCTTCGCGGATCATCATATAGACATGTCTAAAATCTCACTGGATTAGACTAAATTAACTATCTGAACCATTATCCCGTCCAAGAAAATCATATTTACTTCCTATATATAGAACAATGTTAGATCATATATGTCGCATTTTACTCTAAAGTTACCTCACTCTCTTGATCTTTTCCTGACTTAAACATCCTGATTACATCCCCACTAATGGAGAAGGACTTGTTGCGGAATTTGACAGAAACTTCCATCTCAACACCTATCAACTCACAAACCATCCGACTTAGGTCCGGAAGTATCAAAAACAAATTGTGTAAAAAGGGAAATTTTTTTATTTAGGTGAATAAGAAAAAGTAAATAATCTATATTCTTGGTGAACAAGAAAAATTCAATTTATATTCTTTTTATTTAACTAAATAAAAAAAAAAACATGACAAATGATGGAGACTTAATGGGGCCTTGGAGCCAATGGTCTAGGGATCATGTAGTATCTATTTAGACTCTTTTCTTTCTTTCTCATCCTATGAGTTTCTTGCGCACATCGAACGACATAAACACCTCATAAAAATTTTCAATAACACATTGAAATATTTCAAATTTTAAAATCAGAATAGGGCGCAAGAAACTCATAGGGTGACAAAAGTAATGACCATCTAACTATAAGAAGGCTATTTATCTTATAATAAAAATAACTAAAAAGATTTTAGATATCAAATTGGTGTAATTTTAACAATTGTGACACAGAAGGTCAGTAGGTTAGCCACATGATGAACAATTTTTGGTGGCATACCAATTGATAGAGCAATGTATGAATAAAAGAGAAACTGAAAGGAAAAAAAAATCACCAATAGAGCTATAATCCAATTGCAATGAAAATATACGAGACGAGTTTTATTCGATTCTGTAACATCATTTCGGTTACTCAGTTGTTAGTATTCAGCAAGATAGTCTTGTATCATCATTTCTAAGAAATACATGAGCTTTTTATTTAATTCTACCCCAATGTGGTATCAAATTTCCTCTTCATAGTCATGGCTGACCATTCTTGTATTATCAACTCTCATGATAATGGCAGGTAAAATTCTACATCCAATTGCAGATTCTACACAAAATATGTAATAAACACAGTATACAAATATGAAAGAGGTGTTTGAGTCAAAATCTACATTATGATCTCTAGCTGCAAACCATTAATGATTCGCTCAGAACCAAACTGTCATAACAGTACGGTGAACTCGTTCAGTGTTTTTGAATCGAACCAAAGCCAGATCCAAACCTTTGACAGTTTGTTTCTGAACCAAACCGGCTCTGTTTTTTTTCTTTTCATAATTCATATATCAGTAATCAAAAATAATTCTGGAAAAAAAAAATGTCAAAAAAAATTTGGACCATTTCTCGATTTGTGCGTGTCATCCTTGCGCAGGGGCCATGCTAATCTTCTCTGTATCGTTCCAATTTTATCGGATGTCCCCGAAGGGACAAGCCTTGTGGTTCGTGTGCTCTATATAAATCAATAAATCTTTTCTGTTTCAGTCGATGTGGGACTAAAATGCAAGTGTAATAGTAACATGCAAATCCCTCTCAACTTTCACCTGAAGCAAGCAAGCTACTCAGAAGTATCTTCCTCTCAGTGGGTTGAGTTTTATTTCAGGTTGAGCCAAAGTTTGTCATAACATATACTCTAACTGTAGGTGACCCTAACTTTAATACAAAGCAAATTGTACTATGCTCATTACCCTATTGATCAATATAACGGATATCAAGTCCCTAGTTGTCAAGTAACCACACATTCGTGTGGTCAGTGAATTTATATCATCTGATTTAACAAAAATCTTTAATTCATGAGAAAGATGCAATTCAGAGATTCAGCAAACGGAATAAATTAATTAACGAAATGAAAGCATGATCTCTAGACAGCAAGATTTCTATTAAGAGAGCCAAAGTATGTTAGTTGTACAGGAAGATGTTTAAGGAACAGGATTTATGTTGCTTTGCTACACAGGATACAAGAGTGTGATCTATTTATGCTATTAGGAATCCCAACGCTTCAACTGTCATAGGCTCCTGATGGGGTTAGCTGCTTGGTGATCGAATTCGAAGACAGCATGATTCCTAGCTTTCCATGGAATTATGCAGAATAGTTGAGTTGCATCCGAGTCTGCAAAGGTTAACCATTTCATTTCAGTAAATAAAAATAAAGGTTAACCGAGTCTGCATCAGACTATACATTTAGGATCACCAAAAATAAAAATAAACAAGGAAAGATGTTGTAAATAATTGTAATACTCTGCTAAGAATATACTATAGGAGACACCCCCAATTTCAAAATTGTCATAAAACTTAATCTGGAAAACAAAATGCAGAAAGAAGAACCTATCTGAACTCAGAAAAGATAAATTTTGAAGAAAAAAATGGCAAAAAAATTTGGACCATTTCTCAATTTGTGCGTGTCATCCTTGTGCAGGGGCCATGCTAATCTTCTCTGCATCGTTCCAATTTTATCGGATGTCCCCAAAGGGACAAGCCTTCTGGTTCACTTGCTCTATATATATGCCGAAATAATTTCTGTTTCAGTAGATGTGGGACTAAAAGCAAGCAAATAAAACATAACATACGAGTCCTTCTCAACCTTCACATGTTCCTCTCACTGAGTTGTGTTTTATTTCAGATTAAACCAAAGTTTGTACCTTTCCCTCACTCTTTAACCATGCTTTGCTTACAAACATAGATACTAGTATTTTATTCTTGTGCATCAAACCCTTAAAAGTGTGAAAAATGTTATTTTAAATGCAAAAGTTGCTTCTTTAATGATTCGCCCGAAACCAAACTGTCATAACGGTACGGTGAACTGGTTTAGTATTTTCGAACCGAACCAAAACCAGATCCAAACCATCGACAGTTTGTTTCTGAACCAAACCAGCTCTGTTTTTTTCTTCATATATCAGTAATGAAGATACATATATCAGCAATGACATAAACACAGTTGCAGGAATCATGAAAGTTTGCATGAAACTATAGACTACAAACAAACAAGATACTTTGAGCTTTGTGAAAATAAAATATCATCTTGAGAAGAGGGCCAAAAAAAATTAAAATAAAGATCAACAGCAAGAAAATTGAGATGAAACTAAATTTCTCTTCATTTTTCAGAAGAAAAATTGGCCATTTGTTGTTTTCATGACATAAAAGAGAGCCATTTAACAGCCAACATTTTTAGGACACGAACATTGCCATATGCTCATAGTTTTTACATAAAAGGCCATTAAAGCAATTCAACAAATTAAAAGTAGCACCTTCACTGAAAACAATCTAAATCACTGAGCAGGATCGTGTTTAATGTGGGGGAAAAATGAAATAGAAAAACACAAGAAAAGAAAGAAGACTCGACAAATTCATCACCTGGCCTTTTCTAGCAACAAGATTTGACCTTGCTCCCTAAGTTTTCCACACAACAAGACAATACTGATAGCAATTCATCCTCCTACAATAGCTTCAATAGCACCACCCCTATAAACAAACACGGAGTTGAAAAATCTCCAGCCTACAACATAGTCTCAACTAGTATCCAATAGAATCAACAAAAAGTTGACTATTTTCCCTCAAATGCAACTAATTGCTAACTCCACTATCCTTTTCACAGCACAAGTATTCCAAATTCAACGTCCAAGAACTCGAGGATTTAAGCCAGCAACATAAATGACTCTATATCAGGTGCCAAATCTCAAATAAAAGAGAATCCTGGAAATAGAATTCTTCTAGTTGGACAAGTCATATGGTATCCACTGTTTAAGAAGACAATCTGTGCAGCAGAAACATTTCGATAACAGAAACACCAAACAACAAAACGAAGATAAACAAGAACCAACCAAAGAATCACTTGGAAATATTGTGGAATTTCACCTTCAAATTGATTGTAAAGAAATATTGAACCTAGATTCTTTAATGGTTAAACCTATACAGCTAACAAGTGTTACAAGGCCATAAAAAAAACAGACAACATGTGTTATATGTGCATAGCCTGCAATCTTAGTCTGCAGAAGCAAAACAGTTTGGTTTCTATGATTCTATTATCTTTAGGAATGTGAAAGTCTACTACTTGTGCTGGAAATTTTATATCATACATAAAGATCCTATCTGTATCATTGTTAATTAGAATATTTTTCTTTAATAACCAAACCAGTATGCAATGTATACTGAGAAATAATCCAGAAAGCCGTTCAAAACTTGTCTTTGTCCAAATAATAAGTGTCTAAATCAACTACTGTTACTAATATTGAAATAATATAATAGATATTTCAGAAAAGCTATGAAGCACAGACACTCCTTGGATTAGGCGTGTCCCAGTGTCGGACACGTGTCGTGTCCGATACCGACACTTGTAATTACTCTGAATTATGTGATTTTTTTCAAATTATTAGTTATGTCGGTGTGTCAGTGTTCGTGTCGTGTCCGTGTCCGTGCTTCAGGGCAGAAAAGTATTGAATGTGAATGCATGCTTGGATAGAGAGGTGTGAAAATATGGATACATGATGTTCTGTGTAACCAAGAAAAATAGGAAAAAAAAATCACCTTCAAGTGTAGAAAACATCATATCATCAAAATATTATTTGAAGCATGTGTTTAACTAGTTAATTTTCATTAATAAAAAACTTAACACAAGAAAGCATAGCAAAAAGAGAAACTGTCTAACATTATAGAACACCTTCAGAATAATTAACTTGAACCAAACTATCCCTGTTAACGAAAAAACGCAAAATCAAAGAGAAAAGGAATGGAAAACGAGATGCAGGAGAAAAGAAAACCCATCTGAATGAAGAAATTAAAAAAAATGTCAAAAAAAATTTGGACCATTTCTCGATTTGTGCGTGTCATCCTTGCGCAGGGGCCATGCTAATCTTCTCTGTATCGTTCCAATTTTATCGGATGTCCCCGAAGGGACAAGCCTTCTGGTTCGCTTGCTCTATATAAATGCCGAGATATTTTTAGTTCCAGGCGATGTGGGACTAAAGCAAGTGTAATAGCAAAATGCAAATCTATGCAGCTGTTTCAGTCGATGTGGGACTAAAGAGCCTTCGGGTCTGTTGCACTCATTCTGCTGTTCTTCTCTCGGCTGCTGCACTTGTTTCTGGTGCGTGTAAGTGTTGGTATCCACTATTCCAGAAGCCAAAATCTGTGCAGCAGAATATTTCAATAACAGAAACACCAAGCATATTATTTCAATAACAGCAACAGAACTATAAACCACTTAATGGTTAAACTAATTGAATCATTCCATTTAATTCACAATGTGCTATATTGATATGCATATTATTTTCTCAACATTCCATTTCTGAAATCGTGATAGAATCATCTTCTATGCTTACCAGCCATTTATTGGTTTAACTTATTTTATTCTATTTTACTAGTTTAAAGTGCTTATACACAGTACATTTAGGTACCTCTAGTGTAGCCTTTTATCAATACTCTTGCAGACTTTTCATAGCCTTTCTGTCACGTCAATTCCTTACTTCTAACACCATTTTAATTTATATGATTACTTTTCTTTTTGAGTGAATTTTACATAATTACTATTTTTAAATCATATTTTTATAATAATTTTGCGATAATTTTTTAGATAATCTTATCTCATCTCTTTGTATTGATAAAAACGAATAGAAAGAAAAAGAAAAAGAAAATAGTGAATAATTGTTTAAACGTTGTCAAAATTTGATTGTATAAAAATATTTTTTTATTTATTTATGCTTCATTATTCCACATAAGTTGGACTTCTTTTACTTATTCCATAACTGCTCAATATCCTAAATCCTAATGCCGGTCATGATTGGATTCTTATGGTTTAGGGTGATCAAAAACTGAACAAACACAACAGAAAACCGTAAATTGAACAAACTCAAATCAAAACTGCAAAAAACTGTATTTGAATTAAATGTGTTCACGTTATTGTTCATCTTACGGTTAGGATAATTTTTAGTTTCAAAATCAAACAAAATTGCACCAAAACACCCCTAATATGTTTGGTATCACATTAAGTATGTTAAGATTATTGTAATTTACAATGATTTTTAAGAAGCTATAAAGTATAACTTTGAAAAATGATCATGGGTTATAATGATTTTGACATATCTAATGTGATACTAAAGTTTCATTGTTTTCTTACTATCACGCCTTCTATTTAGTAATTGTGGAACACATTTATTTGGATAAATAAGTTATTTACTATTTATAACACAATCACTTATCTTGATAACGCTTAATTATAAGTTATTTTTATAGCAAATGATAGAATGAAATTAAATTGTTTTCTATAAGTTACGTATTTTCATAATATATTTTGAAGAACATATGACAATAAAATGATCGGAACAATGTCATAAGTTGTTTTCATAAACTCTCTCAAATAGTCTCACAAAACTTATACTAACAGATAAATTCATATAAGACAATCAAAATAGACCCTTAGTTGTTAACATATATGTTAAAAAAGCCTATTTCAATAAACCTTCATCATGATTTTTCTTTTAGTTCTTTCAACACTTAGATGCTTATATCATAAACCAAATAAACTTTTGTGAACACCCTTCCTTTACTTAAAAGATCAAAACTCTAATATATTCTTTCAAACTTATGGTGGCATACCAATTGATATGGAAGGTAGTAAGGCCACCAACAAACCACATTGGTATGTTGTAAATCATTTAAACTTAAAAATAAAAATTACTTTTTGAAAGAACTTACTGCCTTCCATAAGTTGTGAAGGTTAGCCACGGAATCAACAACTTTTGGTGGCATACCAAATTGATAGAGCAAAATAAAAGAGAGACTGAATGGGGGGAAAAATCACAAATAGAGCTTGTCAGTATTCAGCTAGATATTCTTGTATATCATCTTCGCTAAGAAATACATGAGCTTTTTATTCAATTCTGGTATCAATTTTTCTTTGCATTTCTAGCTTCCGCATCATTTATATCCTTCATAGTCATGGCCAGCTATCATTGTGCTATCAACTCTGATGATAACGGCAGGTAGAATTCCAGTGAGGTCAAACCAATCCTTTTAGCCTCCATCCACAGGACAGTTGAAGTTAGTTCAGGAGAAAACTGAACCGAAATGTTGAGCAGCTCACAAAAACCGAACTATGGTTCGTCCACAACCAAACTGTCACAATGGTTCCGTGAATGTTCATTATTTTTAAACCAAACCGAACCATTGACAGTTCGTTTCCGAACTGAACGGGTTCTATTTTTTTTTCTTCATATATCAGCAATGACATAAAAGAAGTTCCAGGAATCATGAAAGTTTGCATGAAAATACAGACAACAAACAAGAGGCTTTGAGCATTGTTGAACCCACAAATCACAATTAAATCATGGTGAAAATAGACCATAGTTCGGAATAATTGGAATGTCTCAAGACTAAAGAATAGACCAGGAAATTGCTAACTCAACTTTCCTTTTTATAGTACACGTATTCCAAATTCAACGACCAGGAAATCAAGGTTTCAAGCCACGCAGCATAAATGACTCTACATCAGGTGCCAAATCTCAAATAAAAGAGAATCCCGGAAATAGAATTCTTCTAGGTGAACCTGAAGGTATCCACTATTCAAAGAAGCAAAAGTCTGCACTAGAATATTTCAATAAAAGAAAGAATAGCCAAAAACAAACTAAAGCAAAGGGTGCTTTGCAAAAACTCACCCCCCAGATCAAACAAACCAAAGAATCACTTGGAATTTCACCTTCAAATTGATTGTTGTTGACAAATATTGCATCTAATGTCCTAGCAAATGAGACTTAGCATCTACAAAGTAATCACAGGGAAAGAAAGAGCAACATAACTATAAGCCCTTTAATGGTTAAACTTATACAGCCAAACCAGGGGTGAGAATGCTCATCATCATTGATATACCAGGGGTGATAGAATCATTCTTCTACAGTTACAAGCCCTTTAATGGTTAAACTTATGTCGATGTGATAACAATGCATAATATTTGGTATGATATTCCAATAAACAAAGTTAAATTTCAATGCAACAAGTGCAAATAAAAAAGATTGAAACATACCTAGCTCTCAACAGGTGTGATATGTGCATAGCCTGCAATCTCCCCCTATTTCATATTCTACAAAACCAAAACAATTTAATTTCTATGAATGTGAAAGTCTACTACTTGTGCTGGAAATGGTATTATATCATATCAGACACTATCTATATCCTTTTCAATCAGAAATAGAAGTAACCAAATATCAAAGTGTCTCAGCTCAATCAACCACTATCACTAATCTTAGAATAACCTTACAAAACCCTCAAGTATAGAAAACATCATATCATGTAAATATCATTAAGAAGCAAATTTATCACAATAATTTCAATCAATAAAAACAACACAAAAGCAAACAAGCAAAAATAGAAACTAATACATCATAAAACACTTTCAGAATAACTAACAAATTATGTTAAATGCAGTACATTTGAACAAGAAAAACTTCTACATGTGATCAAAATATGCAAAGCACAAAAATCTTGAAGTGTCCAGAACTCAAAGAAAGGGGAAAATGAAACCATAACGGAGAAATCAGAAAAAAAGATCAAAAAAATTTGGACCATTTCTCGATTTGTGCGTGTCATCCTTGCGCAGGGGCCATGCTAATCTTCTCTGTATCGTTCCAATTTTATCGGATGTCCCTGAAGGGACAAGCCTACAAGTTCGCTTGCAGTATATAAACGCCGAAATAATTTCTGTTTTAGTCGATGTGGGACTAAAGCAAGTGTAATACCAACATACAAATCCTTCTCAACTCAAGTGACTCAGACGCATATTTCTCTCGGTTAGTTGAGTTTTATTTCAGATTAAACCAGAGTTTGTTCCAGTATGAGTATCGTATAAACATAGATACTCATATTTTCTTTTATTTTACTAGTTTAAAAGTACCTGTACACAGTACGTATAGGTACCTACCTCTAATGTAGTCTTTTATCAATACTCTTGCAGCCTTTTTATAGCATGTCATGTCAATTACTATTTGCTACTATTTATTTATACTATTATTTTAATTTATACAATAATTATTTTTCTGTAAAAAAAATTATATAATTACTTGATTTTGGAACTTTTTAATATTTTTTTATTTTTTTTTAACTTTTTTAATTAATATAGTTTTTCCTTTTCTAATTACTTGTTACTCTGAGGTGTTAATTGTTGAACACATTTAATTATCACACAACAGTGTTTAGATGATATAGCACAGGTATCTTTTAAGTCAATCAAATGATTGAATTCAAATTTAATTTAAGACATGCAAAAGCCTTAAAACTTTTTCTAAGAGTTTGTCATTTATTTAGGTCTCATTTTTAATATCATTGATATCAAAACATAAGCTCGTTTTTTAACAAAAAATAAGTTTTTTCTTTTTAAAAAAAAAAAGTGAGCTATTATGTTTGATTAATGAACCCTGAACGCAATGGTTGTGTGATATTACAACGGGGTAGACACAATCTTGAATATTTACAATACTAATGTGGTAGAGGAACATTAAATGTGGTAGAGGAAAAAAAAATCGTGAGGCTTCGAAGTTCTTGACAAAGTTTATTGTCCTACACACCAACTACATTTCAACCATTCAAGCACCAGATATAAGTTGGCAATAATAATTTCATTTGACAAAGTTTACCCATGATTATATAGACTCTCAATAATAATCCTTCCCAATGGCATCCAGCAGCAGCAACTTCCCAAGAAGCATAGGCTAATTGATTGGTAAGCATAAATACAACAACAACATCAAGCAAACCAGAACAAAGCTCACACTCACAACACTCCAAACAATTCCTTCTGACAAGCAGAAAAGGCTAAAACAACACTTACAATACAAACACACTTCATTTACCCACAGCCCTCCATTTTGCACATACAATACATTTGTTGTATAGTTACCACATGAAAATGGTAAAACTTTTTTTTTTTACCATAAAATCAAATCTTCATCTCCCTTTTGGCCAGGCGATTTGCTGCAACGGCTGCTTAAGACTGATCTCGCGTACTACTACTGTTACCTTCTCCGGAACGATTTTGCTCCCCAACCCTGGCTGCCAAGGCTAACACTTCGGGAGACATTTCCCAGCTTCCACTTTTTCTTCCCCAGCTAGATCGCCTAGGATGAATTCCAACACGGTCAACTGCTTCATCTACTGTCGTCCTAATTTCAGAAGATAACTCGCCATCTTTTATAGTCACACGATCATTGTTTAATTGACTATCTGACTCATCCATTCCAGCATTCATCTCCCATACTGCTTTCCTTCCCATTTCTATGTCGTCCCCAGTTTTTCCCAAACTTTGGTTCATATATCCTCCACCCACTGATCGAGCAGGTAATGCCGGTTCATTTGGCACCATTGCCCTGAATTTGTTCTTTGAGGGGGCTATGCTGATGCAGAATATCTCTTTGAAATTATTCAACACTCCTTTGTTATATGGGTTTGCGCGTCGATCATATCGGTATCTGAAGTTCTCATAAGTAGTCTGCCAGAACAACATAACATACATTAAGTAATTTGTAGATACATTTGAAAAGCTAGGTTAAAATTTAAAGCGTGTGGATTAAAAAAAATCTTACCTGATTTGTACTAATCAGATATAAATGGAAGGCAGTAAGGCCACCAACAAACCACATTGATATGAAGGTGTAAATTATTAAAACTATGGAGGCTGGGGTTTTGATCATTGCCTTCCAAATATTTTTTCCCTCTGCATCCATAATTTTTCTAATATAGATCCAGCAAAATGCAAAAACATATACACAAAGTAGCGTAGTTGTGAAGACGAACATGAAGAAGAATCGATAGTTACGCTGCATAACAATTGTCCAAGCATTAACATACATATCAAATATTCATGAGTGTCTTGAACTGAAAAGTAATCAGACGAAAAAATTATGAAAAATGAAGAATTCATTAAAAAGAGAAGATTTGCAAAAGATCCAACTTACCAGCCCAATACACTGGCCAACCCATGGACAGTGATGATCAAACCGTTCTACACAGTTATTACAGATTGAGCAGTGTGAGCATCGAGGAGGCCTATAAAGCATGCAAGTATCACAATACTTGACCTTGACAACAACACCATTGACCTCAACCTCCTTAATCCGTGGCAACCGCAATTGAGGAGTCTGACCGGCACCAACATCTGCATTACTATCAAAACCTTCTGGTTCAGGAGGGTGTGCGTTGCGTGGTATTATACCAGGATCTCGACCAGATGTTAACAAAAGAAGAACCAAGTCCTGAAAAGTGAAAAGATGGTAGCATCAGCATTTGTGTGGAAAGAATATATTTTAGTGTGCATACTGCATTACAATGGAAAATGGTGAATTAATGTCCCCGCCTTTTCTTGGTGACCTAATTAAACAATAAAAAAGAGCAAACTGGTGCTGTAAAGCTCTTGTCTAGGCAGGGTCAGATCCATTGTAAGCCGCCTTACCTTGCATATGCAAGAGGCTGATTCCAAAACATGGACCTACGACCTCCTAGACAAACATAGGTTACACGGCAGCAATTTCAACTTTTGCGCCAAGGCTTCCCTTCACCAGTAATTAAGGAATAAAAATAATAACTGGAAACGGAACTTCATCATTTTGCCAACTAGTAAGCCAAACATCAAAATAAAGAATTAGCATGAAACACCAAAATTAACCTTTCAAAATTAAATTCTTTACATGTACAATTTTAAACTGGAAACAGAGATAAGAATAACATAACCCAATTGTAGCATAACATATCACTTTGCATTAGGTAGAGTGAATATCATCCAAGCCAATGCCATTATTAATCTTCTATTATTTGCTCAATTTAACCCCCTAAACCCTGTGGTTTTATAATTTTCCAGACATGAGTTAAGTATAAACACTTAAGAGTTGCAGAAAAAACTGTTATCCTATTGCTAAAAACAAATACAATCAGTTACAGAAGATATGGCTGAAAGTATGGTCTTTGACCATAAGATCAAGGTTGTTTAACAGATTGGACATAAAGTATTCTGAATTAACATTAGAAGGATTAAACAAGAAAGTAAACAATTAGAACAACCAAAGATGAGGTCAAGAAAACGGAATCTTGTAGGCAGGAATGAGAAGAGGCCAGACAGAACGTCCAGTGCAATTTGCAAGGATATTTTTCTAGATAACAGTGGAACGTTTGAGACTGTCGAATTATCCAGGAAGAAACACAAGAACATGGCAAGAATTGTAAATCTCAAGGGAGAAGTGAAGGGGGATCACAAATTAAAAAAACCGCAACAGTCTTAGAGGGTACCTAAGCTACCAAATGCAAGGAAGTTCTTGGCAGGGAAGGGGTCTTCAACAGAAATGGAGCTGTGGATTTTGAACGTAGCAGCAGAGAGTTCCCCGCTGGAGTAACTTGGCTGTGGCACTCGCAACGCGTTAGCCGCAGTTTTGTGGGTGGGTGAATCAAGGAGGTTTGTAGTTTCACAATTGCAAAATCTTCGAGTGGCATCATTACCATGGTAAGCAAGCTTCCGCCACCAAACCCTTCACATGGTACAATGACCGTGGAAAGTCTCATGACTGAGATGTATGGACAGTGGATTGTGGCGTCACTCTCGCAAAACATGGTAAAGAGCAGAGTGCTAAATTTGGAACAGGGTCTTGGCCATAAAACCAACTTGTCATCCTAGTGAATCAGGCACATATGATGACCAAATGGTCACAAGCCCAAAATAATTAGACGAGCTTAATTTTAAAGTTTGATTGACAGAAACACAGACCATTTGACTATAAGGTGTGGTTCAAGGTGAGTGTTTCAGGGAGGAGTGATGATAGATAACATTTGTTAGTTGGTTATTTATGGGTTAATTTGGGAGTCAATTGGGATAAGGGAGATAAAGCATGTTGCCTATAAATGAGATGAGAGATTTAGAGAGCGAGGTATTTTTCAGTTGTATAGACTTAAGGTATCTTTCAATTGATTCCTATTAGAGCCATATCTTGACTTGTCCAGCAAGACACATGAAGAATGCACCAAACCAGGCATGCACTTATATTCCAGTTTCCCTCTGTCACTAGAGATTGCAAAATTTGCTATTGCAAGGGTGTAAAATATCAGTTTTTAACTAGATATTAACAAACTCATGAACCAAATGAAAAAATAAATTACACATAATCTATGCAACTTCATCTTAGCAATTAAATTATAAGGTTTTCGTAACCGGAATCCATCAACAAATCCTAGCGGCTCAAGGTCAAAAGTCACATTTCCAAGCGAGATCCATACACATTGCTCTTCCCATGTTCCCCTGTTCTTAAGGCTTTCTTAAAAAATGCCTAACTAAAAGGCCATGCCTATTCCTCCCCTGTATCACCTTTGTTTTCTACAGTCCGCAATGCATCAATCTCCCATTCAAAATTTATTGCCAAAAAAACTCCAAGGTTTCTTAAAATCTTCATATTTTCCTGTACTTCATTTAAAAAGGAAATCTTATTCTAAAATCCCTGTAGCTTTTGGTTGATTACTTGATTCTATTCATTCAACATCTAGCTTCGGTAAGTGGATGTCGACCATGGATTCATTTGATATAAATTGCTTGTCCTTCTCTGAATAGAAAGACATTTCACCTTAAGAAGTAGAAAAGGACACTTTGGAAATTCAAAACTGCCTCATAAATTAAAATCCTACATATAGATTGCAATACTCAGGCCATTACATATTGAGTAGGCCTTTTGGTGTATTTGGTGGTGGTTATTCAGTCAATGCCCATTGCTTGGAGCATTTTATCTTCATAGGCTTTGGCAAGGAGTGTTTTTTTATATGGCAACATGCTACTATAAAATGTTATCATTTAAAGTTTCTAATTAAAACTGACTATTCGGATATTTTAGGGGAAAACATCTATCTGTAGACTTACTCTGGATAAATTTCTTCCCATGGCTTCACATTGTTGTTCCATGGAATTTTTCTAGAGAGATACAATCATAATAGCTACGGAGCAGAGGATGTTCAATATCCCTTTCCTGAATAAATTATCACCCTTTCATATAAAAACGGACAAGAACAAGAACCCGTGCTATGGCATAAGATGACCATGGAATCCACTTACTACTTAGGCTTAGGATTGTACAATTGTGTTCGCTGCGTGTATAGCATATTAGTTTGCAATAGCTATGGCTAGTTTTGTTTTTGTAATTATACCAAAATGAACATGTTAACAAATTAGCTCAATACTAACATATCATCTGTTTCGTGAGGTTGAAAGCAATGCTTCTCATTCTTCTAATCACCGTGGATTATCAATGCAGTAAAACAAAAACAAAAAAACTTGTAGCATATAAAGGTAAAAGACTCACATAAATTGTGAAAATAACAGCAACAGCCATTATGGATGCCCCCCAATGGTCAGAAAAATCATCCAATAGTTTTCTGGCAACAAAGACACAGAAAACTGCGACAGGAGCAACAATGAGTAAAATTGTAAGCCCCAATGATCTCACATCTGGTCCAAATATGAACCTTCCCTGAAGAAAAAATTTCTGCAAGAAAAAGATGAAGGCAACAAATAAGAATCTCCATATTTATGATAGATCAGAATCACCTATAATCCAAAACATAACTGAGATGGCAGATGAAGACATGACAGCAAGTAAAGAAGTGTTTTTTTAATACTGAAGATTCTCTACAATTTCAAAACACTGTAGAAAACTTTGATCCATTCCCATCATGTCCAAACTCCAAAGCAAGTAAAGCTTTCAAACTATTTCACTAACAGTTAAAAGTGATGCAACATAACAGAAAAAGCACCTTCAAATATATGAATCATAATAAATCAATTCCCTGGCTAAGAAATATCAAATATCTATCCATTTTCTTTGTAAACATTATTTCTCTTAATCAAGACATAAACTCCTTTCAAAATGGTAACACCCCTAACATGTCTTATGTACACAACAATACCCATGTAACATTGACACTTCTGATCGAACTGTCTGGTGTCAGACTCGTGTGAGTGTGACACCGACACGAGACATGTATTTACACTGAATTATGTCATTTTTCTCAAATTTTTATCGGTACGTGTCGATGTGTCCGTGTTTGTGCTTCATAACACAATACTGGTATAAAGTAAAAATACTCTCTCTTACAGTTACACACACAAGTTCAACAAAAGAAAAGCCACTTAAAATTAAAAAGCATAACAAATAATTGCAATAAAAAAGGGAGCATTTTCTGAGAGCTGAATTAAATCAAACTGAATAATCAATTAATAAAAGTAAAAGGGTGAAACAAGAAACCAAATGAAGAAAAAAAAAAACGAAATCCAGAATGAGTAGTACAAACATTGCTTCCTTTCCATGCTTGATAAACCCGCAAACCATCGGATCCTGAACCCGGATCAGATCGTTGAGGCGGAGGCACCACGTACATACCGCTCAGAGTTCAAAAACCCTCAAAAATTTCAAAGATTCGGCACCCAAAATAGCTCAAAAAAGGTGAAAATAAAGGTGAAAACTTGAATACTCTCTAAGGTTGAGAATTGAGAGCCATGAGTGAATTCGGTGACCCTTTTGAGCAAAGTTTCCGGCGAAGTTGATGGGTTGCGCCGGTGAGGCGACAACGCATGAGGGGTTGGTCGGGACAGAACAGAAGGTGCTGCTGCAGTAATAATAATAATGCAGTAATGTGACTCTATAATCTAAAGAGTTTTCTTTTTTCCTTTTTTTTCTCACTTTGTGGTGAGTAGTGATTGGTATGTGTGTGTGAGAGCTGGTTTTGTACTTTTGTTTGTGTGGAAAAGGCAATTGCAATTTGTAAGGGATTTCCTTCACAATAATTTTTTTGGTAGTAGTACTTTATTTTGGACAATTGAATTTTAATCTTTTTACGAAATAAACGGTATTTATTCATTTAAATTGATATATTATAGTGATGTAGTATAAGTTTAAAGTCGTTAAAAATAAAAAAGATGAATATGTGAATAAACTCATACCATATGTTAAAACATAAAACGACGAGGTATGTACATGTACAGACATGACTATATTCATGTATCTGAATCTGCACCGTTGATAGCACCAAAATTATTGATTGAATATGCATTTGAAAAATAAAAACACATCACACAAGGACAGAAAATCGATCAAATAAGCAAAACAATAAGACGCAGAATCAAAAACACATCACACAAGGACAGAAAATCGAAACAAACAATGTTGCGCTTAGACGATGAAATCACAAAAACAAATTAAAGATGACCAAAAATATATGGAAAATCACTTATCTAACTAAAAAAAAGAAAAACAATATAAGAGTGTGATTTTGGGTCAAAATTGATCATTAATTATCCACATTCAATAGATCATGAAAAGTGGTGCTAGGTAAGGTTTAACAAAGAGAAAAGAGAGAAAGTTTATACGACAATTACATCTTAATTGTCATGTTATATTATATATAGGTATATAGTATATGGGAATATATACTATGAGAATGGTGAGAATGATTATCAACCATTAGATCAAAAATAAATGGTTGAAATTTAAAAGTCACATATGTACCTTACCTTATTGCATCAATTCTCATTAATTCATTTCCCTTTTCATCTTCTTCTCTCTCCACAATCATCACTCACATAAATATGAATTAAACCCTTTGATTTAATCCTAGGATTTTACATGATAAATATGAATTAGTTTTTTATCGGATACGAATCAGAATGATAAATTTTATGTCGTTCATATCTTCAAATCAATAACTTACAATCAGAAAAGATGTATTTGTGACACAACCTAGCTTGGATCAGGTATTGAATGTTTGAAGTGGATTCATTGAAGGGATTTTAAGAGGGGTTTTTCAAAATTTTAATCCTCTTTGCGGAAGAAATCCCATTGAAACGGATCTTGATTAAATCATTAATCACAAATCAAATAGAAACTTAAACACTTTAAGATTCATGTGTTTGCCTCTTGAAGAGCAGAACCTTTGTAGAAGAAATATTTATGATCACGAGCAAAGCAAAGCAGCGATGCCTTTACTCAGTCCACACGAACAGAACTTCTCCGATGACCGGTGCTAGCCAATTCCAACGGAGATTCAGAGAGACTAGGTTTAGAGAGCGGCGGCTAGGGTTTCACAACTATTGTGAATCAGGTTAAGTGTTTCAACCAAAAGTTGGTAATGCTTCAGCACAAGGGTTCTATTTATAGAACCACTTGTGTGGTCATCAAGCCAATCACTTAAATACACCGTACCTTACGGTGGACCGCGTTTCTCTATTTTTCGTAAATTAAATAATAAAGTCATATTTAATTATTTAATTACTAATAAGTCTTACTTATTATTTTATAAATAAGTCTCACTTATTTATTTTATAAATAAGTCTTACTTATTTATTTCTCTCATCTATCTGTCCTTTGTGTGTGACCCTATAGGTTCTCATAACGTTGGCAATAATATTAAATCACATATTTAATATTATAAACAGTGAGCGGTATCTAGCAACACATCACTGCTACCCAAGTGACGAGAATGTCATGTGATCTGACGAAACCTTTCCGTGATAATATTTATGTGTATAATTACCCTTTTGCCCTCATGTCTATATTGAACACAAGGCATAGTATGTCATCCTTGTCCAGTTCAATATTGGGCCCGTAGACATTTCTCCTGTTATGTAGGAGGGGCAAATTCCATCTAGGTCACTCATGTCCCTCAGCATGATTCGTGGAGTACCCATCAACCAACTTTATAGTTATCCTGTTATGGACAACGTTTGAATGATGACAAAGCACTCGACTCCAACATCTAAGGTACATAGTGGTTTCAGGTCGAAGGGTGGAATACACCACTATCACTATGAGAATATCTTATGACACTTTTCATAACTTTTACTATGTAGTATTCTCACGGTGGGTCAATCCAATATAAATATTACTCTTAATATTTATATCTATGTGTAGACTTGATAACCTTTTATCCATGATCTGTGAGATGAGATCATCAGTCTATCCACATAATAGTCTCTATGCTTTAATGATATCCCACTTCTCAATAAAGCTTGACTACGGATACTTTAAGAATAGCGTCGTTATGTTTAATGGGGTCTCACAATTAAGTTATACTTAATGTTCCATTAAACAGACTAACTATTCTAGGGACTTTATTATTTTGAAACAAAACAAAATCAATAAAGAAATGCCTTATTATTTATATATTCACAATATATATTTATATCAATATCATGATACAAAGCCAAACTCAATCAATATAGATTGGCTATTAGGGCTTACTCCAACAATCTCCCACTAGCACTAAAAGCCAATCAAATATTAACTCAATAATTATTGGTCAAGTGTTAGCATCAAGCACACTATGGGCAAGATACTCTACTATAAGATAAGGAACTCTTTCCTATGTTGGAAGGTTATACTTCTTTCAATTTCCACTTTCGATCTTCTATCGAAAAGAAATTGATGTGTCAAAGTATACATTTGGATCATTGGTGAGATCAAGTTTTCATTGCTCGCAAGATTTAAACCAATTTTACCTCAGACGAGATCAATGGAATCCGCAACGCAAGAAACACATGTTTTTACTCAGTTATGAGCTAAACAATTCAAATCATATATATTTGACATCTGTAATAGAAACAACGACTATCTGAAACTTGTACTTTTACAAATTTCATAGGTTATATCCTAGCATAACATTTATTCCAAATTACGATCTGGATATACTGTACACCGATATGAAATTCAATATCATTGTAACTCATTTACAATGTTTCTTTCATCTGTGTTCAAGAAACAATTCATAGTCCTTTAAGACATCCAAGGATATTCTTGAAGGTATTCTAGCGTTGAACACTATAATCAATTCTGGTACATATTGAAAATAATTTTCTAACCATGTCTTACATGTGTAGATAAATTATTTTGGTGACTAGTATGTCATCCACATACTCCACCAAACTAATATCAATGCTCCCACTAATCTCCTTATGTGCACAAGATTTCTTTATTAATAAAAGTTTTCATAAAACTTCATTAATAAAATAAAAAATTTCAACTTTGAGAAGTTTTCTCTAATTCATAAATGAATTTTATAATACATCTACCTTTCTAGTATCCTTTGGATTAACGAAATCCTATGTATATCAAATACATATATAAGGTCATTCTAATTAAAGAATGCAACATCGTTATCCATCTCCTAGAATTCGTATTATACAACAATGACAATTGGGATTGTTAGATTTAAGCATTACGATGATGTAATAGTTTTGTCATGATTTACATCACGAGTTGCATGAAACCTTCTACAATCAATCACATCTTAAAGGTACTTATAATACCATCCATGTCAGTTTTCTAGAAAACTCACATTCTTCATCTTATGAGTCATACTCATTTGGATGATATAACCAATATCCATATATGGTTTGTGTACATGGATTCTTTATAAGATCCTATGGCATCTAGCCATTTCTCAAAATCAGGCCATTTGCGACCTTCTAGTAAGTCAGGTGCTCATCTTCCATGAGCATCATATCACCTTGTTGAGTCATGACAAAATCATGTTTCTCATCCTAGTGTTATGACATATCAAACTCATCTAGATCATGTGCTACTTGAACTAGTGATTTACCAACAACCCTTTGTTGAATCAGTTCATGTTCCATTCTTAGAGAAATATGTATTTTGTGGTACTTGACTTAATTCAAGTTATACATCACTCCCACTAGATTTTTCAGAGCGATACTCCTTGAAAAGGAATACTCCAGTTCTAGTGACAAACAACTTTTGTCAAGGAAGAAGATGTAGAAATAGTATCCTCTAGTTTCCTAAGGGAACCTGCACAAGTATACATTCATTTAATTTGAAGTTTAGTTTATCTAGTAAACCATATAACCTCAAATTATCATAAAGTCAAAAATAGGTACTCTTACCTTCATATCTAATATGGTGCCTTTATGAATACTCAATTAGAACTTGTTGTGGGTGAAGAATAACTGTAATTTCATTAATTTCAAGAGTCTGAGTTATAATTAAACTATTTTAGATCGAGACATGTCAAACATGAAGCGATATAAATAATCATTATACTCATTAATTAAGCATTTACCATCACGACTTAATCGTATAGTCTTTATACTTTTCAAACTTATTCCTTTTACTTCATTGTTAAAATCTTTGAACAATTTCAAAGTTTTCTTGAATCGTGTCAAATACACTTTGCTTATCTACTAAATGATTTAGTAATGTTAGATGAAGTAATAGAAACAATATCTAGCAAATATGTTTAGTTTTCCATATACATCTCATATGTATATAAACTCAAATAAGTTACGTGCCCTTTCACCTTTGTTGGTGACTGGTATACTAATCTATTTTGAAATGTGGGACTCGCATCCTTCAAATGATATAAAATCAAATGAGTCCAATAGTCCATATCCACGAATTTTGGAAATGTGAATCACACCTGTTTGTACTAAACAATAATGCCAATGATATACAAAAGGTTCAAATCTCATTTGATCCTTTTTCATATGTTATAGATCATCTTATCAAGATCATGGAACTCAATTCCATTACTTGATTAGCACACTTTTATAGAAAACATTATTTGGATAATAGGACAACATTTGTCTTTTATTCAACTACACAATCCTTCTCTTGTCAATACAAGATTTAGGACATAATGCTTCTATATTATATGGAATTTAATAACAATGATTTGGTTCCATATCAAGCTAAATTTAAGTCCAAGCATTAGCTCCTATGTCAATGAAACAGTTTGTTTCATTCTAGACGTAAGTGGACTTCACTTATAGTTAATGTCCCGCTTCTTTAAAACTCTATATTTCAACAAATATGAGATTAATCATCAAGTATCATATACTTATAATGCAGAAGAAATTTAACTTTCTATAACTATATGAACAAATAAGAAGTCTTACTTCTATTTTAACTCTTTAACAGTTTTTCTCATTCTTAAGAACAATTCTTAATTTTGTACCAATTCAGAAACTCCTTTCTGAAGATTTTGTTCTTCATAAGAACATTTAACAGTATAATAAAATGTATATGCTGAAGAAATTCTAAATACAGAAAATAAATAAAATAAATGTATCATGATTTAAAAACATAATTTAATTAGGTCTTTAATTAAATATGCTCCCACTATTTTAATCAAAACAAATGACCTTCAACATTTGATTTGGAAAATCTTATTGGAAGATTTTCTAGTGGGTTGAAATCCATATTTCACTTCGCTTTGAGTCAACGGGGGCTGTACTCAAAACTCAGTTTATTTAGGTAGAAACATTTTCAATTGTATCATATACAACTTTCAAATCAATTGGGTGAATAACTCTAACTCAAGTCTATCATATAGACATTTCCCAATTATAGCTTCTAAATTTATTCTAATCTTATTAAAATTAATTTAGTTAAGTTAAACCCAAAAGAATAACACTTGAGTAAATTGGATTACCGCACCGCAACTTACTAGTATAAAATATGCGCTTCACGGAGGCAAAACCCACATATTCGATATTAGTCTTGAAGGGTGTTAAACTTTTGGAAAGCATTAAACTTAATATTTCATTTGAAGTAAATATATATATTTTAATCTTATTAAAATAATCTAGTTAAGTTAGATCCAAAAATAACAATCGGTAAATAGAATTACCGCACCACAACTTACTAGTATAGAAAGTGCACCTCGCGGAGGCGAAACCTACACATTTCGATATTAGTCTTGAAGTGTGTTATACTTTGGAAAACAATTTACTTCATATTCTATTTGAAGGATTTTTATTTAGTTTAATCTCATTGACATGTGTATCTCATAAACGTGTCTTTAAAGATGCATGACATTCATGCTCATAGAAAGCAAGTATATAAAACATTTAAAACATACATGCTAGCATACATCTCATACATGCGCTAACTAAACATATATTTCATGCATCACATACATAAAATAATAAATTAGGTAGTATGGTTATGACCTCCTAACGCGTAAGAATTAAATAAACTATTTTATTACAATTCTTTGACCCACAAGCAAACTTCACAAGCTCTCCAACTGGAATCATCATTTGACGTCGTCTTCTCTTCAACTTGAGCAATTACATTATTTAACACTTAAATAAAATAATTAAAATAAACCACGACACGCAGGTCGTATTTAAATAAATAAATAAAACGCCAAAATAAACTAAGGTCATAACCATATACCATTCACAATTATAATTATAGACCAGCACGTAATGAATCAAATATTGATTCATATGATTACCTACTAAAGGATGTCAAGTGCCGAAATTCACATCTATGAATGTTATTAAATAAATAATTATTAGCGAGATATCTAAACGTGATATTAGCTTTTGAGTTAGTCAAGCTGCAAACCGTGATTTTAGAAACATCAACAATTGAATAATAATTTCACACGGTATCAATTATTACGTATCAATTGAGATTAACTTGCCAAATTTGTCATGAAGATAATGATATGCCTTAAAATTATCCCATAAAATAGGATACAATTTTAATTCAAATCCAAGCCAATAACTAATTTTCCTAAAAGAAAAGAACGTGTGAAAAATCATCCCATGATTTTCTATAACAACTAATTACACATATGTAAAACTTAGATATGATAGCAAACTGGTTTCCGAAAAATAATTGAAACAAGGATTTGGTCAACTGTGTTACCTTTAGAACGATTTCTAAAGTTATGCACTTATACTTATTTTGAAACAATTTCAAAATCAATAGTATATTAATCATTATTCAATATCATGGCTGCAATTGAACCACGTTTATACATTTGGTATTTCAAAACCAAATATATTATATTTGTTATTATAATCATTATAATAATAACTAGCAATTGAAAAGAAAACAATTTTCTAATCAAATCCGTACGTAATCAATCACAAATTTAGGTTATGAAAAATTTGGAACAATTTCCGTCTTCACAAACAACTTTGGAATATTAGTTTTGCCAAATATCATCATATACAGTAGCTTTTAAAACAATTTTAAAAGATTATCTCTATAAATTTGAAACAATTTCAAATCACTGAATATGATCCAATGAAAAATGCAACGTGATCACAAAATAAAATAACAGACATGAACAAACAATATCACAATTCCATCGAACATAGAAAAGAATGATCAGCAAAATTCACGAAGAGATCCTGTAGCTTAGTCGATTAATATGTGTTTCTACAACTTGTGAAACTCCTTTCACAAATAAAAATAAATAAAGTATATGCACAGAATTCAGAATTCACCGTGTAAATCAATTTATTTATTTTTAATAATTAAAACTAAACACATGATTAAAATTAAACAAAACTAAGCAAGGAGATGCATACGACACTTGAATATATCACCATATAATTATAACATATGCATAGATCAGATTTGAATTAATGATTCAGTTAGAACCGAAGCTCTGATACCACTGAAGGGATTTTAAGAGGGGTTTTTCAAAATTTTAATCCTCTTTGCGGAAGAAATCCCATTGAAACGGATCTTGATTAAATCATTAATCACAAATCAAATAGAAACTTAAACACGTTAAGATTCATGTGTTTACCTCTTGAAGAGCAGAACCTTTGTAGAAGAAATATTTATGATCACGAGCAAAGCAAAGCAGCGATGCCTCTACTCAGTCCACACGAACAGAACTTCTCCGATGACCGGTGCTAGCCAATTCCAACGGAGATTCAGAGAGACTAGGTTTAGAGAGCGGCGGCTAGGGTTTCACAACTATTGTGAATCAGGTTAAGTGTTTCAACCAAAAGTTAGTAATGCTTCAGCACAAGGGTTCTATTTATAGAACCACTTGTGTGGTCATCAAGCCAATCACTTAAATACACCGTACCTTACGGTGGACCGCGTTTCTCTATTTTTCGTAAATTAAATAATAAAGTCATATTTAATTATTTAATTACTAATAAGTCTTACTTATTATTTTATAAATAAGTCTCACTTATTTATTTTATAAATAAGGCTTACTTATTTATTTCTCTCATCCTTTGTGTGTGACCCTATAGGTTCTCATAACGTTGGCAATAATATTAAATCACATATTTAATATTATAAACAGTGAGAGGTATCTAGCAACACATCACTGCTACCCAAGTGACGAGAATGTCATGTGATCTGACGAAACCTTTCCGTGATAATATTTATGTGTATAATTACCCTTTTGCCCTCATGTCTATATTGAACACAAGGCATAGTATGTCATCCTTGTCCAGTTCAATATTGGGCCCGTAGACATTTCTCCTGTTATGTAGGAGGGGCAAATTCCATCTAGGTCACTCATGTCCCTCAGCATGATTCGTGGAGTACCCATCAACCAACTTTATAGTCATCCTGTTACGGACAACGTTTGAATGATGACAAAGCACTCGACTCCAACATCTAGGGTACATAGTGGTTTCAGGTCGAAGGGTGGAATACACCACTATCACTATGAGAATATCTTATGACACTTTTCATAACTTTTACTATGTAATATTCTCACGGTGGGTCAATCCAATATAAATATTACTCTTAATATTTATATCTATGTGTAGACTTGATAACCTTTTATCCATGATCTGTGAGATGAGATCATCAGTCTATCCACATAATAGTCTCTATGCTTTAATGATATCCCACTTCTCAATAAAGCTTGACTACGGATACTTTAAGAATAGCGTCGTTATGTTTAATGGGGTCTCACAATTAAGTTATACTTAATGTTCCATTAAACAGACTAACTATTCTAGGGACTTTATTATTTTGAAACAAAACAAAATCAATAAAGAAATGCCTTATTATTTATATATTCACAATATATATTTATATCAATATCATGATACAAAGCCAAACTCAATCAATATAGATTGGCTATTAGGGCTTACTCCAACATTCATGTCATAGGTCAGCATGCTACATTTACCAACCAAGGATGTTACGTAGCATGAACAAAGTGTAACAAATGTCATGGTGATTTTGTTGAATTAAAAACCAAGGATATTAAAACATTATAAATTAGACGAGGCCAAGGAACATATTCTTTGATGATTTAATTGTATTATGTTTGATGAATTGATTTTGATGACTGCTTAACGTGATAAATTAGATGAGGCCAAAGAACATATTCTTGTTCTAGCCATAAAGTTGTTGCTTGCAAATCCCCACACAAACGTATGCACAAACATATATGACCATCTCTACACCTAATTAAAGAAATGCTTGAAAAGAAGAAGCAAGAAAGGCTCAAATATGTAACCCCATTTGGGAGTGAGTCATCTGTGATAAACTCACAGTGGCATCCCTATGAATCAAGGGAAACTTGTCTATTTCAATTGTAACTTCAAATCCTTCAAATTCATTTTCAATACCTCCACCGCAGAAAATAACAAGTTGACTTATAAGCAAATTGTTGTGGTTATGATATCAAGTTACAAACAAAATGCATAAAATATCCTTCAGAAAATGCAAGCAGCAGAAATCATCATCTCTAAATTAACGATATGCTGCAGAAACAAAATGCATAACAATATGCTGCTGAAAATCAACTAGACTATATTTAAAATAAACTCAAATCAACTAATTGAAAATCAACAACTCCAAGTTTCTTCAACAAAAAAAAAAAAAACTCCAAGTAGCAGCAGAAAGATCTTGATCTCCAATACCTTGGATCATTCCCTGCATAAAACAAAAGTTTAATAAATATGAGATTAACTATAACTTTAGAATATGTGGCAAGATACACAGTCTGGTTCTCTTACCAAAAGCTATGAAGAGGGTTTTGTGGGACAATTGCGACTATCATGGGATGCAAATTGCTTACAAGATTTACAAAGCCTCGTTCTCTTTTGTTGTTGTTCCATTGCCTTCTCTTTTCCCCCTTTGATGCGTTTTTCCAAAACCTTTGGTTTTTGAAGGTTCAGGTGGAAAAACTTCAATTGTTTTAGGTACATTGGAACCAATAAAAGCCTCCAATTCATCTAAGGGTCTTGATTCAACATCACTCTTCATTGTAGACATTTTTAATTCAACACTACAAGCCTCATTGTAAATGAGGAGCAATTTCTCTTTATTTGTACCAGCCATATGCATGCATTTAAGCAATTGTGACCATGTTTTTGAAACTAATGTCCTCTCACTTTCAAGTTTAGAACATGCCTCCAAAACATTTCAATCACAATCAAACACCGGTATGCTTGTTGCCAATTTTGTCCATCTATTCACAATGTAATGACTTGGAATTTCACTACAACCTCTCCCCTTTAATACAAAAAGAATATGTCGACATGGCATGCCTTGCGAGGTAAACATTTTGCATGAACAGTGTGCAATATTATTAGAAAGACAATAAACAACTTCTCTATGTTTTCTCTCTTTGGTGCCATTATCAAGTATTGAAAATAATAAATTATCACCCTCCTCTTTCGTTCCTTCAACTCCGCAATCTACACATGCACTCCACAACTCCTTCTGAAATATATAAAAATTTTCATGAGTATAAACCTCTCTACCATGCTTCTCTAAATTCAGGTGCATCTTCAACTCTGAATTAGAATGAAGTGTATTATTCTCTGCAATAAGTTCTTTGTGTCTCTGTGCTCCTAAAGCAGAATCAAATCGCATCCAAAATTCCACTAAAGTTAGGTTCGCATTCAAGTAGTTACCAAAGAATGAATTTTCACTCTCTGATCTTGAGGTTGTTCTCAAAACTCCAGCCATAAATGTATCTTTAAAATAAGCAGGTGTCCACATGCTTCTAAGTTCATACATTGTAGAAAGACAACCATTTCCTTCCAGCTTATAATCACTAATAATATTATTCCATTCTAATTCAAATTCTTCAGAGGACTCTGAGTTCCAAACACATGACTTGAAACGATTATTAAAATCATTATTCTCATTCAAGGAACCACCCAGCTTTTCAGAAAGTTTTTTCATAATATGCCACATGCAAAATCGATGAGAAGACCCCTTAAGAACGTCTTGGATTGCATTTTTCATAGCCTGGTCTTGATCTGTTATTATCATAACAGGTTTATGTCCCCCCATTGCTTTCAAAAATGTCTTAAACAACCACAAAAAAGACTCTTTATTTTCATATTTTAAGAGTGCAGCTCCAAAGGTTATGCTTTGTCGATGATTATTTATGCCTGTGAATGGTGCAAAAATCATAAAGTACTTGTTTGTACGATATGTTGTATCAAAAGAAACCACATCTCCAAACAATGAGTAATTTTTTCGACAAATTCCATCAGCCCAAAACACATTTTTCAGCTTCCCTTTATCATCAGCTTCATAATCATAGAAAAATGAAGGGTTTATCTCCCGTTTTCTTCTAAAATTATCAATAAATATATCTGCATCAGAGTCCTTTACCAATTCTTTCAAACTTTTTGAAATTTTTTGATAATCTCTTTGTGTGCATCCTATGTTTTCATAACCTCCGACCTGCTCCTTCATTATTTGATAACTTTTTGAAGTCCCCACATTAGCTCTACTGCAGGAATAAAATATATTCTTATGAACACTAGTTACACTCCTTGCTGATCTTAAGAATTGTTTCTTACTAGGTGAGACTAGTCCATGTGAATGACCTTCATAAAACTTTGAGAATTCAAATTTACCATCAATAGTTCTCTTGAAAACAATTCTTGCATTACATCCCTCCCGTGTCAATTTCTTTTTTCTACTCTTGGACAAACTATTTTCAGCAATAAGCAATTGAGGCGAGTCTATCTTTTTTTCCTCTTTAAAACCCTCTTTTGAGCAAAGAAAATATTTCCATTTGACACCATCTTTATCTTTTGTTTTAGTCGAACTACGCACACTAAAACCACCATCATAAGCATAAGTTTTATAAAAATCACCTCCTTCTTTTAAAGTATCAAATACCTTGCCAACCACGGGTTTGAGTGCTACATCGCACACAGGAATCCATTCATCCAACGTATTTTCTAGATCGTTTAAGTCTTCTGACGGTGAGGGTTTATCAACTTCATTATCATCTATATCCATAAAAGTAGTCCTAAACATAAACACAGCAAATAAATTACCCTTATTTTGAGCTAAGCCAAAAAAAGTCGATTACAAATGGTGCACCTGTATAATATAGTGTTGATTATGAATACAAGAGATGCAAGTTTACAAGATAAAGCATAGCAGAATATTTCATAAGTATTTTAATATGCTTGATTATTATGAATCAAATCAATACACTATAGTTACTATTTGAGTCCTTACATTACTATTTGAGATAATTACAATCACGTGTCCAAATTTGTCTTCTATTAATCATCATATCATATTGCCATGATTGTAAGAATTTCTAGGTTACGTAAATCAGTTCATCCTAGTTCACGGGTTTTGCAGTTTTGGCTAAGACAGAAACATTGCAATCAATTAAATATATGATAAGAGAAAATTAACAATATCGTAGATGAAACAAATTTATTCATAAAATTAACAACTATGGTAATATATGCCCAACAATTAACAAAGTAACAGTCTAATATTTAATTTAAAGAAACAGGGTCGAGGCACACCTTTAAATGGAAACGAGAAGAAGGAGATGGCAAGAGGACAGCCGGAAATGAGAGTCGCCGATGGAGGGCAAAGATACAGTATCAAAAACCGTTTTACAGTATTGAGAAGAAAGAAGCGCGGGTAATGAGCACTGATGGAGGGCAAAGATACAGTATCAATGAGAATTGATGCAATAAGGTAAGGTACATATGTGACTTTTAAATTTCAACCATTTATTTTCGATCTAATGGTTGATAATCATTCTCACCATTCTCATATAAGAATGTCATTCTCATAGTATATATTCCCTATAGTATATATACTTCATTTTTAAAAGTTTATGTTTTTTAAAAGTTATTAAACACACAGCGAGTAAGATTCTTTGTATTTTTTCCCAAGGTATTAGTTGGATGTTTTTTTGAGAGAAGCTAGAGATTAATTTTCCTCAAAAAAAATAAAACTAGAGATTAATAATTCGAAATTTTGAGATTCATGGCACATTTTTTATCATGTAATCCTCCACGTGTGTTAGTCATAGATCGAATATGTGACTATATGCTTAAAAAATTTAATTATCCGTCAATTGTACCATATTGTTTTGGTATGAACCATGTTTGGGTGGGGTTATTTTAGAGGATCGATTCAGTAGGTTGTTTGATTTAACATCGAATAAAAATGTTTTTTTAGAAGGATATGGGTGTATGGGTGTGGTTTAGAGGGTGGATGTTGGAGTTGGAGGATAATTAATTTGCTTATGAGGTAGAGCTTGTGGATAAGCGTAGGGCTTTGTTATCTAACATTACTTTTCAGGATGATGTCGAAGATGTATAGATTTGGGATATTAATTTTCTAATTTAGAATGCTAAAAGAGTGTTTCTGACATAGTTTTAAAAACCGGCTTGAATCGGCCAGTCGAATCGGTCCAATCAGGAATCGGTCAATACACTGGGTCGAGTTATTTATCGGATCAGCTATGCGGTTAAACCGGTGAAAACCGGTAAGACTCGCTGAAAACCAGTAAAAACCGGTGACTCGGCCGGTTTTCGAGCCAACCCGGTTTAACGAATTTTTCAATTTTTTTTTGTTGAAAGGAACAAATTATTTTCATTCTTGAATGTCATTAATTAAATTAAATGTCATCAATTTTCCTGTTACAGCAATTTTCTTTCCTATGCCATTGATCATTGCACGACATTAATTAAATTAAATAGTATTCATTGTTTTTGACTTTTTGATTTGATTATTTAGAAAAATTAAGAATTTTAAAAAACATGTTTGGAGGATTGAACCTTGTACATCAAGCAGCCAAAAGATTGGCTTCATCACTACACTATCCACTTAATTTTGTTATTGCATTGGATTCTGTATATAAGTATATTACATTGTAAGCATAATTTTTTTTCCTTTGAAACCACATTGAATATATAATATTTACATAATACACTATACTCTTTGAAAAAAATATTGCTATTCAAATTATATATATATATATATATATATATATATATATATATAAAATCAATTTTTTAGTTTTTAAGTGTCTGAGTCATCGGTTCAATCCGATCTAATCTGATTCAATACCTATAAAAATTTAATCTTAAGACCGAGTCATCTAACCGAGTTATTCGGTTTAATCCGGTTCAGTCATGCGGTTCAACCATTGACTCAATGGTTGGACCATTAACCCAGTGACCCAAGACCCCTGTCGAGTCGATGACAGAGCTGAGTTTTAAAACTATGGTTTCGGGGACTCTCGTTGGCAAGATACAGTTAAGAAAAATAACTAGTTGGTAAGAACAGTGAATAGTATATGCAAGGTCTAGAGTTCAAACTTCAGTCATCACAAAAAAATACAAATTTTCATTACTATAATTTTGATATTTAAAATATTTATAATTTTAGGAATTTGTTAGTAAATTGTGTTTGTGTTTTCACTAAAATATTCTTTTTATATCTAAGAATTATAATAATATATTTTCCAAATTCAGTTTACATGAATTGACTCCACTTAATATGTCTTTCGATATTTAACTTTTAATAAAATTGTATCTTTTGATATTTAATTTTGTTTACCCTTAAATGTTATTTAAATAATATAAAAAATAGTTTGTAAATACAATGTATTCTAGAAGTTATTCTACCATCAATAGTGGGAGATTTTTCAATTTAGTACCGTGCTAAATAGACGCTCTTATTGTAACACCAACAATTTGGATGCCCATATAGATGAGTGTTTGCACCATCTCTTTCCTATTTAGTTGAAGGTCCAACTTACATTAATTTATTTAAATTGACATCGGAGAAAATCGAACATTAGATATTGAGGAGGAGTATTATCTAAGGTTTTGATTCAATCCCACTAAACCAACTCTAGTGGATTATCCCACTTGCACTTAATATTGTTGGTAAAATAGGCATGATGACAGTTTGAATAACTGTTGTATATGCTTTATATTATAGATTAAATACATTAATTGAGTAAATAGTCACTTTAGTCTCTGACTTTGCACCTCGCTGTCACATAGGTCCCTGACTCAGGATTAAATATAAACAAGTCCCTGACTCTACACTTCTGTTATCACTTTAGTCCCTGCCGTTAAAAAATTCTATTAAGTGATGATGTGGCACGCTGACAAGGAGTATGACGTGTCACAGGGACTAAAGTGAAAGTAAAAAATGGTCACTTTGGTCCCTGAATCGAAAATCAATATCATCAATTTACTGTTAGGTCCCTGACTGTGTATACTTACTGTCAGTTAGGTCCCTAACAGTAAAAACGAAATTTCACTAAGATCTTTGACAAGTTGTTAGTTTAACATGCTACTTACTGACAACACTAAGGTATCTGTGCTAAATACCGAAATATTATTATAACACTTATAAAAATGATTCCCTAGTTTAATAACAAATGTTTCCATAACATAACTATTAAGTCATTAATGTCAACCATAGAGTAATCAAAAGATTGCACCATATTTGAGCATATAATTCAACAAATCATTACATAATGATTCAACAAAATAGTAAACAAGATGTGGTGACATATTATTCAGATACTCTAAAAAAACTATTTCTGATATAAGGGAATACAGAGTTTCACTACTTAAGAATAACACATGAAATCTATAACAGAATAACACGAGAAATTATGGACATATATTTTTAAAAGAAATATCTCATATCTCATTAATCATATCTCATATCTCAACAATCTCATGATCATGAAATCAATACACATCTATTTATAACCATGAACATTGAACCTACATGTTAGAATTGTCTATAATATACTTAATTCATCAAGACCTTTAATGCAGGTACTACAATGCAACCAATAAGCATTATTAAATGATTAAGACCTCTACTTTATATTTCTAGTCTTAACGTTTTTTTTCACTAAACCTACACACACAAACTTAAATCATGATAGAGTAGATAAACAAGGTAGTTCTCCAATTAGGAACATAACTTAAATCATCATAGAATAGATAAACAAGGTAATGTTCAAACATAATAAATAAAAAAAGTAAGAACTTGTTCACACTTAAATGATATATGTTTTTCTTTTGCTTGTAATTACAAAACCAACCAAATTACTTTACAAACAGAAAATGAGTTCTCTATATATACTAACTAAGAGAAACATAGAGTTTGAAAGACAAAATGAAGAGATTTTGCCCTAAAACTTCTTTTATTTTCTTGTACTAATAAATCCATAACATATCTTTGTTAGCATATTAAACTAACAACTTGCTAAGGATTTTAGTGAAATTTCGTTTTTACTGTCAGGGACCTAACTGACAGTAAGTATACACAGTCAGGGACCTAACAGTAAGTTGAAGATATTGATTTTTGATTCAGAGACCTAATTGACAGTAAGTATACACACTTAGGGATCTAACAGTAAATTGAGGATATTGATTTTCGATTCAGGGACCAAAGGGACCATTTTTTACTTTCACTTTAGTCCATATGACATGTCATACTCTTTGTCAGCATGCCACATCATCACTTAACAGATTTTTTTAACGGCAGAGACTAAAGTGATAACAGAAGTGTAGAGTCAGGGACTTGTTTGTATTTAATCCTGAGTCAGGGACCTATGTGACAGCGAGGTGCAGAGTCAGGGACTAAAGTGACTATTTGCTCTACATTAATTGTTCAATTAATTTTAATTTTTTTTTTAAATAGTCCTATGACATGATACAGATTAAGCCTAGACATTGAATTTTCCCAAAATGTAAATTTAAACCTTGTAAAATTTAACTAATTCATGTTTGTTATCACCCCACCTATCTGAGAGGTACCGACCCGTATAATAAAAACCGAGAATTAGAAAGGTTTTTTTTTCTTCTCAAAGTTATAAAACCGAGAATGAGATAAAATGTAAGTAAGGACTCTCATGCAAAGATTTGAGATGAACATTGAGTGGCTCTTTCTACTTTATACTCCAACTGAGTTAGATCGCCATCGTTTAACTAACCTGTCCCTCTCGTCACTGTTCTCAATGATCCTAGTAGTATCATTTTCTATCAATACCAATGAAAATGAAATTAAGCATCATTGCATAGGCATGACTAGATAAGAAGAAGATCAACATAAAAAGGAAAAAAAGAGAGAAATTATCCTTCCATCCAACTACTACTATTCATTTTTAGGAAATGCAAATGAATGTCCTTAAAACAAACAATTGTTAAGGAAATAAATTTAGAAATTTAGTCTTTAAAAGTAGTGGTCAACAAGTCAACTTTTTAAAAATGCAAAAAATGTTATTTCCAATTTAAAATTTCCAACCATTTTTCTTTTCAAATGTAGTAACTATAATTAGAGATATTATTTTAATTTTTTGGCAGATTTTTTTTTATTCTTTATAATTAATTTTGTATTTTCTATTTCCAATAAACATATGTCCCCTAAAGAAGCAAAGTGAAATTGAACCCATACCATAAACTTGTGGGTAAGCTAAAATACACATGTCCTGATCCAATTTTGTAGAGCTCTTTCTGTTACCCAACAATGAATAGTAGAAAACAAATTCCAATAAAAAAATTCATCATTTTATTAATATAGTTGGCATGGCTCCACTAAGAGCACAAACATAGGTGGTGGCATTACTTAAGTGTGGCATCTTGTGTCCGTATGGATACCACAATTTAACAAGGTGGTAGTAGCATTGGTTGGAACCGTGGTAGAGAATGGAATCGTATCCATACCATTTGCTTTTGAGTTTTTACTATTATTTTATTAATAATTACCTTTTGCCAATTCTATTTTGAAGACATTGTTTTGAAATATGACTTAAATTTTTTACCGTTGTGCAACGTTAAGATTGCAACGGTCATTTTATTGTTTTTACTATTTCATATAACATGTTGAAAATAAACAAGTGATGCCATTTCAATCTATTATAATTTCTCATTCATATATAGTCTAAATTTGAACTATTAATTTTATCTCTTTTCAATTTTTTCTTATACACATTTCATTTGCCAATGAACCCCAACAACAACAATTCTTGGTCCAACTACTTGCAAAATGGTGGTATTCCTCCATGCATCCAAAATCAACAAAATGTCTCCTATTTTGTAAATGCCATCAATAACCCAAACTCACATCATAACCCAAATTTTCAAAATCATGCTTTTATCCCAAATCCACATATTGAAAATTATCCATATCATACACCACCTTTCCCATATCAATATCAACATTTTTCATCTCAATCAACTAGTCCCAACAACACCAACAAGCGAATATAATCCACCACAACGTTCAATCGGTCAAAAACGGCAAAAAGGAAGGGAAAAGAAAAGCTTGTGGAAATTTCTACTCCCAAATTTGATGCTTTGAAAGATGACTTCAACAAAAAATATGAATTAATGTCGGGGTTTGCATGTGATTATGCACGTATTGAGAGTGAAAAAGTTAAGATAGAGAGAAAAAGGGTTGATGCCAAGTTGCAAAGAGTTGAAAATTATAGGGAAAGGTCGAAGATCAATGATTTACAAATACTCACAAAGGATACATCAAACATGAATCCAAGACAACTACAAGATTATGATTTTTTGTGTGGCGTGATTAGAGATAAATATGGACTTAATTGATATTATTATATATGTTTAACTTATTTGATATTATTATGTTTGTTGGATTTTAATTTATCATGTATGTTGGAATTTGATTAGAGAGGAATCGTGAATTTTTAACGTTTATGTATTCTTTTATTGTATTTTCTTATAATTTATTTGTGTCAAGTAGTACGTTATTTAATATATTTTTATTTGATTTTATTTATTTTTTGGATATTTTGATTCATTTATGAGTATATTGTGAGATACATTTTATATATTAATGTAAAATATAATTTTGAGTATATCATAAGATTTGTGGGACTCATTGTAAGTTTTAGAAGAGTGATATAGATATTTAAAAAATGTAGGAGAGTAGTTTAAATTATTGAAAAGTGTGAAGTAATATAAAATATTATGTGGAACCCATTTAACCACCAATGTAGGATGACATGGATGTGGGTGCTCTGAGAGCATACTGCACACATCGCCTGCAACATGCCGTGGTATCACAGTTTCCAATAGCATTTTGTCAGATTTTTTTCTTGGCACGGTAGTATTGCATTGCTACCGTAGCTTTTATGTTTTCTTTGATAAAAATAATATAAAATATAAGTGTAAGAGATATTGTGATGTTTTATGGGACCCATTTTAAAGTTTTAGAGAGTGGTATGTATATTTTAAGAATGTAAATAAGTGGTTTATTAATTAACAAGTATAAAATAATATAAAATATTAAGTGGGGTCCATTTATATCACCCTCATGGATAACATGAATGTGGGTGATCTAAGTTGCATAATTTGTATCCACTAGTCAAGGAAAATTGGCCAGATACAGAAAAAAGGCCCCAAAATTTTAAAGTTCATCCTGTTATTATAAACACTCCGTATCCATTGCATGTGTTAGATTCTATTTTACTCTATGTAAAATACAAAATTGTGTATTTTTAGGACTAAAATTGAACTATAATAATTTTATAAGAACAAAACATATTTAACCCTCTACTAACTGAACATTTTGTAAATGTTACTGAAAAGTTGAAAGCAACAATGATACAGATTCATAGGAGCAAGGATATTTTGTCAATATCCACTACCATGGTCTCTATAGTTGAACAGAACTTCAGCAGGAAATTTCTAACTTTAGCTTAAATGTCTCATAATATTAACATGAGTGAAACTCAGTAATATAATGCCATCAATGGAAAAAAATATTGTGTTTTCCTAAGTATGTTGGAAGTTGGAACATAGAAATATTGAGAAAAAAATATCATATTTCATGTTAAATAAATACTAAAAAACCTCATGTCAAAACATGTAAAGTTGAACCTCTAGTTCACAAGTGCCTAAACAACACTTCTAAAAAAAAAAAAATTAGCTGGCCACCAACCTATTTTATTTTATTTAGCTTCAATTAAACTTTGATGATTATTCACATTTTTCTTATACTTTTGTTGACACCAGCCACTTCTAATCTGCATCAAATGACTACTTTTACCTTCTTATTTCCTCAGGACTATTGTGGCCACTTTGTTTTCTCTTTTCTCTCCATCTCTCCCCCCACTGTTTGGCCTCTGCAAGAGCCTGCTCTCTTAGTGAGTCTTTAGCCAAAATCATAGTTGTTTCATTGGGGGATTCGTCGTGCTCCATCTCTCCTGGGCTAACTATTTCTGATGCTTTTGGAACATATTTCTTGGCTGTCAAGTAATCTAGGGCTAGTACTATATCGCCTGCAGAAGGCCGGAGACGTGGATCTTCTCGAAGACACATGCGTGCCATTTCAAGGGCCATCCTTAGACCTGATATAGGGTAGTGACCTTGCAAATATGGATCTACTAATTTTGAAAAATTCCTTTTGTCTCTGAACAATGGGCGTGCCTATACGCATTAGGAAACCGAGTTTTGTTAGCAATGTTAGTTTTGCAATTAAAAGCGAAAACATAAAATGAAACAGAAACTGATTTTTGAAAGTAAGATTTGCTTATAGCTGATTAACGCAAGCAATTCAAGAAGTAATATATTCATATTACTCAAATTTTGAGAAAATGTTTGCTATTAAACAAGGCCAAAAATGGAAAATTATAAAATATATGTAATTACCCAATCAACAAGATGCTTTTCATGGGCACGAGTATCATCATACGCTCTACGTCCAGTAATTAGCTCCAATAACACAACTCCAAAACTATAGATGTCAGATCTCATTGTTAATTTTCCAGTAGTTGCATACTCAGGTGCACAATAACCATGTGTTCCCATGACTCTAGTAGCAACATATGATTGATCTCCAGTTGGACCGAATTTCGCAAGGCCGAAATCAGAAAGCTTCGGAAAGAATCCTTCATCCAATAATATGTTGGATGATTTCAAATCTCTATATATAACAGAAGGCTCCGCTTCATGGTGAAGATAATTTAGTCCTCTTGCGGCCCCTGCAGCTATCCTCATTCTTGTATTCCAATCAAGTGGTTCATTATCCGGCAAAAGATCTGCAAGTCACCGCGACAAAATTGTAACTACTACAGTATAATATAAATAGAAAGAAAAATCGAGCCTTCAAATAAATTTCCTTTCATTTTGATTTGTGAGGGGATTGAGTAGGCGTAGATAGATGGAGTAACTAGTAATAAGTAACATTTTGATGTAAAAAAAAGAAGCTAAATGTTGCATTACATTACCATGGAGATGAGATTCTAAGGATCCCAAAGGCATGTATTCATAGACAAGAAGTCGTTGATCTCCTTCCGCGCAGTAACCAATCATACTAACAAGATTGGGATGGTGTAGAAGAGAGAGCATGAGAACCTCCACTAAAAATTCTTTCTCACCTTGGAAACCAGTTGTATCAAGTCTTTTAACAGCTACAACCTGATCAAATGTTCCAAACCTTTTAGTTTAATAAATTAGTCAAATCGTGTTGCGGATCAGTTTATAAACATTGCAAATAAGAAGCATGTAAAAAAAATCATCCATCCTTTGAATTATACCTGACTAGTGCTATCCAGCTTTCCTTTGTAAACAGTTCCAAATCCACCTTGCCCAATAAAGGTTTCATCCCTAAAATTTTTTGTTGCCGTCGCAAGTTCTCTAAAGGTAAATATTTTAGACTTATTAGAAATGTCGGTTTTCTCTGCTGTAGTAGCTTCTGATCTCCCTTCTGTATCAAACCATATTATATCAACTCCAGTACATGTGTGTAAAAAATTTCAAATTCAATCAAGCTTGCGATCGTCTAAGAATGAAAATTACATACACCTTTAAACTACTGCAACAAAAGTCTAAGCATGCTATCCTCCTTCAATGCAAAGATAAATCATATCATGTGTTATAAAAAGGAAAGATGAATTGATAATCTAAATTGACATAAGATGTTTAAGCCACTATTCTGTAACTAGACAAATTATATGTAATGTGTCCACATATCTAGGTGACACTTTTTGGAAGCAAAATATATATTAGCTTTAAGTAAATGAAAATCTCCAATCAATTTGTATTATTAAGTAGACATTTAAAATATATAACATCTAGAACCAGATACAGCTGCAGAGGCGAGGGGTAGAAAATATGCAGAATATATCGTTGGAGCTGTCTTTCAGCTCAAAACAAGCACTATATATGATTATCTTCGGAAAATTATCAAGTGAAAGAATGACAGTAAGGAAATGTAACTCGAGCAAAGCAATGATAAACTCAGCAGAGGAAATTGAGAGTCGGAGCAACCAACGAGTGTCCGCATTAAGCAGACAAACGATTAAGCAATTCATATGACAAAGTTTCCTTCAGAATTGATAAAAGCCATGAAAGTTGAGGAGCTAAAAAAGAAGGAATTTCTGATAATGAGTTGAAGCAAATATGTGCTCAATCACTAGGAGGACTATTGAAAGATTCTAAAAATGTACCTATGACTTTAGATCTATTGAAAAGATTTTAAAAATTCGCAAGGACTATTTTCTTTTAAAACGAGAAGCGAAAAATATATTATTGTAGAGTTGTTATTTAAACATCAAAATACTAACACTGGATAAGTTTATCTTTATCTTTCTCTTACTTTTCGTCTAGTATAACTTACACACATTTCAAAAATACACAAAATCAAAGGGCACCGTATTTGACATCAAAATTTTGATCTTAAAACATCATTTCTTTTATTTTATTGTGAAAAGAATCAAATGGCGTGTGAAGATTCACCTTCCCATAAAGCGAAAACAATTTGGAAAGACCATCAGAATACTACTACCTCGTCTTCTAGAACTTAATATTATGCTAACGCTTCCTTTAAATCGGAGTCAAAAGAGCACGGTAACCCAAAAGGGAGCATTTTAAGTGGTATGAAAATGAAATTGACACTAAACCCTAATTTGTTAATTTGTGTATATGTATATTCTTTTGCAAAATGTGTGCTTTGTCAACTCTAAACAAAAAATTACCCTAAGATAACAACAACCAAGACCATTTAAGAACTGTAAACACAAAATGTCATCATTTTTCCAATTACTCAAACTTAACAAGCCAATTTGTCTAAAATACTAGTATTAACATATTAACATAGTAAATATATGATGGAAAACACATAAAAACTGGAATTAATGAAGGGTAATCTAACATAATAAACGGTTTAAACCTAAACCCATCAAAATGAAATTAAAAAAAAAAAACAAATTAAAAACAAAGAAACAATTATAAACAAAATGAACATAATATTAAACATATTCTGAAAGAAAAAAAATGTACCTAAAGATCTTCCAGAAACAGAAACAGTACTCCCAATAGATTTAAGGTTCTTTTCATCTTCCTGATCATTGAGGTTCTTCTCTTTTCCCTTCTTTCTAGACCCAAAACATGGGCAACGACCCATCACCTCTTATCACTAGAATTCAGCACAAAAACAAAACTTTTTCTTGTCTTATTATGAAACAATGCCAATGTAAAACCTTGAAGATACCAAACTCTGATCAGAGGTTAAAACATCATTGATGGTGTTGAATGTGACATTGTAACAACACATTATTGTTACCATAACAATGTATGATATTCATATGTGTTTGTGTTTTGGATAATGTGGTTGTTTTGTAAAAAAGAGAAGAAATTGTAGATTATGATGTGATTGTTTGTAGAAATAGCAAAAAAAAATTGGCTTTAGACAAGGATTTGTGAAAATATTTAGGATTGAATTAATTGTGATGATGATGTGCATGCACTCCAATTGTTTCGTGTCTAGTAATTTGTTTCCAAATCTGTCATGTTATAGGTACCATATTTGTCTCTTTTGTTGTTGATCTTCATTGCTGAAATTAAGGTTGGTGGCGTATCATATTTCCAACATGTTTTTTTACTGGAAAATACTGTATGTTGTTAATATATCTTTTGTTAATTTGTTAAAATAATTACATCCTCCGTTCACAAATATAAGCAAAAATTCATGTTACAGATTCATTCAATAAATGATGTATGTGGCTATACAACATACATCATTTATTGAATGAATGTAAAATATGAATTTTTGCTTATATTTGTGACCGAATGGTGTATGTTGTTATCTTTTGTTAGTTTGTTAAAATAAATATATCTTTTGTTAGTTTGTTAAAATAAATATGTTGTTAATATAACAAAAGTGGTTTCTTCTAAAAAAAGGCTAAAACAAATTCACCATAAATCAACTTGATTTTGGTTCTGTTTTAATTTATAATTTATTTTATTTTTATTCATATAAAATCTGGAATTATTATTATTGTTTCTTGTCTTGGTGTAATATTTAGTGCGTTCAATATCATTGTAGGTTTTTCATAATCACTATGAACCACCGTGATTTTATCAAAGTTACGGAGAGTAACTTATGCAAAATCATGATTACTAACCTAATTTTTGTAAATTCATTGTTGTTTTAAACATGTATAAAGTAATTGCTTACATGTTTAAAAGTGTATAATAGAAATTTCAATTTATACTCCCATTAGTGGGGATCTCGACTGACCCATTTGGGTCCCTTTAGCGGAGCATTTTTCTCACAGGAATGAGGACGAGGGAGAAAATCCCTCCAATAGTCGTTTGAAGACTAGGACGGAGATATCTCCATCGCCCAACGGAGACCCCATCCCATTATTTATTTAGCAACCCATCCCTAATTTTAAAAAATTGATCTTTAAAATATTTATATTTAATCTTCTTAAAAAAAAAATTATATTTAAGTATTAATATGTGATATTTTATAAACTTTTAACCAAGTATTTATCAAAAGTTGATCTTTATTGATGAATTTAAGGGCAACATTAAACATGTTATATTCCTTCAAAAAATTAAACATGTTATATTAATACTGTGTTCTTTAAAATAATTTTGATGGAGTCTTATTTGGCGATGCTTCTGTTTGGGTATTGCTTCCGTTTCTTATAAGTTACTCACTCCGTCTTAAAATATAAGCAAAAAAATCTCATTTTCTTTGTCTCAAAATATAAACAAAAGAGACAAACTTTTATGCTATTATAGTGTTTTTTCAAACAAATCATCTTTTCCAATGTAAAATTAAATGCGTTACATTCAATTTGTTCCTCTTTTTATTTTCTCCATAATTTTTAACCGTTGAAAATTATTTTTACACCTTTCTATGAAACTTATTCCAAAGAGAGCACAAAAAATTATACCTCAAATCACTAAGTATTAGTTTTCTTAATAAGTGTAAATTAATGTTTTTTGCTTATAAAAAAAGACGGAGAGAGTACTGCTCCAATGTTTTCTTTTGGAAAGGTCCATATGATTTTAAATAACTATAGTTTAACTGCAATCTACGAAGATTAAAGTTTAAAAAATTTCTTCCCTCAAAAAAAAAAGTTTTAAAAAATTTCTTCCCTCAAAAAAAGAAGTTTTAAAAAATTTATGTCGCTTTCTCAGACCTTGTCTTTGAATATCAAAATGCATTGGCCTCAGTGTTGTTGATTTTCCTATGGCAAAGGACCCAAAACGATAGGTACAGGAAAGAGGAACATAAAAGCATGGATGTATATATTATATTATTATTATAATATTATAAAAACCCATTGGCACGAGTTAGTTCACAATTCATTTTGATATATTATAGAAACTGATAACACTTGCTCATTCAATATCAATTTTGATTTCCTATTACATCAGTAAAATCACATAGCAGATCCTGCAAGTTCAAAACTACGAAATCCATTAAAGATCAAGATGCTGAATAAGTATTGAAATTATAATTACAATAACTGTAATAAAGAAAACTGAATGAGAATAGTAAAACATTTAGTGTGTGTTTGTTTACAAATAAAGCAAATGCACGTCCAAGTCTCACTACAATTAGTAGCTTCGGGAAATGCACGGCAGAGAATGATCAGGACGCGATATTTGGAGTCCAAACAAGTGTTTAGTAAACCACAAACATGGAGGAAAAAACATCGACAACTTAGAAGAGGTAGCAAATATGGCATTGAGTTAGGAGTTAGGACAACCCAATGGTGAGTAAGTTAGCAAAAGAGGTAGCAAACATAGGTCCTCCAAGTCCAATGATGAGTTGATCAGGTTTAGGTTGGGAGCCCAAATAAAGCTAGTTGTATGAAAGTCTAAACTGAAAGGAAGAAATGTGTTGAGGTGGATGAGAGTTAATTGATAATGTGGCAAGTGTGAAGAGATGCTTAGAGGAGTGTTGGTTTAATGAGGCAGCAAGTTTATAGGTAGAAATGGAGAAAGTTTATAGTTAGTTGATATTGTGGAAGTTTATAGTTACTAATGAAAATTCATCTAAATCACTTACCAAGAAAGAATCAAATCAATAAATCAATCCTGATGGAATTCCTCATTAAAACTAGAACCTGCTAATATTTCTCTGATATATATAATATTATATGTATACACGTACAAGAGCAATGCCATGGGATGAGGTTTCTTGGAAGGAACTCATCCTTCTTGAATATCATCAGTTGCCTTAACAAATCGCCCCCTCACTCTCTTTCTCGTATCAGCCCTAGCCTTTCTTGATTCATAGCGAATGTGCTTGTCAAACCTGTGCAAAGTTTGATGCCACAACTTTAAACTAAAGATAAAATGTGATACTTTCAAAATAAGCACATAAGTAAGCATATTCCAAGTGTATTATTATTAACTTGGGGTTTGATTTTATATTACATGTTTTTTTTTAAGTTGGCCGCCCCAATCATTCTATTTTGGATAAGTAATCGTCTAGGTTTCTATATATTCATTTGTATTTGCTTATGAGGTTTCATATAGTACATGAAATAGTACCTTCGAGTTTTCTTCTTCTCCTTGTAGCGTAACATGGCATCCCCTCTATTCCTTGTGTGCTCTTCCAAGCTAATCTTGGCATTTATGTTGCTAACATTTTCACTCCCACTCAAAAGATGTTCCATAACTGGTACACTGTCGGCGCCACTGTATGTTATGGATTCAATCAATTTGGACTCAGAAGACAACCCATCTCTAGTTTTCTTGTTGCTTTCTACTTTCTTCTTCACATGGCTTGATGATGACTGATCCGATTGATTCTGCAAATTTTGCAAAGACAAACAATTGGTCAAACACTGGTTCCCTAAATCATATGGAAATAGTGTTTATAATAATATAATATGTTATCTAACACTTAACAGTGCAGTTGTTGTAGCTTTAATGTTGAACTAGGTACAACGAAAGTTGGAAGATTTGCTATGAATCTTGGGCAATAAAATCTTGCCGACCTCTATTGTCCCTCCCCATGTGAACTCTGTACATTGAATCAAAGCAATGTAGGCCCACAGTTTTGTCTGTATGTATAGGTTTCCTTTTCAAAGCTATTAAGCCCACGCAACTTTCTTTTTCAAAATTGGTTTTTTTAAAAAAAGAAAAATTCAAGATTTCATTATAATAAAAATGTTCAGAACCTCATACTAGTATATTAATAGAATAGAACATTTATATTCCATCGAAGTCCTTACATTAGAGAGCTTGAATCAATGATGCAGAGTCACTTTGCATCATCCACTCAACCATTTTAATCACATTTCCTTAAACAGTTTGCAATCCAATGACTCTCACTTTACAGCAAATGACAGGTAGTAGGGTAGTATTAATCCCTTGGTAGACTTTTGGTGATTCCTAATACATTAAGCTCAGAGATGCACATGGTAAGAGAGTACATGTGCAGTCTTGTACCATATTAAAAGTTAATGCCAGAAAAACTAAGAAAAAACATGAAATTTGTATATAATTCAATTGTTAAGTGTTAGAATTCTGGACGCCAAAATTTGAGACCAGTTTTATTTTTTCCGTCAGAAATTTCAGCCCACAATTCAAATTTTTCCACATTATAAATTAGCACGGATTGAAAGATTACTATCTACAAAGAATGACTTACGTTTCTTGAAAGAATATCATCACCAAGTGTTGAGCAATTCATATTTTGCATATCTTGCAATGATTTTGGAATGGATAAGTAAGCATTTTCTACACCATCATATGTCATATCTCTTGATTTCTGTAATTGAAAATCCCATACCTGCACAAACATACAAAGACTGATTATAACATATATCATTATGTTAGTTGAAGCAGTACACCAAAATATACTCAATTAATGCAGAGTGAAAAATTCAATGGCCTTAAATGGCCCTAACTTAAGGACAGACAAGGTACAAGGGTAAGTTAAACAAAACATTTTCCAAGATCTCAACTGAGATTTTACATTGAGAATAAAGCTCTTCCGGCAAATGTTGGTTTTCTTCAATCACGCAATCACAGAAAGCTGCAAATAAGATGGTTATCAAAATGATAATGCAAGATCACAATGCATTAAGCTAAAAAATGACGAATTTCATTGTCAAGTAGGAGTGTTATATTTTTCAAGATTGCTGCAACCCTACATTACCCTATAACCAATTACAATTAACAATCTTCAAAAAAATATTAAGCTTAAATGCAAGTATCAGATGGAAAGGATCGGAAAACTAGCAAAGAATGGTAGGTGAAATATTCCTAGTAACTGAAACTAATGAGAAAAATTCATTCCAGTAAAACTAAAAGCCTATTAACACAAGAGTAAAAATTCAGAACAAAATCATACATTATTAATCTATAATCACAAGAAAATAAACAGAATCTTCATTTCAATGCTACCTCACTCACCTAGTAACCAACAATGCAGCCTAGTTTACTCGAATTCATTATTTACTCATCAGTCATTAAAAATGTAATTAAACATTTTTCCTATAGATTCCCTCCACTGGAGGGTAATACCATTCAAGGCACTATCGGACAATAAATATGGATATCTGCATTAAAATTTGAAGTTTTCTATCTCGATGCATCGACCACAGATATGCCGACCTTGTGAATGTGTAAAATATTTGACTAGCAATCCAGGTCTCCTCTCCTGACCAGGATTGAACCTTTGTTTGCCACACAGTCTAACCCCTAACTCCTTCTGCTATACCTAACTCCATCAAACTTTGGTAATGTAACTAAACCTTTTTTTGGATAAGCGAGATGACAATCACAGTTGAAAACTCACACACACACACAAGTTGAGAAACGTCGCATCATCTAGCCTAGCAATTTCGGCATTTTTGCCAATTGAGATAGGACTTAGGGTCTTAATGTAATTAAACTTTTTTTTTTGTCAAGTAGCCAGACTAGTGGCTAGAGTTCACCTTTTAAAAGAATGCATTGTCCGAGGGGACAATGTAATTAAACTTTAACCACAGATAAAGGAACAAAACTTCATATATCATGGCAAAATCTAGATTAGCTTCTAATTAAAATATATTTATAAAATTACACTTATCTCACTTAATTTTAACAACTATCCCTTCTCAACTACTGTTATCTTAAAAAACATATATTTATAAGAAAAATTAAAATATATCTCAAGTTGATTAATCTAAAAAAGTTACATAAACACGAATTAACAAACCTGAGGAGGTTGATACGTTGGATTACGATCCCAAAGAAGAAGAGCAGATTCATTTCCATAATCATGACTATTTCTCTTAGCACCAACATCAAATTCAGACGAAAAATTAAGCAAAGAAGTAAACGGAGTTTGCTGAAGCAACAACAAATCATCAACTTCGTTACAACAATCATTGAATCTTAACTCATTTTCATCTTCCTCCAAATTCCTCTTCCTCTTGGCAACTTCCACCACCTGTTCATAAACTTCATCCCTATTCTTCACAACCGGAACCACCGGACCTTCAAACTCTGCAACGAAAACGGCGTCGTTCGGCTTCAAATCAAGTCCTAAACTAGATACGATCTCGTGAACGGAAGGACAACCGGTGAGACCTTCGATACGGCGGCGGTTGTGGTGGTGGAGGGATGAAGAGGTGGCGCTGTGGTCATCGCCGCCGTGAGAGTTCCAATCGCAGCGGTGACATTGAACTAGATTTTCGGTGAAGCAACGAACTGAAGCGGCGTCGTTTTTGCAGTTTTGGCAGATTTGGAAACGCACGTGCTTGAGTGCTAGTGCGTTTGCGGAGTGCACGTGCTGGTCGCAAACTAAACAAAGTTTGGCGGAGTCTGGTTTGCAATATAGCACCGCGCTTCTTGTGTCGCAATAGTCACACGGAAACGACATCGTTTTAGGAGAATACTTTGGTTGTAAGAAAGAAGAATGAAGAATTTAATTTAGTAGTGTAGTGAAGTTAGTTAGATAAAGATTTATTTATTTGTGTATGAAGATGCATAAGCATGGCACATGATAAGCATGAGGAAAGTGAGTTATGTAATGTAGGTAGGAAGGAAGGTAGGACTAGTGTGTAGTGGGGACAAGGGTAAAAGATATTTTGGTCCCTTTTTGGATATGATTTGATGAACTGAATCTTTGATTGCATGTGCATTTTTCTTGCTATTGCTACTTGCTTCATGTACAGAAGAGATTCAGTGTGTGTTGTCTGTCTGTGTGGTTTTGTTTTGTTTGTTGGATTGAGTGACAGTGTGACAGTTTTTGGGACTTTGGGCCTTTTGGAGGGAGTTGGTGTTTTTTGGTGTTTGGGCTGCCCGAAACTGTTTGGACAGGTGGTCATTGTTAGACGGACGAGCGTGATCACTCGTTCACATTCTTAACCTTAGCGCGTGTGTTTGGTTGTGCGGTAGAATAATTAATTATGCATTAATTTTTGTATGAATATATTTATGTAAAACTTATTATTTTTGTCTTACGTTTGTTACTAATATTTTTTAAGAGGATTTAATGTTCAATCTTTAACATTATTTTTTCTCATGTTTGTTATTGATTTTTTTTCTACAAGATTTAAAGTCCAATCTTTACCATTAATTTTTGCTCACGTTTGTTACAATAAATCAAATGTTAAGAAAGAGTAACTTACATTAATAAAATAATATGGAAATATTGTTTTTTGTGGAAGGGTTATGAAAATACTTGGCAATCTTTGTCAGTTGTATTGAGGGGAATAACACAGATGTACAACATAAAATCGGCTGATAAAAAAGTAACATGAGTTTTTGTTTTGTGCTAGTTTTTTGTGAGTTTGATATGTGGTTAACAGAGAGTTAACAGAAACGATTAGTGACATGGATTAGTAATCCACGTGTTATTTTATAATTGGCTAACAAGTAAGAACAGTTCATAAGGAATTGTGCGTAAGTTTTCTCCTTAAATTAAATTTATTATTATCTATTTGTTACATGTGTTATATGTATTTAAAATTAAAATTAAAAATTAAGGGTATTTTTGAAAAGAAAAGTCCAACCCAAAAGCGTGCCGAAAGGGGTAGTTTTCTTTATATTATACAAATAATTTCTAAATTCGAGATCTCTTTGATTTAGTGCAAAGAATTATGTGAGCATTGTTTTGGCGTTATGTTCATCATTTAGCACATCTTCAATTCTTTGATGTTCATAATATCGAACTTGATGACGATTTGGTAAGTGAATTTGTAATCTTACAACAGAGGGATATAACCGGTAAAGAGTAAATCGAAATATTCTCCACAATGCCTCAGGAGCACAAATCCATCTTGCATCGACATATTGTTGAATCTCGTACATATTTGATCGTCCATGAACTTCCATTGCAACCCGATCAGGGCCTTTATACACATACTTATATAGATATTTTATGCTTTTGATGCTGCTACAAATCTCAACATTAATGTGACAATCATACTTTAGCAATAACCAAGGATTATAAGGAGCAACCCATCTACTATCAACAGACCTAATCGATTTTGATTAGTTGTAACATGAAAGAAAAAAAAATGAAAAAAACTTACAAGTTAATTCTGAATTCGGATGCAGAGGGCTGAGAGAGGTTGAGAAAAACTAAACAATGCGGGAACGAACTATGAACTGTGAGAACCCTACTTATTAATATTTTTAATATGGTGCTAACAACTCTTTTTCTAAAAGATTTTGAATCCTAATATTTTGCTCATGTTTGTTACTAATATTTTTATCATAAGATTTAAAGTCTAATTTTTAACATTATTTTTTGCTCGTGTTTGTTACTAATTTTTGTTTGTCACGTTTGTTACTAATCTTTTATTAGAGGATTTGAAGTCTAATCTTTAACATTATTTTTTGCTCACATTTGTTACTAATCTTTTGTTAGAGGATTTAAAATCCAATCTTTAACATTATTTTTTGCTCACTGCTCACGTCTGTTACTAATCTTTTATTAGATGATTTAAAGTTCAATCTTTAACATTATTTTTTGCTCACGTTTGTTACTAATCTTTTATTAGATGATTTAAAGTCCAATGTTTAACATTATTTTTTGCTCACGTTTGTTACTAATCTTTTTTTAAGAGGATTTATAGTCCAATCCTCATCGGCTATTATTTTTGTTTAAAAGAAAATAAAAAAAAACTGATAGACTCGTGAGAATTAAAGGAGGAAAAAACATAAACTTTGGATTATTTTTTTTGCATAAGTGATTATTGTTCACCTTTGATTTTCTCAAATTTTGATTCGTTCATTCTTCTAACAAAAAATAAGTAAAAACAAAGCTTGAATTGTAATGTTGGCGAAAGTAAATTGTTCGAAGGATAAAACAGAAAATATTCAACTCATGAAATGGACCTTAAAGATATTTCATTTATTGGTGTTTCAGATGTATTAATCAAGTTCTTGAGCCTTGGAACTTTCTAACTTTTTAGAGGTGATGAGACGTGATCAGAGGGTACTATGATGAATTTTGGATTTGGATCGATTTGAATTCATGAGAAGAGATATAAAGAATGCAAATATAATTTTTAAACTTTTTTTGAGTTTGATTTGTGGTAAAAGAGGGTTAAGAATGACGTTTAGTGTCATTGATTATTAATCCACGTGTTATTTTATAATTGGCTACTTGTATTTAAAATTTAAAATTAAGGGTATTTTTGAAAAGAAAATTTTAACACAAAAGTATGCTGAAAGGGGTAGTTTCCTTTATATATAGTATATATTAAGTTGAGTTATAAATTTGTGTGTGAAAATTAATTATTGAATCAAAACTATAAATCATAGTAAAATTAATTCTAAAGACACTTCAATTCTTTTTTTTTTTCTTTTTTGGGTACAAAGACACTTCAATTCTTCGATCTTACTAACATATTCCATCCGAAATGCAATATAAATAAAAATTATAGTTCAAAAATTGGTATTTGTGGTTAAGAACTTAGTTCACATAAATCAACTTTACAACTACATATTTTGCTTATATATATTTTTTTTGATACAAATTTTGCTTATATTTTATTTCATGATGGTAGGATAAAAAAAAAACTAACACTCAAATAAATCAAATACAAGATTATAACTAGTAATTAAAGACTAATATCAAGGACAAAAATTAAATAATAACAAGATATAGATTAGACAAATTAGTAGCACTCTTGCAAGATGACCTACTTTCTTCATCGGGTTCAATCGTGCTCCTCGTGGTTTTCTTGAATGTATTGAGACCAATCATACTTGCTTGAAGACCATTAGCAAGTCTAACATCTAACTCGAACAATCTCTTGAAGTTATACTAAGTGAATATAGATAAATGGCTTTCATATCTTTGTTGTTTTGAAATTTCATTCAGGTGAACCGAACACATCCATAAGAATCGATTTATGAACCACAAGAGTCGACATTGATCACTCTTCTCATATCGTTGTAGTTGACTAGACCAAAGAGTTGGCTATTCATATCACAAAGAGTAACATTATCATTGGTCATAAACAAATTTGGTTTATTGGAGTTAAGAGTAAACTCTAGTTTTGTTAAAATTCATTTTGACCGGGGGAACATTACTTCTGCAAAAGATGATAAAGTCATGGGTTAAAAGTGTTACTTTGAAAGTTATGGGCCAAAGTCTCCAATTTATGAAAGCTGGGGTCAAAAGTTCAATTTAGTTTTTTCACTGTTGACTTCATTGTTATTTGGTTTATTTTGCTCTTTAACCATTTGGTAAATAATGTCACAATTCAACAATACAGAAAACTTACACTCAAATTATCCGCATCAAGAGATAAATGAGTAATAAGTCATAATGTATGAATTTGTGTACCAATTTACATTCAATCAATGCAATTGATCGTTATTCCTTTAAATTCCTTGCAATTTACGTGTTCTTTCTAGGCAATTTACTACGACGAATTCAACATTTGTTGAGTTCGATAGTTACGTTCATCTTTTACATTACAACATTAAGAACATTCATAATTTTTTAGAAAATAACAAACATAATATGTCTCAAAGATTTACTGGTTGATCTTGCAAGTAATTAATTTTAAACCAGCAGTTGTTTACCAAAAAACAATGTAAATAGACAGCACTCAAAGCTCGAACATTCGCCCAACTCTTAACCCCTATTAGAAGTGTATCATCCGCGAATTGCAAGTGGGAAAGCATGATGGGATTATGCGCCCCAACCGAGTATCATGTAAACAGGTTCAAATTCACTGTCACAATCATCAAAACATTCAAACCTTTTTGCTACAAGAAGAAAGAGAAAAGGAGAAAGTGGGTCACCCTGACACAGTCCCCTTTTCAATTGAAACTCTTCCGTTGGACTCCCATTTACCAAAACTGATGCAGTTGCTGTACCAACACATTCATTCATCCACTTACGCCACGAAGTTGGAAAAGACATTCTCCCCATAACATCATCCAAGCATCCCTAGTCTACTGAGTCATATGCTTTTTCAAAATCAACTATAAACAATAACATCTTTTTTTTCATCTTGCGTGCTTCATCTACAACCTCATTAGCAATAAGAATACCAACAACGATTTGCCTATCCTTAACAAAGGATGACTGGGTTTCTGAAACGACCTTTCCCATCATTTGCCTCAAACGATTAGCCAACAACTTCGCCAAAATTTTATACAAGCAACCTACTAAGGCAATGGGACGAAAATCGTTCAGTCGTTAGGGGTTGTCAATCTTAGGAATTAGAGCAATGAAAGTGTTATTTATTTCTTTCGAAAGACGACCGTTGCGATGAAATTCCAAAATGAACCGCATAATATCATTCTTCAAGTTTGACCAAAAATCTTTGATAAAACCCAAAGGAATACCATTCGAACCAGGACTCTTGAAATTGCCACAATCCCAAACAGCCGCCTTAACTTCGTCTTCTCAAAACGGGCATGTTAAGAGAGTACCGTCAACAGCAGATAACCTACGAAATCGTAAGTCATCCACCCTTGGCCTATTGATTTATTGCGCTTGAAAATGAGACTGAAAGCGACTAAACACTGCTTCCCGGACATTTGCTACTCCCTCTATAATGAGGTCGCCCACTACAACAGACGAAATGACATTACAACGGCGTCTACCCGACATGATAGTATGGAAATATTTGGAATTTGCATCTCCTTCTCAAAGCCATGATAATCTCGATTGTTGCCACGAAATACTAGCATTAGCCCTGGATAAAAAATGGAGCTCAGCTGACAACTCATGCAATTCAGTCACATCCTCCTTAGATAACACATCCACCTCTCCCCTAGATTCCAACATATCAATATGATTTTTTAAAGAATTAATCTTGCCTGGTAAATTGTGAGAATGAGTTAAGTGCTAATCTTTAAGGGTTACTTTAATCAGTTTCAAATTTTCCTTTATAACAAAGCCTCCCCAACCATCCACCTGGAATGACTGTAATTTTGAACGAACAAACTGGTGATACCTAGGGACATCTGACCAACATTTCAACACCCGTACCGGCTTCGACCCCTAATTATGATCATCAACCGACAAACCAAAGGACAATGATCAGATAAACCACGCAAACAAACAACTTGCAAACAATTCGGCCACCTAGCACACCACGTATTATAAATAATTACATGAACTTCCATAAAAAAATATTACATGAACTAATTTATTTCATAAAAAAGATTATGGATCATTTTATCTACTTTAACTTATTCCCCTCCTTTAAAAAAAAATACTTATTCCTCTCCTATTAAATAGAGTGTCCAAAAAATCAAATATTTTACACAATACAAGAATAAAAAATAATAATGTATTCGTTGAAGACTAAAGAAATATAAAAATTTACAAGAATAACACAATACAAGAATAAAAAATAATAATGTATTCGTTGAGGACTAAAGAAATATAAAAATTTACAAGAATAAAAGCAAAAAGAGTGTATTTGCAGATATAAGAAACTAATTATGAAATTTATCACTTATTGAAAATTCTTTTTAAAAATCAAAACTATTATTTTAATAATTATATCTCTTGACAGTCTTTAATAGTTTAACTCTTTCATTTATAGGTTTTCTCAATAAAAAACCCTTTCATTTATAAATTTAACATTCAAATTAATTGAATTTTGACTAAAAAAAATCAATTTGATTGCTATTTACATATAAGAGTATTTATATTTTTTGGTAGAAAATTAATGTAGTTAGAATCTTTGTCATCCAATTGGCTCCAAAATGTAACTCCAAATGTTTAAACTGTTTTTTATACTGATGTATACGCTCAAGTTTTTTTTTGGGGTCTTAATCTTTCGGAGGATGATATTTTGTTAATTAAGAGTTCGACTGTGAGTTAAGTAAAATTTAATTAATGAGTATTTCAAATAAAATTCAAATTTTTAACTTTTTCTTGATTGAAGTTAACTAACATCACATTTGTAAAAAAAAATTGTCTAGATTCAATGTCATTTTTCAGTTTTAATCGAATGTTACTCTGAATTGTATCATTTATACATGTGTAAAAATATTTGCCCATAGTGAATGTTTCATTTCTTCTTCTTCTTTGAATTGTTTCATTTAATCAATAGTATGTATTGTGCATCACTCCGTTTGTAAAAAGATGTTAATCACTCTCAAACTCTTATATTTCACTTTATGTTTAGTTTTTGACCAAATATTTAAGTTTATATTTATGATTGTTATTTTATTTTATCATTTGCAATGAGTATACGATAGAAATATTCATCGCACACAAAATCACTTGGATGAAAGTTAAGTAATCAAGCTCAAGCTCAAGTGGTTAACAACCTTTCCGTATAACGAATTGTTCAGAAGAAATCAAGTTCGATTCTTGTTGAAAATACATCTTGAACAAATTTTACTTAGTTTCTTGTCAAACTTTGAATTACCTTACCAAGACCCTTCCCTAAAAACCAATGGATTAACAAAAAAAAATATCACTTAAATAAAATGGTAATAAATCCTTTTTAGATTAGTCACTTAAATACGTCTTTACAGTTGCACGGAGAATAGACTTAAATTTAAATACATGTTTAGTTGTTTGCACTTTCCACCCTTTGATACGAACCCTAGTGGTTGAAGTATTTGTCATAAGATCACAACTTTATAATACACCACACATCAAAATAACACTCCCACGAGATCTCCTCTCTCTTCCTACCTCATTGACTCTCCCTCTCTTCATCTCTCTCTCTCTCTGCGAGCATCAATGGCGGATCCAATCTCCAAACCTCTGATCGCATTTCTCCTCATAGCTTCCTTCTTGCTATGCTCGCACGCTTCATCCGATGTTCCCTTCATCGTCGCTCACAAGAAAGCCTCTCTCAACAGGCTCAAGACTGGCGCTGAAAGAGTCTCTGTCACCATCGATATCTACAACCAAGGAACCTCGTATGCTCCGATCTATAACCCTTCTTTCTTTTTTCTTTCCAATTTCAGATCCCAATTTTCTCATTTGCATGCATGTTTTGATTATTCATTTCTGTATCTGATTTTGCTTGAATTAGGCTTTTGTGGGTTTTACTCAATTTTGTTTATGTTTGTATGCTTTTGTTTATGCTTTTAGATTCTGATTTGATATTGGTATAGATGAGAAATCTGCGATGGATCTTGATTTATTATTTAGATTTAGAAGTGTTACTGAAAATTAGGCAAAATGGTTATCTTTGATCATGTGGGTATGAGGATGAATTGGTAATAATGTTTAATTTTGATTGCTGATTTTTCTTGCTTGCATGCATTAGTAATTGGAAGGAAATGAGTTTGATGCTAGTGGTCGAGACGAGATTGGAGAGTTAAGAGTTTGTGTGTGTGATTTGTTGATTTATGGTCATAAACTTGATGTAGAAAATTGAGCATTTCAAAGATTCAACTGGAGTTTAAAGGGCTTATGTTAATGCCTCCTCTGATTTCACATGCGATTTGTGAATTGCATTTGCATTGCAAGTTACATTGTTTGTTTTGCTGTTTGACTTGTTGTAAGGAATGGTTAGAGGGTAGTTCCAAAATGTAAAATTGAGTTTAGTTATTGACATTGATTATGGTAGGCTAGTAGATGAGGGTGGGTAAATCGATAATGTATGACTTTGTGTGCTGTTCTTGGGTTGAATTGAATAATGGTTTTGTTTCCCAATTGTCTCGGAACATGAGAGGTTAACAAGCCTTATAATTTATTGTCTGGCTTGTTAAGTTTTGGCATTTAGTATTGTATGTTATTCAAAAACAACTTAATTTTTCTGCGGTGTATTTTCATTTGGTAACCTTCTATGTTTTGCAATTGACATTCACTTGTCATTTTTCTTACTCTTTTTTAAAGGACGGCATATGACGTGAGTCTGTCAGATGATAGTTGGACAGGTGACCTTTTCAGTATAATCAGTGGTACCACTTCAAAGACATGGGAAAAGCTTGATGCGTGAGTTTCATATTAACTGCTTAAATAATTTTTTGCCACTCTGCTGCATTTTTTTTATTTATTAACAAGTCATATTGTTTGCAGTGGTGGTGTCCTCTCACACACATTTGAGCTCGAGGCAAAATCAAAGGGAGTATTTGCCGGTGAACCAGCTATCATCAAGTTCCGTGTCCCCACAAGCGCTGCTTTACAGGTTTAATTTGTTGGCATTGTTGTATATTGTCCGTTTTCTTTCTAGTGAGTGAACTTTTTCCCCTCATAATCGTTTGTTGCTTGTAGGAGGCATACTCAACTCCCATATTGCCTTTAGATGTTCTTGCTGATAGGGCTCCTGAGAAGAAGTTTGAATGGGTATGTTTCTTGTTTACTTGACATTTACATGGATCAATCTAAATTGCCTGCATTGACTGACATATTACTTTGTTGTTTTCATGTATTAATATTTGGTTGGATTGGCTTTCGCAGGCTAAGGTATGGACAATTATTATATGCTCTGTAATTTCAAATTTTAAATTTTTTTGTTGATTATATAAAGTTGAATTTAGCATGAGGGCTGCCTCTTTCGATAGTTGATTTTGTAAGTTACCGGTCAAGCATGATGACTAGGACAAAGTGGGTCTCATGCACATTGCTGCTGCAAGTTTTTATATTCTTGAGAAAGGGAGTACTGGTGGGAAAAATAAGGGTCTGTTTGGTTTCAGAAAACATATATTGTTTTCACTTTTAATTACAAAACTATCACCTTATTTTCAATTTATTCCGTAATTACAAAGGTTTGCAATGGAAACAGCTAAAACATGAGAAAAGTCGTTTTAATTGTTTCTTGCACAAGCCTTTGAAAATAGGAAACAAAATGAAAACAGTGTAGCAAAACTGTAATTAAAGTTAAAGCAAGAATTGGAATTAGAAAACCCTTTTTCTTTGCAAACACCCTAAACTTCATCTTTATTTTTACAACTGTACCATATATGATTTGAACACCACAAATGATCACCCTAAACTTCATCTGTGTTTCACTCACCAACCTTTCTCTTCTAATGTGTTTCACGAGGAAATAATGCCACAGCTTAAAATCTTCTCCATGATGTGTTTTCTTAACTGCTTTCTGGATATATCATCATAGTATGTTTTCTTTCCCTTAATGTCAAAATGTTATTGTCTACAGAGGTTGCTGGCTAAATATGGATCTCTAATCTCGGTGATCAGCATCATCGTCATGTTTGTGTACCTGGTAGCTACACCATCAAAATCAGGTGCAAAAGGAAGCAAGAAGAAGCGTTAATCTTTGACAAATCAGTACCTTTACAATCAAACATCAGAGACTAGATTGTGATATTCTGCCAGCGGTCAGTTTTCACCTAGTTAGAACACATGTTGTTGAACTTTTTGAATGAATGGTTAAATGAGTTAGTGAGAGAACAATTTTAATTTCTTTACGGCATAGCCTGAACAGTTGTTTTCAGTTCTTACATGAATGGTATGGATCTTAGTTAGCAAAAGTATATCAATTGATCAAGTGATCTCATAGCTATTTTGTAATGATTTCCATTTATTATTATGTTCTAATGATCCTCTAATCTGTTGTCCGTGGGTGAAAAATTAGCCACTTTACCAAGTCAATTATCCTACAAGTTTGTACTCTGAAGTTTATCTCGTCAATTACGCTTGTAGATAAAAGGAGACAGACTCTGGAGTTTGTCTTCATCATGCATCTCCGTTTGCGTCTTGCTCTCACCACCTTTGAGTTGAACAACTTTCTTGTTCACATTTTGACTAGTGGTTAAAATATCTCTTCACTTTTCCATAACTTGCTGTCCAAAAAAGCTGTCTTCTTTTAGTTGGCTGTCGAAAGAAAAATCACAAAATCTTGATTTAAGAAAAACTGAAACCAAACCTGTGTTTGCGAGTATCCCTTCGATTTGGGATTATTTGATTGTTGCTTATAGAACTGATCTTTGGTCCAATCAGTTTTGTCCAAATTTGCTTCCCATTGTGTAATGGACAAAACCTGATATGAAAATCTTACATGCGAGTCCAGCTTACTTGGTTGAAATTCAACATATTTGAATAACTTCAAAATAAACAAAATCCACTGTTATAAATTATTTTTGACTGTTCATTTGTGGTAACGTGAAATTGGTTTGGTCATAAAATTTATTTGTGTGGTTGTAAAATAAATGGTTAGTATGTGCCGGTTTTCTCCATCATGCTTGAAGTTTTTTTTTCTTCTTACAATATGTTTATTCGATCTGATGATTGCGATGCTCAAGCGATTTTATCAAAATGAAATATGGGTTGGCAAATTTATTAGTTTTATCTATTGTATCTCATCTTGCAAATATTTTCTACTGTTTTTTCGATGCCATGATGGTACAATGATTGATACAAACTGGTTCCAACTTCAACAACTTAACAAACTATAATGAAAACTTTCACAAAAAAAAAAAAAAAAAACTATAATGAAAAATTTAGTATAGCTTGCAGGGATGTAAATTGATATCCATGGCGTGTGTGTAGTATAACATCCGTATTCGATCTGTTGGATACATATGATATTTGTGCGCACGGATAAGAAGTGCTAATAACTCATAAGTTGTTTGAGGTTATACAATTGCTTATGAATTCTTTCTTAAAAAAAAAAAATTGCTTCTGCATTTTGATCAACGAGTTAGATTTCAATTTTCAAATCAACAAAACATATATTTTTAAATAAATTTATATATTGTTGCAAAATAATTAACGTTGAAACGCTATCAATAAACTTTAAGAAATAATGTAAGTTTTTGGAGAGGAAGAAATAATATAAGTCACATCAAAAATCTCCAAACCAACCCGAACTTACCTTGCCAAACCAACCCCAACTTCAACCTCCATCCATTCTCAGCTAGACTAGAAAAAAGACATCCAACCCACTCCATTTCTACTTTTTTTTCTTTCTTTTTTTTCTTTCTTTCTACTTACCCATTTAGATAATTAAAAATGGTGAGAGTAATGTAATGAAATTGACTTTTGCAAGTTGGAGCATACAAGTAACTGAAGAGTAAAACTGCAATAACACCTTAGAGGAAGAAATGATACAGACTATATATGAATATTAACTGTGGAGTACTGAAATTTAGCATACATGTCCTGACAAAATTTACATAATCTACTACTGATTCAAGCATAAAATACAAAATAATACCTTTCAAACAATAAATTAAAACAATCACAAACACACTCTACAAGAAATGGGGAAAATTCCAGCTTGAAGAACTAGTTAGTCGATGGTGCTGCTACGCCGGGCACAACAAAATGTGAGATGCCTTCTGATAGGTTCTTTACTGCTTTATCATAATTAACAAAACCCATGAACCAAAAATCATGCCCATCAACTGTCACAATCTGGATATACTTCTCTGATTGATTCTCCCTCATGATCACAGGATTAACTGTTCCAATCTTCCCTAAAGGCACCATCACCTATTACACAACATAACAAGTCAAATTTCATACAACATATCAAACATTCATTTCAATTTGCATAGTTTAAGACTGTGTACCGAAAGTTGTAATAGGAATTTTACAGAATCATGTATTTATGTATTATTTTATAGATATTTGTTGAGTATGACTCATATATAGACACAAAAGAGGGACAAGGGACAGGGCAACCGAGTTAGCATAGCGTTGCAAAACTAGAACTAGTTAGTATTGTTGTAATGTGGACCGAAGTATATATATGACTTGTAAGACCGTTAACCCTAATTCACTCAAGTAATATATGATCTACAGCTGCTCTATAGTGGCAGAGGTAGGCACAATTGGCCGAATTGCGTAAACAAACGGTCATGTTTCATTGTTGCGATTTGCATTTTCTGCTAACAATATTTCTGGTAAGATACTTTTAGAATAGCAAATCCAGTTTTGAATTTAGAAAAAGAACACACAAGAGAACGGGATTAATCGCTGAATTCGGCTAATTATGTCTATCGACACAACAATTTGACTGTTGCACTTTATTATTATTATTATTATGCATTGAACTAGAGTTACAGAGTACAAATCTTTGTTTTAATACTACGCTCGTTACACTTTCAGCTCCACTTGTTCCATTTTACTATGATCAAGTGTCTTCCTACTGTTGCACTTTCAGCTCCTCTAATTGACCCTCCTGCTCTTAGAAAAGTTGAACAAATTTTGACAAGGACTGTTCATAAATATAATAAATGGAGTACCTTGTAGTAGCTCCAAGTCACTTGGCCGGAGGGTGCAGTGAAACTCAAAGGGCGATCACTGCAAAATGCTAGATGAATATCTGATAAGTAAAGGGTTCCTGCAACAGGCCCAGTTGTTGTTGAAAGGTAACAAGCAAATGTCTTTTTCAGCTTCTCATTTGGATAAGTAGTGAATATTTGTTTGTAAAGTGACTCAAATCCACCCTCTGATATCGCTTTTACGGTCAGATTCATCTTCCCCATTGCAGCTGAAGACACTGAAGGCCCTGTTTTAACTGCAAATCATAAAAACAACCACCCTTTAAGTGTATGTTTGGATGAGTAGTGAGTTAGGCAAAATCACATTGGCATCATGATTTTGTCGAATATCCAAAATATAGTTTTTGTCAAAATTGCGGTAGTTCACCGTCAATTTATACTTGCTCCAAACTCCCCTAGATATATACTTGCTCCAATTTAATGATTGAAGTAAAATAGCCGAAAACAAATTTCATAAAATATCACTAGCGGTCTTACAAGTGCTCTTGAAGTAGATAAACTCAATCATGTTCTAGAAGTAAAGGAGGATTGACTATTAATTAAAACCAGTCTATCAATATATCTAATTTCTAAATATAGAGGAATGAATAAAATTAGTTTTACTCACGATTGTGCCAGATGTTATTGGCAGTAGCTTCAGCTTTTTTACTCCATGAATCAAACATATGAAGAATTGATTCCATAGGACTACCGCTAGGCTTATCAACAGGACTGTGTTGCACGTATGGATGATCTTGCTGGTAGTAATGAACCTGAGGCTGTCCTTGTCCATCAGCAGAAGCAGTTTGTAAAGCTGCTTTTTTGTTGTCTGGATGACTACTTGGTACAGCTGGTGCTCCCATCATGTGTGTTCCCCAGTTCTCAGTTGTTGCATGATTCTGTGGTGGAACAGATGATGATGATGATGATGATGGTGGTGTTGTTGGTGATGCAAATGGATTTTCATCAGGTGATGATTGGTTTTTGTTGTTGTTGTTGTTCATGTTGTATGCAAGAGGAAGAGATAAAGGTTTGTGATGAGAGATTCAGAAAAAGGTTGAATGAATTATGTTATGTAGGAAACAGAAATGGTTGGATTTGAAGGGTATACTATGTAACATGTTACGTGTTTTTAAGGAGACAAGACACTGTTGTTGGAACAGAGTTCAAGCAATTGATCCACACCGACTATGCTTCTTTGCTTAACCGCGTAATCATCGTATTTTTTAATGAAAAAGAATTGTCAAAATAGGTACGTATTCTGGTGGAGCAGTTGTTGCAATCTCTCCTCAAGATGACATCATGTGATGAATAAGTGTTTTCTTTCAATGATTCACCATAAGTCCACAATGTTCTATTTCATGGCTATGTAATTTGAAATTTAATACATCTTTGATTGAGGTGAGTTTGTCAAGATGATGGTAGTATCTAATTGTAAACTCAATTGGTATGGATATTGCTATTTATGTGTAGCAGCTCATGTTCGAATCTTGAATATTTTATTTCTCCATATCTAAAATATGTAGGTTCTAAACATTAGGTTGTTTGACAAACAAAAAAGCGCATATATTTGCGGCGGAATTTAGGTTCATGCAAAGTTTGACTTGAAAAATATTGGATTTACGACGAAACTATTACACTGCAAGCACATACGGAAATTTTCTTTACGGCGAAACTATTCCACTGCAAACATTGACGGGAAATTTTTTGAATTTGTGTCGAACTAAAAGCCACACAAATGTCTAACCTGGTCTGAAAAAATGGGATTTGCACCAGAAAAAATCCACCGCAAAGGCTGGGCGGAAGAAAATTGGGTCGGGTGATAGCCAACACAAATGCCCAAGTTGATCAGGAAATTTTTTAAATTTGTGTCGGTTCTTACCAAACCGACGCAAATGTCTAACCAGCTGAAAATATTTCTCTCTATAAATGGCCTCACTCAACACTCATTTTTCCATCACTTCTTTGTACTTCATTCTTTCTACCTTCTCTCTATATCTTAATTTTTTTTTAGCTCTATATATATCTTAAAAAAGTGTTTGAGATAAAAAATTTAAATATATTTAATTTAAAAGTATATTTTGTTTTGGGTTAACTATGTTTTTAATCCCTATAAATATGTTAACTTTTCGTTTTAGTCTCTCTAAAACTTTTCTTCAACTTTTAATCCCGCGAAAGTTTTTCATCTTCACTTTTGGTTCTCCCTTTAAAGTAAACTCAAATGTACAATTCATATTTTTGAATAAAATTTTGCTGAAAATTATATAATATTATAAGAATCTCTCAAAAATAAAAAGATTTTTTTAACAATACATGAATTAAATATGAATTTTTATATTTTTTGCGGTTAAAAATTTATAGTTAATTTATGTGTTGTTAAAAAATTCTATTCTTTAAGAGTGATTTTTCCAGTATTCTACATATTTTTGCACAATTTCATTAAAAATACAAAAGTTAACTTAAAAATAGGGACCAAAAGAAGTGATTGAAGATTTTATAGGGACTAATAGTTGAAGAAATTTTTTAAAGAGACTAAAATAAAAAATTGTTATATTTATAGGACCAAAAACAAATTTAACCCTTTTGTTTTTGAATGAATATTTAAGTTAAAGTATAAATAAATAAAAATTAAGTTAAAGTATGTTAAAGACAAAAATTTATGATGAATAAATAATTATTTATTAATGTTATTAATGAAATAGTTTTTAGTATTTAATATACATTTTGGATATTATCTGATGGAATAGTTTTTATTGAAGACAATTATTAAAAAAAAAGACAATTATTAAAATTAATTATATATATCATATATCTTTTGAAATATCATTAGAATTTGTGTCGACTTTTTTTGCCTCTAATATTGCATAGCATTTGCGGCAGTCCTTATTCCGACACATAAGAAAAAGGAAAAAGCAAAAAACTAAACAGGTTGGACTTTGCATCAGCTTTTAGGCTTTGTTTGGATGGAGATGGGAAAGAAAGTGAATGGTAAGAATGTTAAAGGAATGAAAGTGGATAGAAAATAAATGGAAAGTGAGATGATTATTTAGTTGTTTGGTATGGATGAAAGTGATAGGAAAGTGAAAGGAAAGAAAGATGTGTATTTCCTAAAATGACATATATAGCCTCACATTTAAATGGAATAATATATAATATATATAGTAATAACAAGTGACTGTATGTTTCTAAATAAAACAAATAACAGTGCAAAATAAAAGGTAGATATAAGAAATAAAAATGAATTAGAATAAATTGGAATAAACATGCATAAATCCATGTAGTATTGAAGCAAATTAATTGGAATAAACAAAACAAAGCACATGACGTGTGATGCAAAGAAATATGCATCAAAAAGCAAGGGTTATTTGGTAATTTTGTTCAATTGGATGCCTTTTTTCAACTTTCTTCAACCTTTCCGTCCATCTGAGTGTGGAAAGGTTTCTTTAGGTGGGCCCCCCTAAAATCTTTCTTTCCTTAACCTTTCTATAGTGTTCCAAACAAGGGAAGATGTTTCTTTCCCTCAACTTTCTCTCCTCCCCACTATCTTTCTTTAGAAACAAACATGCCCTTAGTGTCCCTTGGAATTTGCAGGAATATGAATTCCACTACAAACAATTGAGAGACGCTTTTTTGCGTGGGACAAACGCAATTTTGCTTTTGTGTGGCCTTTTTTTTTTTTTTTACATTTGCGTGGCCATTTGGCACATGCAAATTCATTGAATTCTTGTAGTGAACGTCTTAAAATTGTTGGAACAATAGTTGAAAAATAGTTTAAAACATTATTTTCATTCACCGAAAATATTATTAGGTTGAGTCGCGGGTTAAGTCGCTCTCTTTAAAACGTTTCGTGGCACTGTCTAAAATTGTGTAATCAGACTATCAAGCACGACGTCTAGAACAATCCAATAACAATGGTATCATAGTCTTACTGCACTATATGATCCATTCTAGAAATATATCTTCAATATGGTACATGACCACTTGAATGTGGTATCGTGGCCACTTAAATAAAATGGAAGGGAAAAATCGACCTATAGAGATGAATTCGGAGAAAAAATTAATCCAAAAAAGAGAAAAAGAGGTTGTGCAAATGATAGCTACTAATGAAGTTCGCATTAAAAATTTGATAGTCAATCTCATATTTTCTTGTACCAAAGCATCAAACCAAAACAATTCAGTTTACTTTATTTCTCTTTGGTTTTGAACTAATCAAAGAAGGTCCGATAAATTTTATGTTTGATTTATTTTTTCAGTTTAATCGTTTTTGTCCAAACCCTTTACATCCTATAAACGATGATACAAAAACTGACTTAGTAAAGATAAAACATTTTGATTATAAAAACTAAGACTTTTTTTTTTTGACTAAATCAACAAAGCTAATTTTTTTTTATTTGACTAAGAGTAAACAAAATTTAAGATAAAAAGTTACTTTTATGAAAATGCATACAAGCTTTACCTCCACCACTCTTTTATATAAACTGTTCTCCAATACCACAATAGTATTATAAACCACCATCCTAGCTAAGAGCAAAGTGATACTTAGCATGGGAATTAGATACTTAGGCTTTGCAATATTGGTGCTTGCTACAAGCATCTTAGTGTTAGGGATCAATGCGTCTGCTATTGAAAAAAAAGGATGCTCATATCGTACTAGGGCAGCCATTTTGCTGCAATGTGCTGAATTCATCCAAATCTTAGGTCCAGAAATTCCACCTTCAGAGCAGTGTTGTGCGGTCATGAAAGCTGCTGATATCCCTTGCCTCTGCAAGCATATACCCAGAAATGTTGAGATTATTATCAGCATGAAAAAGTTTGTGGATGCTGCTCATACTTGTGGAAGTGAAATTCCTCCACCAGGAGGCATGTGTGGAAGTAAGTTAAATTTTTACTTTTATATTGCATACACTACAACAACAGAAATTATTGATCGATTTAGTGACCAAATTTTTTTAATTTAAATACTCTTTTAGAAAAATTATTTATGTACCCCACTTATATATATATATATATATATATATATATATATATATATATATATATATATATATATATATATATATATATATATATGCCCCTTTATAATATACTTTATCTAATTTATATATTCTCTGATCTGAAATGACATAATTATTTTTGAGAATGATTGCTTTAATTTTATTACTCTTCATTTTTCACGCTCAAAAAAAATAGTGAAGACACATCTCAAGGAGCAATTAAATTTCATTTTGATATAAAAAAGGCAAATTTTATGGTACACCCAACAATTTATCTTTAAATTAATAATTAAATAAGTTTTTTTTAAAGAAAAATAATTATTTTCTATTATTAACAATTATAATAATTAAATCTTATTTATCAAAAGTTTCAACGAAATCAAATTTACTTTTTTTTTGAATTTTTATTACTCATAATAAAGAATATTTGATTATTTTTTATGAGAAAATGTTAAAAAATTAATATAATTCTTATAAACAATGAAATGATGTTATTGCTTATGAAATGATGTTTTCTAAAATATAAATATTGACAAATAGCTTTTTATTTCTTAAATGATCGTTAATTTATAGATTTATGGAACAAGAGTATCGATATACCTCAATTTTTGTGAGATTTGTCCTTGAAGTTTCATATAAAAAAAATTAGATACGTGAAGACACAGCTCGTGTGAGCAAAAAGTTCAGCCTATGTCTTTCTCTATTTTTTTATATTGATTTAGCTAATAGTTTGAAGTTTATGACTATTTTAGGTTATACTATTCCTCCTTCGTCTCCTGAGGAACCACCTGTTCAACATTCACCTCCGCCACCAAAATCCGAGTCTCCTCCGTCTCCTGTTGAACCTTCTCCTCCTGAGGAACCACCAATTCAACATTCACCTCTGCCGCCGGAATCCGAGTCTCCTCCGTCTCCTGTTGAACCTTCTCCTCCTGATGCACCCGTAGTTCAACATTCTCCTCCACCACCGGTTCATAATTCTCATCCATCTCCTGTGCATCGTTATCCTCCTACGTCCCCTGTCCGTCCACCTATTCGTCGTTCCCCTCCTAAGTCCCCTGTTCGAACACCTGTTCGTCGTCGTCCTCCATCTTCTCATCGCTCTCCTCACATACCTTGAACGATAATATTCAAGGCGCACAACTTGTTCAATTAGTTTTGGCACCCATTTATATATAATAGTGATGAAATTGATCATAGTTTAAATAATAAAATGTAATAATCTTTTATGTTTAAAAAAATGAATAAATAAACTGATCATACATATGTGCATCTTTTGTAAAAAAAATGTGTTCGTCTTTTTAATTTTCCTTTTTATCTTTTTAAATTGGTTTGTATAATTACGTGGTTTGACTCGATTTTAATCACTACTATTCTGATTAATGTTGTTGTTTGAAAAAAATTACTACCTCTGGTCAGTATTATAAGCAAAATTTAAGTTTTTAGATACATTTGGTAAAAAAAAAAAGTTTTTAGATACATTAATTATTCAATGTATTTAAAAAGTAAAATTTTGCTTATAATAGTAACCGGAAGGAGGATATATCTATTAATTAATAATATATATATTAAACTTTGATTTAAGATCTCTCATTCAACCCATTTAATGATGAAAAAGTTTGGATGAAATAAGCATAAACGAATTTAAGATTGAGATAATGAAGTAATACTACTCAAAACTCAGCCATCCCTATTGCTAAATTAACAAATGTCCAAACCAATTACTGCACTTGAAGCACTCATACAACACACCAAAACAATCCTTAATTCATAATTCAAGCACAACCAATGATGCAGATTGATTAACAGTCATTTGACAATGAACAAGAAAAATTCTTCATTCATTATAATTTTTGTTAGGATAGAATAGAGTAGATCCATTATACTGATTTGTTACGATGTATTTTCTGTTTGGGTTATTCTTGGGTCAGGTTTAATGTCCTCTTAGTCTTTGTATATCTTCTTTTTATTTTATATATTTAATATTTTGCCTATAAAAAAATAGGGAATGGAATAGTTTTTATTAATGACAATTATTTTGAAAAAAAGACAATTATTGAAATTAATAGTATATTTATCATAGGCTTAAATATGTGACTAGCTAGTCCCTGCACTTTCACCCAATTTTGACATTGGTCCCTGCACTTTTTTATGTTTGGTATTGGTCCCTGCACTATGTAAAAATTTTGCTTTTGGTCATGTGGACCAATCATTCTACGCCACATAATACACTAAAAGACAAAAAAAACTTTGGGTTAAATATGTTTTTGGTCCATGTAAAATTCAGAACTTCTAAGTTTAGTTCTTACTTAATTTTAATAGTTTTTTTGGTCCCTACAAAAACAATTGCATATAATTTTAGTCCGTGTTAAAACTAAATTTGTTTAATTATCCTTAAACTATTAAATTTTAGAACAATTTTTCGAAGACAAACATTATAAAAAGTTCATTTACGAAAATTTAGATTTTTTTAACATGAGATGAATTAAATATGAATATTTTTAAAGGACAAAAGTTCAAGATAAAAGTAACAAAAATTTGGACGTAGAAATCAAATTTTGAACTAATTTTTTTTGGAGCAACTTTTAGTAATGTTTTGAACACGTATATAAAGAGTTGTTTAAAAACTCAAGAGTTTAAATTAAACAAATTTGAATTTAGAAGAGACTAAAAGCGAGTGTAGAAACATTTTATAGGGACTAAAAACACTATTAAAATTAAGCAAGAACTAATCTTAAAAGGTCTCAATTTTATAGGAACAAAAAACATATTTAACCTAAAAAATTTCAAAGAAATTATTAGGTTTTATTATTATTTTGTTCATTATTTTTATTGAGAATAATTATAAAATTATTTTTGAAACTATTATGTTTTTCAAAATAATTATTTTTTTTGCATGTGGTGTAGAATGATTGGTCCACGTGGCACACAGTTAGTTCTGGTTTTTTTTAATTGAGTCTTAAAGATCAAAGCCAAAATTGATTATACAAACTTTTTACATCCTATAAATGATGATACAAAAACTTTGACTTAGTAAAGATAAAACATTTTGGTTATAAAAGCTAAGCCTTTTTTTTTTGACTGAATCATCAAAGCTAAAATTATTTTTTTGACTAAGATTAAACAAAAAACTTAAGATAAAAAGTTACTTTTATGAAAATGCATACAAGCTTTACCTCCACCAACTTTCTATATAAACTGTTCTCCAATACCACAATAGTACAATAAACCTCCATCCTAGCTAAGGGCAAAGAGATACTCAGCATGGGAATTAGATACTTAGGCTTTGCAATATTGGTGCTTGCTACAAGCATCTTAGTGTTAGGGATCAATGCGTCTGCTATTGAAAAAACAGGATGCTCATATCGTACTAGGGCAGCCATTTTGCTGAAATGTGCTAAATTCATCCAAATCTTAGGTCCAGAAATTACACCGTCAGATCAGTGTTGTGCGGTCATTAAAGCTGCTGATATCCCTTGCCTCTGCAACCATATACCCAAAAATGCTGAGCATATTATCAGCATGAAAAAATTTGTGGATGCTGCTCATACTTGTGGAAGTACAATTCCTACACCAGGAAGCACGTGTGGAAGTAAGTTAAATTTCTACTTTTTTATTGCATACACTACAACAACAAAAGTTATTGATCAATTTCCTCTCAAAAAAAAATTTAGTGACCAAAACTTTTTGCTAATAGTTTAAAGTTTATGGCTATTTCAGGTTATACTATTCCTCCTTCTTCTCCTGAGGAACCGCCGGTTCAACATTCACCTCCGCCACCGGAATCCGAGTCTCCTCCGTCTCCAGTTGAACCTTCTCCTCCCGAGGAACCACCAGTTGAACATTCACCTCCGCCACCGGAATCCGAGTCTCCTCCGTCTCCTGTTGAGCCTTCTCCTCCTGAGGAACCACCAGTTGAACATTCACCACCGCCACCGGTTCATAATTCTCCTCCATCTCCTGTGCATCGTTCTCCTCCTACGTCCCCTGTCCATCCACCTATTCGTCGTTCTCCCCCCAAGTCCCCTGTTCATCCACCTATTCGTCGTTCTCCTCCTACGTCCCCTGTTCGTCCACCTATTCGTCGTTCTCCTCCTACGTCCCCTATTCGTCGTTCTCCTCCCGTGTCCCCTGTCCGTAGTCATCCTCCACCTTCTCGTCGCTCTCCTCACATACCTTGAACGATGATATTCAAGGCGCACAACTTGATCAATTAGTTTTGGTATCCATTTATGTATGAGTTAAGATCCTCTCCATTTTCCATAATAAGTTGATCATAGTTTAAATAATAAAATGTAATAATCTTTTATGTTTAAAAAATGAATAAATAAATTGATCATACATGTATGCGTCTTTTGTAAAAAAAATGTGTTCGTCTTTTTAAATTTCCTTTTTACCTTTTTAAATTGGTTTGTATAATTACGTGGTTGGACTCGATTACAATCACTAATGTTCTGATTAATGTTGTTGTTTGAAAAAAGTTATATTTCTATTAATTAACAAATGCCCAGGCCAATAACTGCACTTGAAGCACTCATACAACACACCAAAACAATCTTTAATTCATAATTCAAGCCCAACGAATGATGCAGATTGATTAACAGTAATTTGACAATGAACAACAAAAAATGCATCTGATGATGAACAAGCAATCCGTGAATTAACAATGTAGAGCACTAGCTCTCGCTAAGACAACTTCGATGTAACCTTTTCTACCTTTTCCGATATCAAGGCTCCCCCATTATTCAAAGTGTAGATGAACCCCTGCAGCTTGCTAGATAACAATTGCCATGACATGACAGTAATTTAATTTCTTCAAAACATGTCTTCGTCGATCCATTTTTGTCTTCGAATGTTTTTTCATCGCGACCTTTCCACAATATTCAAATGCATGCATACCAGATGACTACGAGTCTTTCTATCCTCACTCTTCCACAATGTTTTTTGAAGAATGATACATATAAATTTAAAATGCATGCATACCAGATAACCATTTAACCAATTTAAAATTTGCTGCCAAACTTCTTCTGCTAATTTGCATTCATAGAATACATGTGAGACATTCTCCTCCTTTCCACATCCAAACCAACATAACTTTTGCGATTCGATCAAAACTACTCTTTTAACTCTCCTATATTTTGCATTATTCTTCACACCAAAACTGAAACTTTTAGAGGTATCAAACCATTCCAAACAAACCCGCATTCGCCGGTTCAAACCCCCTTATGGTCTTTTTAATAAAAAAAAATTTTATAAAAAAAAGCATAAGAAATTAAAAAAAGTGGCAGACAAGCGTCAAACTCCCTTATGGTACATGAAGAACGGGGAATCTTGGTCTAACCACTAGAACACGCTATGGAATTATGATTTCTAGCGCAAGATAACATATATATAATATAACTTCATATTCTAATATGTGTATATATACCTGTTAAAAATGATTTCTTTTTAAAGCTTCGATGGATCGTGGCACACCATAGCCCATGAGTGGCTCACTGCATGCTCACTTCAACCTTCTGCCACATATCCTTCTACAATCGATGAATACACTTCTTTTACCGAGTATCCATTTCGAGATCAAACCCACCTCTCTTCCTCATCTTCTTTATAGTGAATCCGATCTGTAGCTTTTCTATTATTTCCAACTCTAATTTTTTTTCTTCTTCTTCCATCAAACTCATCCTCCACCTAAATGAGTGCAGTGGTCTCCCCACTCCTCCTTGCATCAGCATGATAGATAGCTTTATTTGGTGGAATTTTATTCCTCATTTTATTAGCGAGGCTTATTTTTCATGATCTTTATGAACTTTCTAATTTTAGATTTGTTTAACTGTTTCACTAGGAATAGGTTTGGCTATTTTTTAGCTGCGATGTTGGTCTTAGTATTTGATATTTTCTTGCACTGTACTATTGTTTTTCTTCACCCTACTTTTATCCATTTCAAATTTCTTCATATGGTTTTTAACACGACAAGTGTTGTTTGTACAAAAGGTTGTTTCTTTGGATTTTGGCCTAGTTTTCATTTGTTGAAGTTGCGTGAATAGTCTAATATGATATATAAGAGGTAAGAGGTTTGTAACATGTTAGATGTACCGAAGTAAGTTACATTCCCACCTCTTTGCCTTAAACTGTTAATTCCAATTCTATTCACAAGTCAATGGCAGCACAGCTCTCAGGACACCTTGAGCCATGGCACAAGCTTGACGACAAAGTCGTGTTGGTAACCGGTGCTTCCTCCGGCCTCGGCCATGAGTTCTGCCTCGATCTTGCAAAAGCCGGCTGCAGGATCATCGCTGCTGCTCGCCACCTTGACCGTCTTCACTCCCTCTGTCACCAAATAAATAGTCTATATGGAACCCTCCGTGCGGTGGCCGTTGAACTCGACGTCTCTGCAGATGCCAGCACCATCGATAAGTCTGTGCAGAAGGCATGGGATGCCTTTGGCCATATTGATACTTTGATTAACAATGCTGGTATAAGAGGTATAATAATAGCGATAATTTTCAACTAAGCAAATTATTTTTCTACTCTTTCTGGTCTTAAAAGACATTTGGATTAACAAACGTTGATGTATCCGGTTTAAAATTTGAACTACATAAATCAGCTTTTATTGACTCAAATATATCTTATCAATATGATCGGATAAAGTATTTTCTAGGAAGTGTTAATTCTCCATTGAATTTGTCTGAGGATGAATGGAATAATGTTTTCAAAACAAACTTAACTGGCTGTTGGTTGGTGTCAAAATATGTATGTAAACGTATGTGTGATGCAAAGCAAAAGGGATCAGTTATTAATATTGGTTCAACTGCCGGTTTAAATCGAAGTACAACGTGGAGCAGTTGCATATACAACTTCAAAGGCAGGCCTCAACATGCTCACAATGGTAATATTATTTGACATGTCTGGTTTTTATTTTCTTTTAAATCAGCACATCCTTTTAAATTATCTCTATTTGTTTTCTATAGAATTCAACGCATTGAAGAAAAGCTATATCATCATTATATAAATGCAACTTCAAAATTAATTTTTCAGAAGATAACCATCATTATGTAAATGCAACTCCAAAGTTAATTTTTAAAACTCATTATGGGCACTTGAATATTTAGCATGTGAGACAAGTTATATTGCGTAGACATTTATTTATTTATTTCGAACATCAAATCAAATTTTATTAGAAGAAGAAGTATAAATTAAAGAGTATCAATCCCACAATCCAAAAAAGTAGAAGAGGTACGTATTTGATCAGCAAAAACAAACACCCTATTTCCAAAATCGAGTCACAAGACAGACAGAGTTTGAAGACCATTCAGAGTACGTGCAAGCCCCCACCCCCGTCCCATCTTTTTAGCGAGAAACCAAGAGGTTGCTTTGAATGCTTCTACGATCTCTTCAATCATCGAAATCTTTGAAGAAAAAATCACCTCATAAAGAGCCTCCCAAATCTTTCAAATTGTTGCATGCCTAAAATGTAGGTAAGTGTTTAACATGTCTGATAGAGACGTTTTCTTCAAAAAAATTTTATTAGAACCGGTTATATTTATAATCATTTAAAGATGACATATTAATATCATTTTGTGCGGATATTTGACAGGTCTTGGCTTTGGAACTGGGGGTACACAAAATAAGAGTGAATTCAATATCCCCAGGACTTTTCAAATCTGAAATCACGGAAGCTTTAATACAAAAAGCTTGGGTGAATAATGTGATCGCAAAAATAACCCCTTTGAGAAGTTTGGTTATATCGGATCCTGCATTAACATATTTGGCTCGTTACCTAATTCATGAATCATCTTCTCTGTGAATAACAAGGAATTTGTATCGTACGCCATAAAATATCAATAAAAATATATTTGTGTTGAATAAATGATATATTTGGTCTAATTATATATTGATATTGAAAAGATTGCGATAAAAAATTTGTGTTAGGAAAAATGTATTCTTCTAATACAATTATTTAAAATATACCACTGAGATTGTTGTATATTAGCATGTTGTAATGGCTATGCTGGGAGATATTTTATGTTTGTGCATGGCTTTGCTTCCAATGGCTGGCATAGAAAGGAGAGAAATGTTACTTAAAAGATGAGATGATATGAGGTGAGAAATGCTCGCATCTTCTCAACTAGTGACTATGATGTCTTCAGACAATTGAATTAATTTTTATCTATATTTTTTAGCTGTTTAACCTTTCTATTGTATTCTGTTGGAATGTCCCTTGTAATTTTCATTTTTTTTAAAGCGCATTGTAATTTATATCAAATTAAGATGGTAAGTAATATCAGTAAATAAATAAGGGATTTAAGTAGTTCAACTATTTTAAACTAAGGATAAAGAGTTAGAGGTTTCGGATTCAAATCCAAATAAAAGGTGGTTGAGTAGTTCAACTAATTTAAATTAAGAAATTAATTTTAGAGAGATTTAGGTGCGATGATTATTGTTGTTGTTATTGTTATGTTGAGGTTCTTTAAGATGATTTTTTCTAGATTTTGAAGATGATGGAATAAAAAAAAAGTTAGGTTTGTGGTTGAAGAATAATTCATGGATTAAAGTTAAAAACTAAAAGTAACACAATCTTTTTGAAAGAATAATTTATTGATTTTCTTAAAAAGTAGAATTATCCACTTTGAATCTAACCCGTTGGATCCAATAATCCGATTCATAATTCTTCTTATACGTATCCTCCAACCCATAGACAGAAAGGCAAGAAGAGGAGGTTCTTGCCTTCCCTGAATCCCTAATCCCACGAAAATGAGCAACTACGACAGAGCACCGCAAGACCCATACCCTCCGCCATACGGATCTCCGTATCCACCACCACAAGGCTACCCTATAACACAACCGCCACCGGGTTACCCATCAGCACCACCGCAACCTTCCTACGAAGGCTACCCTCCTCCACCCCCACCTGGTTATGCAACCTACCCGCCACCTCATCCTCCTCAATATCAAAGCTACCAGGGCTATTTCAATGATGGATATCCTCCTCCACCTCCTCCTCCGAATTATCATTGCCATCATGTTCAGCATCATTGTCATGATAATGATCATGGCTCCGGTTGTGCTTCTTTCTTCCAAGGCTGGTATGTTTTTTCTTACCATTCAATTCAATTCAATTATATTTATCTTTTTTATTAGTTTTTCCCCAATTTGATTTATTTAGGGAATTATTTTTGTATGTTGATTTTGATAGCTTGTGCTTAGGGTTTTTGTTTAATTGTCATGGAATATTATTATATTTCATAGATTAATAAATATTTCAGAGAAATGATGAGACATTTGCTAGGTTTAAGGAATTTTGGTTTGATTTAGATATAGATATAAATATTTGTGATTGATTTGTTATACCTACATGGTTGTGAAATTAATTCATAGGATAGAATTGTAGAGTTTATGGCTTTGGCTACCGAAATCGTCTTAACTTGATTAAAAATTGGTTTGTGTGAACTTGGGTTGAATTATATGGACATGTATATTGACTTGCATTGTATAGAATTTGAAGTTCGTGCTCAATCGAATCGATCCATTAAAACATTAGGTATGTAGGATGCAAATAAATGAAACAAACAGAATGAACAAAGCTAACTTCATACCCAACACAAAGTTTGTTAATTATAAATGCCTTAGTTACAATGTGAAGTCAAAGATCATGATACAATATAGAAGGTAGCTCATCAAAAAACCATTGACGGTAGCAATTGAGGAAGCGAAAAGCTAGAGCTAAGAAAAGACAGGGAATTATATTTTTGTTTGTTGGCCAAGTAAAAGTAAAGAAAAATTGAGCAAAGTAATTTTGCAGTAATTAATTTTTTTTAGAGCTAACACAATTTTCTCAAATACTAAGCAATGAATAAGAAAAATAGGATGGTGAGCTTCTAGTTTGGAGAAAGTACACCTACTATGAGCTTCTAGGATTGTAATGATAAACTACCCAAGAAACATGTGAAGTCAAGGATTATAATATGGAACCAAGCGATAATAGCATGTAACTAATAGAAGGTAGCAACTATGTAGTCCATAGCACTCAATAGTGGCGACGCAAAGTGGCACCATAGGATGTGCAATAGCAGAGCTGTTTGGTGTAGTGCCACTATTGCAGATGTGCCTGAAATAGATGCTGTTGCGCTGAGATAGTATCACACGTTACATTTCTGCTGTTGATAACACTTGTAGCAAGTAAGGAACTCAAAGCAAGACGACGACGACAACAACAACCAAGCTTTATCCCACTAAGTGGGGTCGGCTACATGGATAAAATGACGCCATAGTGTTCTATCATAAACTAAATTTGGATCCAACTCATTGACCTCTAAATCCTTTTTAATGGTTTCTCTAATAGTTTTCCTAGGTCTTCCTCTACCTCTTCTAACTTGACTCTCCTCCATTTGATCTACTCTTCTTACGACGGCATTTACTGGTCTTCTCTCTACATGCCCAAACCATCTAAGCCTATTTTCTACCAACTTTTCTACTATAGGTGCTACCCCCACTCTTTCTCTAATGGTGTCATTCCTAATCTTATCATGTCTAGTCTTGTCAGTCATCCAACGCAACATCCTCATCTCTGCTACACTTACTTGATTCTCGTGTTGACTCTTAACCACCCAACATTTCGTACCATACAATATCGCCGGTCTGACTGCTGTCCGATAGAACTTTCCTTTCAACTTAAGTGGTACTTTCTTATCGCACAAAACACCTGAGGCTCTTCTCCATTTCAACCACCCAGCTTGAATACGATGGCTTACATCAAAGCAAGAGCTTACTATTCTTTTTGTTGTTTGGTTAAATTGAAAATGATGAAGAATGAAGCATAGATATCAGTAATTGAAAGCTTAAAGGCTAACACAATTTTCTCTAACATGGAGATTGCTAAAATGCATTTTGTAAGAGGTTTAGAAGATAAAGTTGGAGAAGATAACCCAAAAACCAATCCATAACCATACCCAAGACCAAGAGGCCCAAAAACATGGACGAAGGAAATTTTGGGGGGGAGATCAACGACTCGTCAATGACCAACACTGATCTGATAGTCATGAACTGATCAACACTCTGGTGGCAATCAACTATTAACATTCATAAATGTTCAAGCGGATGTAGTAGGATTCCACTGACCATAGTGCTTGTATTTCAGTTTGAAAGAGCTCAAACACACATTTTAGCCAAACCACCATGACAGACATGAGTTTGAATTCTCTTTCAAGCTGAAACCCACTAGTCATTCATGTAGAAAGAAGCAATGTCCCAAGGGGTGTCTAAAGAACACACAAATCAGTAATAGTATGTGGGGTCGCATCCAATATTAACCCAGTTGCAGAGTACCTTCCGGAAAAACTGATTGGTGGTGGGGGGACCAGTGATCAATGCAGTTCAAACTTTTCCAGCAACTTCCTTTTGTTTTATGGGAAGGTGCTTCTGTTTAGGAAATCTGTCAAGGGCACGAAAATTGTGGCCAGAAACAATAGTGCGGTAACTGGATAAAAAATTAGTCCCTGATATACGATCCGATGCAAAACAATAATCCAAGATTACTCCTCTGGCTACAGTTTCAGAGACTATATAGTGAATGAAATCTCGATATTATAATTATACATAACAAATATAAAATGTTTAAACTGGTGTTGATGGTTTAATAATGGTTTATTTACAGACCTAAAATAACCAAACATCATAATAAGATAATCTTCTGTATATTCGAATGAGATAGAATAAAATCTCCAAATAGCAAATAATCTTGAATTAAGAACCCTATATTCAAAATGAAATCTGAATTAAAAAATTCAAAAACTACTTCCAATTTTACATTACTCGCCTTGGAATGGATGCCGACATGAAATGAAACATGTTAGACATATACCATCAATTGGGTAAATTAACTTAAGCTGTCGACTCATTTCTAACTTAAGAACTGTGCGGGAAGTTCTGAATGTGTAACCATTGTTATTTTGGGAGAACAGCAGTGGATAAAGTACATGTCACCATATAATGTTAACTGGAGTCTGCATTAGCGAGGCAAAAACAGCTTCCTAGATCACTTGAAGTAGCTTTATTAATGTTAACATCAATCATGACTGAATTCTTATTTCTAACTGTATAGGAAACAAGGTGACTTGTAGCCTTGTAGATTAGACTAAAATAAAACTCACTGGCTGGATCAATGTCAGCCGTTCTGTAATCTGTACTACAGGTAAACCGTATATATATCCCCTCACGTTCACCTCCCATCACCAAGGAATAATAACTTTTAGAGGTCGACTTCACAAATCTTTGATTGAGTAAAATTTGATAACATTAAAGTAAAACTGGGTAATATTACTTTAGATTCTCTAGATAAATACTACAAAATTTGATGAGTAACATTACTTTAGACTACCATGTGCTACCTTTTACTGTATCTCATGTTGCTCAGAATTTTATTTTTCTTGATTTTATTAATGTCAATTAAACCTACAGCTTCTGAGAATGCTTTGGTAGGTACCATAATTTCTACTCATGAAATGGAGTACAACCCCTTCCAATATGAGTTTAAGCTCAGAACTACAAAGAAAAGAAAGAAGAAAAACCTACAAACTTAGGGTTGGTAACCTCCCTAGCCAAATGACTCCCAACCTTTTGCCTACCCTTCTCTCCTCCTTCCCACTTTTTTTAATCATGACATATTCTTCTCCTAACTAACTTGCCATGTGACTAGTTTGTACCAAAATCACCCTATCCTCTCTCAGCACAACCAAGTATCTATCAATACTCCCGCGAAAAGTTTCACCTTGTCCTCAAAGTGAATGATTACATTAGTGTTCACTAGGGTTCTATAATTTGAAACGGAGTAACAAAGTAATTGGTGCAACATGAGGCCTTATGCCTAGATCATATTGTTGGTGGTATTTTTTGGCCCAAAAATGGAGTATGACTGCAGTAGGTCTTGTGAGAAATACTTAGTTGAGCACAACCCCAAATTAAAAGTATTTAGACACACTCACATGAATGATAAAATTTAAAAGAAAAATAATTTAGTCAAATCACTTAATATCATTTCTCTTTTAAATTTTATCAATCATGTGTGTGGGCTCAAATAAATTTCATTTGGGTTTGTGCCTATAGAAGCTTGCTCCTCCACCAAAGCCCACTTAGGTGCCCCTTTATCAAGACAATCCCCAATTGATTAGTATCTAAGCACTTGGGAATCCTTCCTTAAAGCTAGTTATCAAGGTGGAAGAATCATGCCACTTAAGTACACCACCAAGCATCCCATACTAATTGATGTAGGATTGGGGCACCCCCATGATGCCCAAGTCTCTGTCACAGCACCACCCGTGAGAGCCAACGGCCCGACATCCTGGTGACTGGTACTCTACGTCACTATACTCGGTCCCCTTCGTAGGTACTAGGTACTAGGTAGCCATTTTCAAACCAATGGGAACTAGTTTTAGTATCAATTTGTAAGTATCTAAGCATTTGGGGAACTCTCCTTAAATGCTAGCTATCAAAGGGGAAGAACTAGGTCACTTAAATATACCATCGAGCATTCCATACGACTTGATGTGGGACTTGGGCACCACATAATTATGCCCAAGTCTCTATCATTCTTCAAGCAAATATCTAGTTTCTGTAAGAAATGTGATAAAGAGTAGAATGAATAGAGTCAAATTCTCTTTATTCATCGATGAAGTCAGCTTCATCTATTGTCCTCTAGTAATTTCATGTTTCACTTAAGATTTGGGTGACCTGAACAATTATATCAAAAAAAATGATGGGTCAAATATAGCTAAAAAGTTGATTTTCCAGATGACACTGGCTCATCCTTTTTAAAAATAATGCAAATTCCGTTCTATTAGTTTAATTGAGAATTTATACTTGAGTCATTTGTTCAAATTTATGTCAAGCTTTGATTCGGAATCCCTGATTAACAATTGGTTTAACAAACAATCTATCAAAAGTGTAGGGAAAAATATTGTGTCTCGCCTCAAGCTTTCCTTAAATGTGCACAATCAGTTTGTTTCTCTAATGTTTGATTAAACAAGAATATTCTATGGAGTTGTTTTATTTCAGCTTGAGACATCAACTTTTAATTAAATAAAAGTCACATGATATCTTTTTAGCTTCATTTTTATATTATTTATCCTTTTTAAATTCGAGAGTATGATTTCTTTGTTGGTTTATATGTGCAGTTTGACAGCGCTTTGCTGCTGTTGTCTGCTAGAGGAGTGTTTCTGATGATCACATTGAAAGCTGTGTCTTCTTCAGTTTGGTGCACTTGGTTGGTTATAACTCTCTGGATAAATGTTGCTCAAATGTAATGTCTTGCTTGATTTGTGCGGGATATGGGTCAGTAGTGTTGGTCATTCTTGTAACTCTTGGTTTTTACCCTTGCCCTGTTTTGGATTGTTCATAGTTTTTATGGTGTGGTGGTGTTTGTGAATTTACGTATATGGACGCTTATTATCTATTGGAAACTTTAAACAACAGTGGCTTTGTGGAATTGCAACCTAAATTTTTAATAAATCTTGATATCTTCTGTAAACACCACTTTTTTTCTTTCTGACTAGATCATTTGGATAACCTTCGGATCCTCTCCCTTCAGTTGTCTCAATTATCTACTATAAAAAATGATTACGTGTGATAATTCAGGAGGGTAGACTTCATCAACAAAATGAAAAGGTCGGAGAGTAAAAAGTATAGTAAAATTCAGATAAGTTTTGGTCGACGGTACACCAATTTATGATAACCATTTATATGTTAAATAAATATTGGTTATTTTGTATATCAATTTTATTAGAAACTTAGAATAGAATCTACTATTCCTTTTCTCAACAAAAAGAAAAAAAAGCACTACTATTCCTTTGTAGACCAAAACTTGTTGAGTTTCTATTGAAAAATCTAGCACGTGTTTAATCAAGGTTTATACTATTCAAGCATGTTTTACCTGTGATATATGTAAGTTTTTATTCTTAATAGTAAGTAGGATAACATGTGAATCTTTCTCATGAAATCATGCCGTTATCACACCCCACTGGGCAGTTCTTGGCCACTGTTATGTGAAACTAGGAATTTTCCATGGATTGATTTTAAATTTTCAAAGGAATTATAGATGAAAACCACTGCAGCTATGCACCAACGCAAACAAGAATAAGAAGATGCTAGGACAAACTTATAAAAGTCTATTAGAATAGAAGATGTATATGGAGAGACGAATGATCGTCAATTTCATGTGAAATATATATTAAAATGTGATCGCCACAAGAGATTTAGAAAGTCTCTGAAGAGAATTCTATACAAGCATAAAAATGGTAAACTTCAACTATCATCCAAAAACTAGTTTTCAATGTGGGCAAAGAACTTGTCCTTTGCATGAAGAGTGACACTTGCAAAGTTGGTCATCGAGGCAATACCTGTTTATTGTATGATGATTACTTCTATACCTCAAAGCGTCTTGTTGGATGTTCAACATTTACAGCGTAACTTCATTTGGGGTCAACTGTGAATAGTGCTTGTTTAATGAAGATGGGTTGGGAGATGAAGGACGGTAAATGTAACTTGTGGTGCAGTGTTTTGAAAGGTAAATATGGGTGTGGGATGATTGATAAATGTAGCTATTCGGTCTTATGTCAGTCTTTTTGAAGAGTGGGCTATTGGTGATGGGTGCTCGGTCAAGGCTTGTAATGACAGGTGGTTGGGAGACTCAACTTGCTTAGCTGATAGCATGGAGAAAATTCATCACGGCATGATCCGTTGATGGTGTGGATGTTAGAGTGTGGCCGGGAAATAGGCTTGGTAATTTTTAAGTCTCGAATGCCTACAATATACTTCGAGGTCATAATTTAAGCTCTTCGAACCTGAGTTGGAAGTGTGTGTGAGAGCTAGATGTCCCTGAGAGAGTCAAGTTTTATTTGACAATTGATGCATGGAAGACTCCTACAAACAAGTTGTGCGGCAGCTAATCATGGAGCAACTTCTAGTGATCAATGCGTGGGAGTGGAGGAGACTATGTTACATGTCCTTTGAGATTGTAGAGTGGCAAGTTTTGATTGCAATCATTTGGTTCCTCTTCATGGTAGGTTGGATTTCTACTCAGGTAACTTTATGAGTGGATTATCAAGAACATTGGTGCTAATGTGTACTTGGACGGAGGGCTCACATAGCGTGTTGTGTGGGTTATTACGTGTTATCACCTATATGATATGGAGGAATAAAGGCAAGTTCGATCTTGATTTTGCAAGGTCAGTATTCCATTACCGTAGCAGTTTGCAGTGTGTGGAAGCTACACAAACTCGTGAAGGATAAGGCGAGTATTGCTTTGGTGATGTATAATCCTCGTGTATGTGTTCAAGTGAGGTGGCTGCCACCGGAGAGGGCAGGATTTGCATTAACACCCATGGTGCTTCACACGTATGGAGCAGGGTTGCTGGTTGAGGAAGTGGGATGAAATGAATATGGGAAATGGTTGGGAGGTTCCGCTAAAAATATTGGTACACTAGGTGCTTATATAGCTTGGGCTAAAAGTTACGCCATTGTGGAATCCCATATGGATTCGTTGGTGGTGGTTAAAAGTTTCGGAGGGGGAAATATTTGAAGCATGAACGGGAGGAGTCTGATTAGAAAGATTCGGCGTCTGCTTCAGGAGGATTGGCATGTTAGAATTCGCCATATTTACGATGAGGCGAACAGGTTAGCTGATACCTTGGAATGCACTTTGGATGGGATTATCTTCATGGATTAATCCTACTTTTCAGATTGAGCAGTTGTGTATTGTTGATTTATGTTTTTCTTGGAGTCTATTAGATTTGCTTCTTCACTCTCTCGTGTTGTCCTAGAACATCTTGGAAGTCCTATTAAGTTATCAGAGCAGCATTAAGTTAACTTAACACCCATATTAACTACTCAAGAAAGCAAGTTTTCATTACTTTATGTGGTCCAAAAGATAGCTCAATTAATGTACAAAAAGTTAGCTCATTTATGAAACTGTCCATACTTTTCAGAGTTGATATTTGATATTCCCAAAATATAGAGTCGCCACGGATGAAGTTGTGTACGATGAATACACACAGAATCTCAATAAAACAAAGGCATATTTCGCACAATCCACACAATTATTTGTAATGGTGGATTCTTGAGCATTCACTCAGAAGACTTCACTCCTGGTTTTGCAAAAACAACTGAGTTTGTGCTTTAACCGTGACTTCAAAGTAAGCCAGCTTGTCTCATCATATGCTTCATCTCAACAAACAAGATGAACGGAGAAGATAGAATAGCATTAGAGAGCTCGCTCATGCATCATCATAGATAAAAACAACGCATTAACATATTAATGAAGTGAAGTGGCGTCTAATATTTATGTATAAAAACTAGCAAAGTGCAAAAAATACAACAAAGTACAAACCACTAAATATCCGGAGGGGTCTAAAATTGCATTAATCAGTCAGCCTAAACAAAGTACAAACAGCTTAATAATAAGAAAAAATTAAATAAAACTGAACCTAAAATGCACCTACAGAGTCCATACATAGTCTGGTGCATCTTCCCTTTTCCCAGCCACTGTACGATACAAATACATCTTCTCCACTCTCTGCCCATCTTCCACATAACAATCTGCCTGTTCACTTTCACTGAAGATCTCCACATTCAACCTCGGCATCTTCTTAGCCAATGTCTTGCATGCTTCTACAGTCACCTCGCACGACGACATCCAAAGGGATCGCATTGTCTCATACTTCCCTATGTCTGTTAGAAGTGCCGTGTCTCCGAAAGGACAGTCTCTAATCTCAAGCTTGCGAATCTTTTTGCATCCGTTCAATACATAGAGCATTCCCTTGTCACTCTCGCCAGCAAACGCAATAGACAACATTTCTAGCTGCTCAGCATACATTCCGATGTAAAGGAAAACCTGGTCGGTCAACTGACCCGAGAGTGATAGCCGCCTCAGCCGCTTGCATGACTGCACAATCGCCCCAAAACCTTCATCTAGAGGCTGCATTGTGTCAGGGTCAGGTTTTGTTGCGTCAAGGATACATAACCTAAATCGGATAAAATTTGGGCAGTTTTTGGCAACTGTTATGAGAGCAGCATTGGTCATCTGGTGACAGAAGTAGAGTAATGAGTGAAGCTTAGGACATCCCATTGATATCGCTACAAGTCCTTTTTCGGTAACAGCTGCTTGGTTTCCAAATGGAGCTGATGGGAAAACCCTTAACTCTTGCAAGTCTTTACAAGTGCTAGCTACAACACCTAGTCCCAAGTCTCCAATGCGATCCATTATCTGCAACATTAATTATTGTTGTCAGTAATACCCTTGAGTATTTACTGGAGAGAGCAATAAGTGAATTGAAACAATAAATTATTAAGATTATTATAAGATAAAAACGATAATTTCATCAAATCAAGGGTTACAAATTTATGTTTACTTGGTATGTGTAAATAACCTAGAACAAGAAAAACAAGTAAACGACCACTAAAAATGAATGGTTGCTGTAACAAGTAAAAGGAAAAGACTTTAAGCTTGATATAGTTACCCATAAGCGCTGGAGTTTCCCACAGTGGCGAATGAGTTTTATCAGCTCAATGCCCAGAATGCCTGCTGCATAGCTCAAGTTCAAGGATGTTAAGTTCTGGCAAATTGGATAAATAGCTGCAAGGCTAAAAGGAGCCACTTCCAAAAATCCTGACAAACTGGTTATTGACTTGCACTTAAGAATGGTGGCCTTAAACTTAGCATAGGCATCTGAATTGAGATCATGGAAAAATGATCCAATACCCAGATCCATTAGTTGAGGCGCTCGCATTAGTATCCTTTGCAGTGCATCGACAGGCACAGATCTGTTTAACCTTAGACTCTTGAGGTTAGGAGATCTTGCCACAAGTCTCTCAAGTGCTCCCAAATTAATATCTCCTTTAAGGCAAGCGAAATTAAGAGACACAAGTGATGTGCAGCTCTCTGGAAAGCAACTAAGCCACTGTCCTTTGTGATCTTCGACTTCATTCTCTTGCAGGTCTAGCTCCCTAAGAGACCTGCATTTCAACAAAAGCACAAACCATATGATATGGGAAGTCAAGAACACATTCTTAACATGCTACATGAAACTCTCAAACAGCAAAACAGAACATTTCTCAACACAATTATCCCTGACCCCACATATATCACATACAAACAAGATAATCCTGAGGAACACATTTTTAGAACTAAAACTGCAAGTCATAAATCATTCACAGCATGATTATAAATTGAAGAATTATCACAAAACTTCAAAGATACTCCCACTGAAATGTAATATAAGCAAAAAAGTACATGTATTAGGTCTTAAAAATGGTACTTTTTTCATTTCATTCTAAATGGAAAAAAATACCCACAAAACTAGATATAGGGTAAAAGTTAAGTTCAAAGTCATCCAACCATTTTGCTGAACTAATTGTACTTGTATTCTCTAACTGGGTGTCACAGAAATCACAAGCAAACAAATATCCATCGAAAAATAGAAATTCTGATAGTACAAGAAGATAAAAACAACACTAATCTGAACTTAACTGCAATATACTTTGAACCGTACAGCTATCATAAAAATAAAACCATCAAATCAAAATTGTACAGATAAATTCCAAACACCATATGAAAAAAAACAAAGTCAATAAAACAAAAAACAAATTCTTAAAAATACTAAACATCACAACAATCATAATTAGAAACACTAACAACACAAGATTTATCATTTCTCACCTGCAATTAGCAGCAACAGCAGCAAGGCCATCAGTGGTGAACCCTTCACAGCTAACAAGAACTAAAGACTTAAAATTCACAAAAGAACGAGAAAGTAGCTCAAGGCTCTCATCTGACACAACCATCCTTTTCAACCTAAGCTCCTCCAAACCAACCTTATTCTTAGCAAGTGCTTCAATCCATGGATAAACAAAACCACCCCAACCATGAGGAACCAAACTAAAATCAGCAAAATGAGGTTTTCCTTTCAAAGTTAAGGATTTCAGATCAGGAAACCTCTCCACCAACCTCTCAGGACTAATAGAGTAACAGTTTCCTATGAAAACTTTTTGTCTTGTAAATCTCTCTATTCTATACCAACTCTTACATACCAAAGACAAAGAGTTTCTGTCACTATGTGACACCACATAGTCAAAAACATGTTCTATTACCTCGTCTGGAAAATAATTCATGTTTTTTCTCTCTCACTCACTTAAGAGATCCAAATTTCACAACTTTTGTGGAAAATTTTCATTCTCTCAACAAAAACACAAAGATAGAAAACACGTGGAATTAACCAAGATCTAAACAAACACAGAGATACCCTTTTGAAATTAAAGTGGAAAAAACGGATCTTTACTCAAATCTACAACATGATGAAAGATCTAGAAGGAAAAAAAAAGCGAAAACAATTTAAAGGGCCAAAAGGGTACTAATAAAAATTGTAAAAATTACATTTTTCAGCGTGGATCTGCATGTTAGTTACCAAATTAACGCAAATTTTCTCGAGAAATACAGTTGAAAATGAAAAAAATTAAAAATTAAAAATTATGATGGTGATAATGATGAAATTGGATTTCTGAAAGATGCAAAATTGAACTTAGATAGTTGATAGATCTAAGAAAATCTAAAATTTTGCAGAAACAATAATTATATTATATAACATAACCCAGAAGAAGAGATGAGTTCAGAGAGTGAGAGAAAGAAGAAAAGCAGTTGCTTTTTAGAGAGAGAGAGAGAGAGAGGATACGAAAATGGTGGAGTGAAGAATGATTTAACTAACCATGGTTAGGGTTATAGAACGAACTAGGTTAAAAGAAAGAATGATATAGAGAGATGAATCGAACGGTGGAGATGGATTATAATGATGGGATATAGAGAGAATCTTGACCGTTGAGTGGGTGAACATGCATGTGTCTTTGTCACTGCTTTCGAAGTGAGCCACCCCTCTGCAAAAAGTATAGCACTCTGTTGCGAAAAGAGAGTTTTCAAAGAGAGAGATGAGGAAAAATTATAGCAACAGACAAATAGAAAACGATTGTTGGATTATAAATTATTTTCTTGCTACTTCAAAATATTTTTATGTTGAATTTAATACTAACCATGAGCTAGGAGATTTCTATTTTCCCTTTTTTTTGTTAAAAGAAAGAAAAAAAATATAATAGACAATAATTGGACAGCAATCAATATAACAGACGAAATGAAAACAAAACAAAAAAAAGGTAAAAAATGGAGAAGCTCATCTAACAAAGCCGTCAAAAATGAATCGGGTTAATGATCCATTAGCCCTCGTTTTGGGTTGGATCGAACTTCAAAAATCTAACTCAAAATACAATTGAGTTTTTTTAACCCTTGCCTGATTGACCCGTATAAAAATCGGGGTAGTCTGAGCTAGTCCATCAGACTTCAGGCGGATCCATTGTCAATATTTTCATTTGATTTTTGTTAAAAAAATACTATATTTTTTGAAAAAAATTATCCACTAATTTAATATATATATATATATATATATATTTAAATAAGTATACTTGTCAAAAAGATGAATTTAGCTTTGAAAAGACAAAATATCTACGTATTTTCAATGATACAAGACTTATCTATTCATTATACTCGTTTGTTTAAAGAGTCAACGTGATTCGAGAAGAACCACCAAACCAGAGCGATATGTAGGACTCTTGGAGAACATGGAGAAAACATATCATTAACTAATTTACCTCACCTTATATAAATTATGAGGTCACAGTTTCTCTATGGGGTTAGGGATAAAGTGTAACACTCCAGTTTTTAAGTACGTTGTTTTTAACCCTTTTTGAGTCGGTTGCGTTGATTGATAGATGTTTCAAAACTTATACATTAATGTAAGATAGTTGGAATAAATAAATATATTTTTATAAACATAAATCAAATTTAAAATTTTAGAAATCAATTTAAGTCATATATGTATTATCAAGACATATCATACGATTTTATTTTCAGTCGAAGAAAACAATTTCCCTGGTTACAAAAATATATTTCGATCAGTCAAAACTGAAAAACAAAGTTTGATGTACACAAAAAAAAAAAAACACAAAGTTTGATCCACCTTTCGTAAAATTTGAATCCAGATTCAAATTTAGAATCCAATATTTTAAGAAACTAAATACATGCATTCAAAGGGAACTTACATCAACATTTATTAACAATAAATAGAAAACCAAATTTTGAGCTTAAATTCTTTCAAACTCTAAAAATCATAAAAGTGTTAATTCTCATTTGTGCTCAAATTAAATTTGTTGTTTACTACAAAATTTGAGAAAGATCATCGTATTGTCACTTTTCATTGATTAGAATCATTCTTTAGTTAGTAAGGCTTGCAATTTGAATTTGTTTTGAAAATACACATTTTAGTATTCTTATTTTCATTGTCAAACTCTTAAGAACCAGAACTTTGGAATCATACTCTGTTCACACAATTTGTGTTAAGAAGTAAGTCATCTATTAGGGTTATATTTGGTTCAAACGGATAGGAGGCAGTGGCGGATTTTGAGTAAATTCGTTGGGGTATCAAATTTCTATGGAATATATATTAAACAGTTTTAAAATCTAACATTAATAATAATTAGCCTAGAGGCATAAATTCTTTGAAAACATCAAGAGATTGTGGGTTCAAATCCCATCAAAACATTTTTTTAATACAATTTGTAAAAATAAAAGATAAAATATGTAAAAAGAACACTAGATAGTATTGAACCTGCAACCTTTACCAATTTATGGCACCCATTACCACTGCAAAAACCAAATTGTTATTGATATAATGCACCTAATATAATATATAATGGAATTATGGGGGATGCCATGGCACCTGCCCACCCCTTAGAAGATCCGCCACCGATGGGAGGGGAAGGGTTTTAATGGAAAGAAAGGGAGGGAAGGGGGGAGGGTGTTAATATTTGTATGTTTGGTTCTAAGGAGGGAGAGGAGGGGGATAGATTTTGATTACATTTATGTCTAGTTCCCAAGAAGGAGGTGGGGAATTTTAAAACTAAATTACTTTTTGTTTATCCTTATAATATTTTACGACTGTACAATTTAGATCCGTAATTCAAAATTATCTATTAATAGCAATTTTTTTATCCCAATGATCGATCTACCATAATAAAGTATTTATAAAATTAAACTCCAGAAAAATATTTTAAATATTTTTTAATAAATATTAAATTATATATAAATTATTGACCAAAAAAATTGATATATAAATTCAATTCAGTGTAATATGTAAAAAACAAATAAATTATAAAAAAATAAAAAATAATATAATATACATGGATTGTGTTCAAAAGAGAGTGATGCTAGCACTACTCTTTAATGGTGTTTGCATGTGTGTTGATGTTAATTCTTGAATGTTGCTATAAAGTTGTAATTTGATGCTTTTAATGTATGAAATTCGTGTTGTATATGTCATGTGTCGTGAATAAGTCAGATATCGATTATGTCGTTGACGTCTGGGTTTACATTTAGATTCAACCATGTACGTAACAAACTATTAAGGGTTGCACTCTTTCAGATTTTATGATATTTCAAAATTTTACTCTTGTACTTGCATCGTCGTTGTTACAAGCACCAATGCGACACATCGCATGACCACCACTGTTAGGAAAACTGTCGACATAGGAAGCCGATCAAACTCTTGTCGAATAATCATATATGATACCGTGGTTGGATCACGAGTGGAGCTCGGGGGTCATCCACGTTAGACCAAGAACACTTACACAAGTGACTTGAACTTCACATCATAACCCAAAATATAAGGTTTTGGATGGAGATGTGACGTCTCACTCTTTTGTGGTTGTAGAACATTGACTCGTTGTTGCTTTCGACGCTCCCACCTGAGACTACCAAACAAGTGGTATCAGGGCCCGATTTGACTTTATGGGGAGCAAGAGAGAATTCTTAGGTTGGATCAAGGACGCAGAGAGTTTCACACTTAAGGGAGAGATGTTGTAACATGTCAAGTGTGAGTTAAAGTCTTACATTAGATAAAAGAGTTGAGGTTGAACAACATATAGTGATAGTTCACCGTAAATCCAATGTCTTAAGATTTTAAATGTAGATGTTATATATAATTCACTTATGGTTTCTCGTAGTCCAATATGATGGGTCAACCTAAAAAGACTCTTCCCCATAGTCCAACAACTGTTATTATTATTGCATGATTAGAGTTATTTAATCATTAAAAAAAGTCTTTGGAACTAAAGACTTTAGGTTATTATTTTTCTCATATAGGGTTTAGGGTTTAGATTATTATTTACTCCCTCCGGTCCTATTTAGAAGAAAATTTTCAAAATAAATTTGGTCCTATATGTAAGAAAAAGTTATAACTTCGAGGTACATTTATTGTTTAAAAGACTTTTCTAACCCTCATTTAATGTTTGTCTTTTGAATATTAGTGGGCATATTTAACACTTCACAATTTTTTATGCGGGTATGTTTGTAAAAACATTCAAAAAATTACAATCACTAATGATTGTCTTAATTTTGATGATTTTTGGTTTCTTTTCTTATATAAAGGATCAGATGGAGTACTTTAAGTAAATATGTTTCATTTTACACGAATCAAAATTTTCTCCTCTTCTCTGAAATGAATTCCACTAAAAAATAGTATTGAGTGCAAATAAATATTTTTTGATGAAGAAGCTAAATTAACCCTTTAAAATTGACATCAAACATAAAACTTGAGATGAATACACGTTAAAATTTAAATCCAACACAACTGGACTAACTCAAGTGAATTGTGAAAATTAATATATTACTAGAACTATTTTAAAGATAAGTATTAAATTGGTAAAAAAAAATTGATTCCGATTGAAAACTATTTTTGCAAACCTTAAAATAATTATTTTTTACTGGAACTTTTAAAATATCGTAACAACTTGTTAAGTTCTTTTCTGAATGATTAAGATATTGTCAGGAAAAAATATAAGGATATGTTTATAATTATATATATAATGTCACATTTTTCTTTTAAGGGATATATAATTTCATCTTTTTCTTTTGGTACAAATAATGACATTTTTAATGGCAAAAATAAGGACATGTGTGATATTGTTGATGTTGACAATGACAAAATCTATATACATCAGTTACTAGTTGGTTTTTTCATGAATGCCATGTAGTAAATGACAATATTAATTGCTAGTTACAGATCAATAAATATGTTAACACTGCTGCTACTACACATGATTTCTTGTTCCTATGTAGTATTTGCCTATTGAGTCGAAGAACATATGTTTTCATCTATAGGATCCTTTGATTATTCAGTGTGTTATGGTGCAACGTTTCCATTGTAACAGGTTCACGTAATTAGTTACATCACTGATTGAATTCTCAGTCCAAGTCCATGATATGATAGAGACCAAACCAAATAGAACCACACCACAGAGGATGTATGAGGAGAGAGACTGTGCATTTGTTCGTTTGTGATTGGCCAATCCATAGAGAACGAATTGTTTTAGAATAATACGGCAATGATAGTAGAAAAATGAAGAGGGCAATGCCAAAAAATGGGAATGCTTGATGAGAAGGGTTGGTGAGTGTTTGTTTCTCGAGAAAAAGCAATGCGGAATATTTTCACTTCATGTTTTTTCTTACCAAATGATGATTACACTATGTTTAGGGCTTAATGAGTTAAAGGTGCTAGCCTTGACATAGGTCACATATTCCACGCATTTAGTTTAGAGCAGTTGAATAAAGATAGGACGATTTTGATGTTAAAGTCACTTAAATTTTAGAGTTTCAAGGAGTCAAAATTGATTCTACTAAAAGTTATAGGACGATTTTTATTGGAGTAAAATTGATTTTCACACCAAAGTTTATAATTTAACTTAGTTTTACAATTTAAACACAAATAACAATATATTCAACACAAAGCACAAAGTCTATTATTACATAAAAATGGAAAACAAACATTCAATAAGAAGTGTCACTAACTTCCCTAAAAAAAACTGTGTCACTAACTCTTTTTCAATTACAAAATTAATCCTTTTAAAAAAACATTTATGTATCTGAGAGACACAACAATGTTAAACATGAGTTTTTTTTAACTTTTTTAAGAATGTCAACAACTCCAAGTGTTAAAAAGTCAAAAATGTCAAACCAAATAGTAAAAGAACATGTTGATTGTAAGAATACTCTGTCATGTTTGATCACTTTGTTTCAAGCGGCTTTGAAGGTTGTTCCCACAATAAAAACCTCGATCCCCAATCTCACAAGTGAGAAACTTGAATTAAATCCACACATACAAGTTTCTCTATTACCCACGTGTAAGCGTAGATAGTACACCAAAACATCAACTAATCTAAGAACTCATACAAAATTTCTTAAAATTTTAATAATTATCTTATTCGAAAGAAAATTCCGTTTTTAATTTAACATGTGTAGCTGGATCCTTATTTCATTTGTAACCTATATGGTCAATACCTCCCACGTCAAACCTCTTATTAAGTTACTATCCTATCTTTGTTTACGTTAATTTTTGTTGGCTTACATATGTGTTTAGTCCCTGTAAATAGGACTCCGTTGAAATTTCATCCATGTACTTACTAATCATTCCAAACTTGCCTTCCAATTACTAATCATTTGAGTTTTGATCCAAATATCATTTTATTACTTATGTGGCACATGATTAGTGACATGGCGATGACATTGCAAGATCTAAATTGGATGTGACATGGATGAATCAGCAACATCCACACAAAATGACCACTACGTCCTTGATGAAATTAGTTAGGTGCAAAATCACCATTCTACTTTTCTTCTTCTTCCCTTTCCAAAACCCATATCTTCACAACCAAGCTTCATATAACAAACCATCCAACTTTAAATCAATTTGTTCAAAATCCAATTCTCATATCTTTCCAAAAGTAAAAAAAAATTGTCTTGGAAATATAAACAGTTTTTGACCGCTAATTATTACACTATTTTTTAATAAAATCTTATTTCTTTTGGATGCTTAACCCCCAGGGATAATGGTTAACATTCTCCTTATTATGATTCAAGCAAGTCAAATGTTCCGCTTTCTTACTAGGCTATCTTAGTTTAATAATTAATTATTCGATAATCTATAGTTTAATATTCCGTTCAATGTAACCCAGGTGATAGGAAAGAGATGTTGGTTTAAGATCTTAGAGAATGTTCATCTTTAAATATTCAAGTTCGATTCTTTCTTTCTTGTGCTAATTAAAACAGGGTATTTAACTTTAAAAAAATATATTATGTTCAATGTCTAAACAATAAAAAAAAGTATTTCCAAAATCAGCATGTCTTATAAATTATCAAAAATTAACTCTTCTAACTTTGACAAATATATGTATAATATGAAATATAAATATTAAAAAAAATTAATAGTTGATCATATATTTATATTTAGTTATAATTTTTTTAAATAGCTCTGTGGTTAGACCAATAGACACCAAAAAGGAGTGTTAAGGATTTTCTTTTAGAAGCAAAATAATTTATCTTTTCTGTTGAGTTTAATTGTATATAAAAAGATATATCCATTTCAGCATATACCGTATCAAAGTGCAATATTCAAACAACTAGTCGTATGTGTTCTAAACGTGCCCTGATTAACTCTGGTGGCTATTTCTCAACGAATATATTCTCAAGTGATATAGCAGCATTTGTTCTAAACTAGCATGGAAATTACTTGTGTCTTTTATCCATCCCTCCTCTTATTCCTATCTATAAATATTCTTTATGTATTATATTCATTAACCTTTTATTAGGATAACTTAAGTAAAATATAGAAAATCTCTTTGATAATAAAGAACAAATTGAAAATCAAAATTTGTCAACTTAGATCAAACCCCATGTTTTTGTGTTTTCAAAACCTTCGTATAGCTTGCTAAACCAGCGCATATGTTCTCGTGAGTTTAACTCATTTAATAAGGATAATACAATATATGTAAAGTCTAAGGTTCGAACCCCGACCACCCTAAATGAAAAACAACGCCTGTTGGTTATCTTACATTTTTTTTAAGATAAGATTTTACTTTTAATCTTATAAATTTTTTATTTACTTTCAGTTATCGTTACTTTATATATTTTGGTATATAAGCAAAGTGAAAAATATCACTTAAACTCGTATACGTAACGACAATATGTCTTGAGTTCGAATTTGGATAAAGATATTCAACCTAACAAAATTGACATCATCAATTAAACTAGCCTTACAATTTGCTTTATTTTATTGTGAATATACATATCAGAACATTAAAATGACACATCGATCAAAAATAAAATTTGACCTAATAATATTCAAATGAAATGGTAAAAGATTTTTTTCAACTTAACTAGATGTCTTGTATTCAAATTCAGTTACCTGAATGCTTTTGTGAAAGAACTTTATCATCATTGATTGCATTTATGATGTACGTGAGAAATTAATCTTCGCAAATGCAAGCAGAAGATTATCGATAAGGGTATGTTTGGTTTATAGAAGAAAGTTTAAGGAAAGAAAATGAAAGGAATGAAAGTATAAGGAAAAAATGATAGTAGAAAGTGAGAAGATCTTTTTAGTTGTTTGGTATAAGAGAAAGTGAATAGAAAGTGGAAGGAAAGAATGATATGTATATTTGTAAAAGGACAATTACATCCTTAAAAAGTTTTTGCTACATATATCATTTTAAATTAAATATTCTATCTACACATTTAAATGTATTTTAATTTAGATGTAACAATTTAAATATTTTTTTTTACGGTGGGAGAATAAATTTGTAGAGTATGTGCCAAAATCATAATTTGCCTAGCATAATCTACTATGCCACACCTTAATGCCTAGAAAAATGACACAATACAAATAACATATTACATCAAGGCTATTTTGGACATTTTCTCATGAAGTTGGTGCATCTTTCATGTTTCCGTCCTTGGACTTGCGGAAAGTTTTTGAACGTGGGTCCCACCTCAAAACTTTCTTTCCTCATCTTTTTCAACTGTCAAACGGTAGAAAATCACTGTATCCACTCACTTTCTTTCCCTATCCTATCTTTCCTTTATCTTTTCATGGATCCATACAGACCCTAAATGTTGTTAAGTAAGGCACATTTTTATTATAAAAAAAAAAAAATCAAGACACGTTTTCATTTTATCTTAGATATTTGTTTGGAAATTATGTTGTAGTTGTCACAATCAAAATGCAGGAATTAAGATTGACTCTCTCGATGGAATCCAAAAACATTGAGAAAATCCAAAGCATACTACAAATGCAAGTCTGCATGCAGATCTGTGAAAGATGACTACTCTCTATTATTTTCCTGGCAATACGTCCCTTTGAACTTGAGGCAGTTAGTTATAAATAAATATCATTATATTTTAATTTAATTGATTAATTGGCAGGTCAAAGATTCTATTCCAAATCATATAATTTCATCACATTGGAAGAAGACGGATGCTCACTGCAATCTGCAAGCCCAGGCATTCCCAAAAGGCTCGTAAATCTGCTTCTAAAATGACTACTCCCAAATTAACCATGAGCAAAGAATGAAGTGACTTCGGGTATATGCAATACTGACGCACATGAAGGATAATTTTTTTTTCTTCTACTTTTTAATTTCTTTCAATCGAAAATAATTCTTTTTCGATGCGCATAAAGACACGCAAATGCAGTTACTTCTTTCGATTAAAATTCAAATTTTTATCGACCAAATTGTGAAGGTCTGACTCCTTTCGTTAAACCTAACTTCAGTGGTGGATAAACGACTTTATTCGTTATAATAGTTTTCTTAATCTTATTACTTATATGATAATAATTCCTTCAAATTAGCAACAATAAATTGGTCTAATTGATTTCATAAAAAAAAAAGTTGTCGGATGGATAAGATTTAGACTTCTTAAATAAATGTTCAACGCTCGATCTATATAATTTTTATGTAGGGAGAAAACCCTAACAAAAATCATTCAAATTAAAGTTGAATGTAGCAGCCTCTATTGTCCACTAACAACCATTTTTATATCTCTACATCTTTAAATTTATAAATGGTAGAAAATATTTATGTCCTATAAGTCTTTTAAGCACTGTGGACTACGGTTTCCTCCCATATTCCCCATTAATCCTCTAATTCCTTAGAAAAATGTGGCCAATGACTACTAAAGTTCTAAAAATTTTTGCGATCCGACCAAATGTAATGCAAAACATTCATATTTTTTGTTTTGTTTTCAAAAGGTCAAACATTTCAACTCTTTAACACTGTATCGTATGATAGTCACAATTCCCCATCTTTTTTCCTCCTCTCCTATTTGCTTTATATCTTATCCATGTTTGGACTACTGGGCAATAAGCTTCATTCTGCCAATCAAACAACAAGAATCCTGTTTTTGAATCCCATTCATTGTTAATGTTAATTGAGGTATATCTTATTGACTCTATTACTATATATTAAAGCCTATAAAATAAAATGCCTAAAATGTGACCCAGAAAGTTCCTTTCCATTTGACAATGAGAGTTCAAAGTGTACCAAATCACCCACATTACTTTTGTATTTTCTTATCGGAAAAAGTTGTAGAAAGTGTGTTTAGAAGCTGGCAAATTTTGTCTTTAACTTGCATAATTCAACAACGGATACGTAGGAACGTGACTTTTATTATATACTGTCCTATCACACTAATTATGCATCAAATAATCACACTAATTGTCCATTTAAAGGATTTCAATTTGCAGTTAATTGGAATAGTTAGGCCAAAACATTTTAGAATCTAAGCGTGTGTTTGGTTCAGCTTTGGATATAATTGATTCTGACAGAATTGATTCTGATAGAATTGATTCTGTTAGAATTGATTTTGAGAGAATTGATTTATGTTTGAATACAATAACGTAGAATTGATTAAACAGAATGAATGTTGTTTGGATAGTTTTGATCAAAATTGCTTTTGAATGTATAATTACTAAAATGGACATAGCTAAATAAAAATAAATGGACATAGTTGAATGTATGCGCAGATCAATACTAAAAGTAGATATATTATTTAATAAAAATAAATAATTTTTTTTACATATTAATTTCAAAAATAATAAATACGATCATTAAACCAAACTTTTTTTGACAAAATATTTGTTCTATGTATTTTATATTTTTTGATAAAATATATTAAAGTTAAATAATAATAGAGATTTTTTAAAAGAAAATAATAATAGAGATGGTTGGCAAAAATTATAAAATATAGTGTAAATGAAAAAAATATAGCAAATCTGAACGGAAAAACCGTAAAGAAAAATCCAAAACTTGGTAACTCATGTTCATAAATATTTTATGGGGCTAATTTGGTTCGTTAAATTTTTTGATTAAATTTGATTTCTCAAATTAAATATAAACAGGAAAAAAGAGAATTGATAAAGGACAATAAAGGAAAATAATTGGTTGTAATAATCAAAATATAAAATTTAATGGAGAATTGATTCTTGTTAATTCAAAAGCTAGGAATTGTAGCTTCATCCATAATTGTTTTTGGAGGATAGAAGCAATTCTGAAAAGCTAAACCAAACATGATTGAAAACTCAATTTTCACTTTTGAGGTGTTGTAGAAGTGCTTCTTGCTTTAAAGAAGCCAAACCAAACATAGCCTAAGTATAGTTGTAGTTCCACTTACAAATATTGTTAGTAGAAAAAGATTTTAGAAATTCTTGAAAAAAATAAGAAGAAGAAATTAATTGGAAAAAGAAATGCATAGTACATGAAAAAGAAAATACGAAGGTCTTGATCGTTTTCATTTACATATTGCGCCCTCAATGATTGACAATAATTGTAGCCATGTGAAGTACATATATGAGGACTATTTTTTATTTTTTTTTATCTTTTTTTATGATTATTTTCTCTTAGATTAATTCTTTCTTTTAATTTCTTGTAAATATCTCTTTGTAAAATGAAAAACTTGTAAATATCTCATTATGTAACAGATTACTTGAAGAAAAAAAAAGTAAGTATTATTTAAAGAAATTAAAACTAATTTTTTGTACAACAATTAATTTATAAAACTATTTAAATTAATTTCATTTGTTTAATATGAAACTATATATTTAAAAAGATGTATCATAAAAAAGAGTACGTAGCTTACGTATATAGTGATCTTATTCTCAATAATTGAACTGATAAGTCTCTCTCTCGTATATGGTACTTGATGTAGCAGCAAACCTGACTGATTGTTGATTGAGAATACACACGAAGATGATGAGCAATAAAATCAAATCAAATATCGTAAATTGCTAATTAAGCAAGAGGATGACGAAGTATTATGTATGCACCTCAAAATAACCACACCAAAAGCATTTATATTATTTTTTTGTTACCGAATCAAGCAAAAAGAAAAGGAAAACAAAATGCCAAGTGGTATGTATTCAATTATTCAAGGGATTTAGACGAATAAGGTTTGAGTGTTTAACCAAAATACTTCCTCATTTTCTAGACATTTTACAAATAAAAAAAAACAAAGAAATTGTAATTTTACATCAAAATTTTGATGTTAGAGTCGGTGGGTACCATTTAATTTTTATACGTATATTTGAAATGCATGTAAATTTTAGAAGATCAAGATAAATAAACTCTATCATACAATTTCTCTATTTTTAATTTTCAAAAAATATAATGATCGCACATGAACGTTTATTTTGGTCAGCTCAAGTCTCACATCATATCTGAGAATATGAAATCAAGTTAAGTCTATATGTTAAGTCTAATTAGTTAATTTTTTTTGGAGGATCCACCTGCCATACTTGAACACTAAAACCAGCTATACTAAGTCTACACTCTTCAGATTAGACTGATGCGAAAATTCATCAAAGTATTAAAACCAAAATGCATGTTAGCATACTGACTCAATCCACCAATAAAAAAGTTCGAAATAATTGAATTAGACCAGAGGGAAAGTGTTGGATGAAATCCTACATTATAATTTGGTTAAGGTTTATCTGATTTTACGATTTCAAAAATTAATTTTTAATTAATTAATTTTTGTAAAGTTAATTTTGTTTAAATTGAATTATATCCGAATACATTTACATAAAAGTGAATCGAGTGATAAATTTTAATGTAAAAATCATGTTTAGATTCAAAGTTATAAATCCTAGTTTTAACTTAAAGTTAATTCTAAAGATAAATTCAATTTTACTCATAAACAACCAAACAACTCAAAATCAATTTTAGACTTCTAAAATCAATTTGGTGGTCATGGTCTTCCATTCACATTTTTTGAACAATGAAGATTGTTGAATATATCAACCCACTTCATCTACACTCTTTAGGTTGGGCATGTACGAAAATCCAACATAAATTGGTCGAAATTCCTAAGTCCCACTAATTTTATGTGGACCAATTTTGAATTTCAATAGATATAACACATAAGAATGTGCGTTGAAAACAATATGTTAAATGGTGAGTTATCAACACTCTTTTGGATATATATCTCACCCTTTATTTGTCTGTTGACTAGATATATATCTCACACTTTTTTAAAGGAAAATGAAACACAAGAAGTCCCTATTGGGAAAGTTCCCACTTATGTTGCCACCAAATTGTATCCCTCTCCAACATTCAATTTTCGTAGTAAGGATAAACCCCAAAGCCAAATCCAACAAATACAAATGGATGGTAGTTTCAATTTCAAACATTGAAAAGTAAAAAAGGTGAAGGAAATGGATGGATAGAATGAGGGAGAATATAGGACCACATAATTGATCTAGTGATGTCACCCACTTAGTCCTTGTATTGTATAATCATGAAGAAAATAAAAAGTGTGTCAAAAGCCAAACCCACCATTGCATATCTTTGTTGCGAATTTCAGCCGGTCTAAATTAAGAATTAGAGAATATTTTTACATGCACGAATTAAGAAAAATATAAAGCTTAAAAGTCAGTTTCTCGTTGTTTTTTAAATATAGTACGAGAGTGATACATTTTACATATATTATCTTTAAATATATGAATATTAATAAGAAGCTTAATAGTAGTTGTATAAAGTACTCAAACTGATATGTACGTGTAGAGGTTTGACGTACAATAGGAAACTTAATAGTTGTATAAAGTAGCTATGAAAAATAATGTAATTTGATCTTTAAATTGCATTACTTTGTCTCTAAACAATAAATTAATACGCGGAAAAGCTCCACGTACGTAAGCCTTCCATTTACGAACCTAACCACATGTAGCCCATTTGTTTTTCAGTGCTTTTTGACATAGTGCAGCATAAAGAATTCTCATTTTTCAATTACTGTACCATGTTCATATTTCATGGTCAAACTATGAACAGGAAAAAAAGCACACGACACATAAATGGCCGGTTCTTTGCCTACCCTTAGCTTGAGTTTGAATGTACATATCCAAAATACCACTAATTTGTGTTTCTTTTGAAATCATACGTTTAGCATAACTTATGTTCTACACAGCCCCAAACATCTACGACAGGTTTTTCCCCTCAATATATTTCAAAACATGCAATTTTTTTGAATTATACAATTAGAACGTGTAAAAATCGCAGTTTTGTTTTACATGTCCGAATTGTTTTTTATGGATTGCTTGTTTTTTAGGGAGGAGAAATCATCAACATCTAGATATCAAATTGGTCAACACATAGGCCTAAAATCTATATCCAAAACAAAACAAATCAAATGGGCTTTAAGTGGAGTTTTACGAACTTCTCTTTAAGGGCCCACTTCAAGAGGAACATGTTGAAACCAGCATGCAGTAAAAAGCTGATATCCATCCAACGTACCAACAAAAATAAAAAACAAAAAAGCTGCACGCAAGAATAAGAAGGACCACGAAATGTACAAATAACTTATTTTAAGACGAAGACGAATACTAGTTTTTTTTTTCTTTCCTTTTTCTAATAGAAGACTAATAACTTTTCTTCTCTTTTTTTAGAAAAGAACTAGTCTTGTAGGAACATGTTGACGTAATATTATGTATACGGTAAACCAAATTTGTGTATCAAGTTATAAAGATATATTATGACCAAATTGATTTTCAAAAAAGTTATCAAATTGCAAAATTATCAAATTTAATACGAAACATGTTATATATCATCTTTCTAGCATAAACCCTATACCCACCCCTATTTTATCTAAAACGGGATGAAGTGAGTTGAAAATTTTACTGTCTTAGATTGCCAGATTGGCTTGCCAATAAAATACGGCAACAAAAACATATAACATATATTGATGGGTTTATGTGGGACGAGTCAAGAAGAATTGGCATTTATACCACCACAATTATACACATACCCACCAAATCACAGAAAGCAAATGTTTGAATAAAAGGTGTTTTGGGTAATTTAAACATTTTGAGGAATATAGGTAAAATTGCGGCTGGATAAAGTCAAAATCTCCGAGGTAGATTTGAGGATTGGACATTCCAAGTTCCAACCCACCCAACAGAAAAGCGGGTTAAGAAACAACTCAACAGGTCTAACACATTTTGTCACTTCTTCTCATTGTATGCCTGGTAAAGGAATTACCTTGGCCAAGCATGCTCTCTCCTAGCATATGTTCCTGTGTATTCCGACGTGAGTTTGAGTAATTGTAAACCAGAGCATTAAAATTTTGCATACAAGTTGGAAGATACCAACCAGCATGAAGTGTAATCATCCGTGATGAAAAAATAAGAACACATGCAAGGTGTGTCATTTGTCCTTATAGCCAAAACAATACCTGTCTTGTTTAACTAGCTTGTCCAAATAGATAGTAGATAAAAAGGGACACTGGGGCATTTTGAAATGAGTAGTGTTTGTCTCGCATCAAAAATGCTATATACTGAAAACATCAACTCTTTTATGATTAGAGGGTTTCAGTCCCAGCACTACCACAGCATCTGGTCCAATATAGCCAAGCAAATACAATTCAGATATCAATGAAATTCCATAAAGTGGGCAAATCTTCCAGGACATACGTTTTGGAGTATGAAAAGGCTTCTAGTCTTTTACATAAAAGGATGATTATCCCAAAAAAAGAAAAGAAAATGGATGGTACACAATGGAAAACAAAAATCACTGTAAGTCACGGAAACTTCAGCCAAAATAACCCCCTAGTTGATAACATCGCCATCCTTCTTACACAAACTCAAACCTTCAGCACAGACCAGAGTCAGGAGTCCTATAATAAACAGAAACATGAGAAAGTTGAATAGACTATTGCTCAATAAGTTGTAATACTCATAGAAAGCCAAGTGCATCATATGAGAGCATACACACAATCTCATGAGAAGTGTTAATCTTGATCATACAATCATAACATATTGACAGACTTATACTTAATAAAAATAGAACAGTGTTGATCATACAATCATATTATATGATTGCTTAGTCAATATCAACTCCTCTACCTCTCACACTCTCCTAATGTGCCTCCTTTACACATGCACTACATGTTAGCCGCTGAGTTAACTACTTAATTACACTCGTATTTTGAAAGATGTACACATTACCGTGTCTACCATTCTGTTTAAAATAATTACACTCTCCTCCCCTCCAAACTCCCAAACATACCGTATTAGTGTTAATGCAGCTGTTACTATTAAAAAAAGAGTAAATTACACTCCCCTCCCCTCAAAGATGCTTGAATTACACTCCCCTCCCCTCTTATGTTAAAATATACATTCCCCTCCCCTCTTATTCAAAACATATTAGAGAAAAATACATTTCCCTCCCCTAAGAAAAGCTTGAATTACATTCCCCTCCCCTCTTATGTTAAAATCTACACTTTACTCCCTCAATATATATTTTTTTATTTTTAATAATCTAGCAAAAAAATAATAATCTAATACACTTCGAAATTAACAGTATTGCAGGTCTATTTTAACATAATAAAAAATTGAATACATATTTTTTTGCTATTTTTTATTCACAATTTCATTAACATGTAGTTTTAAACCCTATTATAAAATATGAAACAAGCCAAAATAAAATTAAAATATGTGAAAAATTACTAACGACAATAAACCATGGTTATTTAAAAGTTAATTTTAAACTCTAAATTATAAAATCAATAGCAAAATATTTAAATTTAATTATCATTAACATTTAAATTATAAAGAAATGAATTAATTTTTCTTAAAGGGTGGTTTAAAATTAATATATATCATAAAAATATTTATTTATGTTAAAATAGATTAAAGTGTAATGTATATTTAATTATCAAGGGAGGGGGTTGTAATTCAAGCATCTTATAAGGGAGGGGAGTGTAAATTTTATTTTTCAAGGGAGGAAATTGTATATTTTAACATAAGAGGGGAGGGGAGTGTATTTCAAGCATCTTTGAGGGGAGGGGAGTGTAATTTACTCTTAAAAAAATCCCTCAAGTTGGTTTGTTGAAGTTACATATCTCACCACTTCAGTCCTCCAAAAAATTCGTTAACCATATTAGTCCCTCAAAATCTAAAAGGTCACAAACTTAGTCCGTCAAAGATTAAATTTGACAACACAATAATCCTTAATAGGGACAAATATGATGATAATTTATAACTTTGAGACACTAATTTGGCAACAAACTTCTAAAAGACTAATTTGGTCATTTTTTGAGGTACTAAACTGATGGCCAAATTTTTTGGATGATTGATTGAGTTTAACTTCAGGGGATTAGCTTGAAGATTTACTCTTAACATTATCAGCAACTATATTTGAACCACACTTGTTGACTCTGGAACTTTAGAATATGAAATTAAGATTCGGGCAATGTTTGAAACTTGATTTTATTTACTAAGTACCAAAACTGAGAAGGTATCCAAAACTAGTAGTTTGTGACAGGACCTGAATAATGAATGCAAAGAAACATAAAATGCCAAGAGGTCACTCATTGTCACTTACCACCATCAATAGGTTAGTTAACATTAAAATGGAGAGAATGTAACACAATTCGAACTAGCAAGAGGGAAGTATAGTTTTCTGAGATAGAGGTGAGGAGAGTTTAATTTGAGTATCCATAAGAGAAGGGTATACAATTTGCCCACAAACAGGTGATGAAGGTTTCTTGTCACCAGAAAAAATTAGAACAGTCAAAATGCAGTCAATAGCTTAATGTAAACCTCAGTACCATATATTTTTGCTTGAAAATAAGTAAACTATTTTAATCCCAACCTAGAGATAAACAATTTAAATCCAACCATTGGTAGCAAGTCTAGCCCCTTTTCCGTAGACGCCCTTCACAAAAATAATGAATTTGATAGGAAATTCAGAAATACTCAAATGCAACACAAATAACTAAATACTTTGACGAAGCTATGCCACATTATACACTTTCATTCCCTTAAATTTTTTGATGCAGAAACCTAAAAAAATTATGCGTTTCTCTGTTTGTACTCCTGGAGGGTGAGGCTTGGCATGAAAACAAGGCTAATACATTGTGATTTTCATGTCATTTGTTCCGATGGAAATAGCCTCTCAGATACGTGAGAAGGTTACAATTCTTAACACTTCATTAACCACATAATGATGGGGTTTTATGAACTAGGCTCCATGCTTCTTTTATCCTGCTTCTACTTTTACTTTGCAAAAAGAAAGGCATCAAGCCATGCCTCTATTTTTTTTTCCCTGCTTCTGCCGTCACAGTAAAGAGTTTACATTTTGGCTCCTTTAAGGAGAAAAAAGGTGTTTTTGCAACAAAAAAAAAAAAAATCAACTAACGATCTATGTTGTCAATAGCACGCTATAGCGAAATAGCGTAGCGGTGGTAGGGTTCGGCAGGGCGCTTTTGGCCTGCGAGAGCTGCACTCAGAAATAGTGCTTGTTGTGGACGCTATTTGCAGCTCCAAAACGCTATCGTGTCTGGTATTACGGTTTCGGGGCGAAATTCCTCAAATATATTTTGTAAACCATTGTTTTTTTTTTTTTTTTATAAGGGTATACATGTCAATTCGAATCCTTTTTATGTTCTTGTTCACAAACAATCGTTTTGTTCTTCTTCCTACTTTAGTTCAGTTTTGTTATGTTCTTCTCTGTTTAAGTTTTATAACTTAAAGTACTTCAGGATCTTTAATTAATAAGTATGATGTTCGCTTTAATTTTGTGTATTTGTCTATTTTTGAGTATTTATGTTAACTTCGTAAAATCATTTTTAGTCTTTGAAATAGCGGCTACCCCGCTATCAGCTATTGCATTTTAAGGGGTCAGCGCTACGCGAGGATTCACAACATAGCTCACAATACAGCTAATTAGGCCCCAAATGCTTTATCCTTCAAACATCTTATCAATTTAAACAAAACATATAAATGTTATATAAAATTGAGTTATTTTTTCTTCAATCATATGAACGGAAGAATCGTAACTGTAATGCTTGCAAAAACCTCTTCTATTTTAACATCAAATTTTGAAAGGGATATAATTCATGATTGCTTATTATGAATTTAAAGCCCCTGATTGTGAATACAGATTACCCATAAATCAGATTTTCCATGTATAGTTTATTGAGCAATGTATTACAGCCTGGACCCCAAAAGTAGATTCCACACGCTTAATAAAAGCCGGCATTGTTATTTGGAATTCTTATAGCTGACAAGCCATGAATTGTTATGAACTTCATAAACAATCTAATATACTCCATTCACGGTCTAATTCTCAAAGACCAGACACGACTCGACACTGACATGTTGAGACCGATAATTATTTGAAAGGATGGCATAATTAAATGTAATGACCTGTGTCGGTGTTCTGTCAGACATTGGACATGCCTTTGACCGGACGTGTCGGTGCTACATGGCATCATATCACTACAACCTCCCTAACCCGAGAAATAGCAATTCATAAAAAAACAACACAAAGAAACCCGTTCTTGGAATCTACCAACAACAGAACTAATCCAATTAACACTATAACAAATTAACAGTATAAACAATGTATCTAAAACCTCACTAACCTCAGTAGAATCTAATCAGCATTCGGCGTGCCACCAGAAATGCGCACTCCAGACTGAGCAGTTCGCCGCCGAGTCCTAGACGGAAGAATGTTATCCAAATCAACCTCCGCAAGTGGATCATCAGAAAAATCACTGTCACTACCAGAAACATTGCCGTCAGAATCATCATCACTGTCATCACTATCGTCACTGTCATCATCTTCATCATCTTCTTCTTCGATCATTTTCCCTTTTCCCTTATCATCGCGCATAATCCCTTTTCCCTTCCTGTCCACAACATGCTCTTCATCGGAATTCTCCTCGTTCTCGTCATCTTCATCATCTTCGTCAGTGTCGTTTTCGGGTTCGTTATTGGGAACAGCGTCGGAAGAAGAATTAACGGTGGTGGGAAGTTCGGCGTCGATGTGGTTGGATTCTTGGTCTACGGTGGTAGTGGTGGTTGTTAGCTTGGGGGTTTTGTTGGGAAGGTGATGGGTTTCTTCTTGATCGGGTTTTCGTTTGGTGGGGAATGTGGGTTCTTCGTGGTTGTTGGTTTCGGGTTCAGCCATGAGTGAGGGTTTAGCGCAGGTTTGTCTCTTCTTGGTGTTAGGGTTTTGTTTTGTTAGAGAAGGGGTTGGGGAATGGAAGGAATATTCTTCTAATTTATAATTCTTCTTTTCTTTTCTTTTTTTCCCTAAAAAAAATAAAATTGTTCTTTTCTTTTTGGTGAGGAAAGAAATTGATTTATATTTTATTAGTTAATAACTTTTTTATTTTTAAAAAATTATTTGAGATGGAGCTTCATTGTGATAAAATATTTCATTTTACATCAAAATCCAATGAGCACTCTTGATATTTTCTACTTTGTGTTGATTTTATTTTGTTATCAAAGTTTTTTAATAACTTTCTTGAATAAATATATAGATTAAAATAAAAAATAAATGCAGAAAATGTCTACCTAAGTAGTGATTTATGTAAGGTACTGAGTCATTGATTTAATGGTTGAATCACTGGTCAAACTGTACGGGCTAAATCGGATTGAAACAAATGACTCAGTTATATAACTTGGTTTATATATATATATATATATATATATATATATATATATATATATATATATATATATATATATATATATATATATATATATAAATCTTTGTATCAAATTAGATCGAATGAAGTGACTTTAATCTTTTTTTTTTTTTTTGACAAATAGCGAAGGGCACATATATAATTAAGAGTTTGAAATAGATATAGATAAATAAATGTTTGATTTGAATTTACTATGATATATAACAAAAGAAAATTATATCCTACATCCAAATATTATGACCATGAGACTCCAACGAGTAACACTTAGTAACCAACAATCATACGATTATACTTTTTTCTTATACATCAAGCTAGAAAATAGAATTTACCTGGACCATATTATAATTTTTTTTGAGGGACCTACCATATTATAAAGAAACCAACTTGGAAAAAAGTAAAACATAAATAAGTGCACAGCCGTAATGGAGAAACACCTGCGTTTTTTGTGGTTTTTAGAAAATCAGCCTTGCCCATACATGATGAACAAGTTGGAGTGGCAGTGAATTCAATTAGCCGTAAAAACGCAGTCGGGGTGATACGATCTGCTGCCGCGATAGCTACCACTGCAAAAGGCAACCCAACAGAGCTCCACTCCACACCGCAATTCCGTGATTACGCTCTAAAGCTGTGGGATTGATACCATATACAATAGGTATTTTTGCTAGTCATGAAAGCACCCTGTTTTTCATTTCCTTCACACGTCTTTAATCATTACCTTTCAAGTTTAAGCATAAGCTGTAGCTACCTGGTTTCCCTTGCCATGCACGCCATGTGTTTGATTTATTGTTTATATGATATACTTTTGTATTTAACTCAACTACTCGTGAAATTAGTCTCTATAGTTGCATGCGAGAATACACTCAATGTTTTTTTCATCTTTGATCACTCTACTTTCCCCCTTCTTTGAAAGCTACTCCAAGAATGACAACTTCAGAAAGACCTTTATGTGAATATAGTTTCAACATTTAGTCATCAATCAATGGAATTTCTCTATAGGCCCTTCAATTTATTGGAAAGTATCTTTCAATGGCACAAACTTATGGGAACGTATCTTTTGATTGGCCATTTTATGGTGTTGTATCGAAGAAATTGATGAGGTTAAGAGGAAAGAAATTGGTCGCTCTAATCTAGGCCTTGTGATGTGAACCATACCATTTGACAGAAGAGTTTTATCTTCGAAATCTAGTAAAGGCACAACTCTTTGGCTTGTCATCTTCATTGTTTCTAGTTCCATCTGAGAAAAATAGTTTGTATAACCGGTCTTTTTCTGCTAGTGAACTCTATAGTTTTTACTTTAGTATATTTAGTGGTTCCTGTGTGTGTTTTGATTGGAAAGCAATTCGCTTCTCCTTCCCTCCCCAATTTTGATTTTTGTTTGTTAATGGGTTGAAGAATTGCTTATTGTTTAGAATTGAGAATTGTTAATGGGTTGCTACTTGTTTATGAAAATTGCTTTATTGTTCAGAATTGCTTATGGTTGTGTTGTGTACACAATGTGGTAAAGTTTATTATATTTTTCATTTGGTTGTTGTTGCTGTTGCTCAATTAATTTGAAGTTGGAGCCTGTTCTTTGCGATGAAATTCTGTCTTTTTCATTGTAGTTTCTTTGTACAATTGTGTTTACAAGGTCACTTTTCTGCTCTGTTTTGTGCATTGTTTTACCCATCAACTTCAATTAGCACTTATTGCTTGCGCTAAGATTGTTAGTGGTTTTTTCGGTAAGGTCAATATGCTTGTTAATTTAATATGATATTCTAACGAGACAAGAATTGCTTTAAGACAAATAAGTAGATCAGTTTGCTAAACAATTAAGGTCAATATGTTATTTCTTATTTTTAGTATAACTTATTTCTTAGTTTTTTTTTCTTCTTCATATTTTAGCCACACCAATATGTAATGTCTGGATTCGCCTCTGGCGGTAAGCATGTGGTGCCAGTGCTAATTTTTGGCTTTGATCGAAGATTATCTTCCATGCATTTCTGCATTCTTTCTCTTCCTTGTTCCGGTGTCTATTATAATCCCACTCCAAATACATATGTCAGGTCATATCTAATCTTTATGGCTTGCATCTGACAGCACAAGAACGTGCTTGTATCGTATGTTTGTTACATGTCAGTTACTCTTCGATTGCATTCTATTTTGAAACAGTACGTGTACTTGCATGTCGGCTGCAGTTAGTTCCTGTATCTTGAAATTTATATTTTACTAATACTTTTTTTGTGTTAAAAAGCAGATTTGATTCATACTTGAATGGCGCATCTGTTTTTAACCTTGATGATATTTTTCCTGTTAATTATTAATGTGATTCTTTTCCACAAATTAAAACTAAGAAATCTTGAAATGAAAGAAAAAAAACTGAAAGAATTAACCTCGTTGCATCAAGTACCTGAATTCCTTTCCCTTTAATATGTGGGACATTACCTATTCTGTCGTTGTTTTTTCCTTTCTGTCTCTAGGAAACTGATTTATCATTTATGTGCTTGATTTTAAACCCACTTATCAGATGATTGAAGAATGACTTTAACGAAACGGTATGTGCTGAGATTGTTCATATCAATAAAGTACATTACTGCAAATGTGGTAGATCGAAACAGCGGACGAATAGTAGCAACATCATCCACCGCAGAACATGACATCAAGCAGTCCCTCGAGTGTGGCCGGTCCTGCAATGCAAAAGCAGCTGCTATTGTTGGCGAAGTATTGGCCAGACGGCTCAAAGTTGAGGGGCTTAATGAAGGAGAAGGAAGAGGTATTCATGTAAATGTAAATAAGGAAGTAGAAAAGAAAGGATTTAAGAGCCAAACCAAGATTTGGGCTGTGGTAAATGCTCTTAAGTACAATGGAGTTAAACTCGTCCATGATGATGAAGATGATGGAAATAATCCCTGACCTCATTCATAAGATAGGAATGGAATCTTGAGCTAAGAACATCTCTGATACAACAAAATGCTCGGAAGTATGGATAAGTCTCGTTTCTTAGAAGCATCTGAGTCAGATGTAATTGAAAGCTCTATAATTTAATTAGTCCACACCATGAATTTATTGATAATAGAATTTGTTGTGACCATTGTAACGTTGTACACATTATTGATGTTTAATTTGAGACTGGAACTGATCGAATTGGTTGGAGATGTTTTTACCTTTGGCTTAGTTATTAGTCTCTGTTATCACTAGCATCTAACAAGATAACTTATCGAGGGTTGTGATAACAGCCTAATTTTATTTTAATTTTTATAAATCTACCATTATTATAATCAGTATATATGCTTAATTAGTAGCAAAAAAATATATGTTTAATCGGTATCTATAATTTTACTATTTTAACAAATTTATATATTTTTTGATTAACTTGTTATTGTTATATCTTTATGAAAGGGCTTTTATTTTCGTAATAATATAATTACAAAGTTAAATCTCTTTCTTATTTTAGTATCAATGTTACACCTCTTCCCATTCCAAAAACTCCACACTACCTATTTTTGACCTCGGCCTTCCTTGCTTTTCCCATTTTTTTCTGTGGTTGTGCCTTTTACATTTCTTTATCATCCTGTTTCCATTGCATCAAAAGAATTTCAAAACATATATATGAATCGACAATGCAATCAATCAACTTTGTTGGTGAAGGAACCGTCAAAATGAGGGGAACAACATGGTTCAGAAGGAACCCTCAAAATGAGGGGAATACCATGGTTTAGACTTGATGAAGTCGTGCATGCATGATGCATGACAATCAATATCTTTTGGATTGGATCTCTCAAGGCTCAAAGCTTGGAAAAGTTCATGTTTTGTAGTTATTTTGGTGAGATATTGTGCAATTTTTTATTTTGTGCCTCAACAAACTCTTGGGTTGTGATTTTTTATTTCATTTAGATTGCACTTCTGTGACATTAGTTTTTGATGACATTAGTGATATTGTTCTTATTTCTCTCTAAATCAATTATTCTCTCTCATCTAAATAATTTATTCTAATCATTAATTCATCATTCTTTCTAATCTAAAATGCACTAATGTCATTAATGTTTAAAGAAATCAAGTTTTATTACAAAACCATACTTGCATAATGCACCATATGTTTTATTCTAGATCAATAAAACATGATTCCTTTAAACTAGTCTCACGGCCTCACAAAGCAAGTGGCTACTTGCAACAATAAAATATCTATTTTTTTATGTCAACCTTCCGGTTCTTAGAGGAAGGTCCTCTAGTAATTTGAAATTCGATCGTGAGTTAAGTATAACTGAACAATAACTTTTCTATTCAGAAATCAAACTCAGGTTTCTTTTAAAAAAAAAAATCGAACTCGAGTTATTCCGAACTCGTTCTTTGATGTAGCTCAATAACAACTCAAGTTTCTTTTTAAAAAAAAAAAAAGAAATTGATTTGGTTAACAATAAATTACATTTTGATGCAATGATTTCTCAAATGAATATTTTTAAAAAAAATTAGGGGGGCCGATTTCCTAATTTTTTTTTGTTGGAGAACTAAAATCGCAACTTTTACAAAGTTAAGAGGCAAACAATGGATCGGTTAAGCCTTAATACCAGTAAGTAGGGTATATAGTTGGAAAACATGCACATCACATGCCAATTCTATTATCCCATTTAAATGATGTAGCTTTCACAGTATGTGGCACAATGGAGAACCGCAACTTTATGCCAATCCAATAAAGAGATATTTATAATGCATATAGTAACATTATTTTTTGCACTTTTATTCAATGAAATATTACTAATATCCAGTCGTAGTCATGCTATAGACAATAGCAAGAAAGACCTTCAACTAATCTACCTTCTCTCTCTTTAGGTACAATTATCATGGCATGCTTCTCAACTTTCCTTCCTCTACCAACCAATAGTCAAAAATAGAAAAATACACTAACAAATGAATACAAACAACAAGAACAATTAATCTCTTTAAGCAAGCCATCACCAAATCCACCTTGAACACAAAAGAAAAGCTGATATAATATATCTCCTATTTTCTTGGTGGTTGGAAGAAGAAAAATGGTTGGAGAATCAAGAAAGTGGGTGGTGCTAATAGCAACAATTTGGATACAAGCATTCACAGGGACAAACTTTGACTTCTCATCATATTCATCTGAGATGAAATCAGTTCTTGATATAACTCAGCTTCAGCTGAATTCTCTTTCAGTTGCATCAGATATGGGGAAAGCATTTGGTTGGTGTTCTGGTGTCACACTCATGTATTTTCCTTTGTGGGTGGTTTTGATCATGTCTGCTTTCTTGGGGCTTCTTGGTTATGGTTTTCAATGGCTTGTTATTCAAAGACTCGTTACTTTGCCTTATTATCTGGTCAGTTTTCATCACTCCTAATAACTAACTAATCCCTCTTTACAAGTTTGTGTAAACTTATAATATTATATGTGAGCAGCAACATGGATTCTTTGCAAGAAATAACTATGCAAGTTTTGCTACTTTGATTTTTGCATTTTCTTAGCTCATGTTTGTGTTTACATACTGCTATGTACTCTTATTTACTCAATTAGTAAAAGAAAATTATGATACGCAAAGAAAAGAAGAAATAATAGCCATATAATATTAACATTGATAAAATTTCTTACAACACAAAATATAATTGTTATAAGGTTTCTGGGCCACTTTTCTAGCTTGATGCAAACAACACTTGCAAAGAATCCATGTTGCTGCTCACATAACTTTTATCATAGATGTTGCTAGAGGATCCAGATATGACTAGATTAGATGAGGTTGCGAGACTTTAGTTTTTTTCAATACACTTTCTGTTTCTCATGTCAAACACTTTGGGTTTTGTGCGCGAATATAAATGGATGATGACCCAATCTGGGTTTGATGCGCGAATATAAATGGAAGATGATCCAATGAATATAAATAGACTCTAATACCATCTTAAAATTTCGGTTGATCATAACTAAAACCCTACAAAACAAGCTCGTAAGATGAGTGTGTCTCCCTTTATAAACTCATTTTAAACCACCTTATCTCTATTCAATGTAAGACTTGGGTTTTCCTAATACCATAAATTAATTGGATCCCATTGTGCATCTTTTAAAAGGAAGTCCACAACTGAATTGTCCTTCATACACCTCAAGCTGTTTCTCTCTGTCTTCTATCTCTTCCTTCATAGAGTGATTGTATGCTAAATTTTTCACAGCAATACTAGGGGTGGGCAAAAAAAAACCAAAAACTGAACCAAACTGTTGAACCGAACTGAACTGAACCGGTGTATTAAAGTTTAAAACTGAATTGTATTTTGAGGATCAGTTAGTAACTGAATTGTATTGCTGCAATACCTAGTGAATTACAATCATTGTGATTGCTCTCCTACTGCCCTTCCTTTGTCTTTGTTATGCCCTTCATACTAAGCTTTTATGTCCTCTCTTGACATATACCTAATTTGTCACACACTCACACCACTTAACTAATAGGTAAAGCTCTTTGTATTAGAGCCAAACTAGAAACAGAGTATCTTGAGACACAGGTACACTAGGGTATTCAGTTTTCAAAGGTTAAGGCTAGTATTGCATATTCTAGAGCATCCACTTTATAAAATGGAGGATTGTGGATCCAAATAATACACATAATATGCCATCCAAAGTTTCTTTGACAAATGTTACCGTAAAACAATGATAAGGTCAAGCATTGTGGCATTTTATCGAACAGAAGACATGCACAACTCTTGTGATGTGGAATCACATTATGCTAAGGTGGAATTGCTAGTGCATGTCAATTAAAAACAGCTATAGCCATATTCAATGAGGGAGTTTAGGGTGTGTTTTAACCAAGTATTATAGCCATATTCAACAGCTATAGCCATATTCACGCAGCGTGAGTTAAGTCACACTAGTGTATTAACCAACGACGCTCATATTTCAACGCAGCAACCAATCTTTTTTTTTTGTTTTGAACAAGAACAAATCAACCAATTGAATAAATTGGAATGTTTCTGGAGAAGAAAGAAACCTTTAGAACGATAGTTGTTGTTGAATAATTCAATTGCTTGCAAATCGAGATCAATTTGCCAGTGTTGCGATTAGTAGAGACTATTTTTTTATTTATTAACAAAAAATATTATCAAATTATTTTTAATTTATATCTATAATTCTTATCCTCCGCAACAAATCTCCACCATGACATCGACCTTTTTTTTTTTTTTGGTACAAGACATTGACCAATTTAAATAGACAATAAATTATCTTTGTTATTTTAAAACTATTATTACAAAAGTTGAAAATGAAAACATGTTAACCGTGGGTGGGAGTGGGAGATGCACTTGCACCAAAAAGAAAGATTTGATTTCCTTTTTTCATATTATTTGCCTAAACTATCGTATGATAATCTTTGTGCTTTGCTTACTTCAAAAAAATAAAATCTTTGTGCTCCTCTAAAAAAAAATCATTGAAACTAATACTTAAAGATAATGCTTTAGTTGTTTTTTTTTTTGACCGAGGCTTAAATCCCGGACCTTACATATATTATGCATTGCACATACCAACTAAACAAAAACTCACAAGGACTCAGTTGTTTAATCATACTAAATTAGTTTTTAAGTTGTCCTATATAAGTGTAAGTCATTTAAGTTTTATTTTGGGTACATCCTTACCCTTTTCACACATTTAATTACAAAAATACACAATTTTCCATCATCTTACGAATATCACATGAATGAATTTGGCCACTTATCGACCATGTACTTACCTCTTTCCTTTCATATCCCTTACGTGCACCTCTTGCCTAAATTAAAATAAGATTTAATGATTTGAAACTTTTTGTCAACTAGTCTAGTGGTCAAAATTTTACAGTTTAAGGTGAATAATTGAGAAATTTTAAGTTTTAACTCATTCCCTAAAACTTTTTTAATTAAATTGACAAATAGTAGTACTTATAATAATAAGGGATAGAGATATTTCAAAAAAATAATAATAAGGGATAGAGATACATAAGAATGGTTGTACCAAAAAAAAGAAGAGATACATAATTAAGATATTAAGAAAATTCATTGTTAGTTTGTCAAGATTGTTTAACAAAAAGTTTGGAGAAAGACAAGAGAGACATATTTTGTAATAATTATGTAAGAATATTTTCGTCTTTGTGATTATTTGTTTATGGAAGACTTTTTCAACTTAAGCATGGTATACAATAAATTCTTGACAAAAGTTAGATGCATTTCTTTAGATGTTTTCCGTATGATTCTTAACTATGTTTTCCGTATAGAAACAAAACCTAAGTTTTGTCCTAAATTCTTTTGACATGTCCAATTCCTCATTTTATACGCAACCTTAGTGTTTAGGATAGATTGTATTAAACTTATCAGAACTTCGGTAATATCGAGTTTAACTTATATACACCGTCAATGTAAAAAAGTTTTACACATGTATGTTCCTCATATTTTTAATTAGCATGTAAATTTTACATGTTCATAAATCTTTTAGGAAAAGCTCAAAAACTGATTTACATATTAACAAAACAATATTCTTGTATTATTCTGCAGGTATTTTTTCTGTGCTTAATTGCAGGGTGTAGCATCTGCTGGTTCAACACTGTCTGCTATGTATTATGCATAAAGAATTTCACAACTAACCGTTCACTTGCATTATCTTTGAGTGTTAGTTTCAATGGTGTAAGTGCAGCTTTATTTACTCTCATTGCTAATGCAATAAACTCAAACAATGACACCCTCTATCTCTTGCTCAATGCCCTTGTTCCTCTCCTCATTTCCTTATTAGTACTCACTCCAATTCTTTACCAACCACAGCCTCAGCAAAATTCCACTGACACCTTTCATTGTCGCGATCGCGATTCCTTAGTTTTCATTTGCCTCAACATCCTTGCCCTTGTTACAGGTATCTACCTCCTCTTCCTATATTCCCTCTCATCATCCCCAACCGTAGCTCGTGCTATCCTTGTCGGTGCGGTTTTTCTCCTGGCAATGCTTTTATTCTTGCCATACATTGTGTATTCAAGAGAATGGTCTTGTTTCACTCTCCCTACAAGCTTTTCTTTATATGAATCAAGTTTCACTCGTGTTGACAATAACGATGAACATGAGCTTCACAAAGAACTAATTAGTATTGAGGATAATGATGCAATGAATAATGGAAGTGTACAAAGCATGATGATAGAAAAGAGTTTTTGTTTTGGTAGTGTGTTAGAAAAAGAGAAACTTACAATGCTTGGTGAAGAGCATACAACTAAGATGTTGATTCGTAGGTGGGATTTTTGGCTATATTACATTGCATATTTTTGTGGAGGAACAATTGGATTGGTTTATAGTAATAACTTGGGCCAAATTTCTCAATCACTTGGACATGGTTCTCTGACAAGTTCTCTTGTCACACTTTATTCCACATGTTCCTTTTTTGGTCGCCTTCTTGCAGCTGCTCCTGATTTATTCAGCAGGTATGTTATTCAGCTACACCTGATAATTTATATGTTCCTAAAAATAGTATAATTACATAAAATAGTGTCGCACACCTAGAAAAAAATTAAGGGTGAATTTTGATAGAATTTGACTAGATTCAAGGATGATTAAGTTATTTGTTGGAAAATATTATGTGGTTGGGATCACACATCCTTTGTAGCAGACATGGCCAGAATTTTCATAAGAGGGCCTCAAAACCAAAATGTATATGACTAAAGAAAAAGATAAATGTCACATGTATGTAGTATGAAACAAATTTAATATGTAGTATAATATAATGTGATTATGTGTATTAAGAATAAGAAAATGATGGAATCATAACCTTTTTCAGTAGTAGTATTGTTTTTTACTAAGAACCTCTCACTTGAAAGTACCCCTGTACATATTTGATTGCATACAGGCCTAATGCAGTGCCTCCCTATGAGCTTATAGCATTAGCGCTTATCATGTAAGCGCTTATGTATAAGTTATTTATATATCAAAAGATAAAACAAAGATAATCTGTTTCTTTTTTTTTTAGATTAAGTCAAACAATTGTCATGTTAAGTTATAAGTTGTTTTTATAAGCTATCTTTGAGAGCTTATGGAAATAAGATGAAAATGTATGCTGTTTCTATAACTTCTTCAAAACAGTTTCAATGGTGCCTATGCTAGTAAATAAGCTCAAATAAGTCAATCCAAACAATTCTGTCAACCCAATTAAGGAAGCCATGGCATCCCTAGGTCCTTTGAAATAGTATTTTCATAACTAAATGAAATGGCATATGCTTACTGATTCTTTAATGGGTGAGTGACTGAGTGGTATCTATCAAATTATCTTTTCTCACAATTATGAAATCACCCTTGAATCTAGTTCAATGTTTATTAAATATTACTATGATTCTCAAAAAACTAAAGCAAAAAAGAAACTATGATTATTTTTCCATCTACTCGATAATTAATCCACTAATATTGTATGACAAATGCAGCAAGATACACTTTGCAAGAACTGGATGGTTTGCAGCAGCTTTGATACCAACACCAATTGCCTTCATTTTACTAGCCATATCTGGCACTAAAACAGCATTACAATTAGGGACAAGCTTAATTGGATTAAGTTCTGGCTTTGTATTTTCCGCAGCAGTTTCTATTACATCAGAACTATTTGGTCCAAACAGTGTTGGTATGAACCACAATATCATCATCACAAACATTCCTTTAGGTTCATGTCTCTATGGCCTTCTTGCAGCATTGGTTTATGACTCAAATGCCACAAGCAGAAGACCTTCAATATGGCTGCGTGAGATGTCATTGTGCATGGGAAGAAAGTGCTATATGCAGACATTTATATGGTGGAGTTGCATTTCAATTGTTGGATTGGTTTCAAGCTTCTTGCTTTTCTTAAGGACTAAGCAAGCTTATGACGGTTCTGAAAGAAATAAAACTAGAAACAGAATACAGGCAAGTTAGCTTTTGAATTAGAATTGTATGATGTAAATGTTGAAATTATATGAAATGAAATATAAATGTATCATTTTTTAGTAAAGTTGGAAAGTAAGAGAAGAATAATGTGTTGTTGTGGCAATAATCACTCCTACGAAAGCAAGTTTTGACAGATCTTTGGTGTAAATTCAATGTGCTCTCCAACGGTTAAAAAATGATGCAATGGGTCTGAACCTATGCACTTGAAGCCACAAACAATGGCTAGAGAACACAAAGCTTATATTAACTAGGTTAGGTTTATGTCTCCTCAATCTTTTGATTTTCGATCTTTTTGATAAATGAATCTACTCACTTCAAAAACACACACAGTTATCATAAAATCAGCATATTAATCATGCAATCCCCCACGTTAATTCACAACTATATCATCCACACACTATACGTCGTATATGCAAGCATTATGTTAATTCAGTAATAAAAAAAATCCTCTCTAATACAAGGAGGATGATTCCAATAGATCAAATGATTAATATATGAGCATAATTAGCAACTTTTTTTTTTCCTTTCCATTTTTACAAAAGCATGATTAGCAAACTAGTCAATACAAATATTGTCCTCTCTATAAATATGAGAATTTTGAAATTCATTACTTCATTCAAAAGCAAGCAATCGCACAAACGATTCATCAAATTCTAAGGGCCGCGGTTATGGTGCATAAGGAAAATCCTTATGCACCATGCATAAATGGTTTCTGTGAGTTGTACTTCAAAATCATTAAAAGTACTTAATGGTTTCTAGCAGGTGAAAAAAACTAAGGACTCGTTTCTGTGAGTTGTACTCCAAAACCATTAGATGAACTTAATTGTTTCTTTGAGTTGTACTCCAAAACCATTCCTGGATTTATGTAGAGTGCATAAGGATTTTCTTATGCACCATAACCGCACCCAATTCTAAGGGCTTTGAATTCTACACCACAAAAGTTGAAATCACTCTTTAACAATATGTCGTTCCTTTTATAAAAAAATAAAAAATATGTTATTCCAACCTTTTAAATGAGCATGCTGAATTGGTAGCATAGTTCAACTCCTGGTTAAAATTTAAACATTGATTCAGCTATTAGTGTCACTTTAATAAGGAAATTTAATATATTTTATAATTTTCTTTGTTAAATAAAGAAATCATACGCATTAAATGTGGAAAAGAATTAATAAATTCGAATCCGCAGCTCAACGTAACAAATATATATGCGGCTATCTTTTAGTTTTTGGGCACAACCCAATCCTACTAGCTTTTCAATATGTTTGATTTTTTCATAGAGTAAATAATATGTTTGAATATGTCAAATATGTTTATAGTAAAGGAAAAATATATTCTGTACCAAAAAAGAAGGAAAAATATACCAATTATTTTCATAAATGTGCGGTGAAGTATAATCGATCGAGGGTAATGTACCCAATATTAATATTAATACGAGGAAAATCAAAGAGTTTAATTCAACTTTACTTGATAAATGTTGTTGGAGGTTGAAGGGTCAACATGTAGGTTATGGTAAAGGTTGTTGAAGGCTCGTTATAGGGAGGAAGGGAGTCAAATTGGTGATGGAGGGAGATTAGGTTCAGTTTGGTAGAAAAAGCTTACTAGTACTGATGAGGGTGTTAGATATGGTTTAAGGATAATAAAGGGCGTGATGTCGAGGATAGGTTAACCACTTTATTTGAGTGGGATCCATGGTTGGAGGGAGAATCTTTAGTCCAGGGACATAACCGACCGATGCACCCCCCATCCGGCAAGAAGGACATATTTAGACGGTTGTTTGAGTTGACTGAGAATAAAATGTTGACGGTGGTCGAAGTGTGTTTGTTAGGATGGGAAAAGGGGAGGGGCAGTGTGGCATTCGTGTAGGAGGCTATCGACATGGGAAGAATAATAGGTGGGGAGAGTGTTGTGCTTTGCTGAATTTTGTTGTTTTGCAGGACGATAGGGAGGACAAGTGGTAATGACATCTTCATCCATCACAAAAATATATAGTAAGTCGTGCTTATAATTTACCTGTCATAATTGAAGAACAACGTCACTCATACGACTACCAACATGATTTGACATAAGGTGGTTTCTTTGATTAGAGGTTGCTTTAGAATCGCCTTCTTATGAAAGATAACTTAATCAGGCGAGGTCTGGTTCAAAACAATGCACAACTTTGTGTGGGAGGGTGTTGTTTTTACGAGGATGTGGATCATCTGTTTACCCGTTGTGATATTTTTTGTACTATTTAGATTTTGGTTTCATAATGGATATGTTTTGGCACATTTCATCCAACGTGTATTTGGACCAGTTTTTTCAATTTGGTCATCTTCGTGGAGTTTCAAAGAATTTTCAATAAGTTTTGTATCTATTATGGCTTTCCTGCATTTGGGTAATTTGGAACGAAAGAAACAATAAAAAATTTCAACAAAAAGAGCAAACTCAACAACATTTACTTGACAAAATTAAGTTGTAGTCTTTTTGGTGGTTGAAGTCGGAATATTCCAAGTTTGGTTTCGACTATCATCTTTCAAGGCTTAATCCTCTTAAGTGTTTTTTGGTTACAAAATTTTAGGGTGAGAGGATGGTGCCCCAGTCCAAGGCAAAGAAGATCTTTGAGCTCAAAGAACACTTACAAATGTATTTACATTTACCTCCCTCCAAAGGCAACTCTCTTATGTGTTTGAGAACAATTACTTAGATTATTTTTTTAGACTTTGGTTACTGTTCTAATTGTGTAAACTTTTGCCTTATTTTTCCTCGCACAAGTTATTAATATAGTTTTATTTTGACTTCTTAAAAAAATACTCCATTCGTTTTAAATTAAATTAAATAAATTAGATTTTTTTAGTAATGAAAATATTGAAATAAAAGTTAACATATCTTTTAATATTAACATATATAAAAAAAAAATTACATTGGTAATATTTTGAAATGTTTAAAGATATTGTATGAAAACTATCATCATTAAAATAATGTTTCTTTTCGATCAAGAAGCGTAATGACTAAAATTTCATCGTTTTAAGGTGAATAAGTGGAGAATCTCATGTTCGAACCTTGACCCTTACATATTGAGATATTGATATGCATTATCCTTAACAACTCAGTTATGGTCACAAGGACGCATTAAAATAATGTTTATATTGAATATATATTTCTTTTATATGCAAAAATAAAATATTTGCGTCGTGTTCATTGTGAATTTTATTTGTTTATATATTTGGAAGCAAATCTTTATTTGCTGATACACGAAAGTCGATAATAAAACTTTGAAAACTCATGACTATATTTAAAATATCAAGTTAATGTAATGTTTCTATTAAATACTTTATTATTTTATATGAAAATCACGGTTAAAAGAAAATATAAGCTTTTTATTTTGATTAAGTAATAATTACACAACTTTTCAATAAAAACTTCATTCTTTTGATTGCTTAACTAACGCCTCTAAAACACTATTTAACATTCTCCTTGTTATTTTAGCCCAAAGACATTAGTTGAGTGGTTCAAAAATAAAAAATTTATCTTAAAAATAAGTTGTTACTTTTAATCAAATAATAATCACATAATTTTTTGGTTAAAACTTAATTGTTTTGATTGCATAACCAATATACATGAGCACCTATTATAATCATCTTAACTCAGGATGAGTTAAGATCCTCTCAATTTCGTAAATTAAATGAAATTTGCAATATAAAGAGAGATAGACAAAAATAGATGATGTGAACTACCAATAAAGGGATCTCACCGTCATTAATTATATTTTATTTTATTTTTAAAATTTATGTGTTTTTATCTCTTGAAATAAAAGAAATGGAGAAATAAATGTAGATATTTTAATCTACTTGTTTTTATTTAGGCTTAATTGCAGTTTTAACCCTCTAACTTTTACAAAGTTGCGATTTTTGTCCTATAAGAAAAAAACTACAAAATGGCCCTATAAGTTTTGCATTTGTGGCAGTTTTGACTCTCAATGTCAATTTTGACTCGGTCTATGCTGACGTGGCACCCTAAGTGAGGTGTCACGTGTTATTTTTTTTTTGTTTTTTTTGTTTTGGGGAGCCAAAACTGCTACAGATATAAAATTTAGAGGATCATTTTATAGTTTTTTTTTTAAAGAACTAAAATCATAACTTTGTAAAAGCTAAATGGTTAAAATTGCAATTAAGCATTTTATTTATTTTTTGACCAAATGTTACTACTCTACTTGATTGAAGGAGCAGACTTTGCGCAACTAGTTGGAGTTAATATGATCAATGTCATTAATTGACAAGTAAAAAGCCCCTGTGCATGTTATCCAGGTGGAGAAGCAAGAAAGTTTTGGAATCCACATATGACTTCAGAAATCAACCAACTGTATAAATCAATATTCAATAATAAAATAAACTAAACTAAAATCAAAACCAGCAATTATAATGCTACTCTGCTCCCCTAAAATAAAATCAAAACAATCACGTGGCCCATAGCCTCTCCATCATATCAAAATCTCACACGATTCAAATCAAATCACCATGTGCTCACTTAACACCTGACGTGGCAATCAAATATATATACACAACATGCAAAAATAACACTCTAGTAATATCAATATCAAAATCAATATCAATCAATCTCCAAAACTATATTATTACCTGTTTTAATTTGTCTATAGTTTAACTCTCCCCCAGTTTTCAACTTTCAATTTCAAATTATTACTACTATGGTTAATTTGAATATTAATGTAGTATAGTAAGATGAAAGAAAGATTCAGTCCACTAGTAGAAATGCAAATTAAAACAAGGGCTATTGAATTCTGGTGCAAGTTACAGAACTTTAGCAACACCTGTATACAAAAATGAAGAAACATATTTCGTCTTTGTTGAATATACATCCGTCACTCATTGTTTGGTCATTCTCTAACCACCACCATCACCACCACACTAACCCCTATGCATTCAACTTAACTCTGGTTTACTCACTCCCCAGTCACATACAGCCACATTCATATTATACACATCACTAAACTATACCTAGCAATTAAGCTACATTATCATTATTCAAAGAAAAAGCCAAAACAAAATTAAAACAACCAATGAATCCGGTCATAACATTTGGTTCATATTCACAAGTATATGTATGAGAGACTAAAAACTTAACTTACCCATTACCCATAACCCATTTACAGATAAAAACTTGTCATGACAAAAATATGATGATGGTAAAAGTAAAGGGAGAGGATGAGAAAGGAGTGAATACATATTGCACAAATGTCATAAAAATGATTCACTGTTTTCACAAAAATCCTTGTTGTTGCTAAAAATAGAACAAAAAACAGAATCATCCAACTTTCACTTCTTCCACTCAACTAGTTACACCATTGATCTGTTTTTATTAACACCAAACCCAAAACCCATTTCGTGATTGCCGAGCGTCGTTCATTTCTTTCATATTATCTGCACAAACACTCAGGAGAGAGAAAGAGAAAGTAGATAGCAATGATGATGGATGAGGGAGAAGGTAAGAAGAAAGTTGTGGTTCAGAAAACCGAGGCGTGTGGTTTCATGGCAGGTGTTGAAGATGAACTAGGGTTTGTCAACGTGAAAGGAGACAACAACAACAAGATTAACGGGTCGGGTCAACGGATCCATCATGATCATGGCTTTGTTGCTGCTGCATTTGGAACTGTTCATAGGAAGAAAAGGATGGCTAGGCAAAGAAGATCTTCATCTTCTACCATCACTATTCATCTCAAAAATCTTCCTTCTTCTACTACTACTACTACCTCGCACGTGCCAATCTCTCCTATTCCACCTCTTTTTCATTCTCTCCCTCCCGCACGTGTGAGTTTTTTCTCTTCATTTTCTTCTTCTTTTTTTTTAGTCAAATATTTTAGATCTGTGTTTTTTATTATCTATCTGTCCTAGTTGGATTTGCAAAAACTTGTGTTTCTTTGTCTCGTGATTCTCACAATTATTTTAATATATGTTTTTTCACAACAATCTTTTCCTATGTTAAATGTATAGATTTTTAATACACGTTGAGAAATGCTTCTTTGAACAAATTTAATACTAGTAGTTTGATCTTAATGGAGTAGAGTTGTATGCAAATAGATCGATAATAATTGTGCCAAGTTTTTTTTTATTGAATATCATCTACAATCAATTACAGAAACCAAAGACTAATCTCTTAAATTGAGTCAAACTATAATGAATGACGCAGTTCTTTTTAAAATGATTTAACATTGTTGTATTCTCAGATTGTTGTATTCTCAGACCTACGCTGATTTATACACACCCACACAATAAAATTAAGATAAAACTAAATAGAACAATCTAGTTAAAAAAATACAATATTTAAATAAAAAGGGAAGTGGATGTATGAGATGTGTAGTAAACGAGGTTGTTAGACACAAGTCAAAACATTTTAATTTTCAAACTTGTGTATGTCTTCTACTAGTATAGCATTGTGTCAGAAAACTGCGCATCCAAGTAATAATATGTATAAAAATGGAAAAAGGAAGAGGCTTTTAACTCATTGCTAGAAGAGGCAGAATCTATGTCTGTACGGAATTTGCCTCGTGGATCCACGGGCGGGCAATGACCAAAATAATGTTTACTCATTCATAGTAAAGTTTATACGCATATTTAATTTGATAATAATGTCAATTAATACTTTCTTCAAAAAATAATGTCAATTAATACTATTAATCGGTGTTTGTACGAAGCATATGTAGAAGTAGAAGTAATATTTATAGAATTTCGGCGACCTTGTCTTTTTGGTTTAACTATATCTTGTATACCTTATTCATTTCGGAAGTCTATTTTATGGGTCAACGGTATAATGTATACGCTACTCAGTCTATTTCATGGGTCAACGGTATCATGTATACGCTACTCATTTCGGAAGTTGATTTTATGGGTCAACGATATCATGTATATGTTACTCATTTTTGAAGTCTATTTTATGGGTCGACGGTATCATGTATACGCTACTCATTTCGGAAGTCAATTTAGTGGGTCAGCGATATCATGTATATGTTACTCATTTCGGAAATTTATTTTATGGGTCAACGTATCATGTATATGCTACTCATTTCGGAAGTCGATTTTATGGGTCAACCATATCATGTATACGTTACTCATTTCTGAAGTCTATTTTATGGGTCAATGGTATCATGTCTACGCTACTCATTTTGGAAGTCGATTTTATGGGCCAACGATATCATGTATACGTTACTCATTTCAAAAGTCGATTTTATTGGTCAACGGTCACTTTTACTATATCATTCATACATTACTCATTGAATTATGAAAGTTGATTTTATGGGTCAACGGTCACTTCAAGAAGTGGTCTCGAATATTTATAAAGATAGGTTAACTGTCATTCTAAATTCTCAATTTGCAAAAGTCACGTGAGTCATCTGATCTCTATCGAATAACTGAGATCAACTCGATTGAGTGATCACAAGAACTATTGACTATAGATTGTCTTTATCTTAGTCAATGTCTAGTCCTTGGAAGCTAAAAACTCCTACTTTTGGTTCCCTAAATCTTTGGTGGTGTGGTTAAAATATTTGATGATTATTGGTGGTAAATAGAGCCTTTACATTTGGGAATTTGTGTATTTGAAGATAGCCATAAGGCATGCTAGACAATGCTTTGGGCACCCTGCCTCTTTACCACCGTTACTCTTTGATGCTCTTATGTTGGATATAAATATAATATGGTGTTACTGTTGATGTTTTTAGTTTAACATATTTTATACTACTAATTTGTCCCAACTTTTTGCAGCATTTACTATAATGCTTTTGTTCAATGTTGTTTTTTACATTAAATTAGTTAATACCATAAACGGCCTTGACAATTTTCGTTCTGTTTTTAGGAAATCGATCATAGGAGGTTGAGATTCCTTTTCCAAAAGGAGTTGAAGAACAGTGATGTTAGCTCCCTTAGGAGAATGGTGTTGCCTAAGGTTTGGCCTTTGCTTATAGACTTAATTTCTCTGTAGCATTATCTGTGAAATAGTTTCAATTAACTACATTTAAAACCATCATAACCTTATAATATAATAAATTTATTATAACTTGCAGAAAGCAGCAGAGGCTTTCCTTCCTGTCCTTGAGTCAAAGGAAGGAATTCTTCTCAGCATGGATGATATAGATGGTCTTCATGTATGGAGTTTCAAATACAGGTCTGCTATGCGCATACATTGTTGGTTAATTGTCATAGCCACAAAATAAAATCAGAATGAAATTTAATGCAATTACATTCGGAACTCGATTCCATGTACAGTCACACACTTAAACGGTCGCAGATCTTAGCCGTTAGATAAAGAATTGTTGACTCATTTGAAATTGTATTTTAAAGTCGATTTGGGCGAATTCATAATACGGTTATATTTCTATTTCAATACTGCAGGTTTTGGCCTAACAATAACAGTCGGATGTATGTGCTTGAAAACACTGGTATGTTGAATTAACTTAAAATACTTCTCTAATTCCATTTGAGAGTTAAACTTTGCTTAAAAAAATATTAGTTTGTTAAATATTTTCAGGAGACTTTGTTAGCACACATGGTCTACGCTTTGGAGACTCTATTATGGTTTACCAAGATAATCATAATCACAATTATGTATGTGCTTAACAAGAAAACTAAGGAGAACTGATTCTTTTTCAATTCTCAAAATCCATTAAGCTGTTTCTTAACCATGTACTTTTTTTCCTGTCATATGCATTACTACAGGTAATTCAGGCAAAGAAAGCTTGTGATCAAGATGAGTATATGGAAGAAGCTAATGATACAATCAATCATATCTTCGTCGATGATTATGAGGTGAACAAAAGTTGCTTTGATGTAGCTTATCCTGCAATGAATGATACAAGCATGTCATTTATATATGACACAACCATCTCAAATGATTCACCACTTGATTTTTTGGGTGGATCAATGACAAACTACTCAAGAATTGGATCAGTTGAAACATTTGGCTCTGTTGAGAATCTGTCGCTTGATGACTTCTATTGAGGTCATTTCTACATATGAAGGGCACTAACATGGTTACTTGGAAGGTGGGTTCCTCCATTTTGGTACTGAGAAAAATGAAAGTGTGTTTTTTTGTTCTTTTTGTGGTTGTCATGACAATGGGAGGAATTGTGTAGAATAAAAGAGTAGTCAGTGGACATGTTTTTGTGTTCCTCTCTCTTGAACAAGGTTGGGACTGCTCTACGATGTACTATTGTTTATAATTTTTGGTGGATAACATCTATATAAATTATCTTGAATGTTTCAGTATAGATCGTTTAATTTTTAATCTTTAAGTATTAACCTGAACTCTAACAAGAGTATTATTGCTAAACCAACTTTGACAACGTCTAGTGTAGAATTCTAATACAAAAGCTAAGTTTGCTTGAAGTAGGAAATGATAAAAAGTGATAAGGGAAATATATATGTAAATCAGTTGGGTTAACTTAACATCAAAATACATACACTATATTTGACATCGTATATGTTTATTTTTATTTTTTTAACTTTTACAACCCACACATTTTAAAAATACACGTTACAAATTAGAGCACATCATATTTGGCATCAACATATAAAGTTAAAAGTAAAAAGTAATCTATATCTATATGGCTAGTATTTATAGACTTAAACAATCAAATAAAGCTAAACTAACATGGTTTGCCACTTGGTCCATTTGGAATGAAATGTATATAAGCAAAAAAATAATATCTAAATAGACAAATGTATTTTTGATTTTTTGAATCATTGTTCTTTTCTTTCTTTTTTTCCTTCTGAAGGAGAAACATTTTTCTTATATTTAAATTCGGATGGAGTACTTACAACACACATGCTACATGCTACAGCATGTAAGATTGGGAAATTTTTTAGTCTGCTAAGCCACATAACAAAAAAGTTTTTGTACCAACTAGTTGATTTCTCATTCTCAATCAATCGACCAATTGTCTACCATGTCTCTCATTTGAAGGAAATGTGTCTCCATACACGTTTTGGATTTAATCAACTACTATTTTCGTCTCACAATATTAGTCATTTAAAGTTTGTGCACGATTATTAAGAAAATCATTAATTTTGTTGATTTTAATGATAAAATTAGTAACATTTACTAAAACACCCTTATTAATTGTAGTTAGTGGAATAGTTAAGTTTGATGAAATTCAATAAATAAAGGTATAGTAGTGAAAAAAAATGTTAAAGAGACAATAATTGTGAGACGGAAGGAGTAATAATCTATCCAATCGACAAAGGCATGAGACGGTCCACCACCTTGATCAACCGAGCATAAATTGACTATGCTATGAATTTGGTCAATTCATCATAGTCTCCAAAATCACCTTCAACTTCTTCAGATATGATATTATTTCTTAAGATGTATCCCAAATCTCGAACTATTGCAATGGTTTGGTGCGTCAGATCTATAGTTTCGAACCAAACCATAACTAACTTTTTAAAAAAATAAAATATATTTTTTGAATTGAATGAACTTTTTTTTGGATTGAATTGTTTCAAATTGTTATTATTTATTATTTTATAATTAGTATTAGAAAAAATAAAATGAAAAAGAACCAAATCAAATATTTGACTATTTTTAAAAAAGAAAACTAAATTAAACCACTAAACCGAACCAAACTATACTGGTAAATCATGAACTGAATCAATGGTTCAATTCATGAACTGCTGCTTGCGGTTCGGTTTAGTTTTATAGTTTTTTTTTTAACACACCTAGTGCCCATGATTAAGTGGTCATGCATGGTAAGAGGTGCTTGCATTATGTCTAGTTTTGTAACCAATTTAGTATTGGACCTTGTAGCGACCTCAAAAGTGACCATCACAATCACGATTAAGTATATTACGATCGTCGCGACCACCATTTTTATTAGAAAATTGTTGTGATTGCTCGAAATTTGACGACGGGGCAGATTTGTCTCAATTTCTTAGGCTTGAAAAACACTAACAGAAAGGCCTAGTAGAGAATATGTATTCATCTTTTCCAATTTTGATTCATGTGAAAGAAGTATCAACTTTCTTCGATGCCGAGAAGTACAACTAGAATATATTCAAGCTTCTTTGCAATGTGAGCTTGAGTTGCCAATAGATTCAAGGATGTCTGCAATGTTTTAATTCGTGAAAGGTATCCAACAATTGTATTTTCACCTTTGGTGATGATCTTGAGTTCAAATAGGAGATGTCTCAAATTTGTAGTGATTTGTATTTTGTAGAATACATGAATTTTATCCTAAATTATATACGAATGAACGCATTGAACGACTCATGCTAGAATAGAGTTGAATAGAGTGGTGAGAAGCCACATGAAAGTGAGTCATGTTGTTCCCACTCAATGTTTGTTGGATTTTCAACATCATTGGAATGATAAATCTCACTAATATTACATGGTATAATCATTAGATTTGCCACATGATAATGAAGATTATGAGTACGAATTATTCCTTCAACTTATTGCTTCCTTGAGTGAAAAAATTTCTCGTTTGATAGTGGTTTGTTGAACATAAGTCTTGAAGATGTTTTTCGAAGACGACAAAAGAACAGGAGTTTGATTCTGATCTGTTTATTTAAAATCATCTTTCTGATTCTAAGTTATGGTTACGATTGAATTCAAGCTCGAGATAGCATATAGAAAGTGAGAGAAAATTGAAGAAAGTAGAATTATTGATTTTTTGTATAGTGACAATTACATTACCCATCAACTCAAGTAGCTATACCCACATTTTTTTTTGACAAATATACTCGTATTTTATTGGTGGGTAACGAAGTTGCACAAAAAAAAACCGGACATTAAAATTGAACTTGATAATGTCCAACAAATATAACTCAGTCAAAAAGAATGTTGCAATATGCAAGGACTGGAATTTACTTTGATTTTTTTCGTTTAATTTTTAAATTACTATTCTATTTGACAAAAATAAAATAATGAACTCAATAATCAAAACTATTTTCTTGTCTCCCTCTCCAACAAGCCGGCCATAGTTTTCCATCTCTAGGTTTTTTCTTACAGTTTCTTCATTGAGGGGTGGTTTTGGGTCAATTCTTGACCTGAAATCATCCCTCTTCATTTTTTTTTCTCTATTTCAATCTAAATAAGTGATTTTCACACAGATCTAGGTTTTTTTTCTTTGTGATTTCATCATCTAAGTGTGGTGGTTTGTTGTTCGTCGTCTTGTGCGGCGTTGTTTGATTTTCCGTCTTCGTGCGGTGTTTATTTGATTCTTACAGAAAGATCGATTATTCAATCAAAGATTTGAACTTCAACGTTGCAGATCCGAAGGACATGGATATTCCGATCACTTTAATTTTATCATATATTTTTTTAGGCATTATGCCGTTATATGCTATTAACTTAGATGTTGTGAGATTGTTCGCAAATTCATCCTTTACGGTTTTAGCGGTGTTGAACGATGTAATCTCTCGGTTTTTGTTTTTGTAAAAAAAAAAAATCAAAACTATTTTCTTGAACTGACATTCTTTTTGAACGAAAAACATGTAATTTTTTACTTTTTTTTTTTTTGACAAGACATGATATATATATTTTTTTAAGAATGGATAATTGGTAAATAAGTTGGGCATTGAGATGCAGTGATAATAAACACAATCATCGTCAGAAACACAACACTCGTAAAAAATAAAATGGCAAACAGGTACTGGGTGGTGTCTCTCCCCGTCCAGAACAACAACTCTTCTTCTTCTTCGATTTGGAACCAATTGCAGCAAAACATCTCTAAGCATTCCTTCGATACTCCTCTTTACAGAGTAACTCTCTCACTAATCATCTATTTAATAAACCATCACGCTTCATTACTGTCTCTAATCCTTTAATTAATCCATCGATCTTCTTCTTCACAGTTCAACATTCCCAATCTCCGCGTTGGAACCCTAGATTCTCTCCTCTCCCTCAGCGATGATCTCACCAAGGTTAATTTCCGATTTTCCTCTTTCATTTCCCAATTTCACGATCTCTCATAATCCTTTGATTTGATCTATGAATATTTTTATGCAGTCTAATGCTTTCATGGAAGGTGTTTCGAGCAAGATCAGGCGTCAGATTGAAGAACTTGAGCGAGTTTCCGGTGTTAATACTGCTGGTCTCACCGTTGATGGAGTTCCTGTTGATTCATACTTGACTAGGTTTTGTTTTATCTCTTTTTATCGTTGATCTGTTGATAGTTTGTTTTTGTTTGCGCTGATTGCCGTTTTTGTATTGGATCTAGATTTGTTTGGGATGATGCTAAGTATCCGACTATGTCTCCTTTGAAGGAGATTGTTGATGGCATTCATAGTCAAGTTGCTAAGATTGAGGATGATCTCAAGGTTTTCATTTTCTTCACAATCTTTAGTACTAGTTCGATTCGATCTATATGTTTGATTTCATGGATGTGATGAGTAGTTGGTAATAGTAACATTATATCCATTTGGTATTCATTCTGTTATTTATGCTATTAGTGTTGTTGAATAACAACTATAGTGGCGCTATAGTGCTATTGCATAGCGGAATTTGAACAAATCGCTAGTGTCTGCGACATGTTATTTAGTACAAAATACTGTGAAATAACAGATATGATGGCGCACTGTTGCCTAGTTTTTTTTTTTTTTTAAGTGCGCAAATTCATTTATGAAAAAAGCAAAACAAAAGACTGGGGGTTTGAACAAACCGCTGTTTTCCGCTATCCATAATTGACAACTAGTGAGATAGCAACTAGTTAGTTATTGTAACTTTCTTGCCTATTGCATGGCTAACTGCTTTAAGTCTTTGCATTCTTTTGGTTAATTGAGTTTTTTATTGCTACCAATTTATATCTGATTCAACAGTGTGTCTTCTGCAAAATTTGTAATGAGCGACGAATCCAAAAAGTTTAGTTCCGGGACACGATATTCATACACAAAATACTAGTGGGGCAGTAAATTCATGATATTTCATATATGAATGGTCTGCGGAACAGCTTCAGTGTTTTCTTATAATAGCATATTTTGGTCCTGTTTGTTTACGGGTTTCCTACTTTCCCAATTGATTGTCTGTTTCTTAATTTTGCACCTTATTTATATATATATGTATGTATGTATGTATGTATGTATGTGTGTGTGTGTGTGACATATGTCGGCCAACTAATATATAATAATGAGAAAGATTGCAATCTCAGTGGGTGCAAATGCTCCCAATGTGGCCAGCTAATATTTATATTTGTAATTATGTGCCATATAGAGCTGATACATCAGTTTGTGGAGCTTGGTCTTTTTAATTTTGGGTTTGTAATTAGTATCATTACATGCCTAATTCATAAATTGATGCCAGAGGGGAACAATCTTGACTTTTCTAAAGCGAAGAGGATCGCAGATTACATATTCTCTTAAAGAGGGACTAATTGAGGATCTCAAACATTGATATAAAATTTAGTGGTCGTTATAATAATAAAATATATCCCTATTTGTCATAAACTATTGATTTGTTAGAGTCCGTTTTGCCATCAAATATTTCCTTCTAATGTTACCCTTATGCTTTAGAGATCCAAATCCCAGTGAGCAGAGTATTGAATCTACGAACTCTGTTTGGTTGATAAAAATATACCAAGTTTTCCTACTGTGATCCATGTGCTTTAGGTAACCTTTTTTGTGATGCCACTATTGAACTGTTTACTGAGATCAGTTTATTGCACAGCTCGGTCTAGGGATAGTTTTTTAGCCATAAGCTTATCTTGCAAGGCCGAGAAAAAGAATAAGATCAGACCACCTGCCAATTCACACCTATGGTGAAGGATTCACCTTTCTCTCTCTACTTTACCTTCAGAGTCAAAGATAGGTAGACATTATTCTCATTCTAGAAACATGCTATTTTTTTACCTCTATTAGAGTTACATACGATTCTAAAAAAAGGGAATCCTGGTGCACTAAAGCTCCCGCATATGCAGGGTCTGGGAAGTGGTCTCACCATTTGGTGTATTGTACGCAGCCTTACTCTGTTTTTACACAAGAGGCTGTTTCCAGGACTTGAACCCATGACCTTTCAGTAACGCGACAACAATTTTACCGTGCGCCAAGGCTTGCCCTTAGTTACATACGATTCTATTGTGGGTAATTTTTGGTTTGAAGACCTCAGTTTGTCCAAGATTGGGTAGAAGTTGTTGAGAAAATAATGTAGAAGATATGGACAATTTTCTTGTTGTCCCCAATGTCTGGGATGATTTGTCCTATGAATTTTACTTTGTGCTGTTTGGTCCTCATCTGCAATGTTGGCTTCAGCTCGGTCTCTCGCATTTAAAAGAATTTCATTTTAGTTCCTGAAGGTACATAGGAATTTACTGCCATCCATCTTAGCCATGAATGAGATACACTGCAAATGTAATAGTATCGTGCTGATATCTTAAATCAATATCTTAAACTTTAAGAAGTTTTGGATATTGAAATTTGATAGCTAATACTTCCTCCGTCCCTTTTTATAAGCACCTTTCACACTCGCAGAAGGGGTGCTTTTTAATGAACTGAGGGAGTACTTAACTAACAGGCAGACTATCTTGGAATTGTTACGCAAAATAAAACATTTAGAAACGGACGGGTGGAGATGAAAAAAATAATAAAGCATATGGATTATCTGGATTTAGAGGTGATGAGAAAGCAAATACATGATTTCGCTAGAAAGGTTGAAATTATAAGATTTAAGAATAAAATTATAAAATAACATACTTTATTGATCTAAGGGGGGAGTGGATCCTCTCATGTTGGGGAAAAACAGTGAATCATGTTTTTAATCCCAACCATTCAGTCCCCTAGCTCTAAAGCTGTCGAAACAGGCTACCCGACCCATTTATTTTAGGGTCAGCCGGAATAGACTTTGTGTTTATTGGGCTGAGCTTAAAAGCCCTGTTTAAATATGGACTCTAAAAATACTATCTGAGTCCGGCCCTTTGCAAACTGTGGGCTTGACGGGCCAGCCTGTCATATAATTTACCTTTTAAAAAAATTGATGTGCCTTGAATTGTCAGACCACGTCCACTTGGTTATACTGCAAATAAAATGCCAAAATCTGATGAAGCAAAGAATTGTAGTTATAAGAGTTTTCAGCATATGTAAACTCTGAAGGTAGCAACTCTTTTTCACAATGATGGAGTGATGGACAACATGCGATTTATATGTCCTTTTTTCCCCCTTAATTAGTATAAGATTTATTTACTTTTTGATGAAAAGATATAAGATTTATTTGTCTTATACTAGTATAATAGTATATGGCACTTTGATCTATTTCATAATAATCCAATGAACATTTTTTTCTGAGAAATATTACAAAGAACATCCGTAGTCCTATTTATTTTGCATTGTGTGGATTGATATTTCTACTTGGGCATTGAAAATTTGTCTTTCATGCCAGGTTCGTGTTTCGGAGTATAATAATATCAGAAGTCAGCTCAACGCTATAAACCGAAAGCAAACTGGAAGGTGCGGATGTTTTACAAATTATGTAGTTTACAAATTTAATGTATTCTATTTTTTAGCTGACTGCTTTACTATTTCAGCTTAGCAGTTCGTGATCTTTCTAACTTGGTAAAACCAGAGGACATTATAACTTCAGAACATTTAACTACCCTCCTTGCGATTGTTTCCAAGTATTCACAGAAGGATTGGCTTGAAAGCTATGAAACATTGACTAGCTATGTGGTAAGATATATCATATTCCATAGAAAATATGAATACTACTTCCTTGTGGTCATTGTAAATGAGTTATTATTAAAAAAATCCCTGTAATTCATCTAAACATTCCAATAATGTTTGTTCACACCTTTGAATAATTTCAAGTATGCTTTTGTTTTTCATTGCTTTATTACTTGTTCTACTTCTAATTAGGTTAAATATTTTAGGTCCCAAGATCTTCTAAGAAGTTGTATGAGGATAATGAATATGGTCTTTATACTGTAACACTCTTCAATCGTGTGGCAGACAATTTTAGAACTAGTGCACGTGAAAAAGGGTTCCAAGTAAGTATTTCTTTTAATTAATTTTGCATATTGTCTTCAATTTGTTAATATTGGTAATATCTGTATAGTGGAATTTGTGAGACACATAATGCTGAGTGTTTTAGTATCGAATATCAATTCATAATTTGGTGACAGGTGTTTAATGGAATTTTTTTGTCTTCGTATTCAGATTCGTGATTTTGAATACAGTCCAGAAACACATGAGGGCCGAAAGCAGGAGTTGGATAAATTGATGCAAGATCAGGAAAGTTTGAGGGGTTCTCTGCTGCAATGGTGCTATGCCAGTTATGGAGAGGTATTATGCACTTGCTCATTACTTCATTTAATTTTGTAGAAATACCCAAGAATATATTAAGACTGAATTTTCAGATAGCATTAGAAAAACCAAGGTGGTTATGGGAAACGTATGCCAAGTTAAATGACTATTTTCAAGCTGTACTTCTTATATCTTGACGGGTCTGTTTTTCGACTAGCCTCTCAGGCTGAGGCTGACATTATGGAGTTACTTAGCTTACGTTTGACGTGTTATCCTAAAATGCCATGGTTCTTCTCGCTGACAACTTTTACTTTATACTTTTTGAAGGTTTTCAGCTCCTGGATGCACTTTTGTGCTGTGCGTTTATTTTCTGAAAGCATTCTGAGATATGGATTGCCTCCGTCTTTCTTGGTACTATACTCTTCTAGACAAGAAGTTTGATCTTATCACCAACCCCCTCCCCCCAAACAATATTTTTTTTACCACTGATCATTATTGGGTCTTCTGTTGATTCCAGGCATGCGTCTTAGCTCCATCTGTAAAAGCCGAGAAGAAAGTGCGTTCAATCCTTGAAGGGTTGAGTGATAACTCAAACAGGCAAGTAGCTAATTAATCTATGTATTGTCTCATTTAAATTATATGGCTTGTAGTAATCTTAGACACTACCAAGCCTGATTAACATGCCGGAAGACAACTGATGGATTTAAGTTTCCACATTACCTTTTCCTTTGAGGGGGAGGGTTGATCACTTGTTTTTGTTGGATATAAAGGAAAACATGCAAAGTTTCAGAAAGCCTTTAAATTTTATATTTTTGAAGAGTCAGTCACTGCCAAATTTGATAGTACTTCAACTGAGACTTTCATGAAACCTCTTCATGAAATTCTTTAAAAGGCTCAAACTCCAAACATATTCACATTTTGACAGTTAGGAATGTACATATTTGGTGTTGAACGATGCTAATTTAAACTCTCTTTTTTTTTTTTTATTATATGTTAACACCTTTTACATCTACATTAAAGAATAGTGAAAGTTAAATGAGTTTGTTCGTCTGTTGCTTAATATATATGTTTCTTTATTATTCAAATTCAAATCAAAAAACACTGTACGGGTCTCTTTGTTGTGACCAATATACAGAACTTGCTCTAGAAAATAAGAAGTTATGGTTATTGGTTAGTGGATAGTTATTTGAAATTTTAAAACGTTTCTACTCTCTTGATTCTCTAAATAAAATAATTGATTGAGATGCTAGAAAAACAGTCAGGAAACTTTATGTTTGCCAACTCTGCTCAAAATCTAAATTTGAGACGCCATCCCCTGTATTATTATGCTTTACCAAAACTTGCTTCTCTCATGTTTTGATACATACAGACCATATTTAACTGTCTTTGCTTTTGTAATTTTTGTCTCTTAATTTGATTGACTATTCTTACATGGTAATATTGTGCAGTGCATACTGGAAAACCGATGAAGAGGTAGGTGCTGGAATGGCTGGCCTAGCAGGTGAAGCGGATACTCACCCATATGTTTCCTTCACTATCAATCTTCTCTGAGCGCAACTGGAGACAAGCCCTATTTCTTAATTTAGATCCGCTAAGGGTTCTCTTGGACAGCAATAATGCCAAAGCCAGAAAGGATTTGAAGATTTTGTACATTGCTATCATATTTCATTCTTTGTTATTATTTATATATAATTGGAGTAGTCGAGGTTTCAACGGGGTCTAATGAATTTCATGGGCAGAGTCCGTTTCCAGGATCACTGTCCACTTGTATTGTTTCATGTAAGTTCATGTTTGCGATATTTGGACTCGGGAGAACTTATGCTCTCTAGAACATTTCTTCATAAAATAATACAATCATGTGTGGGAGGGATACTTATGGCATATGCCATAAGTAAAATAATAAATGTCACTTGTACGCCGTCAACTTTATATTGTTGTGTGGGGATGCTTATTTTACACCACCTTTTATTATCGACATAGTCAAAACTGTAACAGATAGGTTGAAATTTATTTATGCTATTCCATAAATTTGTCGGTTAAAGTTAGGGGCATATTTGCACATCTTTTGTGTAAAGATAATTTTGTGAACCGTAGTATTGTCCTTACGAATGGTATTGTGTTTAAGTGGTTCTGGTATGAAGAAAACCATTGATTTTTTTTTAATGTCAATTTTTTTAGTAATGTATATAAGTGGTGAGCCAGAAATTTTGAATAGGGGGATATATACATGGAATATGCATGAAGCTAAACACACCTTCAAAACATTGTGGGGGCCACTAGCGTATGCCGTAGAGGTGTTTGGGGGTGTGATTTTGATACTAAAAGTCATCGAATATGAAAAAAACACGTGGTTTGGTTGACTTTTAAAATAAAATTTGAACCAAACCAATTTGGTTTAGATTGGATTGGATCAATTGGTGGGGTTTTTTTTAGACAATATAATTTTTTGTTTTCTACATTCAAATCAAGTTAAAAAGATAAAACACAACATATTTTCAGCAATGTTTCTAACAATGCTTTTAATTTTATTTTCATAAAACAATGTTTAGGACCGTCAATTATTAGAGTTCTCAAAAGAGACTACCTAGTTTGTTTAGGGCCGGCCCTAATAGACTTCGGGTTTTGTGTAAAAATAATTATATTTAAAAATGATAAAAATAATGACATCTTCAATTATTTAAAAGTAAAAAAGAAAACCAATGATTTTTTTTATTTTACTTTCGTATGGTTAAATTGTTACTCCAATATTAGCATAGGCGACCCATTAGTAAATATTAAAAAAATCGAGAGCTTCTCAAAAACTATATTGAGAGCTAAATCTTCATTTACACCTTCACAGGTAGAACCCTAACTGTTGATGCGCTGCGTACAATCCAATTGTGCGAGGAAGAAGACAAAATGCAGCGACCGATAATTTCTGAAGCAACAGCACAATCGGCGGACAAGATGAGCAGTTTACCGGACGCGATTCTGAATCAGATTCTGTCTCGTCTCCCTACCAAAGAGGCAGTTGCCACAAGCATTCTCTCAAAGACATGGATTCATCTCTGGAAATTTATTGACGTTATCGATTTCACCGACATCACACTGCATGATACTGATTCTACTTACAGTTTCAATGATTCTATGCACTCCATTTTGCACTATCTACATTCATGTTAAGAACAAAAGATCACGAAATCGACAGGGTTGTTCATTTTATTCAAATCCAGGAGGTTGGTTTTATTTTGAATATCATGCATTGCTACTTCAATCTATACAAACACCGACATTTCATATTGACAAAGCCTGTCATCATATCTTAGAATTTGCACTATTCGTAACTTTTTAGGCCTAGAAAGTGAGCTTATGTTAGCAAAATATATTTTGAAGAATGCAAAAAATCTACAAATCTTGGAAATCTGGAACCAAAGGGAGCAAGCTAATATAGAAAGAGCATTGTCCACATGCCCAAAGGCCTCTGCAACATGTCAACTTTTATTTTACTGATAACATATAGACTATGTAAATACTAGTTTCTCTATCCTGCTTGCTGTTTCATTAGCTTCTATTTGGTTGTTTGAACTTTCGGCTATTATGAACGTCATGACTTTGTCTCGGCTGCATAAATGAAGGAAGAATGATCTTTAAATGATTTAATTTTCACTCATCTACCTTACCTGTTTATTTATTGAACCTGTTTATGACTTCAATTACATCAAGTCTTATCCGTTATACAGATACTTGTATGCTAATTTCATATTTGATGCGCAACCACAAGGGGCAAAGGGTTGTGTATTAAGATCACATAAGTAGATGTCTTCTCAAAGGAATCCATGTCTGTCTTTTGCAAATTTTAAGATGTGGGAGACAATATTCATATATTAAATCCCAATGGGGCACTAACTATATGATATTTCGTATGAGTGGCCTGCGGAACAATTTTGGTGTTTTCTTAGAATATTTTGGTACCGTTTGTTAATGGGTTTTCTGCTTTCCCAATTGATTGTCTGTTGTTTCTTTGTTCTGAACCCTGTTTATATTTGAGTTGAAGTGCCTATTGTACTCTCATTTTAGTATATAACTTATTTGTGTGTGCGCGCGCGCGCGTGCGAACGATGAGAAAGATTGTAATCTTAGTGTGTTCAAACTTCAAATGCTCCCTATGTGATGAATGTGGATCCACCCGTTTGTAATTAAGTGCTATAAGTTGATACATCAGTTTGTGGAGTCTTCCTCTATAATTTTGGTTTTGTAATTTGTTTCATTATTACATGCTTAATTTCTAAATTGACGTCCAAGAGGAACAAACACGGCTTCTCTAAATTGAAGAGGATAGCAAATTACTCATTCACTTTAGTGGGACGTATGGAGGATCTCAAACATTGATATGAAATGTAATGGTTGTTATTATGCTAAAATATATCCGTATTTGTCACAAACAATTGATTTATTAGAATCTGGTTTGCCATCAAATGTTTCCTTCTAAAATTTGCCTTATGCTTTAGACGAAAGTTTGTCTACGTTGATCCATGTGCTTTAGGCTCAATTGAAAGTAAATATATCAATGTTCAGGTAAACCTTTTTTGTGATGCCACTATTGAACGGTTAACTGATATCAGTTTATTGCATAACTCAGTCTAGGGGTGGTTTTTTAGTCATAAGCATATCTCCGGAGGCTGAGAAAAGGATTAAGATCACACCACCACACCTATGGTGAAGGATTCACCTCTCTACTTTATCTTCAGAGTTGCAGATGGGTAGACTTTGTTCTCAATCTCATTTTAGTAACATGATCTTTGATGACCTCTATTAGAGTTACGGATGTTACTATTTTGTGTAACTTCTGCTTAAAAGACCTCCGTTTGTCCAAGATGGTGTTGAAGTCGTTGAGAAAAAAATCCAAAAAACACGGACAATTTTCTTTTTGTCCCCGATGTCTGAGCTGATCTGATCTATCCTATGAATTTTACTGTGCTATTTTGGTATTGGTTTCAGCTCGGTCTCTCATTTTTAAAAGAAATTCATTTTAGTGATGTAGCATACTGCTTTCTGAAAGCAATATTTTCTACTCTATTAAGCTCTGTATATTGAAATTTGATAGATTAATACTTGACAGGTAGACTATTTTAGAATCGTTAAGCAATATAAAACTTTTAGAAATAGATGGGCGGAGTTAGGGAAGGAAAAAAAAAATCAAGTATATGGATTAGTTGTAGAGATGTTAAGAAGCAAATACATAATTTTACTAGAAAGGTTTTTTTTTTTTTCTTCTGAAAGAATTTTACTTGAAGTTATAAGAAATAAGAATAAAAATGTTCTCTTAATGATATGAAAATCGTACCCAAAATTGAACATATTAGAGGGGGTTGGGATCCAACATGAGAAAAAAAATGAACATGAGAGTTTGAGGTTTATTTAGTACTGGTACTGGGTAACTAGATGCTTTTACATTTTTCAAAAACTTGATCAGGAGGATACATTTGTCTGGCCATGTGTATTAGTAACTAGATGCTTTTCCATTAGGCTTATATATTCACCTTGAATGGAGGTGTCATGGTGAGCTATGTGTTGGCTAGATGTTTAACTTCTTTCCTCCATTCATGCAGTAGCACCTTGTTCTCTAGGTGTATAATGAATTCCAAAGACAATTGAAAAGAATGAATGTTCCTGAATACTAAGACTAAGCTACTCTAAAAAAACCTTTTCACCTTCATTCATTTTAACAATTACATCCATCGACTCCCAACATATAGCTTTTGCATATTCTAAACAGCTAACTAATGACTCACTCTAATGAATCTATCTAGTTAATTTTATAAGAGAAATGATAAGTAAACACAAAATTGGTGTGATCGTGCCACAAATAGCTTAATTTTTAGATGGTTTTTTCAATAGTTACCTCAAAATAGCTCACTTAGCTGCTGAAAAAAACAATCGTGAGTCGGAAATTACACATTAAAATAGTCGATTAAGAGTTACGACCAGATCGGAAACAAAATTGAGGTGCCTTTTGAACAACTCTCTAATTCTTTAAGTCAACTGAACCTAAATATATTCAGTTTGAGCTCATGTTGAGTCGTCATATGGACAAATAAACAAATCAACTTTTAATAAAGAAAATTGTAAAAAAAAAAAAAATAGTTAATAAACATAGTGACGAAGAGAAGTATATTAAGAGACTCAATAGAATACAGACAATTTTCGCTGACCATAAACCAAGAAGCAAGAATATGAAACCAGCTAAGAATGCATAATACGGCCTTGGATTCTCTCAACCGTGAAAAAAACAAAAAAACTTGAGAGGGTTAAGTGAATGTCTTCGCCATTAAAATGTATTGGATTTTACAACTTATGGAGTCTAGTGCATTTTAATGGTAAAATCATTCACATAATCCTTTTAAATTTTTTGTTTACGATTGAAAAATACAAATAATACATATGTAATGTAAGTAGATGTATTTTATAATGATGAGAGAGAGATAGAGTTTGCTTTGCAATGAAAAAATCTATGTAACATTTTCATTTTCCAAACTTGCTTCAAATTTATGCGAGCAATGCCCTCGTCCAGGAATTTTGAAAGGTGGCTCAAATCAGCATTCACATGGTGAACAACTACATCAAACAAGTCATTCATTGGATTTGGCGTTGGAAGATTAATATAAAAGATGTTATTTAAACTCACTTCTTCGCATGAACATGTGCTCTAAGAACATACAATTCAAAACACTTTCTTCCAGCCAGGTATAAATAATAATGAACAATTAATCTAAGCGTATGACAACTTTACTTTGCTTAATAAAAAAAATAAATAGCAAGAAAACAGACATTGAGCTGACATGGTAAAAGACGTTGAAATACAAAAATAGATATGAAAATCATTTTTTTACCAACAAAACACATTCCGGATGAAAATTAATCAGGTAAACTAGAAGAAAAATTGATCTCAATCGAGGCATTGCATATCCGCCCATGCTTAGGCATAGACAACAAAACAAATGTGTATTCCTTTTGACAGAGGCGTGTAGTAACCCTAACACGCAAAATTATATCATTCCTAGCTACGAAGTTTTCAGCAACTGGAAGGATGCGAGCAAAACCATCCTACCAAAAATTAAAATAACAAAATGCAAGAAAATTGGAAACAATGTCTGAACTTGAAAAGAATATCATCCAACCATGCTTGAGAACTCAAGCAACCTCAGCACTCCTCTGTTTATTTATGGTCCCTATTCGCTGGTTTCCTAAGTTTCTTAAGCAAACTATAAATTGTCGTCATTGTTGGTTACTTCATTACTTTGCAATCTCTGCAACCTCTGCGATGGGAGCAGGAGCAGCACCACCAGTGGTTGGCCTAACAAAAAGAACAAAAAAATTATTAGGCGGATCATTCCACTTAAGAACAAATATATCACAGACAAGCATTTATAAAAACTTACAGCCCCACAAAGACTTTGAAAGCATCATATATTCCCCACTGGGCTCCGGTAAGTGTTCCAATCATAACAATACGGAGAGGGAGACCTCTGGTGAAAAGACCCACCACACCAAACTTCTTAACAGCCTGCATCAAACAGTGGATAACATCCATCATATTAGATATACATATAGAAAACATACAAAACGCAAAACAATTACATAGATATGACCTAGTTGAAACTCACATCACCAACTGTTGCACCTTTGGCGTTGTTCAGAAAAGAGACAAGGTTATCAGCAGGATGAGACACAATTGCACAAAGTACACCAGCAATGTATCCACCAGCAAAACTGACACCAAGTTGCAGCCCTTTGCTGCACTCGTTCTTTGGCTGTGGGATGGCATGCTTATAGATCTGCTCAACAATGGTCTCAAAAGAGGCAAATTTCATCATAGTGTCTGCAAGAAATAATATAATTTAGTTCTACATGTCTTATCATCAGGTAGCATCCCCTTAGGTTCCATCATAAGTTATCTTCCTATTCATACCACATAATGACATGAACAAAACAAGCTGCAAACTTAAATTGCAGAACAGTAAACTTCACCATCAATATTCATACCAATGATTTTCATCATTTCTCAGCAAACAACGATGACAGTAGAAGATATGTAAGTAGGAATAAAAAAAAATCCATAAAAGGATAAAGGTGCTAAGTATTACTAAAATATTATTCATGACAACATAAAACAAATCGTGCACTGAGAATGCATTGTTACATGAAAGTGCTAAAAATGTCATGATTTATGCAATACAGATCATTTAGAACTTTTCGTATAAAGACATTCAAAAGAATGCGACAACTTATATCCTTGACAAACTTTAGGCTTCCTTTTCAATGAATTTTCTAAAACTAATAAGTAGAAGCAGGTAATTAATCCTAAATGATAAATTCTAACAACAAAAATATCAACAGATAAGAATATTTGGATTAAAAATTGACTTGAAGTCCAACAAGGTAGTGCAACATGGCTAACAATCATGACATGAGAAGCAACATGATATAACAAAAAAATAATGTGCAAACTGGAATGCCTCGGATGGTAACGTAAGTGTAACAGGAATTGAACAGCATTCAAAGTGTCCACTCAACAAGAAGGAAATTTCAGTATAGTGCAAACGACCAACTTCAGATGTAGAACTTACATGGAATCTGCCTTCCCCATAGAGGCACTAATCCCTTGTACAGCCTGAAATCAAAAGATATTTAGTTAGACCACATCCTAATTCCTAGCAAAGATCAAAAGCAAAATAATACAATCACACTCATAGAGAAATTTTAACGCTGACAAAGTTTATAAGCATACCCCAAAGCTCCTTCAGACTTGACAAATTTTGGGAGCCCATCACCAAGACCTCTTGCGAAACCGGGCTGAGTTTGAACACGGACTTTAACAGCCTCAAATGGGCAAAGTGCAACGTCGGCAATAACTTCAGCAGATGCTGAACCAGCAAGGTAGATCAAGGTCTTGTATTTGGCTGCATACTCGGGGCCAGCAATATCAGAATAGTACTTCTTAAAGAACTCATAGAACCCAAATTTGCAAGCACCCTGTGCACTGTAACCAAGTAATGTAGGGACCCATCCTCGGAAAAAGCCCTTAACTCCCTGCTCCTTGAACAAAACTCCAAACCCTGATGAGATGCTCTTGTACTTGGCAGGGTCAATCTGAAATCAACAATCAAATAACACATTAGAAGTCAGAACACAATTAATAGCTACAACCAACTAAACAATTCGAATCCTAACACCAACAAAACAACCAGTTTAACAATGCTAGTAATTATCATTGACAATAGAACACATGCATCAAGACTACTTGTCACATATTCACGGAACAATAGCAATTAGTTCAAATTTTGCTATGCATTAGCAATATAGCATCGTCATAACTGTTATCTAACAACACTACTACACACATAAAATCACCTATTCAGTACTTCAAGATAAACAAAATACGAAGTCAAATAATTAGTTGATGTACCAAATACGAATATTCTTCAAAATAATCAAACTCAAAATCTCAACAGAGTAAAACACAGCTAGAATAACGAGTCATAATCCAAGAAAACTACAGGATTTTTAGACAGTAAACTGCACAAAAACAGCATTAGAAAGCTTCATAGTAACAAAATGTAATTGAAATCAAATCTTAACAGAGCACAAATCAAACGATCCTTAAATTTAACACACACAACAAGAGTACTAAAGCACTGAAACTTTTAATCAAAGGTGTGTCCGGTGTTGAACCCGACGTGACAATGACTGATGTGATTACGTACGATTTTATCATTTTTAATTACTACCAATGTCGACGGGTCAATGTCGGTGTCAGTAACTGTTTGTGTCGTCGTGACTCATGAGTAGTGTATGTGCTTCATAACTATTTGTAACTACAAATCACAGATGCAGCAATCCAAGACTAACAAACTAGTATAAAGTCATCAACTAAGTCAATGTTGCAGTTATGAGGATTCATCACAACACAATCCTACTCAAGATCTCAAGCACCGCAAAAACAATGAAATTTAAATTACATGATCAAAGAAAACTGCAAAATTCACAGTAAAAAACTAAAAAAGAAAAACATCGCAAAGCTTCATACTAACAAAATCGTAATTGAAATTCAACAAAGAACAAATCAAACAATCCTCCTAATTTAACATACAACCAGTATCAACAGGTTCGCAGATCTACTAAACCAAAACAACAGTATCACAATCAAATCAAGATCCACAACAATTCAATAACATTCATACAAGCATTTCTCAGATCTAAACACCTTCAAATCAAAGATGAATCGCAACAAGTTAAAACAATAAAATCCAGATCCAAGAAAAAGAAGAATAATATTAGACCTGCATATTACACTTGACTAAGTCAAGAGGAGTAACAGTCATATGAGTAAGACCACAGCTAAGAATTCCACCAGCAGTACAAGCAGCATAGAAAGCAGGCGAATACATCTCGATCTTGCCAAAAGGTTCCTTAGGAGAAGGAATCATGAATCTACCGGATCCAGTTCCATGGAGTGAAGGCGGCGCGGCGGCGGAAGGAGCGGGACCGGAACTGACGATCTGGTGAATAACCGGTAGGGTTTTGGTGGATGAACCGTAGAGAAATGAAGGAATCATGTTTCTACGGTTAGAGGAAGAAGAAGATTCTGATGAAGATTGAGCCATTGCGAGAGAGAATTCGTTAATCGAAGTGAAGCAAAATGAAATGCGAGAGAGGAGGATCAGTCTCTCCCAATTCTTTTGCTTTTTGCACCAATCACTTTGTTTCCACAATTCCACTCTTTACTTTATATCGCTGTGATCAATTTTATATGGACCGAAATGCCCCTTACATTTTGTTGGAATTATCGCGTTGACACTGTTAAAATTACAGTTTTTTTTTTTTTTCAGAGAAAATGAAATAGCCTAAACTTAGTGGAATATTCCGTGAATCTGCTCAGCGAGCGAGTTAAAACTTAGTGACATTAATTAATTTAGTCTCTGAAATTAGACTATGTTGCTCATTTTAGTCCCTAAAATGATCAATAGAGTCTATATTTAGAGACTATTTTGCATTTTCTCTATATTTATAGACTAAAATGACTATTTTTTTTCATTCAGGGACTAAAGTGTTAATTCCCCGAGTTAAAAATAGAGAATACTTTTGTAAAAAAAAAAATAGAGAATACTAGGAAGATGATTTCATCTCATATTATTTGTAATTTTTGTAAAGTTATATTATTTGGTTATTATGATGTAGAATGGACTTTCTCTTCCAAACTTTTGTTTTAAAATAAATATAACAAATTTTATTGTGATCAATAATTATAAATAAGCACTTATAAAGATTAATATGATAATAAGTAAGTATATTGAAGGATTAATACGACAATATAATGAAACATTTTAACATCATATATTATTTTGACTAATAGAGTGTATACTTATGGACTATTTGAAAATTTTGATACATTAAAAGACTATTGTTTTCATAGACTAAAATGACTATTATCCATTTTATTTTCTCATCTTTTTATCTTTTCGTTTTCATTAATTTTGAAAAAGAGATGCTTGAAAGAGAGAATGTATGTGTCTTTAAATGGTTATGGTTTCCTAAGAAGGCAAAGTGGTAAAGAGTTGTTATTTTCTATTGTTGCGAAATTTAAATAAGGTGTAATGTTCTTATTCCTTATACATTGAAGTGGTAAGGTTCCAAAAGTACCACTCAGTTAGTAGCTGCTATAACATTTGGTTTGATGTGGCACGTATTCGAAAAGAAAATTGAAGTAATAGGAGTTTGTCTATCTACAAATCCACCTCTATATGAGTACATATACTTATTAGCCTCTATTTCTATTTTTATTTTTCTTGAGTTTTCTAAGAGCCAACTATATATTGGATTTGTTTCCACTCGTTTAATTGTTTACCTTCTTGTACTTTCCCTTTTATCGATAGCAGCCCTAAACATATTTAAGGTGTGTGATCGCATAAGGCCTCATATTTTTAGAGGTACCATGTTATTGGACCGTATTAGTTAAGACTAATACATACATACATTTGTGTGGGGAGGGGGAGGGAGGAAGAGAGAGAAAGAGTGCAAGCGTGCATGTGTGATTTATATATAAAAATGACAACAAGTTCATACTTCGTATATGACACTAAAAATCTACCTAAGGTCACACCTGCAAATATCTTGAAATGTTACCCATTTTGCTTTAGCATCAAACTCGTAATTATGAAACATTTTAGGATATTTTGAATCACATACATATATGATGTCAAAATGTATCTAATTCACGACTAAAATACCTTTTCCAATAATATTTTTTTCTATTTTCTAATGATTTTTTTTATTCCCCTTTTCGCTCTCAACCTTTGTGTTTGTAAAACTAATAATAGTGTGTGTGCGTGTGTGTGACACATAGAGAGGATCCAAACATATTTATTGTTATTATGATATTCAACCCTTTTCACTTTGTCCAAAAATAAATTTAATTTTATTGTAAGAGGTGGGAATGGTAAGTGCATTAGACACATCACGTGGACAAACATATGATGCAAAACAGTACCGTATGTTGGGCGTACACATACATGCAAAACAGTACCGTATGTTCGTATTTTTCAATAATGGAAATATAGATAAAATATGATGTAACATAAATGGACACAGTTGTTTTCTTTATTTTTCGTGCACACTTGATGCGTGAAGGCTCTGCAGATTCTACAAAACTAGAGTTCGACACGGAGGAAGAAGGCTTAGTCTTTTTCAGAGATGAGTATCTCATATGAATATTTAAACTAGAATCCTTTCTGGACATGAGAAAATTTAATCGATTAGTTAAACTCATATTTTCCACTTGCTCGTCATTAAAGTCGTGATGGACTTCTTGTTCACATTTAACAACTGCCAGGTTAATGGAGATGCTACCCATCATATCCTTGTTAACATTGGGGATTTCATTGGTATCCCAAGGTTCATCCTTGATTTATTTCTTGAAATATCAAGATACTCTAAATGTACCGCGTGCCCAATATTACCTGGTATTTTTCTATTCAACTTATTAAAAGATAAGTTCAATAATTGAACTTGAATGAGTTCAAATAAACCTCTTGGAATTTTTCTAAATAAGTTGATTACTGAAAGGTCAATTGTGCGCCTCTATGAATATGTATTGTACATAAACACATAACTTTGACCTTTTGTAACCAAGTCAACCATGGTACTAAAAGGAACATACCCTAACTCATCCTTAATCATACAAGTCATATTGCCTATACACTTAGGAGTAGATCCTGAAAGTTGATTTTCAGTTGAATCCAAGTGATACAGTTTAGAGAGATTGAATATATCTTGTGGAATCTTTCCTTCAGATTTATTATCTCTCAATACCAACAATTGTAAATGTTATGACGTTTTATTCAGTATGAACCCAAAAAGGGTTGTTCTTATAAGCGTGCAAGTTGTTCTTATAAGTTTTTCTTTAATTCAATAACTTTTAATTTTTTGTCTTCATAAAGGTTGGGTCAAAAAGTAGGGCAACAACTTCATACTTTGCACAATATACTCAAAAAGGTTGGGTTAAAAAGTAGGGCAACAACTTCGTGCCAGTGGTGTGGACGCACGAAGTCCCATTATTTTTGCACCATATTTTAAACTCAATACATGTGTGTGCAAGTGTGTGTGTGTTAATTATACAAAAAGTAGGGCAACAACTTCATACTTTGCACAATATACTCAAAATCTCAGAGATAATCATGAGTGTATAATGTTATTCACTCAACACATTCACACAAAATAGGTTATTTTTTAAAGAGTCTTCTCTTCTACAATTGTATTCAATACATTTGATGTCCCAATATACTACATAGGACCAACTAACAATTGTATTTTATACGTTTGATGTCCCAATATACTACACAGGACCAACTAGACATCTAATAAATATAACTCACATAATTACAATATAAAAAAAACTAATTCAAATTAATGATGATCTTTTATATATAAAAAATTTATACACATTGAACAAGTATGTATAAAGTTTCCTCTAAAAAAATGTATATGTAAAAGTTACTGCAAAAAAAGAAACAAGAAACTTGCACAACAATAACGATTAACATGCAAAAATTTGTCCTCGTAATAATTCATTATCCTACCAAAGAATGTTAGTGTCTAATTATAAGAACATGCCTAAAATATAGACTATATTCCTTCCCAAACAGCTGAGAAAACAAATTTTATAGTGGTGGTTGCACGTCTTTTCTAATTAAACCATTGTCTGAACTTGCTACTTAGACACCTCTAAGCAACCCAATAGCTTTGCATGTACCATGAATTTTCTACTTCTAATTAAATTTTCTATTGAGATCAAATATTTAACCACATACTTAAGAAACTCAAATTTTTTATCATTTAAATCAATTCATTGTTGATATTTTAACTTATTTTTTCATACAAAGAAGACGTAAGACCCAAAAAAAAAAAACTACATCAAAATTACATGTGGAGTGCAAACTCCAACAATGAACAAATGACTGGTCTAAACATTTATTAACCATTTCAAGGATTTCCTTTTGGGAGTAATGTTAAGGATTTCGGTTTTCATTTCATGAGAATGCCCAATTTAGCATTACAAATGTGGTCCTAGCACCTCTAAAAAAAATACTGGTTCTAACAAATAAGAAAAAAGAGAACCATTGCAAATGTGGTGCATTCGTAATAAAAGAAGAGATTAATGGCATTTGTTGCACAATGTTGATGAAAAGGATTACGAGAGTGGGCGATGGAATATTCTTTCGTCATAATATTGAAAGAATCATATCAATAAATTCAACGCCACCTTGTGTTGCCTCTCCATCCTCCAATTGCGTAGGCTCAACTTTTGTACTTGAATTGATTTGGGAAACTCAAACACAACTTGACAATTTGGTGCACAAGTGCACTTATAAGACATATTCACATTTTACTACGAGGTTAACGTTGTCTAAGAGTTAAATTTCGAATTAAATTATCTACTTATTTATCGCAAATGGTGAAATTACAACCATTTAACAATTTGATAAAAAATTATCATGTAAATATTTTTACACGCATTCGATTAAATTACACCATAACGTCTCTTTTTTTGTATTTTGATACAAACCATAAATATCACTTGTATAGGTTAGTTTTTAAATTATTTCCATAAATATAAACATGGTTTGATCGGATGCAAATGTCAAAAAAATAATCAATCATCCGCATAATCTGTAATAATGGGACATTAAATTAATTTGTATTTTTGAAATAATGCAGCCTTTCCTATCCTATACGTAGAATGAATTCAAATTTGATAATCAAAGAATCTACTTAACGTTTGTCCTCCGTTATATTGCCAGCTTGTACATGATTAGGACCTTTTTAAATTCTTTACTTGTCTCTCTTTACACTTAACCCTGCTGTCTCCTTTGGTCCTTTGATAAATTTATTTTGCTGAGGCAATGAATTATCGTACATATATGTTCATGGAGAATAAAGATGTTGAATCATGGAGTTCTGCACCTATCTACCAGTCTCAATGGCTTCAAACAACAATATCAGGTTTCTCTCTTCCTTTGTCTCTTACTTGTGGTCTTTTATTATTCACATACGCATGCACTCTTAGGTGTTACATTTCTGCTGCATGGTCCATGCTACATTTTTTTAACAAGTTATTGGCATTCTTTGACTTGACTTTGTGAATAGAAAGAAAGCGTATAATAAAGTTGGCTATAGAATTGAGGTAGTTGTGGTGGGTTTGCCTAAGGCTAGAAAATACAGTCAACAGGTTTGAAGTCAATATAGTCGATTTAAAACCTCCATTCAGAAAAGTTAGTCAAAGGTTGATTGCAATTTTGCATGTAATAAGTTGTACAAGATTTTCCATTTTGTTTTAGCTTTTAATTAAATAAATTTTGATCAAATTCATGTTGAAAAAGTAAAAGTTAAAAGAATTTGTAATATACACACGTATGTTTTGAAAAAATTGCAAAAGTGATTCATGATATATGTTTTGGGAACTGATAAAGTACAATCCCTTTTCTAGTATACACACACGTATGTTTTGAAAAAATTGCAAAGCATGTTACTAAATAAAATAAAATCAGTTATCTTGAAATCAATTTTTCCCCCTCAAGAATTGATTTTGAGAAGAAAAAAATGAACCAAACTATTGTAAATTTTCCTTTGCCATTTGAAGCACGAGACAAACCAAGCCAGAGGTGGAGTGAAGGCAATGAGAGCATCCACATAATAAAAATGATACAATCATCCTTCAAGTTCTGTATAAATAATAAATAGGCATTTTGAGCCCTTTAAAACCCCTTAGCCCTTCTACACAGGGAAACCATATAGGCCTATACAAATGACCCCGGGTTTAAAATATAGGGTGTTTGTTTGTAGCAGCTGCTCTTCAAAGTAAAGCAGCAAATTACTTGAAAGCTTCCCACGTTATTTGCCAGTTATGCTGCAGTTTTAACTCACAAACTACTCTTTTGATCGAGTTTTAGATTTGGATGAGAAATTGGGAGCCATGATGACCATTTTAGAAGATGGCAATTCCCCAAACCAAGGACACATGCACTGCAAATGGAGAGAAGACCTCATACAGATGATTGAAGAATTTGGCCAATCATACCGTGTTTTAGCCATAGCTTATAACCAACTGAAGTCTAAATCATCTAATGGTACCTTTCATTCAGGATCTTTATCATCTGCTACACCGAAAACCATACGCGCTAGTTGCAATAGAAGAGCAACGGGTAACTTGAAGGGCAAGAAACTCAAAAAGGATTTCAATAGCCATAGAAAATCTCTCATGGGGCATTCTGATGTCAAGTCAAATGGCATTAATCTTGATTTTGAGATATTAAAGAAGCAAGAAGATGAATCTGATGAACTGTCATCGTCTAACCCATGCAGCACAGAATTAGAAGTTGAGTGCAGTGACTTTCAAACTGAAGACAGAATGATAGATTTTTCCAACAATGAAAATATTTTAACGAAGATTGAGGATTTGGAATTAAATCAGAGAACTGAAGATCCATCAATAATCAATTCCAAATTTGAAAGTATGTGGCCCGCATTGAAGTACCAAATGACAAAACTTACAGATGATAATCTGCACCAGTTAGAAGAGTTGGTCCAAAGAAACGATGAAAAGAGAGAAACCATTAAAAGGCTTCAGTTAGAGGTGGAAACTTTGAAGCGCGAGAACAAAGCCCTCCAGATTTCGTCAAGGTTCTCCAATGCTGATTCAGAATGCAGCCAATCACAGATACCAAGACCAGGAAGAATATCTGTTAGCAAACTCTTCAAAGGTTGCTCTCCATGATATTTTGTAGATTTTTACATCTCAGCAGTCTTGTTATCCAATGCTAATTCAGAATGCAGCCAATCACAGATATCAAGACCGGGAAGAATATCTGTGAGCAAACTCTTCAAAGGTTGCTCTCCATGATATTTTGCAGATTTTACATCTCAGCAGTCTTGTACTCCTATAGAGCAACAAAATTTTATGGATAATTCTGGAAGAGCTTTACTTTTATATGCCTGTTTGTCTAGCAATCAAGTGAGCACTTGTGGGCATCATGGCAATGTAGGCAAATTTAGTACCCAAGAGAGTATTATTTTGCATGTTGATTTCTCAATTTTCAAGACAAAACAGTTACCTTTATAATATTTGCACTTGAGTTTTATTGTGCTCCTGTAGTAGAACAATAACATCGTGTATTTGAACTGGCATCTGAAAATATATTCATTGTTCTTGCTGGAACTAATCGATTCACCAGATATGCACCTTCACAGATGTATTATAGAATTGCATGCACAATTGAAGCATCTGGTCAGGCTTTGATGATGTAGAATTAACGTACTATAGAATTGCATGAACAGATGTATTATAGAATTACATGCACAAATGTATTATAGAATTGCATGCACCAACCAAGCTTCTGGTCAGGCTTTAATGATGTACATCCAACATCATCAATTCTGACTCCCTTTATTTCAGTTACTTCACCAATAGTCTCCACACGAACACAACCCGTCCTTAAAATGATGAAATCGCTTTGAATCTCTGATAACAATTTCTCGATTTACTATTTTAGAAATCAATTTAATTGCAATGTGGCAGTCCCCACAAATTCTAAGATTTTTTATGATCTGGATAACTGACCCAGGCACTGAATTCATGATTCCAAAGGCAACAGCTAGTTTCTCACTGTGAACTCTTAGAACCATTCCTTTCTCTTCCTCATCAACATCATGGAGCACTGATGTAACATTTGGCATATATCCAACTTCTTGCAGCTTGACATTTAATTCGTCCAAATACTCATAAACCTTCTCATGTTGAGGATGCTCCTTGTCTCCAACTAAAAATACGTGCACCCTACCTTTATGTTCAACAATACTATATCCAGGGGTTTTAAGGAATCCATGATTCTTCATTAATATTCTCATCCTCTCAACATCATCCCACCTTCCAGCATCAGCATAAATATTGGAAAGTAGTACATAGTACCCACAATTACTTGGATCTAACTCAAACAACTTTCTCGCAGAGATCTCACCTAGTTCAACGTTCTTGTGAATCCTACAAGCCCCAAGAAGGGAACCCCAAACTATAAAATCAGGTTTCACCTTCATTTCCTGGATCAAACCATAAGCTTCTTTAAGATAGCCAGCACGTCCAAGGAGATCAACCATGCACGAATAATGCTCAATCCCAGGTTCAACATCAAATTCACATTTCATCTTATTAAACCAATGCCACCCTTCTTTCAACAGACCAGCGTGACTGCAAGCAGCTAAAACTGACACAAAAGTGATGTAATTCGGTTTGATTCCAGACCTTATCATCTCGTAGAAGACTTCCATAGCCTCTTTTCCACGTCCATGCATTCCATAACCAGCAACCATAACAGTCCATGACTTAACATTTTTCTTTTTCATGCGATTGAATGCCTTCCTTGCCATCTCAACTCTCCCGCATTTGCAGTACATATCAACTATAGAAGTACCAACAATAAGGTTATCCTCCAATTCCATCTTTACGACCTATAAGTTAAAGAAAATAGTTACATTAGCAAGACCAACAATTCTCGCCTAGGTCTTGGCTAAATAATTTGTACAAAAATACAATTGCAACAAAATCAAAAGTTTTTCCATTAGGTGGAACTGACTTCATCATTGAAATTATGCCATATAACGTTCTATCAAAATTAGTTTTGTTGATCCATGTCATGGAGATTGAACAAAGTTTTACCTTGGCTATCAGTTACTAAACACAACCCTCATCTTTCCTCTAAGCTTGGAGCTGGCTATGTTATGCAACATAGGCAGATGTACATTGAACATACAAACAGTTAAGCGTACACCCGAAAATACAATCAATAATTAAAGCCAAATTTTGTGAGATTATCAACTAAAATAATGAAGCTAGCTAGTATTATACCTGATCATGTATGAACTTCCCTATCTGCAGAGCTCCAGAATGAGCACAAGCTAACAACACTGCAGATAACGTGACAGCATTATATCTGACCTCGCTCCTCATCACCATATCACTAAACAAACTGAAAGCCTCCACCGACAAACCATTCTGTGCATATACAGCAATCAAAGAATTCCAAGAACAAACATCAGTCTCCTCCATCCCATCAAACACTTTCCTAGACACACTAATCTCCCCACACTTGGCATAAGCATCCATCAATGTATTCCCAACCGCCAAACACCCCTTAAACCCCTTCTTAACCACGAATCCATGAACACATTCAGTCACACTCTTCACACACACCCTCGCACAAGCCGAAATAACACAACCCAAAAGAACAGGATCCACACCAACACCTTCGTCATAATCCCTCTCCTCAACCAACAACAATTCCTTAAACAAACAAACAGCTTCCCGGGCACGCTCATTTTGAACATACCCAGAAATCATAGAAGTCCAAGAAACAACATTTCTTTCAGGAATTTCATCGAACAGTTTCCGGGCATCATTCAAATGACCACATTTAGAGTACATATCAATAAGAGCAGAAGCGACAAAGATATCAGAACCGTATCCAAAAACAAAAGCTTGCTGATGGGTCTGTTTTCCGGCGCGGAGGTCATAGAGGGAAGAACAGGATTTGATGGTGCAAGGGAAAGTGGAACGGTTTGGATGAAGAGAGAGTTTGCGCATAGAAGAGAAAGCATAGAGAGCTTGTAAAGAATCGCCGCTTCGAGCTAAATCGGCTATGATTGAGTTCCAACTATAGACGCTTGTTTTGTCGACGTATTTGCCGAACATGCTTCTTAGGTTCGCGTTTTTGTTCCATTCTGTAGTTGTTGTGTGCATGCGTATACACTTGCTAATTGTTGTTGATGATGATAGTGTTCTCGAAACAAATGTAATCATCGTTGTTATTAAAGTGTTGTGGTTTTACGTCATTCTAGTTTTCTACCATTGTAATGTATTGTAGGCTACGGCGAAACTTCCATGCACGGCTGCCGCTGTAAGACTCCAATGCTTAAATGCATTTCTAAGGTAAAGTTTAAGGACCAGCGAGAGTCGAGTATAGAGAAATGAGCTAAAGTCATACAACGTAAGGTACTCACATCTCAAATAAGATTACTTGTGTGGAAGGGAATCTATGAAAAACAAACAAAAAATGTTTTAGTTCCCTATTTCTAAAATCGAGTTTTTAATCCCCTATTTCACAACCTTACTCCCATTCAATTTTAGAGATTTTTTATGATGTGGCAACATCATTAATGACGCGGTAATGATATGACATCATTATTATAGGATTAGATGACATTTCTTAATCAATCTCTCCACCGTTGGTTCATTGTCGTGTCGTTAATTTTTTTTTAAGTTGAGCAGGTGGACAATCCAAAAAGTTGCGAAAAGACCAAAACTCCGATTTATTAGAAATGGAGGCATTGATACTTTAATTAACGAGAAGTGCTATTTGTAGCGAAAATGTTTTTAACAAACCCATCCCGAAGGGATTTTGAGCCTTGGATCTAGTTGTTGAGGAAAACATGGGGCTAGTCAATGTTACAAGGAACCCGTAAAAGAACTACAATTCACATGTCGTGAAGTTTTTGGGAAAACTAATTCGCTGAATGTAGCATTTCCGTTAATTTATTTAGACAAAAAAATGCATTTAAGTCGTATTAGTAAATCTTTAAAAATATCGTATCAATAAGGAATTGTGTTATCTAAACACCAGATTTTTAGAAACCATGCGTGGTATTAAAGGTTCAAATCCAACAAAATATGGAACTAAGGTCATTAGAATTACAAATACAAACCAAAATTGTAGAGTTCACCATAATTATTATGAATGGTCAATCTATCATATAGTAATATATATGAATATGAAATATAATTAAGCAAATCAACAAAGCAATTGACTAAACATAAATCAATAAAAAGATATTACAATAGCATTTAACACAAGTGAGTGAAAATGACAACCTGGACCTTAAGACAAATACCAGTCTGTCTTAGAAACCAACCAAAATACCTAAGCTATAATATTGAGGAACACACTAAAGAGCATAATACCAACAATTGCAGCTGCGCAATCCAATCTAGTTGAACTAGAAGACCTTTCTCCTGAACTTGGTGCTGGTGCTGGTGCCTCTGCCTCATAAGGAGCTTCAGAGGAACTCATTGGAGTAGGAAAAAATGAAGAAATATCTGGAGAAGTCACATAAGGTAAAACACCTGGAGAAGCTGAGATTGTTGGCTTAGTGGTAGTTGAACTCACAGCATGTGAATTTTCAAGTAAGACAATTACCACAAAGACAAAGGCAAGTAACTTGGTGATAGTAGTAGTAGTAGTAGTAGTGGCCATGAATATGAAGAATAACTCTTTTGAGAATTTTCTCTAAAACAGAAAGGTGCAAATAGTTAAGAAGTCTAGGGATCTGTGTGTGTTTTAAAAAGGCAAAAAATTGACAGCAGTAATTATATCAGTGTGATTGTTGTGACAGTTTGTTTTTTTTGGTACATTCTGTGAACTTCACGGAGTAAGCATTTTGTTTCTATTAGCATGTCGGTTGCCATAAATTTAGAAATGAAGAAACTGATATTGTACTATATTGGAGACAACGCACATTCATAGTAAATTAATGTTAAAACCATCTAACTATTGATTTGAGATACGATCACCATGATTTGTACCTGTGTGACACAATTACAACATTTTAGAAATGATGAAAGACTAATGCATTGCAAAAACATCATTATAGAGATAGGACATTTCAACTAAGTCGTGACCCCCAATCCCTAATCATATGCAACACCACAAAGTATTATTGAATATAAATAAAGACCAGAAAACTTGAAAGGACTAAGCCTAAACTCAACATACAATCGTTTAAAGCGGATATTAGTAGTAAAATTAGAGGTGAAGGACCACCAATGAGCCATGGGAACAGTTCCATAATGAAATTAAATTCTCTCTGCTAAATTATCATGTAGTTACACGCAGTAATCAATCTTGACATTTGAGATTGAACAATTCAAATTACACAAACAATAAATTAATGTTAAAGAATCCAAATTCTTGATTTAAGATGGAACTATCGAAATTTATTATTTGTAACACAGCTGTAATATAAAATCTCACATTCACACAATCACACAATAGTTGCTCTAGACAATCTGATCAAGATCAAATAACTCGTGTTCCAGCTTAGTATTTTTGGACTTAGATTTACAAATGTCGGCCATTAGATGTTGATCTGATTGTTGAGATCACATGCATTTGTTAGGGTCCTTGGCTGTTTTACATTATTTTACTTTTAATAGAAGGGGCCACCTTATCTTAGGAACTTGTACTGCTTCCTACCCTACTCCATGTGAGTAGTACTTGACATGGTAGCCGGATATTTAGTTAACCAATCTTCAATTTTTTGAAACATAACACACCACAGGTAAAACAAATGAGATCCAGCATGTTAAACATTTCTGTACTAAAACTAATATTTCAAAAGAAAAATAATCAATATTTGATTTTTAAAGGATGCAATTATAAAAGGTACTACAGTAAGTGGCGGAACCAGAATTCTTTCAAAAAAAAAAAGGACATGTAGCTGATACGGCCACAATTTTGATTGCAACTTAAAATTATGACTGTGACTGCGATAGTAAAAGCAATCGCAATTTAAAATCAATGTGACTGTGAGTTATGTCTATTAAAAAATCACCGGCATCATGTGATGTGAGACTCGTATGACAAAATAGATTGCAGCATGGTCTGCACCGAATGTTCCAGAGCAAGAGACAGACAACAATTAAAGTTATGGCATGAACAAAGATTTAAGTAGCTCAACCAATTTGAGACAATTGTTTAAGGAATTGAAGGATGTGGGTTAAAATCATCCCTACTCTTTTTAATATAGACAAAGGGTCAAATGTATTTTAATCAAATATAAAGGGAGAAGAAAATAGAATCAATATTCACGTCATAGCTAATAATTACTCGAAATATATCCCAGAAAAGTACATAATATATCTAGGAGAAGTAAATGAAATACAAGCCATATAGAAAAGATGTATATCATCAAACTTCAGTTAAGCTACATGGGAAAAAATCGACAAAGCTATCCAATTACTGCATAATTTCTCTTTCTGGAATTGACCAGTGCAGAAACCAACAAGTGTCTGCTCTCTCTATGTATTCACGTGAGTTTTGTTTTTTTAACAAAGATTTTCGTATGAGTTGAAGAATTGCAAAAGACAAAACTCACTTCTCTGGAACAAGAAAAACCTTAGGTGTTGTCATTCAGCATTTTTCTGTCAAGAAGTTCTCATGGAATGCAGTAAAATCTAGCTGGAAACTGTCAAGGATGCCTTTCATGGAAGTCAGCCCTTACAAGAGCATTTGAGGACACAATCTGTTCCTCCAAAAAAATTGTTTTCTTCTTCAACAAAAGCTTTAGAAGGAAAAATAAAAGGTTTCAAAAACATAATATTTCTTCTGTCATCAGTAGTGTTGCATGCAGGGATCGCCCATACATTATGCATAATAAAAGGTGTCTCAAAATCCATAGATTGACCAAAAAAATGTGCCGAGTTAGGGTAAATTCACAACACATTGACGTTTAACAGATATTATTATCAACTCAGTCTCAAAAAAAAATTGAGATACCATATGTTCAATGTGAATTTGATAGGCAGTGACTTAATGAGAGTTACTAGTCTTAGTGGTAGGGCAGATATATCGGACAAAAGCCATGGATGGGGCAGAGGGATTTTTTGACAGATAGCGGGCTGCTGACAAAGCAATCAAGGAGCAAGTCGGTACCTTGGGAAGGATCTTGGTTGAACCAGGTTTACATTTACATGACTTGTCTTCTACCTTGAAAACAAAAATGGTTTGAATGAAGCGGTTTTAACTCGTTAATGTGAAGATATCTCTAAAATAATCTGTTTTGAAACGGTAGGACGTGTGTAGAGATGTGAAAATGTACTTTGGCAAGCCTGTGATAGTGTAGTGGAGTAGCAGCAAGTTATTAAATTAAAGAAAAATGATATACGTACAATCCAACTTTTATATAAGTTTCTCTCTCATACTCTCGTTGTGTTCTTAGTCTTTCTCTTCTTTTTTCTCTATTATATTTGACAAATAAAAAGAGAATACAAAAGTTGTCCAAAAAATTGTCACAAAATAGATGTAAAAATATCATTACTCTAAATTAAATCTAGCAAGGTATTTGGTACAAATATAAACCATATAACGGAGGTTTGAGTCTAGCAATAATCACAATGTATACAACAAAACATTACTTAGGCTCTCTTCTTTTTCTTTTACTTGCCGATTTGAACCTCAACAGGTGATGCAAACTTAATTCGATAAATTTAGTTCCAATTAGTACCTATTATCGAAATCAACAATATACAGGGGTACTCAAGTCCCATCATAATCTAAACTTCTAATAATACAAACCTTGTCATTTACAACACAAGAGCATACAGCTTTCTTCTTTTGATCAACTAAGGAAACACTTGGCCATCAGATCAAAGAATAGATTTAGACTAGTTTAGAAAAAAGAACAGACGATAAATAACAGATTGATCAAGCCTCGTTAATTGGTCTTCGAAGACCAAAACAAACAGCTGACCGAAAAAGAGGAGGTGCATCCTCTGTTAGTACTTCTGCATCCAACTTTTCAATATGGGCCCATATCTGCATAAACAATACAGATGACATGTAAGTCGACGAGAAATCTTTTTCAGGGATGCTACTAGAACAATTGAGGAGACAATAGAAGAGATGTGCAGAAACATTAGATTGATTGGATATTTGCAAAAACAAAGTATAAAATATAATTATGTGACACAAGTACTACACAAATCGAAAAGCAATCTAATCACCTAAAAAAAGAGGTGTAAGTTGCAAAGTTTTGTTTATATTGAATTCATAACTTACTACGATTATGTTCAAAATTCAAATGCAAGCACTTAAATAAACATTACCTCCGTAGCGTACTGCCTAGAAAAGGCCTTCACATAACTCAAAGTAGTGATACACCACTGTTCCTTTTCACCTACATTATAAGCAGCACTCTTCTTCCCACCATTTGACTGACTGTAGAATAGATTAAGAAGCCAAAGTTAATACATAGTAATAGTATTTTCCACAAGATGTAATTTGGTTGTTGTGCAATATCTATCTTGGTAAGATAAGGACAGACACAGAACCTGTTTTGAGGTATCTGATTCTCATTGTCTAATTCCATTGTTGACGACTCTTCAGGGTCAACTGCCATCTCTTCAACTTGTGTAGACTTCCATTCACGAAGTGTTCTAGCTCCAGATCCCTTGGGAAGGCGATCCGTTAATACATTTGAGAAGCTTTTGAATAACAAGAGAAACAATGCCTGTGTGAACAAATAGGCACCAATGGAAGGAAAATGCTATGAGAAACAAAACTTCAAGAGGCAATTCAAATTAAATGGGTCAGCGACCCCTCAAACCAAAACCAAAATTATATATCAAACGAGTAGAAGAGACAAGTGGCAACTACAAATGAAAGTGAAGAAAATACAAAATCATACGCTATTATAAGTGCCTTAAAACAATACAGCAAACAAAATATAGAAGTGGTTAGGTGGTTATCCAGTTTATATTTTACCTTATTTAACTGCTAAGGAGGATTTATTTTCTCCCATCATTGCATACTTACCACACGTCTTATAATATATCATTTTCTGCACTCTTATCGCAATTTCGCCAAATTAACCACATTAGATATGGACTTGTGTACAAATAACCTAAGCCTATATTTATCTATTTAAACATCATCCTTCCCTATTCACCAGGAACTTCTAACACCTAGAAACGCTATATATGACCATGATATAGTCTGAGTCACTAGAGATAGTTATTAGAGATATAGAGTGGTTAGCTTAAAGACTAGCTTAGCTTTACTTAAAGCATTTCTTAATACTGCATTAGCTATCTTAGTTTAAGCTTTGAGTCAAGTATGTACAGCTGGCACATCTGTGTAAGCCTCTATATATACTAGACTCCTCTTTGTGATCAGATTTAGTTAAATCAATACACAAATTCTGTTACAAAACCTCTTCTCTCTCTTCTCTCAATTTCTCTATCCTCTAACAAACTCAACCTCCATTAATGGAGACTCTGAGCTTCTAACATGGTATCATAGAGCTTCTTTTTCGATCCTGAGGCATGGCTCCCTCTGTATCTTCTCCTACGAATACTCAAGACGAAGCGCAACGCGTAACTGCTGCTGCTTCCAAAACGTTCAAACAACGCATTTCTGTTCAACTCGACGATTCGAATTATCTCCAATGGAAACAACAGGTCGAAGGAGTTTTGCGCGGAACGAAGATGGTGAAGCATGTCGTTTCGCCGCAGATTCCACCGGTGTATCTCATCGACGCCGCTCGCGCCGCCGGAACGGAGAATCCGGCGTATACTGACTGGGAAGAGCAAGATTCTCTGCTCTGTGCGTGGATTCTTTCTACAATTCCAGCCTCGCTGCTCTCACGCTTTGTTCGACTCCGTCACGCATGGCAGGTTTGGGAAGAAGTTCATCTTTACTGCTCTACGCAGATGAAAACCAGATCTAGACAACTTCGTTCTGAATTACGCAACATCTCTAAAGGTTTCGCGCACCATCACTTAGTTTATCGCTCGTGTTCGCACTATCTCTGAGTCTCTCATGTCCATTGGTGATCCTATTTCTCACCGTGATTTGATTGAACTTGTGCTTGAGGCTTTACCAGAAGAATTCAATCCTGTTTTTGTTAGTGTCAATAGTCATGATGCGTTGATCTCCCTGGATGAGCTTAAATCTCAGCTTCTGACTCTTGAAGCACGAAATGAAAAATTCAAGAAAGCTTTAATATCTGATCCTGCCTCAGTCAATTTGACTCAGTCCTCTAATCCTGATGAGAAGAATGGTTCCAATCAGAATCAATTTGGTACCTACTCTGATCAGAATCAGAACCCTAATTTCTCTAAATATCAACTTGGAAACAATCAATTTCAACAATATAACCCTAATTTTGGTGGTAGATTTGGCCAAGCCAGAGGCAGAGGAAATTTCAGAGGCCGTTCTAGAGGCCGTGGTGGACGAGGCACTGGTAAAGGATACCTACAGTGTCAGATTTGCTATAAGACTGGTCATGATGCCAGTATCTGTCACTTTAGACTTGTTGTTCCTCCCAATTTTGAAGGTTATGGTGGTCCCAGTGGTGGTTATGGTGGTCCCAGTGGTGGCTATGGAAATTATGGTGCTCAAAGTAACTATGGAACTCCACCAAATGTTTGGATGCAGGGCTCTTCTCAAAGGCAACCTTCTGGTTTCTCACCTAGACCATCTTTCCCATCTCAGTTTGGAAATCAGAGGCCTCAAGCTCCCCAAGCTTTTCTCACTGGTAATGAGTCAACCAGTTCTAACTCTTTTCCTCAAAATTGGTACCCTGATATTCTGGTGCCACGCATCATGTCACACCAGATGCCAATAACTTGATGGATGTTGCATCTCTCTCTGGTTCTGACCATGTTTACATTGGAAACGGTCAAGGTTTGTCCATAAACTCTATTGGTACTATGAGCTTTCTCTCAAATTATCATCCTAATATTACTCTCACCCTCAATAACCTCTTACATGTTCCTTCCATAACTAAAAACCTTGTCAGTGTGAGTCAGTTTGCCAAAGACAATAATGTTTATTTTGAGTTTCACTCTAATGTCTGTTATGTCAAATCTCAGGGTTCTTCTAAGGTTCTTCTAAGAAGACACCTTGGAGATGATGGCTTGTACTAGTTTGATCACTCCACTATGTCTCAACCATCAGCTCTTAGTGCTTCCAAGCCTGCTGTCTACTCTGCTTCAAGTTCTAGGTCTGCTAGTTTCAATTCTCATTGTAATAATGATGACAGTTCTCATACTGCATCTCGTAGTAAAGTTGTTCAAAGTTTCCCTTCATTGTATCAAATATGGCACCATAGATTGGGCCATCCTCACTATGAGGTTCTCTGAACTATTCTCAATCTTTGTAAACAAAGTTTGCCTAATAAAACTCTATGATTTTGTTCATCTTGCTATTTGGGTAAAGCACATAGATTGCCCTCTTTTTCCTCAACTGCTTCTTATACTAAACCCCTTGAACTCATTTTTTGTGATCTGTGGGGACCTGCTCCTGTAGAGTCCTTTGATGCTTTCACCTATTTTTTAACATGTGATGATGCTTACTCTCGTTTTACTTGGATATTTCCTCTAAAACTAAAATCTCACACATTACAAACCTTTGTAAACTTCAAGAAAATGGTTGAATTGCAATATAACTCCTCCATCAAATCTGTTCAGACTGATGGAGGTGGTGAATTTCGTCCCTTTACCAAGTTTCTATCTCAGTTTGGTATTACTCATAGACTAACTTGTCCCCACACCCACCACCAAAATGGTTCTGTTGAAAGGAAACATAGGCACATTGTGGAAACTGGTTTGACCCTTCTTGCACATGCTAAATTACCTTTACATTTTTGGGACCATGCTTTTCTCACTGCTACTTATCTCATTAATAGATTGCCTTCCCCTACTTTAGACAACAAATCACCTTTCTTTCTATTACATCTTCAATTCCCTGATTACAAGTCCCTTAAGTGTTTTGGTTGTGCCTGTTTTCCTTTCACTAGACCCTATAACTCACAGAAAATGGATTTTCACTCCAAAGAATGTGTGTTCCTAGGTTACTCACCCAACCATAAAGGCTATACATGTCTGGATTCTACAGGGAAAATATTCATATCCAAGGATGTCATTTTTAATGAGATAAAATTTCCCTATATCACTTTGTTCTCTACTGATCAGCCTACTTCTCAGTCACCTGCTACTTCTGCTTTACCAACCTCATTTCCTTTTTACTTCTTCCACTGTCTCATCTTCCTCCACTACTCCACCTGATTTGAGTCATTCTAACACTCCCCATCCCTCCTTTGACTCTTCTGCCAGTCATAATAATCATTCACCTATCCGGTCCTACACCCCTCCTATTATCAACACTCAACAGACTCCTAACACTCCTCATAATCACGTCTCTCCAGGTTCAGACACTTCTGCACCTGTCTATAATCCTACTCCCTTACTGTTATCTCTCCCTCTGTTTCACCTCAGGCTTCAGAGTCTCCTACTCCTCAGTCTCAGTCCACTGCCTCTGTTTCTCCTTCTGTTCCTGCTCAAACCCCTCCTCATCGTATACACCCTCACAATAATCACTCCATGGCCACTAGGGGAAAACATGGAATTGTACAAAAAAGATTACATCCCACTCTTCTGTTGACTCACACTGAACCATCAGGCTACAAACAAGCTATGAACACACCTGAATGGTTACAGGCTATGCAAGCAAAGTACAATGCTCTCATGGACAATAAAACTTGGAGTTTAGTAACTTTACCCTCCGGAAGACATTCTATTGGTTGCAAATGGGTTTTCAGAATTAAACAAAATCCTGACGATAGTATCAACAAGTACAAAGCCAGACTTGTGGCCAAAGGCTTCCATCAAAAGCATGGGTTTGACTACACTGAAACTTTTTCTCCTGTAGTAAAACCAGTGACTGTAAGGACTGTTTTGACTCTAGCTGTGACTAACAAATGGTACATTCAGCAACTGGACATTAACACTGCCTTTTTGAATGGTCTTTTGGAGGAAGAAGTTTATATGGTGCAGCCTCCAGGCTTTGTCTCCACTGATTCATCTCTAGTATGTAAGCTACACAAGGTCTTATATGGGTTGAAGCAGGCCCCTAGGGCATGGTTTGAAAGATTGAAAGCTGCTTTAGTTCACCTTGGCTTTGTCCCAAGCAAATGTGACCCCTCCATGTTTACCAAACATGCTATCAAGCAAAGTACCTTTATTTTGGTCTATGTTGATGATATTATCATCACTGGCAGCTCTAAATCTTTTATTCATCAGCTAGTTCAACATCTTAACTCAGAATTTCATCTTAAAGATTTGGGCAAGCTTGACTATTTTCTAGGGATTGAAGTGCTTCACTCTGACACGGGCTCTCTGCTCTTAATCCAAACCAAGTACATCAAAGACTTGCTTTTAAAAGCTAATATGGCTGGTGCAAATAGTATGGCCTCTCCTATGGCATCTAATATTAAGCTGTCCAAATATGGTTCAAACTATGTACCTGACCCTACATTTTTCAGATCAATAGGAGGTGGTCTTCAATATGCAACAGTCACCAGGCCAAAAATATCCTACTCTGTCAATAAAGTCTGCCAGTTCTTGTCTGCTCCTCTTGAAGAGCATTGGAAAGCAGTCAAACGCATCCTAAGGTACCTGCAAGGCACTCTTCATCATGGCCTGCTGCTTAAACCTGCTTCTACAACTGTCCCTCTCTCACTCACAGGCTTCTGTGGTGCTGATTGGGCCTCAGATCCTAATGACAGGAGAAGTACTTCAGGAACATGTATTTACTTGGGCCCCAACCTTGTTAACTGGTGGGCTAAGAAGCAAACTCTAGTTGCAAGATCAAGTGCTGAAGCTGAGTACAGAAGCTTAGCTCAGGCTTCAGCAGAGATACTCTGGATGCAGTCACTCTTGAAAGAACTTAGAGTTCCTATCTCTGTCCCTCAGGTTCACTGTGACAACCTCAGTGCTGTGTCACTTGCCCACAATCCAGTCTTACATTCCAGAACAAAGCATATGGAGTTGGATATATTTTTTGTCAGGGAAAAGTTTCTTAACAAAAGCCTAATGGTTTCTCATATCCCTGCTCAATACCAATGGGCTGACATTCTCACCAAGCCCCTTTCCACTGCCAGATTTCTTGAACTCAGAGACAAACTGAGTGTGTCAGATACACCCTCAGTTTGAAGAGGGAGTATTAGAGATATAGAGTGGTTAGCTTAAAGACTAGCTTAGCTTTACTTAAGGCATTTCTTAATACTGCATTAGCTATCTTAGTTTAAGCTTTGAGTCAAGTATGTACAGCTGGCACATCTGTGTAAGCCTCTATATATACTAGACTCCTCTTTGTAATCAGATTTAGTTAAATCAATATACAAATTCTGTTACAAAACCTCTTCTCTCTTCTCTCAATTTCTCTCTCCTCTAACAAACTCGACCTCCATTAATGGAGTCTCTGAACTTCTAACAATAGTGAACATTTCTAAACTACTCCTCCGTCTCACAATATTAGTCGTCGTTTAAGGTTTGTGCACGATTATTAAGGAAATGATTAATTGTGTTGATTTCAATGGTAAAATTAGTAGTATTTACTAAAACACCCTTATTAATTGCAGTTAGTGGAGTAGTTAAGTTCGATGAAATTTAATAAATAAGGTGTAATAGTGGAAAAAAATAATAAATGCTACATTGGTAGTAAAGTGACAATTATTTTGAGAAAAAGAAAAAATGCTAAAGAGACAATAATTGTGAGACGGAGGGAGTAACATGGTTTTTTCAAGCATTTCCAAATGACAAGTGTACACCAGCATAATAATATGTCCAAAAAGAAGGAAGTAGCATTTCAAGTGTCATTTTTTATAAGGAAAGGTGTCTCCAGACTATTAACCATTGCAAATTTTACATCAATTACCTCATTTTCATCAGTTGCTCGGGCAAGAAGAGCGTCCTTAGCTTCTACAGATTCTCTAATAGATACCAGCTCATCCTTTGCTTTTTCAGCACGCAATTTCAATCTATTCAACCTTGCAGGGTTTTCCCCAATAACCGGTTCACCATCCACAAGTGCTAGTGTCGACTCTGCAGCATCTACCTCTGCTTTTGCCTCATTGGCAGCTACTTCAGCGGATGAAATATTCCTTTTAAGAGATGTTATTTCTTTCCTTAGATCAGAAATACGGTTGTATGTTTTGCTTACTGCATTTCTAAGAACCTGTTGGATGAAAAACAAGGGGGCAAGGATCAAAGTATGTATGGCAAGGATCAAACAATTTTAATATGTTATGATTTGGTTAACCATCATGATCAAAACACAAACAACAACATGTGTTGCTTCCAGCATTTGAAAATGATAAAAAGAATTAGTCATCCAAAGCTGACCATGCCAAAATACAATCAAAAGCAAAAGACATAATTCCAAATCACTGTGTAGTAGACAAGAACTACAAATGAAATATCGGTAAGAGCTAGATTAAGTACCTCCCATGGACGATCTGTTGTATGAAATTGCTCGACATTTTCTTCTGAGAAGACCCATCTCACAATAGCCAGATTTGATACAAGCCGATAGCTCATCATTCGGTCAATCGCTATTGCTGTCATTTGGGTGTTACTCTTCCAGAAAGAACTGACTTCAGCTATCAGCATAATTTGCTTGTCCTCATCAGGACATATTTTTGAAATGACTTGCCCATATCTTTCTAATACAGTTATCAAGTGAGTGAAACTCTTGGATCCAATATTGAGAAGAGTTTGTACGACAACTCTGAGTGTAACTTCTAGACTATTATTTGAAAACACACTTCCATCAATCCATGAGATTATTTCACGAACAGGTACCTTCCCTTTAACCATGTCGTTGAGCTGTCCAGACAGCAGGTTTTCATTGTTTTCTTTACCATCTTCTGCACCAAGATTGAAATTCGGTCCACCCTTTGGAGGAAGCAATTCTTCTAAACCAGGTGCATTTTCAATGCTCTATACAAAATATAATGAAAGGTACCATTGTAAACATCAATATGAAAATTTCATGAAACCAGACTACGGTTTATTGGTGGCATTTAGTATGCACACAACACAAATTTGTGCACATGTACAAAGTTACTTTTTCAATGCACAAGTTTTTTATACACCATTAGATCAATGAGGAATAGCGATTTTATCATAGTCTAGCTGTACTATATTTTTTTCATTCTTTATCATGTTATCTTCAACCTCCTTTGAGTATTATTTTTTCATATCTAAGAATTTTACATTCACACACCACTAATAAAATCCCAACATGACAGACATGTTATTCATATCTTAGATCATGCCATTGCCTCTGATAAATAGAATTTGAGATATGAGATAACAGTATTTGTGGAGGTTCCGACGAGGACAGAATTTTGCTTTTCAATTAAGCACAACATCACAAGAAGTAAGCTTTCGTAGGTGATAGCAAGAGGAGACAGAGGAGAACTGTTGAGACAGCACATTAAGGATTGTACATCATTAAGGATTACACATTAAATTGAGAAACTTCACGTAGAAACTTTAATTTTGCACGTGTTCGTTACTTTTCATCTAACAGGTTTTGCACCGTATACCACAACTATGAAGAAAAAAATCCACTAAAACAAAAAATTGCATAAGCGTGATAATAGATAGGAGGAACCTAAAGATGAACTTGATAAACAGTGGACAGAATGAGAAAAACTACATAAGCAGATCTGGAGAACAAGAGGGTTTATCAGTCAGATCTGGAGAGCAAACTTCGATTCAACCTTCAAACTTAAGTGGGAAATGGAAAGAAATTAAAAAGATTGATTGATGATAATCATTTTGAAGTTAATGGACAGAAGAAAGAAGAACAACTAGTGAAAATGCAAATCTGGAAATATGAAGTTGAAGTGAGAAAAATATAATATAGACAGACTATAATAAGATCTTTGTTCCTCTTTAATCTAATGGTTAAAAATAACTTTTCTATAATTTGTGTATGGTGCACAAATTTGTGCATTGTGTATAGTAAATGCCACCAAGCCTATTCATTTAATGATTTTCCAACAAAAATCTATAGTGAGACTTCCATACACCATACTCTTTTATGATTTTCCAATACGAACCATAACCACACAACAAACCACAAGTGGCAATGCAGTAATGAATAATTACCTGTTTGACTTTGTCCCAGTATGACAAGCGAACTTCCCTCTCCAAAACCTCCTGAACAAAGACACGTTGAGGGGCCCACCTCGGGAGATCTAACACATAAGCCCACTCTTCCCAAGGCCAGATGAACTGAAAGTTTGACCTGTATAGAGAAACCATCAATCAATCTGAACATGAATGAACTAGAGAATAAAGATGCAAATTTACACTTTTCAAATTAAATAGAACTGGTAAAAAAATATTTTAGTTCGCCCATGCATGTTAGTCCATTGCTCAACACTCATCTAGATAAAGTAAATGAAAGAAACAGTCATTCGTTCCTCATTATGCCAGAGCTATAAGCTATACATTATCCCAACAAGTATTCCCATTTTATCCATCAACATTATCATAAACCTTTCTACCTCAGCAATCACCACCAATTTCTCATAAATATCAATTATGTATAGGGGTACTCAAACACAATACACGTATTTATTCCCCCAAGAAATTCATCACATGCTCTTGAAAAATGCAAAAAACAGTGTTCAATGCTGAGTACAAGCTCCAATATAAACATCAACCACCTCATCACTGAACCACCAGAACCATTTCTGAACTTCCTCATAAGTTGAGCCACGAGATCTCACTTTCTTTTTGACCAATACAAATCACAGAGCAGAGAGATAAAAAAAACGTCATGATTATGATTTGAGTAACTGTACCCTTTTATAAATTCAGTCCTTTGATCATTAATGATGGACAATCATCATTTCCAACAGTCTATGAAAAGTACATTCCAGTAAAATTGAAGCATGGATCAGAGTCTACAAATGCAGATCCGCAGCTTGAGATTCCCAACTTCTATTCAGTTACTTGAGTTGAACTTTGACCTTTTTCCCATTTATTTTGACCGTTTAGTTGAATGAGTTGTATTGAAGATCAATGAAGAAAGGTTGTGATGACTGATGAGTATGAGCTAAATTACTAATGAGTAGTTGATCATTTTGCAGTTAATAAACTAATTGCTTCATAATTGCCCCATGCCAATATATGCATGAATTAAGTTTTTATTGATGTATACCATGGCACCGCATATTATTTTTCTTTTACCAGAAAGGAAAAATATCTATGATTCATTGAAATAAGATTGAGATTTTGATGCATACTGGCATGAAGTGGGAGTAAGATAAGATAAACAGTTTCACTTCACCAATTTCATAAGTACTAACTAACATAGCCAGTGCAATGAATTTTAATGTGAGAATTACGAATATTGTCTGTCGGACCACAAGTTACACAATTTAACTATTGCAACTTTAGCAAATAAACTCAATGGAAGCTTAGACATGACTTTTTTTTAAAGTGGAGACTATTAGCGAAGGAAAAGGGAGGAAAACAAGATATACATAAAGCAGAAAGTTGGAACATACAAATGGTGTGAGAACCAGAGGATTAGTCTTGTTCGGCACTCCATATCCAAATCAGCAATCTTTTCAAAGAGCGCGCGAACTGCTCCAGCAACAACTGCAGGAAAAGCTCCAGGAAGAGCCTATTGCATAGCCACAAGATTAGAAAGCAATAAGCACCAAACGTCAAGTGAAATCGTAATCTTTATAAAATTGTAAAGAAACAAGTAAAATTGCAATCTGTATAAAATTGTAAAGAAAAAACAATCCCTCAATGATTGAGAAAAAAAGTCAGCAATGTTAAGTCGACTAGAAAGTACCTTACAAAGGTCGATAATAACCAGTGTGTAATACGCTGGTTTGAAAGGTGGCTGTGGAAGCATCAGCAGCTGCAAGAGTCAGAGCGGGAGTATTATTATTATGATTATTATTGTTGTTGTTGTTCTTAAAATTATTAAATGTGTCAGCATAATATGGCATATTCAAATAAAAAATACAAGCAAACAAAATTCAGTCATATCAAAATATGAAGTAAAACATGTTCGTGCATTTAATTTGCATCACATATTTTAGTTCAAATTGAACAATTTAATTATAATAAAACCAACCAAAGCCTTTTTCCACAAGGTGAGTTGGCTACATGAACATACAGCACTTTTTCCTATCACACAAATCATATCTGATGATAGACAGGTTGGTTTGGTTTCCAACAACAGAGAAATATGTGCATGTAATGTAAAATGAAGATTAACTTGAAGACTCAAAAAGAAGATGGGTTGGTGATTCTAACCAAGAAGCACTATCTTTAATACCTAATTGAGATGCTCGTATTGGAGACATGTACTCAATGATAGCACCATACATAGCATTGTTGTCATATGTAAGTGATGATTTATCGGAAAAGTTGTGCTCCCAAGGGGTGGCCTCAATGGCATCACCATTTACACCGTGTTCTACAAACTTGGAGTAGCCTTAGTTGTCATTAATGAGAGCTAGTAACTTAAGTGCTTAGCATTGCCGTGTCTTTTAGAACAAAAAAAATCCTCACTAAGATAGACAAAAAGATGATGGAAGGAATATATAAAATAAAAAGATGATGGAGTGAATATCATTACTGTTACTCCCCTTTGCATTAATTAATGCTTTCCTACTACTGCATATCTATTTTCTTCTACCTAGAGTATCGTTTCACATGTCACAGTCTTCCTACTCTGACTCAGTTGTTGTACTTTGTAAAACTGAGAGAAAGTGTTGAACTGAATTTTATTGATTTCTTTCATGTAATGAATTCTGTTACAATCCACAGCATTTATAGTAGCTAGTGGTGACCTGCTACAGCAGGTTCCTTTACAAGGATGACTGGCACATGCCAGTGAGCATAAGAGCTGGCAACAGCTGTCATAACTAACTCTAAGAGTTTAGTTATGACTAATCTAATACAAGTTTAATCCACTTATTAACTACTTGCTAGGTGTACTCTAATATACTTCAACGTTATAAATTCACAGCAGTGAAAATCACACATTGGGGCTTGCATTGCCAAAAAAGCAGCATGCTGCTGCATTTTAATTACCAATAAAGCAGGGGGCAACAGTGAGTGAGCAGTCATCACATCAGTTACTTCTCAAATATTTGAAGCATTTCGGTCAGGTGTGGATACTGATGGATTCAATTTCTTCCATCGGAACCCGCCCGATATATACTGTCCTAAACTGAAAAACAAGTTTAACAAACCCGTAAATCCATTTGCACACACCCATATACCTAATTTTCTTTACGGGTGAGACGGGTTTTGGACGGTAGCGGAATTTTTCATAGCCCTAATTAGTTAACTTAAATCCATCTCTTAAATATTTTATCTGTAGTTATTCTTGATCTCCTTCCATTACCTTTATCAATCTATACATTTACTTGGTCTGGCCCGATAACTATCTATCGGTCTTCTCTCCATGTGCTCAAAACACATAAGGGCTAAGGCAAGACTCTACCATCGTCATTATTTAGGAAGGACACTTCAATTATCTTTGTTTCGAAACCGACCCATGACCTAATATTTGCAGGAAGTAATCCTACTCAAGCTCAGCATTTTCCACTTTTCCAGCACACCCACTGCTCTGACCACTGCACACTCATTGCTCTCTTTTTAAATCCTTCCCTTTGGACACACCTGCTGCTTAAACATGAGTTCTGTTCAATTTATGTTTCTGTATTGCATTCTCAAAACCTTCTGTTGAATTTTTTTTGTATTGTAGTCTTCTTCATTGTCATGCCCTCACTGTTCTTTATTTCATTAAATATATTTCATCATCTTCCTTCATTATTCTGATTATGTGTTTAGACTGACATTTGACTAAAAATGCCATTTATTTTGAATAATTCATTACACGTGTGTAGTATAAACCATGTTTTATGTTTATGATCAGTGGTATAGTGACCCTCTCACTAGAGAATTTGTGGTTGTCCGTCATGCACAGCTACCACGGATTGATAACGTCATGCACTAACATATAGTACAAAGTATCTCTGCAAAATTGCCTCTAACCTATGAAGCACGGACACTCCTCGGATTAAGTGTGTCCTGGTGTCGGTCACGTGTCGTGTCCGACACCAACACGACACCAACACATATACTTACCCTGAATTATGTGATTTTCTAAAATTATTAGCGGTGTCGACGTGTCAGTGTCTGTCGTGTCCGTATCCATGCTTCCTAGCCTCTAACTTTTTCTTCCTAGAATCAATCACCAAGACCAACGCCCAAAATATTCTCGCCTGACTAAGGTGTAGAGACAAAGTCACACCTCACATGTACAACGCAGAAGCTTCAGTCTTGTATCCTCGTATATGGGCACAGTCACTTGAGAGTGCAAATGAGATATGATGTCACCTTATGACATTGCAGTTTGGAAAAATGTAGTGGAAAACGCTATTCACTAGCAAGTTATGAGATCCTATACTAAGAGAAGAGAAAAAGTTTCTTTCTTTTCTTTGTTTTTACATTCGTTAGACATTAAGCATTACTCAACACATCAATCAAGAGTAATATCTTTATGTTGAGCTTCTGTAGGCCCGTGTTGAGGGCCAATGAAAGCTTCTACAATTTACAAATAACTTTCTAATGTCAAAGCACAGAGATTACACACAAAAGGGGAAAAAGAGATTGCAACTTTACACTATATTACCTGAGAGAATATTGTCTCCGCCATGAGGTACTCATATCGGAAGGAAACCGGCAGACCAACCATGAAAGAAGCACATTCCTTTCGACTAGCTTTGCATGAACCCAAAAATGAGAATAGTTAAAAATACATTGAGAACATTTTAACACGAAAAGTGTAAAAAAAAAATAGATGAAGTATAAACAAAGGATCAAACGGCTTCTAGTAAACTCTTAATAAAATAAATGGACAAAACCCTAAGTTTATGTTGATGTTACCACAACACTCATGGAATTAAAATTAAATAAAAGTTAACTAGACAAAATTGGCAGAGCATGATGTGTGTGTATCTTAATATGTTCCTTGTTTGCACCTCTATTCTAACCACACCATCACTGTTAATATTCTAATATAAAGAAATTTAGCAGAGTATACTAACCTGCCATTGAAATACAAAAGCACGTCTAAGAGATACTCTTCCACCACAAATCGATCTATAGGCTGCAGATCCTGTCATCCAAAAGATTTATTTTATTGAATCTGTTATGTAATTAGCAAAAGTGAAATTCGAATTAATATAAACCTAGCCTAAATATTACAATAACATATGAACCCAAAAAAAGTTTCATGTGTTCAGGAAATAATCAGCAGGCCCGTCATGCAAAAAGCAGTCTGATGCTTGTGATTTGAAGAGAGAGAAGAACGAGAGATGTACAAAAGCAGACTGTATGAAACCTTTCCAACTAGCAACAAAGTAAATCAAAACAAATCACCTTCATCATTGCAATATGATTTCGAAGTTTAGTAGATTATGGCTAAGCCAAAAAAAATGTAAACCAGATAAATTAAGAGATTAATTTTCATATGTTGTCGGTGTAAAAAAATTTACGTTATCGACAAAGCACTCATATGTGACTGTAGAAATCATAATGGCTAAAGTCAAATGTTTTTAATAATATGATGGTTATGTTTAATTGACAGTTTAAAAAACATTTACACCGACAGTGTATATAAATTAAATCAATAAATAAATGCTTCAAGAAAATATGTACCAATTATTTTACCTCTCAAACAATAGAAACACCATCAATCAGTGGGTAAACATTATAAAAAATCAAAAGTTAGTTTTTTAATATGAAAACCCATGTGAATAGCAATCAAATGGTAAACGAGATAAGTTTCCATAAGGAAGATTAAAAGAAAGGAAATTAGTGCAAACATGCAGGACAAATGTCATAGAGAAGGCAAATCACCTCCATTTTACTGGATGGAAATATATTTAGCCGCCGTATTCTTTGAGGATACTTTAATTCTGCCTCATGCTTCTCTTTACCAAAAGATACCCCAGAAGGAACATAAGGCGAGTTTGGTAAGTTGGAGCAGCTTACTGTCCCAAATGCATGGGACTTCCCGGTAACCAGCTGAGCTTCAAAGGAAAGATGGGTTCTTGGAACTAACAATTAAAACAGTAAACATCATGAGGCAGTGAATAAAACACGAGGAAATAAATGTAAACAAAGTTGATGAGCATGACACAAAATATAACAAGAAAAGAAGAAAGCAAAGTGATGTGTCAAATAAACAAGCTGTACTAAACAATATGACTTGTGTTATACAACGCAAGTTTGAGAGGCGGTATGAGAAAATACGCAATAGACCTGTGCAGTGTAGCACACCGTAGTATTGCCTAGTCAGTTTAAGTTATTGACATAGTTGTCAGTAACTAAACCCATTGCCCAGCTCATGCAATATGCCGTATATATCAGTTAAGTTATTGACAGGAAATGCATTGTAATCGTAAGGAGAATGAGAATAATTTACAGAAAAGAACATTTCTTTGAATCTTTAAGGAAGCTATCTGCGGTTCTGCACATGAACTTTTATGAAATGAGGGGACCCAGCCCATATACACATAAACTATCTGCTCTTTATATGTTTAAAGAGAATGCAAAATGGATTTGCTCAACCATATTAGTTCATTCTGAAGTGACATAACCCATATATTAGTAATGCATTGGATGAAGTGTGTTCCTTTATATAGTTATTGATCATGTACTTGATTAACTGCATTAAAATACACTGCTAAAATTTGCATAACGGTTAAACTTACCACTTTCAACTTTCCATCCATTGCTTGACAAAACTTGTATTCTATCCCATAAGTCCTCCAAAAAATCCTAAAAAATAGCCCAGCAAAAATAATATGCTTTAAAACCTTTTGAGCAACTTATAAAAGGGGATAATAAATAGACATAAAATAACAGAGCAATCATTTTTTCATTTTTCGACAATTATTTGAAGAAAAAAAAGTTATTTTTGAGTTACAGCAAAAGTGGAATTCATATTGCCAATGTTATTCAAAGAATCCATCCTTCCTCTGTTTTTCGGTTCTGTCATGATAACAGTATCAGCAAGTTTTATTTTAAAAAACGGGGTCTTCTAAAACATGACGTGGTAAGTTTTTTAAAAATTAGAAAACCCAAGTCATTTTGTGAAAACCTAACATGGCTTCCCTCTTCCCCAACTGCACAGAACTTGAAACAAACTCACAATCCCTCGCATTGATAGCGAAAAAACACATTCCACTATGAACTTTCATGTGTCTGATCCTAAGTGCAATGCAGCACAGTAAAGGAGTTTGAATCGCCGGATCATGCGATCCCATGAGTAAACTCGTAGTCCAACAACATTTTATAGGTCCCGCAAAATAAATGTGGGACCAACGTAATTTAGTGGAACCGATGTTCAAGATAGTGGACACCATTTTAATTTCAACTAATGAAAAAGAAATTGTGTTGGAAAGAGTATGTTGCTAGTACTTTTCAACATTTAGGTAGAGACTCAAATGCACAACTACCTATCAATGTAAATAATCTAAAATTGTGGGACCAACATAATTTAGTGGAACCGATGTTCAAGATAGTGGACACCGTTTTAATTTCAACTAATGAAAAAAAATTGTGCTGGAAGAGTGTGTTGCTAATACTTTTCAACATTTAGGTAGAGAGACTCAAATGCACAACTGCCTATCACTGTAAATAATCTAAAATTGGGAGGTCCTTTTAATTGGCTTAATGAGTCTAGGCAGGTACATTTGTAAACCTGAATGTGAGATATTTCAGATCCTAGTTTATACTTTCCAACCAAAACTAACATTTGATAGTATGGTAAACTTATGAAGTTCTGTTATACCTTCACTAAATGCGATTATGTGATACAACAAGACCCAAATCATATAAAATCTACATTTGGGAGAATAATAACATTGACAAGTTGCTCAAAGAACAGACAAATAACTTGTAATGAAGTATTAGCAAACAGAAGCCAACCTTGTTATTAAGATCTCTCTCGATTTCATCATCATTCTCAAAAAAGGATAAACCAGTGTCAGAAGTATGCTTTCGGATGCTCAAATAAGCTTCTATACCAACCATTACTCTCTCAATATCTTCAGGAACTTGCTGTGAACAGATGACATGCCATTCAGTGGAAAAGAGTATTCGGTGAGTAATGAAATGAATACTGTAAAAAAAAAAAATTAAATTTGGAATGTATGAATACTGTTGTGGCATCATATAATTACCTCAACAAGTTCAGCCCCACCCCATGGGAGGCATGATAAAATGCAAGTTATGTAAAAGTCAGCGCATGGCTGCCATAAAGGATTCCCTTTTTCCTCATCTACTGTTGTGGCAGCTGATGATAAAAATATTTCAAAGACATCCACTAGAGAATTTGGTTGAAGAGCTTTACTGCACATCTAAAGAATTTAAAAGAAAGCAACCAAAAAAACGAAAATAAAATTAGCTGTATATACTATAAACACAATCCACAACGCATGACAACAGCAATAGTAAGACAACAAGAATAGAAAATAAAATGTGAATATATTTGGAATTGCAAGGGAGTAGGTAAATAAATAAGCTGTACAAGTACATGAACATATCAAAAATATTAATGATGGCAAAAAGAATTAGAAGCCAACTATACAATAGTTTAAGAGCAGGTAAATGATAATGCAGCAGGGGACAATCATTTATCGAAGTAAAATGAACCTGTAGTGAAAAAATGAAGGACTTCCTAACTACCTCATACTGTACAGAATATACCCGTGAACAATTACAGTCAGTAAAAGTACACTATTTTTCTACAAAAAAACAAAATGGCAATACTTACCATAACGGTCATCAGCCGCATTAAAATACGAACTCCATTGCAGTTTCCAGTATCTAGAGCATCCTAAATTAAGAATCAAACAACAACTGAGAAACATAGAAGAGTATAATTATATGAAATACATCAAAGAGATTTGGCAGAGACATTAACAGGTTAAAGTAAAACTCAAATATCTTATTATATTCAATTATTAAAACAAAAGTAAAGCAATATACATAGACATTTATCTTGAACGAAAGAACAAATACAAAATTGATAGGGTAACTATTTAAAAACCATTGGTAAGAACCATTAAATAGGAAAGTCAACTTGTTCCATCAAATCAAACAAACCATCACATGAAAACTTGTAAAAACTTGTAAAAGATATGGTTCACCACCAATTAAATATATCAATCTGATTTCATTAATTACAAAAGGATCAAAATGCCAATGTTAATCACAGCTCATACCGCAATGGAGATGAAAACAAAGGTGTGTGATGTGATAACATGTCAACTGAGGTAATGTTGGTGTCTAGTTACATATTGGTCACAAGGTCGCGCATACATTTATTATAGTATTATTGTCAAAGACTAAAACACCTTTGAAAAGAGAATCACCATAAGCAAAACTCCCACTAATTTCATATCATTAATGACTAAATCGGAGTTGCCAATAATCCACAAAATAAAAAATAATCAGAATTGCCAACCAAGTATAGTGGCAAATGGTGGCAGGCCAAAATGCACTGGAATTTTATTTTTGGATGAAGCGAAGAAAAGATGTCAATTTCGTATTGTAAAAAATTAATGAAAATAAACATGGTAGTAATTGATCGTCACAATTAAAAAAATCAGTTCACTGCAAGAAAAATGTACTACACCGGTCTCCCATTATTTACCACCTTCCAGGAATTGAAGTGCAAATGGAGTGGCCATAGTTAAAATATGAAATTACTAATGACAATATCACATGAAACTTGTTAAAGAGTCTCACATCGGATAAGAGTATGGCCTGAACAAGTGTTTAGAAGTGGGGGAAGTCCTCACCTCACAAGGTTTTGTGGGTTTGTGTTAGGCCCAACTACAAATTCTATGAAAACTAATGAATTTTATTCCGTTAATAATTTAGATGGTATGATGACTAAACATGATTTTGATGAGCTTTGTGGCTATTCGAGTGCAGTTTGAGAGAGTAAAGACAACCTTAGCATGTGAAATAGGCAATGAGTGTTTTGGGTGAAGTAAACGGTTTTAGTATAACAGACATGGTCGTAAGACAAACACTCCAAAAATTGCACGCCCGTCAAATGCAAAGGAGCGAAAATGAGATTCCAACTTCACTTGTCGCAGGTGGTATGGCACCTCAATGGACAACCCATCATACCCACTCCTAGTCCTAAATATTTTTATAGCATATAGTATCAAACCTGCCATGTCATACACCTACGACCAACGTTGGCAGTTTTGGATTAAATGGTGACAACCTCTGCTCCTAACTTGAATAACAGTTTTTTTATCAAACATCAACAAATATGAAACCTTCAAAAAAATCTATAAAAGTAGCTTTCCGAATCAAATACTAAGCAATCCATTTGGCAAGCAGTCTACATTGTTGTCAAAACTGAAAAAATACTACATTTAAATTTCAAATTCTAATATGCAACATAAGGTTAAGAATTATTAACTAATGTTAAACGAATTATGGTAGCCTCAGTGGCTTAATCGCTAACCTGAAATTTAGATCGAGTTTGCTCCACCAGTCTTTTCACAAAGTCCTCATTTTCCAAGTTTATCAGGCCAATCTGAATCAAATGTATAAGTAGGAAACGTAGGAAGCTCAGAAACTAAATTTGGAATTTGGAAACTACGCAAGATGTACAAGGAAATTCATAATACATAATTGGGATGGTAAGTAGATGTGAAAAAAATAGAAGATACAGAATTGGAAACAGGATAATTACAGTAAACCGATAGAAATATTTGGCATATGTTGCAAAATGCATCAAATAATGGTAGAGTATAAGTCAAAGCGAACAAATGTGACAAACAACAAACTATGTTGCTTCTTTTACTATATCACGTCATTATAAAAATTTAAAAGCTGTTTGTTTTTCAAAAACCTGTAGGTTATATGCACTCCAACTTTGAAAGGCACGTCTGTTAGATATTATACACATATTTTGTGAAACAAATCCATCATGACACAGGGAACATAATAAAATTTAACTAAAATGTGGTCTTAAGTGATAAAATAATAGAAAATATGAACAATGGATCTTTAAATAAATTTCTTTAACCATAAACATATATATAAGCTATAGCAGTGTTTCCTATGTTTGTTCCAATTTTAAAGGACAATTGACATTCGCAGAGCAGCCAAGTAACAAACTTGTGCAATATAAAATTGATTAGGTTTGCAATTGAAAAATAAATAGTACAAGGAAAAGGTGGGAAAGTTAGTACATTTGGTTGATCAGATAAACTAGCATATACCATAACGACAATTTCTGATGTAAATCATCCCCAAAATAATTAGATAGACTTCCACTGTCATAACTTAGTGGTGACCAAGTTTCTGATACTGATTAATCAAATTAGTACAGCATGTTCACACATATAAATCAACCTCGAAAACACAGCACACGCACACACATACCCACTAATAATAAATAATAAGAGCATCTTATATCTATAAAACATACATGAACACTTACATGCATGTCCTACTATGAAACATGCATGAATGCTTACATACATGTCCTAATTCAGAAAAAAATAAAAAATATTAGAACATACAGTGAAGTGAATAATGCAAGTCATTTACAGTTCAAGAGAGATAAAGAGAGAAGAAAATCTCTACCAGGGTTCCATAGAAAGGAATCTTGTGAGGCAATTGCTCAGCACATGTGAGAAGGAACTGCATGAAGACAATAAAGTAAACATGTCATGATACCAAACATTGAAGTGTCATGTCGCGACGAACAAAAAGACAATAGACAACAAATTATAAGGAACGCTAGACACCGGTATGTGTGTGAGCAGGTGTCAAAATATGGAATGCATCACACATTGAACATATGACAGCAAAATAAAAAATGAATATTTTAATCCAAAAATAGAGGAAAATACAGAAAGACAGCTAGAAAGCCCTTATACCAACTACCACATATTATAGTTCTACATTTTAATCGAGCTTCAATGTTCATACATATTTCTGAAGCAAATAAGTCTTTTCAATGCATGTTTGGAATAACTGTGGATTCGACCAAATCATGGTGGCATTTGCAAAATCACTATAGCTTGAAAACTGTAGCTTTTGCAAAATCACTGTAGCTTGTCGTGATTCTGCCAAACTCACTTTGTGAATCCAAACATGCATTAACTCGTGATTGTATTTTCCGCGGCAGAGAAAATGGATCAACGGTGTTTGATTTCACATTTAATTTAGATGCCTTAGACGTGTTTTTCAAGTGCCGGAAGCAATTCTAACTCTAAAACTATGTTTGGATTGATTCTAACACACAAATTTATAATTCAGCTCACTTTTACATGAATGTATCCAAACAGAAATCACTTTACATACAACTTACTTTTAGTAAGAATCAATTCACTCAGAATCGATTCTTGTCAAAAATTGTGACACGCTTATAGAACACAAATCAAAGCTAGTTGTAAGTAGATGACAAAATCAATTTTTGACTGCTTCAGATAAGTGCTTACTCAATTCATTCAAAATCAATTATTGACGAAGCACTTATTTGAAGTAGTCAAAAATTGTGACACACTTATAGAAAATGCCTCAAAACTAAAAATGAAAAGATAAAGCAGATAAAAAACATTTGAATTGTTGGAGCAACAATAAGCATCAGAAATGGAGTACTTACCTCCAAAATCTCAGTTTGAGAGTGGTCGAGCTCACGACGAAGGACACCAAAACAGGTTTCCTGAAAAAATATCAAAAAAAGAGCGTTAGGATAATCGAATTGAAGAATAAGTTGAGCTGACAAGGTGAAAGAGAGAAGAAGAAAGCGAACAATGTGATCTTTGAAGTCGGAGGAAGTTCCATATTCGGGACTCTTATCACCGATCCGTAGAATGAGGCTTCTCCAGCCATTCATCGTTGATGAAGAAGAAGGAGTTTGCGGAGTGAAGGAGTCGGTTTTAGGGTTTTATAGATCGAAAACCCTATTTCACCTTCAACGGCTGAACCCTAACAAATTACCTAAACTAAACCAACGCTGCTGTAGTGTAGTGGTACTGTTCAATGTCTTCTTTCACTTTTAGATAGATTTTGTAGTCATTCAGTTCGGATTTCATTTCATTAAAAATACTATTTGATGTTCCTTAAAAAAAAAATGAGTCCTTAATCGTGTGACAAATATATAGATAAGGATCAAATTAAAAAACTTTTGACAAAAGTATTAATTGTTTTGAAATATTAATAGAGTGAAAGACTAATTTAAGAATGATTTAAAAAACACGGACCTAATTAATAGTTCAAATTTTAACCGTCACTTCTTTCTTCTTCTTTTCTTTTTGTTAGAGGGATGATTTATGGTCAATTTTGACCCAAAAATCACCCCTCCAAATTGTTTTTTCCTTCTCTCCTAATTAAATAAGTGATTTCACCATATTTTATGTTTTCTTTCGTTTGTTTAGTGATTTCGTCGTGACTCTGTTTGTTTTGATTTCCCGTCTTTGTGCCGGTGTGTTTTTGATTTCCCGTCTTAGTGCGGTATTTATTTGATTCAGATTAAAAGATTAGCTTTGAGCAAGTGCAGATCTGATCAATGACAATGACTTTGGCGTCGTCAACGTTGCAAATCCGAAAACATTAGTATTTTGGATATTTGAATATAGTCATATTTGTAGGCATAGGTACTATGTCGTTTTATGTTATTAACATAGATGTTTTGAGTTTGTTCACAGATTCATCCTTTTTGTTTTTAGCGAATTTGAATTTGTATTGTATTAATGTACTCTATCAATTTGAATGAATGAATATCGTTTATTTTTGTCAAAAAAATGTATGAAAATGTTTGGTACCATATTGTTCTTTAAAACATTATGCAAAGAAATGGAATGAATAAAAAATGTTATTTTATTTTCTTTAGTTAATTTATCTCTATTTTTATTATTTTATTGCAGTTTTCTTTTATTTTCAATAAACCAGTTCTAGCTCTCTAACATTATGATTGGAAAGTTCTCAACAAATTCTGGCAGCGACAACAATGGAAGCTTCATTGTTACGCCGTTGAACACGAGAAAAAAGTGATTGGTGGGCACAATTCAATTATAGTATTTGAAGGGAAAAAAGTAATGTCATTAGAGAGAGGAGCAACTTAGCAGAAGAATCAATAAAGAAATGTGTAATCAGAAGAATAAACAAGGAGAGTTGCAATGCAATCAATTAGAAAAATAAATAAGGAGAAATGCAATCAATCAGGAGAATCAACAGGGATAAGTGCAATACAATCAATCAAAATAATCAATAGAGAGAAGTGCAATTGATAAGAATAATCAATAGGAAGAAGTGTATTGTAATCAATCAGAAGAATCAATAGGGATAAGTGTAATGCAACCAATTAGAAGAATCAACGAGGGAAGTGAAATCATGCAAAGAGGAAGAAACCAAATAGAGGAAGACAATCAAAGAAAGAACAAATGTTTCAAACCATGAAAAAACAACCAAGTTGATCACGTTAACTTCACAAACCAATTGTAAATCCACACACACACACACACACACACACACATATATATATATATAGCCACACACACGCAAAGCTACTTTTTCAATCTTCATTCATACTAACCATCAAAACACTTCCATGCATAACCACCACATCATGTGAACAAGCTTTCACATTCCAACCTTCCGTATAAAACGATGCCTTTTAATGGAGAACAACTAACAAAAAAATTGATTTCTTCAAGAACCACATGCCAAAACAATTTCTTCAAACAACAAACAAAAATTCCAAAATACTAATACTAGAAATGAAACCAAATCGATCACATAATATTTCCAAAAATTTTTGTTTTAAGAACTCAACAGTGGAAAGGATGAATAATCCAAGGAGTATCAACCATGCTCTTGATACCATGTTAACAATACAAAGTTTCAATAGAGAATAAGAAAGTGACGGATAGGGTTCTAATATGTTAATAATAACTTAACATCACTAAAGGTTGTGATATATATATATATATATATATATATATATATATATATAACTTAATGGACTACTAACTTGGTATATAAATGCTCAATAGTTTAAGTTCGATATTTTATTATCCACAAGTATGATGATTTCATATCTAGTTCAAATTTTATAATACAGCCAAAAACGGATAAAAAGACCATGTCGATGCCTTTGGAGTTGTTAACCGATAAGTTATGGGTGGCAACTCATTATTACATTGACGTATTGTGCTTGGACTACGTTTGTCCTTATTAATCACTTACTGAATATAAGAAATTGACTAACATGTATTAGAATTTTCTCATAAAACATCAACTGTCTATAGTATATATCGATTCGTATTAACTTGTGAGTGCATCTTGACTGTTTTAACAAATTATGCATCTATTTTCTCACACTTCTTTTATGTTAGTATATAACATCGATTATAGTTTTTGTGTTATGATTGGTAGGAGTTCACATGCTAATGGGTGTGCATTGTTGTATTTCAATGTTGTTTGAATTAATTTTGGTGTTTATTGTAGATGACATAAACCTTTATTGTCAGAGTATGCAAGAGGTGACAAAGAACTTTGAAAGACGAGGTGTGTATGCAAGAGCCAATATAATCAAAGTTATTGTAAATTTTTTAAATTATGCGTTGTCTCGCCAAAAAACGAACCAACGCAAATTACGATGGTTTTTGGTTTGGTTCGATTTTTTTAACAACCAACCAAACCAAATAGCAAAAACCATTAGTCTAGACGAGGTGATTAGAAATTCTAGAAAAATTAAAATTATAGATAATTCAAAATGGCTCAATTGAACTCTTTTTATTTCTCCTTCTTTTTTTCCTAACTGGACTGATTAATCAAATCATCCATTGTTTTGGGGTCTGCCCTCTTCTTGAGGAAAAAAAATTCATCCATTTTTTAAAAATTTAAGAAAATGTTTTTTACTAAAGATAAATTTAAAAAATATAAAAACATAGACTAATTTACATTTTTTTTTTATATTTGTACGTATCAATTTGTAAATTTAAAAGTTTATAGAGTCCACTTTGCGATTTTCAAAAATTCAAAAAACATTATAATCAATTAGTGAAAAATAAACCGGGACTAATGCATAATGTTTTGAAATATATAGCCAATTTGAGATTCACATTATTTAAAATTTTAAATTTTAAATATATAGCCAATTATTACCAAAATTTTCTAAATTTAACTTTGACAAAATCTCTTCCTTTAAAAATTCTCAAATGAAATCTACATCAAAATATTAAATTACTCTCTAAAATCCCTACCTCAAAAAAATCTCTCATCAAACACACGTTTAAAGACAAATTTTATCTCAGGGATGGAGTGAGTACAACAAAATAACAAAAGTAAAAGCATAATATTGACAAGTTTCCCACTGAGAGAATAATTTTTTGTGTCACCTCCTATATTTGTAAGAGACAAAACTTGTACAACTCTTCTTTCTTAAACACTCATCAACCCATCATTTGTTTTCTTTCAAATTTACCCGAGCTAGATCCATCAAAGGTCAACACTCTTCTTTTTTCCCTCACAATCAGATCTTGATCACTCTCATCATCATGCTCAGAACACTAGCCAGGTTCAATATATTCCAATATTCATTCTTTTTTAATTTCAAACTCCAAACAATTATTCTCTCTCTCTCTATATATATATATATATATATATATATATATATATATATATATATTTGGTTAGTATAAGTATTCTGTTCTATATAGGCTTTAGATAAAGATTGACCAGTACTTTCGATCTTTTATGCAGGGAGTTGAAGCTCACCAACTTCAGCAATGGTTTGGTTAAAAAACGCAGCAGATTCTATGCAACGGTTGGTGGAAGAAGGTAAATAACTCATTAAAGCTCTTTACTATTGGTATTACTCATGCTACTGTCTTCCATATTATGTGCAATTATAGTAGTAGTATCTGAATTCTTCATAAATGAATTGCACTAATTTATTTTTTTGATTCCCTGGTCCTGATTATGCTACTCTAAATGTACACTAAACTATAGGGTAAAAAACTAGTCTTGTATTTTTTTTTTTTAGTGTCTCATTTTAATCCTAACTTTCTTCTAAATTGACATGTACGAATGGTTTGTGAGTTGAACACATTGTAAAACTTTTTTTTTTTAGGGAAACATTGTAAAACTTTTGACACTGACAGCATATCAACATTAAATAAACTCTAATAATTTTTCTCTTGTCTTAAATATAATAAAAAAATTGGCACTTAGCTATAATTTGTTTCAGATTTGTGTTAATTTAGTATATGTTTTCAACACAGGTCTGCTTAGTGAGCTACCTACGTGAAGATAATTTGTTTTTTTTTAATAAAATGACGAGTAGTTAGCAAAACAAAAAATAAAATAAAATAATGAATCATGATTTGTTATACACATGTGAAGATAATAGTACCTTTTTATTTTTTATTTAAAGTTGGTATTAATAACCTTTTTAAGTGTACGTGTCTCTCACTTTAGAGGAGCCTAACTCCTGTACTTATTTGCCATTTTGCTCTTTTTTTCTTTAATTTTTTAATAATTATTTTATTGCTATATATAATAATGAATATTGACCCAAAAAAAATAATGAATCAAAATTAATATATGTCGAGTCCTTGCGGATTATGTTAGACTCTTACAACAACATAACGAACCAATATTCAAATTATAATAGAAACTGATATTTATATTTAACGTTCTACACACATAAAATAAAATTATCCGAAATGACTAGAACTCATGAGAAACAAAAAATAAATAAAGACAATAGAAATTTTATTTCGCCTTTTTTAGTGTTAACCCCGGTTCCTATGGAAAAGGGCCTAGTTGTCCTGAACAATTCATTTGGTGGAACACAATACTTGAATTCGGTTTCATTTATATATAAAAATAAAAAAATAATAATACGGGAGGAAAAATAAAAAATAGGAGATGAATTAAATACCATAAAATAATGAGACTAATGAAGCACAACATAAGTGTAATTTTAGACCAATGTTTAATTCAATTTTATTTCATTTTTGTTGACAATTGAAAAGCAAGACACTGTAGTATAAACAAATATATATTGTACTATGTATGATCAGAAAAAATACATACTTTAGTTTTAGAAACAATGGCAACGGATTTCCGTGAAACACATGGAACAAAACCGGCAAGCTGCCTCCAATATGCATGTTCATATGCTATGGATTTAGCAAACATAAACAGCTATCACCATTTAATTGTCCACTTTTATTTTTAAATTGAACGTGTCCAATAACTCAACTAATGATTCTTTTGTCCTAGATTTCTAAACTAATCAATAATGAAGCCAAACAGAGTAAAAAAAATTGAAATCAACTTTAGTCCTTTTGTATGCAAAGAAAGTCCTTTTTGTTGTGTAGTAACCAAATTCAGAATCATAATCATTTTATGTTTGACATTTTATTTGATTTTGTACAATTTTCTGCTATCTCTATCTCTTCAAGATAATAATAATTTGTGTGTCTCCCAATCCATACTTTCAATACTACGTCCATCCGTTCATTTTTCAAGGCATATCGAACACTTAAGCATTTTGGGAAATCGAACCCGAGACACACTTAAGCATTTTTATAAGCATTTATGAAGAAATCAAATTCGAGATCTTGAGAGAAACACACTTAAAGATCCTAAGTTAAAGTAGTGAGACCTCGAGACAAGTTTATGTTTGAAAGGGGACTTACAATTAGCGACGAAGGATGGAGTCACGGAGTATCAATAAAAACGAAAAAAAGACGTCAATTTCTATATTCTAAGTGTGTGTTTGGTTCAACTTTGGATATAATTGATTCTGACAGAATTGATTCTGCTATAATTGATTTTGAGAGAATTGATTTATGTTTGGATACAATAACGTAAAATTGATTAAACGGAATGAATGTTGTTTGGATAGTTTTGATCAAAATTGTTTTTGAATGTATAATTACTAAAATGGACATAGCTAAATAAAAATAAATGGACATAGTTGAATGTATGTGTAGATCAATACTAAAAGTAGATATATTATTTAATGTAAATAAATAATTTTTTCTAGAGTAAATTACACTCCCCTCCCCTCAAAGATGCTTGAATTACACTCCCCTCCCCTCTTATGTTAAAATATACATTCCCCTCCCCTCTTATTCAAAACATATTAGAGAAAAATACATTTCCCTCCCCTAAGAAAAGCTTGAATTACATTCCCCTCCCCTCTTATGTTAAAATCTACACTTTACTCCCTCAATATATATTTTTTTATTTTTAATAATCTAGCAAAAAAATAATAATCTAATACACTTCGAAAATAACAGTATTGCAGGTCTATTTTAACATAATAAAAAATTGAATACATATTTTTTTGCTATTTTTTATTCACAATTTCATTAACATGTAGTTTTAAACCCTATTATAAAATATGAAACAAGCCAAAATAAAATTAAAATATGTGAAAAATTACTAACGACAATAAACCATGGTTATTTAAAAGTTAATTTTAAACTCTAAATTATAAAATCAATAGCAAAATATTTAAATTTAATTATCATTAACATTTAAATTATAAAGAAATGAATTAATTTTTCTTAAAGGGTGGTTTAAAATTAATATATATCATAAAAATATTTATTTATGTTAAAATAGATTAAAGTGTAATGTATATTTAATTATCAAGGGAGGGGGTTGTAATTCAAGCATCTTATAAGGGAGGGGAGTGTAAATTTTATTTTTCAAAGGAGAAAATTGTATATTTTAACATAAGAGGGGAGGGAAGTGTATTTCAAGCATCTTTGAGGGGAGGGGAGTGTAATTTACTCTTTTTTCTATATATTAATTTAAAAAATAATAAATACGATCATTAATCCAAACTTTTTTGATAAAATATTTGTCCTATGTATTTTATATTTTTTGATAAAATATATTAAAGTTAAATAATAATATAGATTTTTTTTTTTAAATAATAATAGAGATGGTATGCAAAAATTATAAAATGTAGCGTAAATGAAAAAAATACAGCAAAACTGAACAGAAAAACCGTAAAGAAAAATCCAAAACTTGGTAACTCATGTTCATAAATATTTTATGGGACTAATTTGGTTCGTTAAATTTTTTGATTAAATTTGATTTCTCAAATTAAATATAAACAGGAAAAAAGAGTATTGATGAAGGACAATAAAGGAAAATAATTGGTTGTAATAATCAAAATATAAAATTTAATGAAGAATTGATTCTTGTTAACTCAAAAGCTAAGAATTGTAGCTTCATCTAGAATTGCTTTTGGAAGATAGAATTAATTCTGAAAAGCTAAACCAAACATGATTGAAAACTCAATTTTCACTTTTGAGGTGTTGTAGAAATAGTTCTTATTCTAAATAAGCCAAACCAAAGATAGCATCAATCTTTGAACTTGAAAGTAACACAAATCTAAAGGTTCTTTTTTTCTTCCTCTTACTTTTCAAAGTCATTTAAGGAATATACAATCTTACAAAAAAAATCCTGTTGGATAAATCTTCGGTCCACAACATCATCCTCCAACTTGTTGAAAAAGAAATGATGCTTTTGATTTAGACATTTGAAATAAAGCTGAAATAATTGACATTTAGATAATCATCAATCATCATTTATTTATTAGTGCTTCAGTATTCACATTTCAAACCAAGCAACTCCTTTTCTCTTTCCCCATTCTTTCTTTCCTTACACCCACCCATGATGATTCTCATTCATTCCATTCATTTCATTTTTGGTTCCAAAAAGCAGGTTGGAAGGAAAAATTGCAATCATAACTGGATCAGCAAGTGGACTTGGAAAGGCAACAGCCCATGAATTTGTCCAACATGGGGCCCAAGTCATCATCGCGGACATCGACACTCAACTTGGGCCAAAGGTTGCAAAGGATTTGGGCCATTCAGCACAGTATGTGAACTGTGATGTCACTGTTGAGGCCCAAGTAGAAGAATTAGTGAACTTTGCCATAACAAACTATGGTAAACTAGACATCATGTACAACAATGCTGGCATAACAGGACCAATAATCCCACACAGCATATCGGAATTGGACCTTGATGAATTTGAGAAGGTCATGAGAATCAATGTAACAGGAGTTATTGCAGGTATATATTATCTTAAGAGAATAGAAAACCCAAATTATGGGAGGACAAAACCCAAAATTCATGTTAAATAAATTTAAGATCACCTTTAACTTAAAAGTTGTAATGCTCTACTTGAGAAAATTTCATATATTTCCTAAGTTATATCTTTGTGATTTAGATGTAACCGCAGTAAACTCATCATTGTAGGTATAAAACATGCGGCTCGAGTAATGATACCAAAGGGATATGGGTCCATTATATGTACATCAAGCATAAGTGGGCTATTTGGTGGGCTTGGGCCTCATCCATACACAATATCAAAGTCTACAATACCGGGGGTGGTGAAATCTGTGGCTAGTGAACTATGTGGAGCTGGGATTAGAGTCAATTGCATATCACCAACTGCAATTCCTACACCGATGTCATTGTATCAAATTGGAAAGTTTATTCCTGGTGTGACCCAAGAACAGATAGGGGAAATTGTTAGTGGACTTAGTGCTCTCAAAGGTGCCAAATGTGAGGACATTGATGTTGCTAGAGCTGCATTGTACTTGGCATCAGATGATGCTAAGTTTATCTCAGGTCAGAATCTCATAGTTGATGGAGGGTTCACTTCCATTAAAAATTTCAATTTTCCTTCTCCGGATCAAACCGGTTAACTAGGGTTTAAATTGCGGTCGCGGGAAATTATGAATAAATGTGGTAGTGGTAATTGCAATGTGATCATGAAGACCTCAGCAATCTTTGTATAATTGTATTATGATTTGTTTTTAAACTTGTGGGCAATTCAATTTTTATTTATTTATAAATTTAAGGAAACCTATTTTTTTTTTTCAATCTTTGAACCAAAGACAACTACACTATACAAAAGATGATTGAGATGGAAATGAATTTGATACAATAAGTGGTCACTATAGTCAATAATTCTCGTAGTAATTGATACAGATTTAATGGTTGAGATTTCAAATTGGTTAATTTGTTGAAATCACAATATACAATGTGAGTCATCTAACCTATATTTAATGGATTAGATCAAATGACTACAGTGATCAAATTTGTGTACTTCAATTTAGTTAGAGCTAAACTTATGTACCTATTTTGAGTTTCAATGTAGTCCTTGTAAAGGACAATATATATGTGATCTGATCAAATTCTTGTGGTATATGCTTACTAAGGCCAATGAGATAGGGATAAGAGTCCTTAACATATCTGCTCTAGGCAAAGGGATGGTTGACAAAACAAAAGGATGGAGCCTACATATATGATAATTATTTATTATGAATACTTCTGTTTTTCATATTTATTATGAGAATGGGAACAGCCGTACAAGTACAAGTGGTGCCACCACTCAAAGGTTAACCTCCAAATTTTATTCACATCACGAGTTTTGCAACTAAAGTATTAATGAATTTACCCAACTAGAAGTATATGTTGTATGTAGTAAGAGGAGAATGCAAAATTTGCAACTTGCTTCCATCCGAGATTCATATCTTACATTAATATAGTTTGGCACTTGGGCTAGAGGAAATTAGCTACTCAAAGTTCAAGATGGACAACTTATATTTATTAGTACATATTTTAAAATTATAATTTAATTGATTTTGTTTAAGAAACACTATCTTCGGTCACATTTATAAGCAAATAACAACTTTTTAAATTACGTAAGTAACTAATGTATTTGGTCCATATAAAAGTCAGATATATTAGTTATTCAATGAATCTAAAAGTTGTTTTTTGGCTTATAAATATGACTAGAGGGAATACAATTTTTAAATGTGTTTTCCCCCTAAAATTTAAGAAATTATATTTTTAATAAATAAAGACAAAAACGTTCAAAAAAACACCATAGAGAAGTTTAACCTACTAGATGTTAGTGTCCCACAACACGGGGAACACGTAAAGATCGAATCCCAGCTCATAACGATTTTTATATTTAGCATCTGACAATATCTTAAATATGATAACATCAAATGGAGAGAAGCTATAAAGAAAAAAAAAAATCAAAAGAGTGAAAGATTAGATAGAAGGACATCACTTTTTTTTTTTTTTTTCAAGGAGAGGACATCACTTTTTTATGAAGTCCTTGTTTGTAATATGAAGTAATGAATTTTATTGAACTTTTTGTATGAACTACTTAGGCTTTGTTTGAGAGTTTGGAGGGGAGGAGAATGAAAGGTTTTGGGGGATGAAAAATAGAGAAATCTTTTACATTTTTTTGAAAAAATATTTTTTTCAGAGAACGATAAATCAATGTTTTTGATTCACGTATTTTTAATATTAAGAATATTTTAATAACATAGATTAAATTCTAAGAATTCATATAAACTCTCTAAAACCCCTCAAAACCCTCTCTAATACAACATTTTAGTTCCTCAAACGAGGAGGATTATGTATTATGAAGAAAAATTAACCACCCTCCAAAGTCTTCTCCTTTCAATGTCTTCTATTTCTTTTACTTGTTTTTTTTTTCTTTCAAAACTCTTTCCTTCCTTCCCAAACTCGCAAACAAAGCCTTAGTAAAATGTGTGCAACCATCTATATAAAAGAAATGTGTGCGTTATGGTTTGGGATCCAACATGCATCTTCAGCATCAATTCAAAGACAACGGTAAAAACAGGGAACATGTATACATAATGTAGAGTATGAGCTGTGAAGACAGTGGCTTCTATACGTTGCTGGGCCATTCAATTGAAAATCAATGGACGTGGTCCCATAATTTCGTCTTGACTAGCTAGGGCTCCGATCCTCAATCCTGCTTACCTTATTTTGTGCTTCTGATCTCAAAAAGGTTCCAAGAGGCTCAACCAATTTTTCTTTTTATCAAATAATCCGATGATTAAAAATTTATCCCATTAAAATGAATAAGTGGAAAATTGTAATTTAAACATGATTCATGCAAATTACATTGAATTTTCCCACTAATTGATTTAGCTCACATATACACCTTTATATTCTTCTAATCATAGTGATGATAAGTTAAATATATAATATATGTTATATATAAAGAAAATACATGAGTTTGAGCTGACTTTTTCACTTTCAATTATACCCTTAGACAAATTTGATTATGAAAATACAATTTTGTTGGTCTCATTCTAAAAGATAAAAATTTATAACATATTTGTTATATAGTTGATATCATTGAAAAATATAAGTATAGTTTGTTTCAATATGAAAGCGCAAAATATCTATTATTATACCTATAACTTTAATCAAAATCAAAATAATTTTAATCAAAATATCATAACAAATATTGTTAGTAGTTTATACACACTAGAACAATAGAAATAGCAGACAGACGGGCACAAAATGTTCCTCTGACGCTAGTACAAATAATGTTTCTTTTAGTTTTATATTCTTATAAATAATTTTTTGACAGTTTTTTTTGAAAAATAAATATTTAAATATTTTTGTTTTAATCCTCTCAATTTTTTTTGATTTTTGTTTTGGTAGAAAGTGAATCATTGAGGAATCTCATAAAAGTGACACATAACTATGACTTATGGCCTCTTCCTTAAAATAAAAGACTTATGGCTTCTATACATTGTTGGCCATATATAACTTTTTTTATAACTAAAATTTTATAATGAGTTAAACATTTATATTTTCACTTGAAAACATCTTATTTTATATTATTATTTAATGTGTTATTTTTCCCGAAAGGATATTGTCACTCTTTTAAAAAAAAATTATAGGCGCAACTTAAATATATGCAAAAAATAACAATATTTTTTGCTTGACCATATAATAGTATTTTGAAGATCGTGTTTTTTGTGTGTTTGAGGTTCGAAACCCAAACCTTACATATATTATACATTGTCACTATCAACTGAGTAAATTCACGAGGACTTGAAGATCATGTTTAAATAGCGTCTAAAAATAGTCTTTTTTCTTTTAAATATACCAATTTTTGCTTTTATCCCCTTTGATTTTTTAGTCCGTACAAATAATAATTTTTTTACTTTTGATGCTTGATGTTTTGTTTTAGTCCTTGCAAAATTTATTGATATTGAATTTGGTTTCTGTATTTTTTAGAATAGTCTTTACTCTGAGGATCAAAATAAAATATCTTACCTATTATATGGACCAATTATAATATGAATAAATTTTGCAAAGATTAAAATAAATGACAACGATCAAAAGTAAAAAATGATATATTTGTAAGGATTGAATTAATTATTTTATGAAGACTAAAAACAAAAAAAAAAAAATACTTGCAGAGATCAAACACACATTTAAATCATTAACTTTTCACTTTTAATTTCTTATTGAGTCTCATTTCATAGACACTGAATGGTAACATTTGTTTTTGTTTTTATATTTTGTCGATTGTCTTGAGATGGAAAATCCTAAGATAGTGGCAAAACCCAATGCAAATTGCTTGTTCTCTTTTCAAACATAGTCTTTCACCTATAAATTTTCAATGTATTTGAAAGTTTGATGAAACTACTTGATTAGTTTGTAGAGATAAAGGAGGGACAAGTGGAAGGAAGGTATAGAACAAGCGTTGAACAAGCTAGAGGGAATTGAAAAGTAGTGTCGAGAGTTCCAAGTTTGATTAGAGATCAGTGTCATAAAAGTTGGGGAAAAGGGGTCACGAGAAGCTTGGGTTTGTCTTGGAAAATTTATTCCAAAAGACTTGGCAATGAATCTTGCATGGTTCAAATGACAACTTGGGGAGTTCATTTGTTGAGGCAATAGTTGCACTCACTTCAAGTTGAACATAAATATATGATGTGTGTTTGTTGAATACTAGTATACGACCTCATGCTTAAATTTGAATGTATTATTTTATCTAGGATGTTGTTAGAAATGTTTTTTCTTTTACCAGCTGGATTGAATTTAATAACAAGAGATTAGACTCTAGACACACTTTTTAGTTTCTTGTAAACCATCACTTAAAACTTTACTTTCTTCTCCAGTATCTCCATCATCTATTAAAGAGGGGTGGTTTAATGCGAGTTTTTGACTTTAAATCACCCCTCTTAATCATTTTTTCATTACATTTTATTTAAATAAGTGATTTTCACATCTATTTAATTTTTTCTTTTGTGTTTTCGTCATCTTAGTGCGACGTTGTTTTGTTCGTTGTCTTTGTGCGACATTGTCTGTCTTTCCAGTCTTGTTTAGTTGTTTGTTCGGTTTAGATTGTCAGATCAACTTCGATCAAGTGCAAATCCAATCAATGAATTTATCGTCGTCAACGTTGCAGATCGAGAGACATGAGTATTTCAGAGACTTGAATACAATCCCATATTAGAAGGCTTATGTACGTTGCTGTTTTATGTCATTAACGTGGATGTTGTGAGTTTGTTCGCATATTCATAATTTTTTGTTTTAAGCAAATTTGTATTGTATCGATGTAATCTATCAATTTGAATAAATAAATACAGTTTTTTTTTCATAAAAAGAGATTAGACTCTAGTAACAAAACAAAAATAATTAAACTATTACATGTTGACAAACTAATGTTTGATTTTCAATTAAGTGAGTTGCACACATTTAGTGAATGAGACACATTAAATACGAACCTTTAATACAGGAAACCTATACCAAATACGAACCATTGAAGACCCGATAGCAAACCTATAACTTTTCCAACATACACACTAATGTGCCGCTCCGTCTTAGCCAACACATAGGTGCCATCGTCCATTTTATTGGATCGAACACACAAACACTTGCTAGGGTCTCATTTGAAGCTATGGAATTACCCACTGAAATCGACACCAGAGATAATCAAACCTGAGACCTTAAGAGAAGTACATTCCAAGATCCCAAGTTAATTACTAGGTGAACCCAAATAGGTGTGTTCCTATCAATTCTTTATTTTTGAAATATTTTTGTCAAGATTATTTTGAAATATTGTTAAAACTGAAAACTGATGATCATATGTGCCGGCGCGGGTACATTTTCTGGCGCGTCGCTTTCTGGTCCCAACTAAATTCACCCTAATAATCTCTGTATTATAGTATGTCAATCCTGGATGAATGAATTATGATATTATAGTTACATGCATGTCAGAGGTCATTCAAAAATCGAAAAGTAAACTAGTAGTAATCAAAAGAAATTATAAGGAGGTGTAAAAACCTGTGATTTCATTAAAATCTGGCTGCTAGGTGCCACCTAACCAAATCTTTCAAAACCTTCAATTTCTTATCAACAACAGTTACCAGATAATTGACTCATGGAAAACTAATACAATTTGTCCAATAATAATATTGTGTTTGATTTTTTTTTTAAGAGGCAAATCAATTTTATTAAAGATAATATAATAAATAAGCATAAGAAATGTTTTTTGGTAAATAAAAAGCACCATAGTGGCTAGGACCACTAAAAACAATAATAACATTCAGCACCTATAATACATAATGCCCAAATTATCGACGTATATCTTGAGTTCACTGAAGTCCAATTTATTTCTCCTTCCTTTGCTGTTACATTCACAGCCTCAGGATCCTCCAATACCTTCTAAACACATCTCCCATCAAATTGCTACCCCTTGCTTCATGTGTTTGATTTTGATTAGAGTTCTTTACATTTGGATTTTCTTCCTAGTTAGTTCGTTTGGAGTTTCTTTGTTACAAACTTTAAAAAATTACAATATTGCACTTGAGGTTTGTCTAAACGACAAATCTATTTTTCTCTCAACAACACACATGCCCCCTCTATTTTGTAAAATAGAGGTGTGTCGTTTAAATAAAAATTATGCTATTAAGCGTAAACTTTCTCAACAAATAAAAGTAGTGTGGTGTTAGTCAAATTAAAGCAAAACTAATCAATATTATTGGAGTAGTTTTTAAAGTAACTTAGTTTTAGCCTCTATCCTTTTTACGCCTTAGCAATTTGCATGCAGATATCATTTTTATGTATTTGTTAGTTTCGTAGGTCAAACCCAAAAACAATTGTATTTAACGCTCCTTCAAACAAAAAAAAAATTATATTTAACGTTCTTTTGTCAAAAAATAAATAAATTTAACTTTCTTGTTAAAAAATAATATTTAATGTTCGATTGGAGTAGTTAATGAACTCGTAAATGAAGACATGGAACATGTGTTTTAAGCATATTGTCGAGTCTCGCTTAACTTTAACTTAAACTTAGATGTTCACGATCCACATATATTTTTTTTGAACAAGACAAAATGAGATATATACACGACCCACATACTTGATCATTAATCTTGAGAAAGAATCAACTTTTATTCGCTTGATTATTTTTGTCTTTGACTAACATTGCATCGACTAGGATATTTCTCCATCTAAATCTTAATCGCCTATTTGTCGATGAACATGATAACTATATTTAATTGTAAAAAAGTGTTACTAAGACACATAACATTGACATCAAATTTGGACTCCAAATTAGATGGCTAAGAGCGTCCATAATGGAACATCTATTTTGGATGCTTAAGACCATCTGCAATGGTGGTACCTAAGTCTATAAACATTGCTATCTTTTTTTTTGAGTGCTTAATAGGTAGAGGGTCTCAAGTAAGCACTCCTTCTATCCGCAGGTCTCACACATATTTAATATTAAAAAAATGTAATGATATGAGTTATTAGGTCTCACACATATTTAATATTAAAAAAAATAATGATATAAGTTACTAATAGATAATTAGTGAGCTCGTTTAAAAATTGTATGAGATGCTGGGTTGCAGGGACTAAATACTTGTTAGATAATATTATTAAAAAATTATGAATAAGTAATGTGTACACGTTTAACCTATTTAAGTATAAAAAAAATGAATGTTTTTTTGTTGTTGATGCTCTATGTGAGTAATATATATACACATCACCAATTTTATAATTCTTAAACTTTAATACCCATGAAATTATGTTGTAATAGTTTGTCTACATATTTGTTTATCATTCAAATTATGTTGTAATGTATTTTTCCGAAAGGCTCCTTCTAAAGAGGTTTTAAATTTGTGGTGTTGAATGAGGAGTTGTATAAATTGGTGAAGGTAATTTAGCAAGAAAGAGAAGAGAAGAGAAGAGAAGCAGCAAGGTGCACATGCAGATTGCAGAGAGACACTACACTACACTTGGATAAACCTCACTCACTCAACCAGCCATTCCCTCTTCATTCATTCACTCACACACACAACGTTCCCTTTTTCTCTCTATCATCATTCTTCGCACAAATCATCTTCTTCTAACAACAAAACAAAAAAACCTCTTCACACTTTTCTCTTTTTTGTCTCTCTGTCATGGAGAGATACACGCTACCGTTACCACCACAACAAGTTCACAACACTCTCACTATACCTTGGACTGAACCACAACAACAACAAGAATCACCTTCTTCATGGTCCACACCTAACTCCGAACCTAAACACAACAACAACCACGAACAAGACATTGCAATAGCTATTGCTATGGCTGGTTCTTCTCTCCCTTTCTTCAAACCCGAACCACAACCTGAGCCTGATAACAACAACAACAACAACTTCTACAACAATAACAACATCAACGTTGTTAATGTTAACAATGTTATTCCGTTACCAGACAATTTTCTCATGCACCAAAACACAAACGCCATAGATTCAATTTCAAATCCACACTCTTTCTTTCACAACAATAACAACTACTTCTTCAACAACAATAATACCAATAACCCATTTGAAATGGGGTTTGAAAATGGATTCTTTATGGGAAACAACAACACTTCAACTTCCCCTGTTTTCATGGGTGGGTCCCTTTCAGCTTCTGAGTTTCCTCCGAGTCTTGAACTCGATGCTGCTCCAGTACCACCTTTCAGTGCTTCGTTTTCTATGCCTCTTGAGCTGGCTCAACCTCAACCGCAACAACATCATCATCAACAGCAGCAACAACAACAACCCACGACGCTGTTTCAGAAGCGTCGTGGGGCGTTGGAGATTCCGAGGTTGGAGACTGTGGGGAACAAGAAGAAGAGGAAGGTGGAGAAGAGCTGGGAAGAAGAAGGAAGTGGTGGTGGTGATGATGTTGATGATTTTTCTGAGTTGAATTATGATTCTGATGAGAATGGGAATGATTTGAATAATTCCAATGGGACTGTTGTTACTGGTGGAGATCAGAAGGGGAAGAAGAAGAAAGGGCTTCCTGCAAAGAATTTGATGGCTGAGAGGCGCCGGAGGAAGAAACTCAATGATAGATTGTACATGCTTAGGTCTGTTGTGCCTAAGATTAGCAAGGTATGAAATAAATTTATTTACAAAATATTGTGATTGAAGCATATTTCTATATTAGCTTCTGTTAAGGTTTTAAATCGTGTTTGACTTTGAAGTAATAGATTGTGATTCTTGATGTTGCAAAAAATTGTTGTCAAATGCCGCTGATGTAGTCTTAATCGCGGTCACATACAAATAAAAATCTTATCTTGATGTCTTAGACAGAAACCTGGTACCTGGTCTCCTATAATTAGAAATGCCATTCAATAAATAGTAAAACTAGTATTTTTCAAAAATCGTAACATTTTTGTGGTAGTCCTTGATTTGAATAATAGAAATCATGAAGGGAATTTTATTTATCAAACTAGTTTTTTGAATATGTATTTTGTTGGTCTAATTAGTCCTTGAAATGCTTGTGTGAAGACTAATTTGATTTGATTAACAAAATACACATTGGAGGCTTTTATTAGTAATTTCAATTACTTAAGAACTAATGTAACTGACCTTAAATTTTTGAGGGCTAGTTTGTCTATTTACTTGATGCCATCTTGTTGCTTTTGTTAATGGCAGGGTTGCATTTGCTTTGTGTTAATTAACAACTTAGAAAATCGAACATGCTAATGTTAGGTATTTTCATTTGTTTATAGATGGACAGGGCTTCAATACTCGGAGATGCAGTTGACTACTTGAAGGAGCTACTGCAGCGGATTAATAATCTTCATAATGAACTGGAATCAACTCCACCTGGCTCATTGCTGCAACCTTCTGCAAGTGCAAGCTTTCACCCGTTGACACCCACTCCGCCGACTCTTCCCTGTCGAGTCAAAGAGGATCTATATCCTGGTGACTTGCTAAGCCCCAAAAACCAATCTCCCAAGGTAATTTTTGTTTGCCTTAATGCGAAGTTGTTGTAAGATACTGTCAGAATTGTAGTTTGTTGCTTGCGCACCATGCAGACTATTGTCACAAACGCCTTCATCTACATCAGTAACATGGCAAATAACTGAACAAGTGTACATTGATGCAAATTATTTGGAAGGTAATTGAGGAATTTGTTTAAACTTTCTTGTTTCTGAAATTTACAGGTGGAAGTTAGAGTAAGGGAAGGGAGAGCGGTCAACATTCATATGTTTTGTACTCGCAGACCAGGACTTTTGCTATCTACCATGAGGGCTTTGGATAACCTTGGATTGGATGTTCAGCAGGCTGTTATCAGTTGTTTCAATGGCTTTGCATTAGATGTGTTCAGAGCCGAGGTATTAGTTCTTTCTCCAGTTCCAAGCTTCACTCAAACATATCCATCATAAACCTTTCTTACGTTTTACTGTAATGTATGCAATTCATGTTTATATGCCTCTTTTAGGTTGTTTTTTGTGAAGGATTTTGAGTTTAAATATTTTTTTTAGTTCACTTGATTATTGGATTTCTACCATTTGAAGTTCTGGTGTTGATTTAGTCTTTTTTGTTTCTTAGCAGCAATGCAGAGAAGGCCAGGATGTGCTCCCCGAGCAAATTAAAGCAGTGCTGTTGGATTCAGCGGGCTACCATGGTTTGAATTGAATGAAGTTCCTGATAAAATGCTACCCTTATAGAGGTACTAACCGTAGCTGCTGTAGCTTGCTGTTTGTAGATGCATTGCTTCTTGTTCCTGTTAGTAAAGGTCTGTGTCTCCAGGCCAAGATCAGATAGAATAGCTTAATCTGTAGGGTGGAGGAGATAGGTCTTAAATTTTTCTCAATTGTGCTTATGACAAAAGCAAACTTGTGTTGTTGAATTTATGATTAAGTGGTGGAATGAATTGTTTTACTTATTGTGTTGTCCATTTCCCGGTAAGTTTTTGGGTACTGAATTTTGATTTTGATGCAACATGGCAAAGTCCTTAAAAGTTTGATATTTGACCATAAAATATCCTATTGGCCTCCAAACCGGGAGCAAAACCTTTTCACTTTCTTTTATAATTGGAAAAAAAAATGTCTTGGCTCTTTTAAAAAAACTAGGTTAAATATGTTTTTGGTCCCTATAAATATATCAACTTTTCGTTTTAGTCCCTCTAAAATTTTCCTTTTAACTTTTAGTTCCTATAAAATTTTCAATCACTACTTTTGGTCCCTATTTTTAAGTTAATTTTAGTATTTTTTAATGAAATTGTGCAGAAATGTGTAGAATGCGTAGAATATTGTAAAAGTATTTTCTAAAAAAAATTAGAATTTTTCAACAAAAACATAAATTAAATATGAATTTATAACCGTTAAAAATATAAAAATTCATATTAAATTCATGTTTTGTTAAAAAATTCTAATTTTTTTTGGAGAGATTCTTATAATTTTATGAATTTTTCTGCAAAATTTTATTCAAAAATATGAATTTTACATGTGAGTTAACTTTAAAAGAGGGACCAAAAGTCAAAATGAATAATTTTATAGGGACTAAAAGTTGAAGGAAAATTTTAGAGGGACTAAAATGAAAAGTTGATATATTTATAGGGACAAAAAACACATTTAACCTTTAAAAGTAAAATACCTCAATCAATATGATGTAACACCAGCTATAAATATTTGGATTCCTTAAACATCAAATGTTTGATCTTAATAGATGCGTATGAAAAAAAAAGAAGTGAAAAAACCTCATGTTTTAGAAAAGGATCATACTACTTTAAAGTGAACATTTTAATTGATTTATAAAATAAAGGGATATTAGTTGATAATAAGAAAATCAACATCAACAATTTAATATAACAATTTTTCAAAAAAAAAAAAAACAATTTAATATAACAAATCATAAAAGTATTAAAACACATTTTCCCTTCAATGATTCGGAAAGTCTCTTCCGTAATAAAAAAGTCTCACTAAAACGAGGGTTTATCTTTCGTGAATCTAATTTTGTTAAGGGCATAAGTTGTGAAAATGACTATTTTAAACTTTTAAAGAATAAATACACTACTTTGAAGATAATTTTCTTATCTTTGAATCAAATCCTTTGAAAAAACAATACTAATGGTTCTTTGCTGCTGCAACTTAAGGATATTTCGGTCAAAATCATTGAAGTATCCAGTAGAAGTGACGTGAGGACTCTGAAGTCTCATCACATGATCTTTCGAAATCATACATGATACATCCATTTCATCAATTTTGTCAAACCATTCGTTACTATTCACACACACCCACAAGTAACTTCATAGAAAATGCAAACGTATAAAGATTTGCTGAATCTTATCATAACTACCTTCAATTAGTGTGTACAACTTGTTCCTCCAGATTGAGCAAATATACATAAGTGGCACAATACTATCAATAGTATCAAGGTTTAAAATGGCAGCTTGTGAGATCATTGAAATTGCAGAGAATTGTATTGAATTATTGGAGACACAAACCTTTTTTTGAAACATTTGTTAATTAGTACTATACTATAAACACTCCTCAGCTGTCTTCAGGAGCATGGTCATATTACACAATTTTGTCTCATGGTAATGGACATAAGTGCTTTCATGATATAGTAAAACACACTCCAAAGTGCAAGGTAACGACAAGCTAGTAACAATGTACACTTACAACAATTCATACTAGTACACCACAATGCACAATGGTGTCAAAATAAATTGTTTGGACACTGATAACCACTCAACTCACGTCGGCAATGATTTGTCAATGTCATTGGTTGAAAGCTTTAACATATAAAATATAGTGAGTCTTGGATAAAATAAGAAAAATATTTTTTGTTTTGATCTAGAAACAATTAACATGATGCTTGTTCTAAGCCTATCGAGACTAAAATTATTATTAATTTGCAAAATAGTAAGTAATGAACCAAACAGTAGACAATACAATACTTTGGACAAAAAATTGTGCTTATGACAAAAAGCAAACTTATGTTGTTAAATTTATGATTAAGAGGTGCAATGAATTGGTAAATTTTTTTGTCCATTTCTCTGTTATTGAATTTTGATCGGAATGCAACTTGGCAAGTCCTGAAAGTTTGAAATTTTACCAGAAAATATCCTCTTGGTCTAGGAGTAAAACTCATTCACTTTCTTCTATAATAAATGGAAAAAAGTCCTCTTCTTAATCTTGGGTCTTTTAAACTAAAATACCTCGATCAACATAGTGTGAAAAGAATGGTAGATTTT